>CM038673.1:733711989-734311989 GCA_021605145.1 Aegilops bicornis
AATCTGGAAGCAGAGGCGTTCAAGAGAGGGAAGAAGGTGTCTATTGCGGATAATTCCGCCTTAGACACCAATAGTAGCTCTGAGTGGCGTCCCAGGCCGAAGCCCCTGGCCGAATCGTAAGTGCCCCTATGCACGTATATATATCTGGCTCCTTTACTTCATGGTATTTAACATGTTTAAACCAGGCACTATAGTCCAGTGCATGCCCACCCCCAACGATCCTCATCTTCGGGAAATTCGCTGGATCCTAATGTGATGGACAGCGGGTCGCCTCCGCCAACCTTCTCCCCCAAGGATACGCACGACACCGAAGTGTTGTCCCGAAGGACCATCCCGAGTTGGGGAGAAGCACAGGAGACCGTCACGATGGCGCCTGCGGGTAATACCTCGGCCGCCGGACACATGGAGGAGTAGACCCCCCCTGGCAAGTGGCGATGGGGGCCACATCCAATTCGGCCCTAGCCGAATACTATTCTGGAGACCCATATTTCTTCGGAATCGGGTACGCAGCCTCCTTTGAAAGGAGGAAGTGCGCCTATCCCACCGGTGACCTCTGTCCATCCAGAGGCACCGGACACTTTATTGGAAGCGCTGCGAGATGCTTCCATTGTGGACGAATATCGTATCCTTATGGGTACGGTGATTGAGAAGGTGCAGTGTGCCAAGATTGGACTGACCGAAGCCTGCACCAGCCTTCTAACAGGCTTTGAGGTATGTGATGCAATTATGTAAAAGGAATGTCATAGTATAGACAATAGCCCCTGAGACGCTGTCCGGTGTTCGGAAAGAAAAGCCGAACAGGGGATCAAATAATTTTGCAGGAGACTAACCATACATGTATTATATGAATAAGCAGGCGTCACTGCTAGCTGCAACCTCCCATTCTGCCGAAGTCTCCGAACTGAAGCAGAGCCTGGAGCGGGCCGAGGAAGAGCTCGGCCGTGCGAAAAAGCAACTAGAGGACAAGCAAGGTATGCAAATGCATATTGAGATCTTAAAAAGATATGAATTGTTTGTGTTGATCATATTATCATAATATTTCGTAGGGGCTGCGACCAAGGTGAAGACCATCAAGGATGCGCTGGCCGCCGCCTAGAAGAGAGCGGCAGAGGAACAGGCCGCCTGCGAGAAGCACGAGGCAAGGGTCGAGGAGGTCTAGCAGGAGCTCCAGGATGCCGTAAAGAAATGCGAGTCCTTGGAGCGCAAGATTATGGACCAAGAGTCCAAACTTGCTAAGGCCCGCCAAAGCGCACTAGGGGCCCGGGTTGAGGCCCAGGGCACCCTCCAAGAAATCCAGGAGGCCAAGAAGATCGCGGCGGGTAAGGCCTTTACTATGCAGAGCAAATTTGTGAAGAAAAGGTACCTCTTACTGACCCGGATTTGGAGTTCTCCAGGAGCGTTTGCGGATCTGCCACGCAGTATTGCTGATGCTGCGGAATTCTTCCGAGCCGAAGAGGGGAGCTCAATGGAGAAGTTGTGCTGGTCGCAATATCTTGTGCCAGAGCATCCAGTGCCCTTTGGTGATCAGCTGAAGCAGCTGACCGAACTGCATAGGGCGGCCGAGTTGGCCATGTAGGATTTGATAATCCGCCTATGGCCTGCCGAAGCCATGCCCAGTAGTTCCTTTGGGCTCGTGAAGCGGCTGGTCAATGCCTGTCCTCGGCTGGATGCCATCAAGCGGTCGGTCTGCATCGAAGGTGTGCGGATGGCCTTTGCCCGTGTCAAGGTACAGTGGGCGAGGATGAATGTCGTCAAGTTCGCGACCGAGGGGCCACCCGAGGGCAAGGAGCACCGCACGCCCGAGCGATATTTTGATGATGTCCTGGAGGGATCCCTCATTGTAGCGGAGCAGTGTGCTAAAGACATTATCTTTGAATGAATGCATTCAAGTTATCCCGTCCTGTGTTATGAAACAAAGCTGATATGTAATATAATGCTTGTTATTTATTTAAGATTTTACCTCCTGTGCGGCTGTTTTGTTAAATCTGAGAGTTGGCCAATCATCGGCTTCAGCCCCCACGTAGGTAGTACGGGGGTCTTCGGGATGGAATCTAAACACTCTTTATCCAAGAGTTTGGTCCTTGAAGGAGGTGTTTAGCGCAACGAACCAGGCAATCGAACTATGTGGCCTTATCACCCTCACTTAGTCATAAGAGTTTGACAATAGAAATGTAGGCGCGGCCCCTAGTTAGTATTTAATCCGGACTAGGGTGCTGTAGACACCTGATCGGGTGGAGGCCGATCCATGGCATAATGCGGACAAAATCGCAAAAGATTTTGAACCTCCGAATAGCTGACCGGCTCTCACCGCATCATGCCAGTCAGTTTTTGGCTTTCTCTACTGAGGTGTTTGCTCGGATAAACCAGAAACACAATCGCAGTAGTTCTCCCTTTACTACCCTAGCTGATAGGATGGAACATAAGGTAGTAAGCACAGGAGCCGAGCAACCCAACTATTGACCAAAGACATGATTCAGAGCCGATGCATATAATGCTACAATTCGGGGTGCCGAAATGTACTGTAAAGAGTGTTTGGACTTTGTTGACGTAATATGGAGTGCAATGAAGCCCCTGGCGAATTAAAGCGTACCAAAGTGTACGGGCGCCATCGATAAGAATAGCAAAATGAAATAAAGTAGTAAGCCAGTGCCGCATAAATTGGGCCACAAACTGTTTCCATTATAATTTGATTGATACGTCAAAGCGTGTTTGTACAAATAGTGCGATAAGCAACAAGGCTATTTAACATGCCTAGACCAAGGGGGAGCTGCGTGCGAGTCTTGAAAACAGGTAGAGTGGTCGTTAAGAAGACCACCTGGATATTCCACCATGCGTCTGTGCTGCTTGCCACCTTGGTACATCCATCCTTCAAAAGGGTCGATGATCAGGCCAGTGTGAGGGGCTTGTTTAAAAGAAACCTAAAAAGGATAAAAAGAAAGGGAAATTATGTGTGTCCAGGTTAGGTCGAGCCGTATGATGGACTACAATCAAGTTATGCCTCCGTCTTTGCCCATGGTATTTTGAGTGCGTAGTTATGTACGCGCGGTATGTACGCCGCCATTTGGTCGGGACTAAGACGGAGGCCGAATTGCTAGTCGGACTCCTAACGAACTGGATTGTCATGCTGCTGAGTAGTCCGGACTTGTTTGACAGTGTCCGGGAGCTTGGCTACTGAATTGATATTCTGATTGATAAGGCCGCTCTGTACTTCCGCCGCCAGGGCTGCGGTGTGCTCCTTGGTATAGAGGGAGCGTTCTGTATTTCCATTGACTGTTATGACACCGCGTGGTCCGGGCATTTTGAGTTTGAGATAAGCATAGTGTGGCACCGCATTGAATCAGGCAAATGCGGTTCGTCCGAGCAGTGTGTGATAGCCACTACGGAAGGGGACGATATTGAAGATCAAGTCTTCGCTTCGGAAGTTGTCCGGCAATCCGAAGACAACTTCCAATGTGATTGAGCCCGTGCATCGGGCCTCTACACCTGGTATTACTCCTTTAAAGGTACTTTTTGTGGGCTTTATCCTTGACGGATCGATTCCCATCTTGCAGACTGTGTCCTGATAGAGCAGGTTAAGGCTGCTGCCGCCGTCCATGAGGACTCGCGTGAGGTGGAATCCGTCAATAATTGGGTCGAGGACCAGTGCGGCAGAACCGCCGTGACGGATGCTGGTTGGATGGTCCCTGCGATCGAAAGTGATCGGGTAGGAAGACCATGGGTTGAATTTTGGGGTGACTGGCTCCATCGCATAGACGTCCCTGAGTGCGCATTTGTGCTCCCTTTTGGGGATATGAGTAGCGTATATCATGCTCACTGTTTTGACTTGGGGAGGAAATTTCTTCCGTCCCCCTGTGTTCGGTGGACGGGGCTCCTCGTCGTCGTCCTCACTTGGAGACCCCCTCTCCTTGTTCTCGGTATTTATCTTACCGACCTGTTTAAAGACCCAACAACTTCTGTTGGTATGGTTGGCGGGTTTATCGGGGGTGCCATGGATTTGGCATAGTCGATCGAGAATTTGGTCCAAGCTGGATGAGCCCGGATTTTTTCTTTTAAATGGCTTCTTCCGCTGACCGGACTTGGATCCACTGAATCCGGTGTTGACCACCATGTCGTCGTATTGTCATCGTTGTTTCGACGCTTGTGCCTGTTGCGTCGGGGCTTGCCGTTGCTATTTTTGGCTTCTGAGGTGCCAGGTTCGCCTGCAATGTTATTGCTACGGGCTAGCCAGCTATCTTCGCCCGCGCAAAAGCGGGTCATAAATGCTGTGAGGACTGACATAGACTTTGGCTTTTCTTGGCCGAGGTGCCGGGCGAGCCATTCGTCGCGGATGCTATGCTTAAAGGCCGCTAGGGCTTCGGCATCCGGACAATCGACGATATGGTTCTTTTTAGTTAGGAACCTAGTCCAGAATTTCCTGGCTGACTCTCCGCGCTGTTGAACTATGTGACTTAAGTCGTCGGCGTCCGGAGGTCTGACGTATGTGCCTTGGAAGTTGTCACGGAAGGCGTCTTCCAAGTCCTCCCAGCTGCCAATATAGTTCTCAGGTAGGCTATTTAACCGGTGCCGAGCTGGTCCCTTGAGTTTGAGCGGGAGGTATTTGATGGCATGAAGATCATCACCGCGGGCCGTATGAATATGGAGAAGAAATCCTCAATCCATACCGCGGGATCTGTTGTTCCATCATATGATCCGATATTCACGGGTTTAAACCCTTCTGGGAATTCATGCTCCATTACGTCATCAGTGAAGCAGAGGGGGTGTGCGGCGCCTCTATATCGGGCCAAGTCGTGACGTAGCTCGGATGGAGTCCGTCTGCGGTTTTCGGCCCGGACGTGGTTACGCTTGTCACGTCCAGCTAAATAGCCGTCGTCGCACGCCGGGGCACGTCCCCGTGATCCGTTGATCGATCTTGTTTGCTCTATTTTCCTGGTCCTGCCACAAGTCATATGTATATCCCCGAGCTGTTGTGTCTCGGCCTTTACGGCGAGGTAATACGGGCTGGTGTCCGGCTTGAGTTGCCATTTTGTCCCGCCGCGTGGTGGTCGGCCAGCCGTGTTATGCATTGTTGGCACGGGCTCAAGTGCCTCGTTGTTGAATTGAGGTAGTAATTTACGCTTCGGGTAACTTTTCATTGGGCGCTCGAGGTTGTATTCCTCGGATGCCAGGACATCAGTCCGCCTATCGTTGAGTAGATCTTGATCAGCTTGCAGCTGCTGCTGCTTCTTTTTCAGGCTCCTTGCAGTGGCTATTAGCCGCCGCTTAAAGTGCTCCTGCTCGAGGGTTTCTCAGGCACGATAAAGTCTTCGTCGCCGAGGCTCGCCTCCTCCTCGGAGAGTGGAAGATAATTACTGTCCTCCGAGTCTTCGTTTACGGCCTGTTCATCAGGGCTAACTTGCCCATCTTCCCAATCGTCCTATTAGGAGGTTGGCTCGACAGGGTCTTCTTGGTCTTCGGCGTCATCCGGAGTATTGTTTTCTCCGATGTCGGTATTGCTGTCTTTTTCACGGCATGATTTAGAGTGGCGCCGCGAACACCGACATTTTGGTCGTGTCTCAGGAGGTATATCCTCGACTAGATTGGTCTCGTTATTGCTGTTACCCTCTTCGTGTGTGTCGACCATGTACACGTCATAGGAAGAGGTGGCCGTCCAGCGTCCGGTAAACGGCGGGTTCTGGGTCTGCTCCTCTCCGGCATCGTCGTCCATACTGTCGATGTCTTCGGAGCCGTAATCAAGCATGTCATTTAAGTCCTCGACAGTGGCTATGAAGTGGGTGGTGGGTGGGACGTAAAATTCCAGGCTCTTAGCCCCTAGTCCAGGCCGGGCGTAGTTCGGACGTTGCTCCTCTGTAATGACAAGGGATCGCATCAAGTCCAGAGCCTCGCTTAAAGGCGAGGTTTGGTCAGAGAGAAAAGAGTCTATGGAGTACGGCAGGAAGGAAACTCCTCGGCCAAGCTCACACGACGCTGACTCCGATGGTTCAGAGCCACTGTCCAGAGAAGAGTCCGGCCACGCGATGGTTGCCAGCGATGCTATTTCCTCCGGTTCTCCCGTACTGGGCTGAGTGGCCGCAGATAGCCCAGCGGGCTCAGGAATCCCGTCTTCGGACCTGGTGATGCGCTCCGGATCTAAGGCCAAAGCAGAGGTTGGGGTCATGAATCCTTTGAAGATCAAGTCTCCTCGGATATCAGCGACATAATCCAGATTCCCAAAACTAATCTGGTGACCTGGGGCATAGTTGTCTATCTGCTCCATATGGCCAAGTGAGTTGGCCCGCAGTGCGAAGCGCCAAATACGAAGATCTGGCCGGGGAGAAAGATCTCCCTCAAGGCAGCATCGTTGTAGATGATTGAAGGAGCCATCGGACCTTCTAGTGACGACACAACGGAACTCTCAATGGCAGCACCAATGCCGGTGTCAAAACCGGCGGATCTCGGGTAGGGGGTCCCGAACTGTGCATCTAAGGTCGATGGTAACAGGAGACTGGGGACATGATGTTTACCTAGGGTCGGGCCCTCTCGATGGAGGTAATACCCTACTTCATGCTTGATTGATCTTGATGAATATGAGGGTTACAAGATTTGATCTACCACGAGATCGTAATGGCTAAACCCTAGAAGTCTAGCCTATATGATTATCATTCTCCCCTACGGACTAAACCCTCCGGTTTATTGTCACAGCCCCAGATCAGCCCTAGAGCTTGCTTGTAACTAGTGGCATTGCATCCATGCATCATGTTTGAATTTTCATGAAATTGAAATGGGGATGACCAAGCCCTAGCACTAAAACAATTCAAATAGGTTCAACTTCAAAGTATCTTCAAAGAACCCAAATTGGTTTGCAAAAATGTTCATGATTAATGGAAAAAGGTGAAAACCATATCCGGAGATGATGGATATTTTTCCAAGACATTTTGGATATTTGAATAAACCATATTGTATTTGAATTGGGGCATTAAAAAAACTATTAATATTTTTAAATGCTCCAACAATTCTGAAAAATAGTTAAGGGCCTCTGTAATATTTCAGTTAATGCCCAAAATTATTTTCAGGATTTATGAAATGATTTGGTTTATAAACTAAATCAAAACAGAGCAAATAATAGAAAAACAAAAACAGTTAAAAAGGAAAGAGAGAGAGCTCACCTGGCAGCCACTTACCTGGCCCACGAACCGGCCCAGCCTTCTCCCCCTCCCCTCGCTGGCCCAGCTGGTGGCCCAGCCCACCACCGCCTCGCCGCTCGTCGTCTTCCTCTGCCAGTAGGCAGAGGCGAGGCGTGGCGCTTGCCCGACGGCCACCGACGCCACCTCCTACTTTCGGCTCTCCTCCTCGACACCGTGGGTGCCACGCGCACCCCCCGACCCCCTCGTCCTCTCCCCTCTCTCCCTGGAACCCCATCCCCTCCTCTGCTCCCCTCTCGCGAGCTCGCCGACGCCGACCACCGTACCCGCGGCCGCAGCCATCCCCGAGCCTCTCCGACATGCCCCCAAGCCCCGCCACTCCATCCTCGCCCTCCTCACCGAGCCTCCCGACACCCGGGCGCCC
The DNA here is from genome assembly GCA_021605145.1 of Aegilops bicornis. NCBI lineage: Eukaryota > Viridiplantae > Streptophyta > Magnoliopsida > Poales > Poaceae > Aegilops > Aegilops bicornis. The sequence goes on from CM038673.1 coordinate 733,719,532, forward strand.
GGCGCCGCCCCACCGTTTTCCCTCCTCGGACCAGCCGGTCGCCGTCGCCCGATTAAATCGGCTCGGGCCGTCCTCGACCTCGCTTGGCGTCCCATCGTCATCGCTGTGAACCCCCGCACCGAACCTCCCTCTCCCTGATGCCGATTCCTTCCTCTAACCGCGGGCTCCGCCGAGCCGAGAGCTCATCACCGCCGGCCACGAGGTCACCGCGGCTAGAGCCCCCACACGTCGCGTCCGAGCATGCTGTCGTCCTCGGCGCGTTCCCGGGAACCCAGAGCACCTACCCACTCCTCCTCCCGTGCCCCAAAACGCCGTGTCCGAGCGTGCCCGAGCTCCGGCCGCCGCATAGCTCGTCGCCGGTGCCTCTGCAGGCCGCCCCAGCTCCATCTGCCACCACCACCGGATGCGCCCCACCGCCAGCTCTCCGTAGCCACAAACCGTGCACGATATGGTCCTCCGTGGCGCGAGCCCGAGCAACTCCGGCGAGCCTCCGCCATGAGATGTGGTCGTCGCCGCCATGCTCCGTGAGTGTCGACGTGGCATCATTAGCACCTAATCCCGCAGCCAAACCACCCCGGCCCGTGACCGTGGGCCCCGGGGCCAAGTCAAACCACAGTCACTGCAGGTTTGACCGGGTTTAACCATCGAGTCACCGACGTGTGGCCCCACACGCCGTTTGACCAGGTTGATCACTGACGCTGGTGTCGACGTCATCTTGGACGCAATTATTTGATTTTCTGGATTATTTTAATTCAGGAAATTTCAGAAAATACCCCAAACTTCAAATATTCATAACTTTTAATCTGTAACTCCAAATTAAATAAGTTATATATGAAAAATGATCAGAAAAATATGAAGAATCTGTTTATGGCACTTTCATGCATGTTTGAGCAAGTTAACCTCACTGAATAGGATGAATCATGATTAGGGTAATTTATGAACTAGCATTTGGAGTTGGAATTTGTTCTTGCTTGAGTTCCACTCCAATTAACTCCGCTAGATATTGCATTAGGTGAATTCAGTTCCTTAACATGATCATGCATCATATATGTGCATTGCATTGATTGTGTTCTTTCTCGATTCTTTGGTGTTGTCCCTCTCGGTGAGCGATGTTCCGATGATTATTCGATGACACCGATGAAGAACTATACTATCTTCGTAAGTGCTGCAAGCAAAACCCCTTGTTCATTCCGATACAATCCCACTCTCGCCTCCTGCTCTATTTTATTGCATTAGGACAACATCGATTCAATCATACTTGCTGCGGTAGCTGAACCCTTGATCCTTTGCATGACCTGTCATTCCACAAGAATTAGATGAAACCCACTAGCATGAGTAGGAATTGTTTGAGCCATGTTGTGCCTACTCATTTATGCTTGTTGTCATGCCCTGCTACTGCTTAGAGTTGATTCTTGTCTGATTCATCTGGGATTAATCGTAGGTGTGTGATCATGTCCCATCTGCGTGTGTGAGCTAAGTGTGTGAACACGATTTGGTAAAGGTAGCGGTGAGAGGCCATGTAGGAGTACATGGTGGGTTGTCTCATTGCAGCCGTCCTCGAGGAACCGAGATCTGTATGTGATCCATGAAAGCAGTTACTACCACGCATTGGGCCGAAACCAATGGACCCTCTCGGCTTCTTAACCACCCTTGTCCTCGGTCCGGAGTTGCAAGTAGTTTCGTGTTTGTAGTATCTTTGGGGCCGCACGCATAACGCCGACCATAGGGGTGGGTTGTGTTGCGGTAGGCACCGTGGCCGATGTACCGATTCGCCCGTTTGGTGTCTCGGGAACCCTGCACACATCGTTCGGGGCTGTATGGGAAACCTCGGCGGACTCCTGCGGATGGAACCCGAATAGGCGATAAACCTGGACTTGGGACTTGTGTGTTTAGGTAGGTCGTGGCCGACACCCACGTTGGGCTTCCGCTTGAAGGTTGCCGAGTACATGTCGTAAACGGCGGTAAGTGGTGGTGAGCGTGTGTGAAGAAGTACCCCCTGCAGGGTTAACATGATCTATTCGAATAGTCGTGTCCACGGAGAAGGACTTCTGGGTTGCCTATATCAGTTCATAGACAAGTGAAAGTGGATACTCTAAAATGCGCAAGATAAGCGTGAGTGCTATGGATGGCGTTCTCGTAGGGAGACGGGAGCGGGTCCACAGTGGTGTATTGATATGGTGGATATGTGGACTCGTGTGCGCCACCTCAAAAGAGTTACTTGCAGTCGTAGTTCAGGATAGCCACCGAGTCAAAGCTGGCTTGCTGCAGTCAAACTCCACCACCCCTTTTGATAATGATGCATATGTAGCTAGTTCTGATGTAAGTCTTGCTGAGTACGTTTGTACTCACGTTTGCTTATTTTACGTTTTGCAGAGAGACTTCAGTCTGGCTAGTAGTTCCGCTTGGACTTCGACGGTTAGCTTGTTACCTCAGCTACGATCTTGTGCCCTCGGCAGGATCTGGTAGATAGTCAGGCTTCTCAGCCTTCTTCATTTTAGTTATGCTGTACTTTCGAGACATGTTTAGCTTCCGCTTGTGCTTTGACTTGTATGCTCACGAGTGTTGGGTCATGAGACCCATGTTTGTAATTTCTCGCTCCTCGGAGCCTATTGAATAAATATTTGAGTCGTAGAGTTATGTTGTGATGCCATGTTGTATCTACACATATTGAGCATATTGTGTGTATGTTTGAAATGCTTGGTATGTGTGGGATCCGACAAACTAGTTGTTTATCCTTGGCAGCCTCTCATATGGGGAAATGTAGTCTCGTGCTTCTGAGCGATAGTAGTCCGCTACAGCCCGGTTCACCGGAGTCCTGCTAGCCTAGCACTACTGCTTGGACACTTGACTGGCCGGCATGTGTTTCACTTCGTTCCTATGTCTGTCCCTTCGGGGAAATGTCACGCGGTGTTATTCGTAGTCCTGCCTAGCCTGCTACAGCCCGGGATACCGGAGTCCTGTTAGCCCAGTGCTACAGCCCGAATTTATACGTTGATGACCGACATGCTCGATGTGATTCATGTATGCCTATCCCCATGGGTTAGCGCCGCTTTGGGTTCACGACTAGCCATGTCGGCCCGAGTTCTTTGTCATATGGATGCTAGCGACACTATCATATACGTGAGCCAAAAGGCATAAACGGTCCCGGGCCATGGTAAGGCGACACCGATTGGGAATACTGTATGTGAGGCCGCAGCGATATGATGTGTTACATGCTAGATCGGTGTGACTAGGATCGGGGTCCCGACAGCGTTGGTATCGAGCCTGTTGCTGTGGGATTACCAAGCCAAACCGGTCAAGTCGTGTCTAGAAATGCTTTAGTTATATAAGGAAATTGATTGTGGAAGGGAACGTAAGGCTCTTTTTACTCCTTATATCTCATGGCCTTCTGATCTGAGTCATCCTCTTCTCTTCTACGGGGTTTAAGAACTAGGCTTCTCATCTATCTATCAGGATGTCGTGTTACTAATCCATAGACCTTTAAGATTGTTGGATTTAAGCCCCAGTTCAGTTCCTACTAATTCTGTATGATTACTGTTGATCTCGGAACCTTGTTATTGTGATGTTGAGTGGTTATGCCACCATTTTGCAGGATGTCTCAAATCATTTTGAGCATTTACAGCCGTTATGCTGTCCGAGTAATCCTGTGTCTCTAAATAGTCTGATGCAATTGCAAATCCTTTCCTTCCGATCCCGATGTCCTTTTTGGTCAGAATAAGCACACTAATTGGTATGTTGAGGTACTCCACTGCCTCAACATATATGTTGGAGTTATTATTATGACCCTAGGTGTTTAGGAAGTCATCTAGCAACTTAGCAACGCTTTTGTATCCCCAGTGTGATGATTCTGGCCATTATTCCTGAAAGCATCCCGTGATGTTATTAGTTAGTAGGCATTCTACTCCTGGGTTCTTGAACCCGAGATTCACCCTACTTCATGTTGTTAGTAATTGCTAGTTCCTTTAGGATATTAGTAACCTTTGCACTAGTCCTCGAGATCCGTGGTATTTCCTTCTTCCAAATACTACGAACCGCTTATGGCAGAAGTTCCTTGTTAAACCCAAACATCACAATAAGAGTGCTCTTGAGGAGTACTCCATTCATATTGTGACTCTGCCAGTTCTACCTTTTTACGCATGGATTATCCGGAAGAAATGTTGAGCTTGCTCGACATACTAATCTGTGCATCCACAACTCAGAAAGTTATATGCTCCTCGAGTTGTTCCTCTTTAGTTGTACCCTGACCCTCGTCGATCAATTGATAGTCAAGGGTATGCGTGCATTCGTTTATTGATGCCTATTACTCATGTGGTCCGTCAAGTCATTCTATTCCGGAATGATTAGGAGAAACAAACTCCGGTACCTCATCCATATCCAGGATTGGGTCAAAGCAGTTGTATTCCGCAGATCAAAATGCCAATTCAGCTTTTGATTATGTTCTATCCCGAAGCATTACCCACTTTATGTCGGGAACTTCATGAGAATTGCACCTTCTTTTATGAACTCTTGACGTAGTGATACTTCTCGCTATCATTATTCATTCCTCGGTTCCGTGTTGTTGCAACCGGAATGTCGACAAGTGAATTGTGATGTGTGACATCAATACTCCTAGTAACTCCGTTGCTCGGTAGTTAATGGACAATATCCTCATTCTTAGCGTGTTGATTATTAAATCATCATCCTAAGATTGATCGTGCTACCTAGTCCTTATTTCTGGTGCACACTTCGATTGATGAGTTAGGATCTTGTCAAGTTCTCACTCCCTTAATCATATCATCTTGCCCTGAAAAGCAAGGTTGATCTCGAGCTTAGTGACATACCGGTGGTTCGTGACTTTCCAAATATCTTCTTGGAAGTGTTATCGGGTTGTCTCCTGACTGTTATGTTGAGCCCGTGATCAAGTTGGTTTCTTGTGAACCACCCTTTCTCCAAGAACCTGTGTTGGATATCCCTGAACTAGTTGGTTGAGCTAGACAACAACTTGGAGAGTTGGAAGATAAAAGCTTGCCTGACTTAGTTCGTTCAAAGGGATATTCTTGTGTAGTGTGTGTTGAAGAAAGATGATATCTTCATCGATTGGTCCTCGTGATCGATTCTTTGGACCTATGGTCTCATCAATCCTTTGATTTGAGTGTGGGCTATCGTCAAATCAAATCAGTACCAATGATGCTCGTAATGTTGTCTTACTCGTGGTTGATCCCTCGGGCATACACCATTACATCTTTTGGTCTGACCAATACTATTACCGTGTTCACATGATGGTGGAAGTCCAAAGGATATGGGAATTCCGATGAGTTGCCGTTGAGCCCATCAAGAGCATTTTGTCTCCCCATGAGTCATGTTGAACATCAACCTAGTGTTGGAAACTTGTGTAAGCATTTCTTCGTGTTCCGCTCATGAAGCCTATGCTTGGATGGAAAGAGTGACTTCCTAATTCATGTGCTTTAGGTGTAAGTTGCCGCCATGAATTTGAGAAAGGTTTGTTTTGTTTCCTATGGTACCATCCCAAGTCACCATGCATGTGCAAAGTATTCTATGGTCTCGATAGACTGATCATCTTCATTCCATACGCAATTCCTAGCACTCCAAGCCACCGATTGATTTGTTCCAGAGAAGAAGTTCCTTCCTAAGAGCTAATCCGGACTTATGTAAGGACTTGATATCCTTGATGATGGTTCCCAACAAGAACTTCGGTAGTGCTTTGTTATAAGACTACTACGTGGTCATACTTGTCTTGGACGGTGTGTTCCACAGGTTTGTAGCGTAAACCAGCTCATGTTTTGGAGCTTGCTATCGTAGTTCATTCCCGAGAATCTCGCAACATCTTTCCGTCGATTTGTGTTGCAAACTTTCATTTTTCTTTCTAGACTCGATGAGTCTGGAATATCCTAACACCAATCGGATCTGAATCTCAGGCAGATATGATGGTTGGAACATTCCCATCATTTGCATTTTGTTCCCAGCTTGCATTCCGTCGTGCCAATTTTCTATGGGCTGCCTTCTTAGTAATTCTTGTCTAGGATCATCTTTAAAAGTGGACTTACCATGGGTCCCCTCCACCTCCGATGATAAGCAAAAATCATCCATTGCGTTGTCTTCAACAAGGTAGTTCACATCATCCATTCTAGTCCGGGTGTACCATTCCTTTGCACTCCACCAAGCGATCGTTTGTGATTGCCTTAGGCTGGTATAAAGAGTTTCAATGATGTTATATCAAAAGTAATTCTTTTTGCCACTTAAGGAATAGTTCTTTGCGTCACCTTTCCTAAGGTGTCCCGTTATGGAATCATGGCAATCATCTCCTTGTTACTTTGAAACATGCACCATTTTACTTAAGCGTGGAATGGTTGCCTACCAATTTGAACCTTCGTCATCCGTTGCTTCTCCATCATTACTAATGTGTGTTTGGTGTCTCAACTCAAGAGTTGTTTTACGTCTCTCCATGAACTGATTTTGAGTTGCTCGATCTTCAAGAAGATTAAATCCTGTAGGGTCTCCCCCTTCTTTCTGTTGTCGTGTCGAGTGAAGATCCCGAAAGCAAAGACGTCAAGACCAAGATGATGGAGTGAATCAACATCTTCGAGAGGGGCAAATGGATCATGAAGATTGTGATAGTTGCGACTCCCCTTTTCCTCTTACCTCACGTCTTGAATCTCGGGGCGAGATTCTTGTTTAGTGGGGGTGAGTTGTCACAGCCCTAGATCAGCCCTAGAGCTTGCTTGTAACTAGTGGCATTGCATCCATGCATCATGTTTGAATTTTCATGAAATTGAAATGGGGATGACCAAGCCCTAGCACTAAAACAATTCAAATAGGTTCAACTTCAAAGTATCTTCAAAGAACCCAAATTGGTTTGCAAAAATGTTCATGATTAATGGAAAAAGGTGAAAACCATATCCAGAGATGATGGATATTTTTCCAAGACATTTTTGGATATTTGAATAAACCATATTGTATTTGAATTGGGGCATTAAAAAAACTATTAATATTTTTAAATGCTCCAACAATTCTGAAAAATAGTTAAGGGCCTCTGTAATATTTCAGTTAATGCCCAAAATTATTTTCAGGATTTATGAAATGATTTGGTTTATAAACTAAATCAAAACAGAGCAAATAATAGAAAAACAAAAATAGTTAAAAAGGAAAGAGAGAGAGCTCACCTGGCAGCCACTTACCTGGCCCACGAGCCGGCCCAGCCTTCCCCCCCTCCCCTCCCTGGCCCAGCTGGTGGCCCAGCCCACCACCGCCACGCCGCGCGGCGTCTTCCTTTGCCAGTAGGCAGAGGCGAGGCGTGGCGCTTGCCCGACGGCCACCGACGCCACCTCCTGCTTCCTGCTCTCCTCCTCGACACCGTGGGTGCCACGCACACCCCCCGACCCCCTCGTCCTCTCCCCTCTCTCCCTGGAACCCCATCCCCTCCTCTGCTCCCCTCTCGCGAGCTCGACCGAGCGAGCTCAAGCGACGCCGACCATCGCACTCATGGCCGCAGCCATCCCCGAGCCTCTCCGACATGCCGCCAAGCCCCGCCACTCCATCCTCGCCCTCCTCACCGAGCCTCCCGACACCGGAGCGCCCCGAGGCGCCGCCCCACCGTTTTTCCCCTCCTCGGACCCGCCGGTCGCCGTCGCCCGATTCGTCGGCTCCGGGCCGTCCCCGACCTCGCCGAGCGTCCCATCGTCATCGCTGTGAGCCCCCGCACCGAACCTCCCTCTCCCTGATGCCGATTCCTTCCTCTAACCGTGGGCTCCGCCGAGCCGAGAGCTCATCACCGCCGGCCACGAGGTCACCGCGGCTAGAGCCCCCACACGTCGCGTCCGAGCACGCTGTCGTCCTCGGCGTGTTCCCGGGAACCCAGAGCACCTACCCACTCCTCCTCCCGTGCCCCAAAACGCCGTGTCCGAGCATGCCCGAGCTCCGGCCACCGCATAGCTCGTCGCCGGTGCCTCTGCAGGCCGCCCCAGCTCCATCTGCCACCACCACCGGATGCGCCCCACCGCCAGCTCTCCGTAGCCACAAACCGTGCACGATATGGTCCTCCGTAGCGCGAGCCCGAGCAACTCCGGCGAGCCTCCGCCCGCGAGATGTGGTCGCCGCCCGGCCATGCTCCGGTGAGTGTCGACATGGCATCATTAGCACCTAATCCCGCAGCCAAACCACCCCCACCACGACCGTGGGCCCCAGGGCCAAGTCAAACCCTGGTCACTGCAGGTTTGACCCGGGTTTAACCACTGAGTCACTGACGTGTGGCCCCACACGTCAGGTTTGACCCAGGTTGACCGCTGACGCGGTGCTGACGTCATGCTGACGCAATTATTTGATTTTCTGGATTATTTTAATTCAGGAAATTTCAGAAAATACCCCAAACTTCAAATATTCATAACTTTTAATCTGTAACTCCAAATTAAATAAGTTATATATGAAAAATGATCAGAAAAATATGAAGAATCTGTTTATGGCACTTTCATGCATGTTTGAGCAAGTTAACCTCACTGAATAGGATGAATCATGATTAGGGTAATTTATGAACTAGCATTTGGAGTTGGAATTTGTTCTTGCTTGAGTTCCACTCCAATTAACATGGCTAGATATTGCATTAGGTGAATTCAGTTCCTTAACATGATCATGCATCATATATGTGCATTGCATTGATTGTGTTCTTTCTCAGTTGCTGGTGTTGTCCCCTCTCGGTAGACGATGTTCCGATGATTATTCGATGACACCGATGAAGAACTATACTATCTTCAGAAGTGCCAGGCAAGCAAAACCCCCTTGTTCATTCCGATACAATCCCACTCTCTCGCTCCTGCTCTATTTTATTGCATTAGGACAACATCGATTCAAGCTGTTACTTGCTGCGGTAGCTGAACCCCTTGATCCTTTGCATGACCTGTCATTCCACAATAATTAGATGAAACCCACTAGCATGAGTAGGAATTGTTTGAGCCATGTTGTGCCTACTCATTTATGCTTGTTGTCATGCCTGCTACTGCTTAGAGTTGAGTCAGGTCTGATTCATCGGGGATGAATCGGAGGTGTGTGAACATGTCCTACTGCGTGTGTGAGCTAAGTGTGTGAACATGATTTGGTAAAGGTAGCGGTGAGAGGCCATGTAGGAGTACATGGTGGGTTGTCTCATTGCAGCCGTCCTCAGGAACTGAGATCTGTGTATGTGATCCATGAAACAGTTACTACCACGCATTGGGCCCGAAACCAATGGACCCTCTCGGCTTCTTAACCACCCTTGTCCTCAGTCCGGGAGTTGCAAGTAGTTTCTGGTGTTTGTAGTATCTTTGGGGCACGCATAGCGCTGACCATAGGGGTGGGTTGTGTTGCGGTAGGCACCGTGGCCGGTGTACCGGTCGCCCGTTTGGTGTCTCGGGAACCCTGCACACATCGTTCGGGGCTGTATGGGAAACCTCGGCGGACTCCTGCGGATGGAACCCGAATAGGCGATAAACCTGGACTTGGGACTTGTGTGTTTAGGTAGGTCGTGGCCGACACCCACGTTGGGCTTCCGCTTGAAGGTTGCCGAGTACATGTCGTGTAAACGGCGGTAAGTGGTGAGAGCGTGTGTGAAGAAGTACACCCCTGCGGGGTTAACATGATCTATTCGAATAGCCGTGTCCACGGAGAAGGACTTCTGGGTTGCCTATATCAGTTCATAGACAAGTGAAAGTGGATACTCTAAAATGCGCAAGATAAGCGTGAGTGCTATGGATGGCGTTCTCGTAGGGAGACGGAGCGGGTCCACGGTGGTGTATTGATATGGTGGATATGTGGACTCGTGCGCCACCTCAAAAGAGTTACTTGCGATCGTAGTTCAGATAGCCACCGAGTCAAAGCTGGCTTGCTGCGGTCAAACTCCACCACCCTTTTGATAATGATGCATATGTAGCTAGTTACGATGTAAGTCTTGCTGAGTACGTTTGTACTCACGTTTGCTTATTTTACGTTTTGCGAGAGACTTGATCTGGCTAGTAGTTCCGCTTGGACTTGACGGTTAGCTTGTTACCTCAGCTACGATCTTGTGCCCTCGGCAGATCTGGTAGATAGTCGCTTCTCGGCCTTCTTCATTTTTAGTTGTCCGTACTTTCGAGACATGTTTAGCTTCCGCTTGTGCTTTGACTTGTATGCTCTGAGTGTTGGGTCATGAGACCCATGTTTGTAATTTCTCGCTCCTCGGAGCCTATTGAATAAATATTTGAGTCGTAGAGTTATGTTGTGATGCCATGTTGTATCTACACATATTGAGCATATTGTGTGTATGTTTGAAATGCTTGGTATGTGTGGGATCCGACAAACTAGTTGTTTATCCTTGGCAGCCTCTCATATGGGGAAATGTAGTCTCGTGCTTCCGAGCGATAGTAGTCCGCTACAGCCCGGTTCACCGGAGTCCTGCTAGCCCAAAGACTACTGCTTGGACACTTGACTGGCGGCATGTGTTTCACTTCGTTCCTATATACATCGCTTCAGGGAAATGTCACGCGGTGATATTCGGAGTCCTGCCTAGCCTGCTACAGCCCGGGATACCGGAGTCCTGTTAGCCCAGTGCTACAGCCCGAATTTATACGTTGATGACCGACATGCTCGATGTGATTCATGTATGCCTGTCCCCATGGGTTAGCGCCGCTTTGGGTTCACGACTAGCCATGTCGGCACAGGTTCTTTGTCATATGGATGCTAGCGACACTATCATATACGTGAGCCAAAAGGCGCAAACGGTCCCGGGCCATGGTAAGGCGACACCCGTGGGAATACCGTGCGTGAGGCCGCAAAGCGATATGATGTGTTACATGCTAGATCGGTGTGACTAGGATCGGGGTCCTGACATTTATATAGACACCAGAGGGGCCTAGGGTTGTACAGAGTCGGTTTACAGAGGAAGGAATCTTAATATCCGAATGCTAAGCTTGCCATCCACGCAAAGGAGAGTCCCATCCGGACACGGGAAGAGGTCTTCTATCTTGTATCTTCATGGCCCATCAGTCCGGCCCATGTCACATAGGCCGGACGCCCGAGGACCCCTTAATCCAAGACTCCCTCAGTCGGCAAGAGTGATGTTATTTCGCTTGGTTGGGATTTGTTACAATATTTCACTCTTAATTAAACAAATGGCAAGCCATTTTCCTTGTTTCAAATAAAATATGACAGTCATAGCCGAGTTGAAAAGGGCAACAACATCTAACTCCAGCTTACAAACTATACAAAAGCACGAGGGTTAATTGTTCATCAAGTTTAGACAAAACGCAGATTGAAAAGAGCAACAACATCTAAATCCAACACTGTTTTCAGCAGTCACAGTCAAATGGATCGGTCAGGTCCATAGAATGAACATCCCGGGTCGTAAAATTTACTGGATTATGACCACAAGATGTTGTAAATAGAAGCCCGGCACATTCAGAAGCCCTTTTGTCCACATGAAACTCCTTTTTTTTCTTCGACATACCCATCCGTCAAAACCATGCTGCTGATAAACTTAAGCCTGATGGACAATAGTAACCTTGCATTCATCAGGAAGAATGTGACAAATCTAGTGTTCGGATGGTTGGCTACATATCGTTCCAGCATTATTGTCTTCAAGCGAATGTCATGAGAAGTGAGAAAATCCCGGTGCTTGAATCCACCGATTGGTTATAAGTTTCTTACCCCGTCCTGTTGCCTAAATAGACATGAAGATTGAAAACAATTAAGGTCTAAAAAAAGAGTGCGGAAAGAGCAACAGTTGAACGGTTAATTCTAGTACACAATATGCGGGCTTCCAATGTGCGTGAAATTATCACCTTTATATAAAACTTCTCCAGACATGGAAAGCATTGCAGCAAGCCAATAATCTTGTTCAGATCAAAACTATTCATTTGGATACATAAGATCTTGACAGAATCTAGCACCATTGTTAGGATATCCATGGAGAAACTCTTCATTGAGCATAGAACATAATATTAGTACAAAATGTGTACTCCGAGATGATATATAACTTATGCGCAGAAATTTAAAATGCAGCTTATGGTTACAAGTGTAGATGATAATATACGGTACCTGAAGAACTGTGGAGCCAAACACCATCTCGAAATGAGCACAAAGATCATGTATTACACCCAAGGTCTCCAGTTTAGGCGCAGAGCCGACGGTTATTTGCGATGGTGAATAACTAGAATGAAGGATCAACCTTTGAAGTGAAGGGGCATCTTCGATGATGAGCTGCCTTCCGTCAAAATAAATTCCAATTCTTACAAGGTTAGGCGAATTTATTTGGATACAACCGATTCCAACTGTGAAAACAAGCACCAAGCACTCCAGGGCAGGGCAACTGGGGTGGATGATGTTGTGCAATGAGGCCTCCGATATACAAACCCGCACAAGTGAAAGTTTTTTGAGAAATGGGAGCCGAAGGTTTAGTACCAGATTGTCTGGTAGGTAGCACAGCGCAAAGGTGGCGGTGTGGAGAGAGGAGGAAAACCGCGAGATGGACATCAGTGTTGAGGGCACAAGTACATGGCATTCGGTATCTGGTAGGTGATTTCCTGGGGAATAGTAGAACTCAAGCAGCTGTAGTTCTGTGAATTCAAGGGATTTCAGCCAGGCGTCCACCATGCAGGGCATGCTGTGCTTGCTCAGGTAGCATGACGGGATGCAGAGGCTTTGAACGGAGCCCTGGTGGGAGGAGATGATGGCTCTGGGGAGTTCAAAATCATAAAGAGAGATAGCTGACGACAGTCGAGATTAAGGGGCGCGGCGCGCCATAGAGGGCGCCACCGAGTTGAGAGGACTTGGGTGCGGGAGCAATCCTTGGTGAAGCAAGATGATCTCCCCAAGGATGGTGTTCAGGAGATCGCTGATGCGGTCCACCCGAGATTCTACGTGTTCTTGGGATCCGGTGGGGGCGGCTCACCGCTTCTCCTTGCGCTGCCGGGTGCGTGACTACAACAGGCGTCGCCGCTGGCGGGAGCCTCATCTTCTTGGCGCTGGGGTCAGCCGACTTCATTTTCCTCGAGGGCGTCGCATCGAGCTGACAGATTTGAGCAGAGTAACGAATGGCGAGCCTAGTTGTAGTGCGGGTGAAGAAGAAGGGGAGCTGGGGTTTTTCTGTAGTAGTGAGGAAGAAGGGGAGCTGGGTTTTCTGTAGGAGTGAGGTGAGGAATTTGGGGGTACGAGTGGAGCGAGCTGGCGTGAGGTGGTGGGAGTGAGGAGGAAGAAGAGCACCCAAGTTTTTTGGGGGGCGGTGTGCTGGGTAGCGCCTTTTGAATTGATTTTATTATTTACTAGGGTGGATGGGATGTTTTGTCTTGGGCCCAGAGAAACAATTACTACTAGCACAGTGGAGACACTCTACAGCTACCCATAAAAACAATTACTACTAGTATAGTGGATACACTACCGCTTCTGGCTCCTCCGAGGTCATCGAAACGCCACCCTGTATTGAATGCTGTTTTAATTTGGTTCACTGACATGCGGGCCATGCAATGTGTGGGCCCAAATGCCATCCACCAAATTAGAAGGCAGTATGTGCGAAATTGTCCCTAAGCAATTGACTATGTTACTAGACCGATAGCAAGTTTTATGTGGGAGAGGCCGCTGCTAGCATGTCACCCCTGACTTGGGATTATGCACTTATGATTGTAACTATTAGCAAGCATCCGCAACTACTAACGTTCATTAAGGTAAAACCCAACCATAGCATTAAGATATATTGGTCCCCCTTCAATCCCGTATGCATCAATTTCTATGCTATGTTGAAGCTTCTGTCACTCTTGCCCTCCAATACATAGTCCTATCAACATACACTAACTCTATGGTGTGATCCACGCACGTGCTCATATGATGGGAACCAAAGGATAGCAACATAACCACAAGCAAATTAAACCAATCATAGCAATTCACCCATTACCGATAGGACAACAAAAATCTACTCATACATCATAGGATGGCAACACATCATTGGATAATAATATGAAGCATAAAGCACCATGTTCAAGTAGAGGGTACAGAGGGTTGCGGGAGAGTGGGCTGTTGTAGATAGATGGGGTAAGGTGATGAAGGTGTTGGTGAAGATGACAGAGGTGTTGGTGTAGATCGCCGTCGCATGATGATGGCCTCGGCGGTGCTCCGGCGCCACCGGGAGAGAGCCCCCCTTCTTATTTTTCTTCTTCCTTGACCTTCTCCCTACATGGGAGAAGGGTTTCCCCTCTGGTCCTTGGCTTCCATGGCATGGGAGGGGCGAGAGCCCCTCCGAGATTGGATCTGTCTCTCTGTCTCTCTCTGTTTCTGCGTTCCCTGATGCTGCCCTTTCACCGTTTCTTATATTCCCGGAGATTCGTAACTCCAATTGGGCTGAAATTTGAACATGATTTCGATTCAGATATTGGCTTTCTTGCGGCAAAAGAAGGGAACCAACCGCCTTACGGAGTGGCCACGAGGGCCCAGGGCGCGCACCCTGCCTCGTGGCCCCCTCGGGCATCGTCTTGCGTTGATTCTTCTTCCCAAAAACTCACATATATTCCAAAAAATTTCCGTCAGTTTTTATCCTGTTTGGACTCTGTTTGATATGGATTTTCCACGAAACAAAAAACATGCAACGAACAAGAACTGGCACTGGGCACTGGATCAATATGTTAGTCCCAAAAATAGTATAAAAAGTTGCCAAAAGTATGTAAAAGTTGTAGAATATTGACATGGAACAATAAAAAATTATAGATATGACGGAGTCGTATCAGTATGCAGGTGGAGAGTCATCCCGGTCAAAGAGCGGCACTAACGAGCCATCATATCACAAAACCCCACCTCCCCGCAATCTAAGTTTGACGGACGAAGCAACCATCATTTCACTCTTCGCTGAATCCCCTTCTCCTTCACCGTCTTCAAGAAAGCCAACACTCGCATCTGCCATTGTTCTTCCTCCCAACGAAGGGAAGGTAAGCAGATTCGTGATGTTGGTATATTCTCGTTTAGAAAAAAAACTTTTGCAAAGCAGTAACCGATCCTCACTTTTTTTTGTTTCATTGTCAGTGCGATTGTGTTTTCCATTCAGTTGTCTCCTAGTATTCGTCAGTTTCATGATGGATCAAGGAGAACCAGGCAAAGATCTGCCGATGTTGGTGCAGACACAGGAGGTTGATCCCCACGAGATAAAGAGCTCCAAGAAGATGGAGGCAGCCATAGAGCCGACCCCAGATACGCTCACGGCCACTAGTGAGCTGGTCAATGGCCCGTTTGAGGTTACTGACAATGGCATGTACCTAGGGTAGGGTAATGGGCCTGACCTAGACAACCTCCCCAAGGACATTGCCCTACAGTCAAAGGTATTCAAAATACAACAGCGTCTACCAACTGAAATCACCTCAAAGTGCAATCTACTCGACCAACAATTCCACTCGGATAACCCAATTCCATTCGACCAGGATGTAATCATTCGACCATACTAGAAATCACTCGGAGTACAGAAGATCTAGAGTCTCTCGGGATGGCAACGGTCAGGCATTCACTCCGCAGTCTTAATGATCATTCATATGTCTTTATTATAGGCGTTACCAGTAACGTCTCACCTTAATGTACATTGAACCCCTTGTAACGTGGGCTGGCTGGGGTCCCCCGTGGCCCTGTAGGAGCAGTTATCTCCCTTCGTGGTTGTGGCCCCCCCCCCCCCCCCGCTGAGCTGCCCAAGGTGATTTTCTTCTTTTCCGATCTCGATTGTGGTTTTTCATCTAAGTATGTGGTGATAAATAATGCAAAATTTTATTAGCTTCGGTGCCATGCTACCTTCCCTGTCATGCATACTTTTGACTCTACATACTAGTTGAAATAACTTGTGTTTCTTATATTGGAAAGTAATTCAGAATTTGTTTATGTTTCAATTAGAGCCCTGATGCAGAAAAGGATTGTGTGGTTGTACATGTCACTCGCTATGAGGCGGATGACCTGAATATACGCACTGGGAAAACAAAGTTCTTAGGCTGTTGGATCCTGGAAGCCATTTGCACTTATACCAATGTCGAGATGTATTCCAGCCTCACTGTTGTCAGGTATGTTGTCCAGGGTGTACTGAAGCACAAGAAGTTCGAAGCTACTCCTTCATTTGTGAGGCATACTGTTCTTGTCAAGCTTACGCAGGAAGATGACGTGGCATGCCTCCACAAACAAGTTTATGAGTGGCAAGGCCACAAGGTTATCTTCAAGAAGGTTCATAGGATTAAGCTGCTGCCGAACGTCCTCGATGAAGTTCATGGCAAGGCCCGTCTTGGTCCATCCCAAATTAGAACGAGGCATGAAATAGTTGCCCCAGCTAGTGTTTAATAGTAGTTTGGATTGTGTCTAATTATCCGAACCTTGCCTATTATCGAGCCCTATGGGGCTAGTACTCTGTTTCAATCCATCGATGGGAACTACTGCTACTTTTGTGTGCCCGTGAATCATGTGAGAACCATCCTGATTGTTGCTGAAACAGATGCGTCCTCACTAGTTTTTTCATGTAATATGGCATGGTAAGACATAAGTTGTCATGGTTTACCATATGAGCAGTGTGTGTTTGATGAAATAGAGTACTCGTTCGAGAACTGTGCACTGACGTATACATAGGGTACGTAAGGTTGGTTAAGTAGTACTTGTAAACATTGTTGGTGCTACCCCACTTTGTAAGTAGTAGCGCAAAACACGGCACATTGGCTCAGCTCGCTTCAACACTAGAAAAGTCGGCTATCGACCAGCTAACAATCAATAATCTGTTGTCTGACATATAAGCAACTACGTATCTTGTTACAGTGGTTCATGCAGTTAACTGAGGCCACAATGTAAATTCCAAACGTTCACACGCTAGTCCAGCGTTCATGTGGAACATTCACATTAAACTCGGCTTCATAAAATACTTGAAAAGCATAAGTTAAGCAATTTTATACATCTTAGTGATTCATAGAACATAACAAACATTTACTAGTTCACAACAAAAGACAAAGTTGTGAGAAGGTTTACAAATCAGGAAAAATCAAGCAAGGCTTCTCTGAGCAAAGGGCCTCCCTAGGCAGGCTTTAATTTCCTGGAGTTCACTCTGGTTTTTCTTGTTGCCACCATCCAGGGTTAGGTTCTCCCATTCCAGAATAACCAATTATAATTGTGTTCTCAGTTGGAATGTTGAACTGAACCATGTAGTGTACTGACCATCTGAACTTCTTGTGCAGTTCCACTAAATTTAAGCACCGCTATTTGCAGAAATAAGCATACCACAATGCCTCTTGTTCATGCATCTGTCCCAAAAACCTCCGTGCAACCGTGCCAACTAGTCCTCTGTCCATGGATGAACTGGGAGAAAGTGCATTCCCGACTAGGATGCAGTAGTTTTGGCTCGTCCCTACACTGCAATCAGGAAGTAAAACGTACGAATCAGCTTCTTTTAGATTGCGTTGGTCATTCTACCTAGTTACTACCAATGTAGGAATACCTGGGATACGGGTGGTTAGACGACGGCAGCTAGGAATAGCCATCTCATTTTGTGCAGTTCTACTAAAACTGAGGTGTGTACTTTTGATTGCACAGATAGAAACGATATGGAGACAGACATCCCTGTTTGCGCAAATATGAAATACAGTTATTTAAATAGTGACAATTATTTGCAGTGGCATATGATTAACATCAGCATTTATTGTGTTATAATTGGCACTATATTGACAGTATGAAAGTGCCCTTAAGTAAGAAGTAGAATCACATCACATCAACACTGCCACTAGATTAATATGCAGAACAATAGCATTAGTTTTACTGTCATGAGAGTAGCACATGGTCAGTAAATGTGCAATCAAATTTGTGTAGTTCCACTGGGATGAAGCAGTGTTAGCAATGTGAGATTTAAGTGTAACTGCAAAAACAAAATCCATGGGAAATAAAGCAAGACAGAAGCACTTCATAAAATGGTGGTGGCATTGCTTCAATTTATCGACGACACTAGACCATTACTTAATAGTGACATTAGGTGGCATTGCTTCAATTTATCGACGACACTAGACCATTACTTAATATTGACATTAGGTGGCATTGCTTCAATTTATCAACGGCACTAGACCATTACTTAATAGTGACATTAGGTGGCATTGCTTAATGCTTCATGTGATTTTACATTAATGGTAGAGATATGGGCGTAGGGACAGCAGGGGCATAAAGTGGTGAGGCAGATGTGGTTGCCGAGAGCGGCAAACACTCAGGCATCATGTCTGCATTTTGTCCCATTTTTTATCTCCTCGGCGACATTTTCGGATGTGAGCACAGGAAATCTAGACCTTCTCGTTTTCATTTGCGTTGTCCCCCAACACCCCTCACTTTCTTTCCTTTTTTCGACCAAGAGACAGGTCCACTTCCCCCCACCCTTCGCCATCCACCATGCTTTCTTCGCCTTCTCAACCAAGCGATCAGTTGGCTAGCCAGTATCTACAAGCTAGTTTCCCCCATTTCCTCTTAGAACCAAGTCCTAGATTCATGCTACAGCTTTCCCACTTTCTTCCTTGTTTGAACCAACTCTTAGATTCGACTGTATGAACTAGCTTTACCTCTAATAATAGTAAAAGTCTAGGTGGCTTTGGAACAGCCGACGGAAGTAGAAATATCCACACGCAGCCACGTGGGGAGCTGGGGTAGTAGAGTAAGGCAGGTTTCGAAGGAAGTATACCTGAGGGTCGTCAGCATGTGGCAAAGACGGTGTCGGGAGGCCGCATCTTGGCCACAATACCTCAGGAAGGAAGAAGGGGTCGGAGGCCCTCCCGAGTCGGCGCTGTCTCGGAGAGAACGGCACGGCCGCCGATCGGGACACACGGGCAACTGTTGGTCTCCTCCCTCGCTGCCGACGACCGCGTGAATGATGCACCTACACCCCTGCCCTAGTCGAGGTGGTCCGGCTGGATTTGTGACAAACCGCGAGCAGAGAGAGAGTGTGGCCACCTATGTCTTGCTTAGATCTGGAGAGCATGAGAGAGTGAAAGAGAGGAACCCTAGTAAAGCAAGCGCCGAGGCTCCTGCATATATATACGCTGGAGTGATTTTATTGTACCAGCCATTATTAAATTGAATACGCGCGAACTACTATTTTAATTTAAAGTTCAAGTAAAAAATAAAACTTGATCAATAACATGCCACCGCTTCCAGGTCGCACTATCAAATCACCGCGTCCAGGACGCACTATGTATTGTATCATTCACGTGCGGTCCCTGACCCTCCATCAAGTTGAAAACTAGACTAGTCAAAATGTCAATTGGGATGCCTCTCTGTAAACAAATGCGCTCCTAGCTTCAAAAAAAATGCGCTACTACGTGTACCCCACGAGTGGGTGTGCGATAACTAGTGCGTGTGTGCACCGCTTCCCTTCGTGAGAGTACAATATACTACGCCCAAAGAACGTTCGCCACAAGAGTAACAGTATAAGTGTGTGACGTGTGAGTTAAAATAAAAGGTGCGTGACGTCTTTTATTTTTTAGAAGTTCTGAGGGTAGGGTGTCAAGAGCACATATGTGGGTGACGTCTACCTACAAATAGACGGTGGGTGCGAGAAGACTCGGGAGAGTCGTGACTCATGAGGTTGCGTGTGTGCGTGAGAGAGAGGGGGGCACGTATCAATGCAATGCATGTGTCCATAAATCATATCAGACAAACGTTCGCCACAAGCCGTTTCCTGACGAACGCCATAAGAACCGTTAGATCGGCATCCGAAAGTGTCAGTTTTGCCATGGCATTTAACAAAACAGCCACTCCTCTGACACACAAATCTTCCACGTGAGTGTTAGCAACTGTCATATGCTCCTCCCTCCGTTCCAAAATGTAGTGCATATAGCTTTATTGAAAATTCAAACCTCGCAAACTTTTACCGAGTTTTCGTATACCAAAATGCACATATAGAATACCCAGTATATATCATTTCATTCATCTTCGAGAGGTAACTATAAAGATGGGGGAGGAGTGTACAAAGAAAGACCGTCATATCACCTGCAGCAATTTCAACCATCCTTTGATGTGGAGGAATATCATAGGAACTCTATATGATATGATTTTTATAGGATTCTTTCCTTTAGAGCCAATTGGTTCACAGGAATAGATTCATATACACCACATTTGAAAGGAAAATAAAAATGATATCATTTCTATAGCTTTAGAGCCACTTGGTTCATATGAATGGATTTATATACTCCCACAATTTCAAAGGAAAATAAACATTAGCGTATATTCAATAGAAAAGTTCCTATGATGTGAACCACATGACATCTATTTTCTAATCCCTCCTCATAGGAATTGAGATACATGTCATCTCTAGATTCAATAGAAAAGTGCCTATGATGTGAACCAAATGACATCTCTTTTCCTATCCCTACTCATAGGAATTGAGATACATGTCATCTCTTTCCCTACAACTTCCATGTATACATCTTCCATTCCTAAATAGCTAGTACAACCCACTAGTAGCTTTTTTCCTGGACATGCAACTATGGCACAAGAACACATTATGCATGCAAGTCATAAATCACACTGTTTTTGTACTCTATGCATGCAAGCACCACATCATCAATTCGTGCATGTTACTCATAAGTTATTTCTTGCATTAGATTTTGTATTGACAATGTATGTGTTGGTCACGTGCACACATATGTAGTTCACATTCACATTTTGTTAGAAATGTCATTCTTTTAACTGCAATTCATTTTTTCTCTTTGTATTACATTTTCATTTTAAGCATACATTCACTTCCCATTAGTTATAGATGTTTTTGGAGGAACTTTTATGCATTATTTTGAGTACAAAATTTCACGCGGCTGTGGGTATATCAAACTACGGGGCCCATGCGTCATTGCCTTTCGGCCGAACCTACGTCCATAATTTTTTGTACGTATATCTCCACTGGTCCCCGAATCCAAAATGCTACCTCGTTCCCGTAAAACAAGCGACCCACCCGTATTAAGGCGTCGACTCGAACTCAATCCCTCTCCTGTTTACTACAGCGTGGCCCCGCATGCCGTAGTACTCCTACAAACCCTACCCGCCGCACGCATCATCGGTTTTCTTCAAGAGGACGAGGGAGAAGTGGATTTGTAGTGGAGGCTCCTACCCTAGGGCGCCCTAGGTAGCTGCGCACACATCATTGGATTTCTTTTTTCTTTATGCTCTTGCGCCCTAGAGTGAAATGATGGTTGCTTCGTCCGTCCAGCTTAATGCAGGAAAGGTGGGGCTTTGAGATTTGACCCCTCATCGCTCAGTTACTACTACTGCGGCGCTACAACCGGGGTGCCTCCAAGTCCAACCGCTGCTCCAAATTGTAATTTGGTGCATCGCATGTGGAACAAGACAGTGGATGAGCCACATGTCAGCCAAAGGGGTCCGTTTCGTGTGCGGACTGACCCTGCTAAGTTGCTACGCCAACACGACAGGAGCAACCTACCACTTGGTTTTGCTCCTTGGTGAATCCTGACTATGTCTATATTTGTATCTATATCTATATATCTATATCTCTACTCCTCTAAAAATCTCAGTTGGTGGTGATGGTGTCTCTGCCTCTGGACAACGTGAGCCGTTCGATCTACCTAGAACCAATGGCTGAGATGTGTGTGCATAGAGACATGGCCTTGCCACCGAAGGTAGCAGATATTTACCCACCTCTGCCACTATATAAAATACGAAACTACTCATCCCAGCCTCATTTCCTTTCTGATTCATCTCCTTGCATTCTTGCTGGCGACGACAAAGGTTCCTGAAGATAGAGTCTAGACTCTAGAACCCACTGCAACATCCTCCCGTCCCCTCCATACGCCCTCCATCTTGGCTGCTCCTCCACCATGCCCTGTCGTCAATCTCCCTGTGGAAATATTTAACAAACCTTGAGCCATGGCAGAGCTAATTTTATTGTGGTTCCGTTGCAATGCACGGGCTCCTTGCTAGTTTACATAAAATAACCGGTTTCCATGCGGAGTAGGTTTCTCAGATTCCACGTGGGTTAAATGTAGGCGTTTAAATGTAGCGAGGAGGCTCGTCCAGCCGGGCGTGCAGCGGGCGGCACCCTCGGCCAGCGCACCGCTTCAATGGAGGATGCAGTGAGAGGTCGCGTCTGCCTTGTGCCGCCTTGACCGTGGACCTTAGTAGTACATTAGTCATTTGATTCATAGGATTGAATCCTATAGGAACTTTTACTGGTACTTTTATAAAAGAACAGAGTTGGTGATGATGGTGTGAGTGTCATCCTGCAATATAGGCCGTCTGATTTATATCTAATGGATAGAAAGAAAACTATGGCAATTTTGCAAAAACATACCCACACCCCTCTCCACATTTGCAAATAAGGTCTTCCCTCGTTCATCCTTTTCTCTCACAAGATAAACTACTCATACAAATGCTGAAATGCATCTTCATGTTACGTGCAACGTACGGGCATCTTGCTAGTTGATCTAAAAAGATACTACTCCCTCCGTCTCAGTTTATAGGGCATGCACGTAGTTCTAGGTCATCCATTTGACTAACTAAATATGAGTTATATGTCACAAAAAGTATATCATTGGATTCTTAGGCGGATGTAGTTTCTAAACATATATTTTTCATCACATATAATACATATATAGCTAGTTAAATTCTCAACCTAGAACGACGTGCATGCCCTGTAAACCGAGACGGAGGAAGTAGTAAAAATGAGGTGATTTTACCGAGCGGTGGGCGGGGGAGCATGGCCTGTCATGCGGTCCCACGTGTCATGATGTACCAAGGCGATGCGCGTACCTCTTGAGGCAAAACAATGGCAGAAGCAATACGTGGTTTTCTTGAAGGAGATGATGGCGAAGCGGATTCAACGAAGTGTGAATAATGGTTGCTTTGTTCGTCTGGGGGAAAGGTGCGGCATTGTGATTTGACGTCTCATTGCTCATTACTACTCTTTGGGCGCTTACGACCGGGTGCGTCCCCCTGCTGTTCTGCACTGTTATTAGGTGCATGACACGTCGACCCGGTTGCTATATGTCCCACATGTCGGCGAGAGGAAGTACAGAATTCATGAAAGCGAGCGTCTCCACTCTTTTAGTACGACGGAGGAGTACAAGACACGGCTTGGCTTTTGCTGCTTCGCGCGATCCATCGATACAAACCCGGACTAAAAAAGGCGAGGGCGGGTCTTTTCCCACGCGGTAGGCAGGGAAGTTTGGCCTAGTATGTTCGAGGCAATGAGGCATGAAGGGAAACAAGCAAATAAAGGTTGAGCGACTTAGTTTTGGGAAAATCTGATTTTATGGAGTACGTACCCACTATGGAGGTAGTACTACTTACTACTCCCTCCTTTCCGGTTTATAGGGCTCAGCTAAAAAATCGTTTTCCGTTTTATAAGTCTCAATTCTACTAGTAGTACTACTTACCATCACATGTTTGGATTTCGAGCCGCATTAAATCACCAGATGCAAGCAGTATCAAGAGAAAACTCACCAATGCATGTAGAAGTTCATGGAAATTTAGTGGTTATGCATGCATTCGTTGTAATTAATGCATCGTAAACATAACCATTTGAGAAAAACGAGCGTACTAATTAAGTGGTTGTGCAAACTATGAAATTAATTCCACCACTCACTGTCTACCTTGGTTGGAGAGATTTTGAAATTGAGCCATAAAACCGGAAAGGAGGGAGTAGTAACATAGCCTAGGGTAGCTTGCTGCACCACGGACTCCAAGGAAATTGTTGTAGTACTACTTCTATGTACCACTGTACTTTTACTAGTACTAAAAGACATATATTTCAAACAATATGATAATCTCTCTAACCAAGGTAGGGACGGAGGGAGTAGTAAAATTTTCTCCTCGTCCTGCGAGCCACCGCACGCGTGGGCGAGGGAGCGGGCGTAGGCGTAGTAAGCGAGCTTCTCCTCATCCTGTGACTCTGCGAGCCACCATGCCCATGGGCGGGGGAGAGGGCGTACTAAGAAAGCTTCTCCTCATTCTGCGAGTTGATGGGACACATCAAAAGTAATACGTACAGAGCATCTCCAGTGTATAGAGCCTTGCCTCTAAGGTAGACCTGACATGGTTTGCCTCTTATCAAATGAAAAAACCATAATGTATAGAGAATCTAACCAGCCTCTAAGGTGGGCCCTAGCAGAAACTTAAAAAGTATTGATTAGCACCACATTTGTCCAATCATTACTATTTCTCTTGTACTCCTACTTTCTTATGCTTCCTAAGGCTCACAAGTGGGACCAGATGGATTATTACATTGTTAGAGGCAGCCTCTAAGGTTAGACGCGATGCTAGCCAATTTTTTGTTAGAGGCAGTTCATGCAATGTATAGAGGCCTGCCTCTAAGAGGAGAGAGAGGGCTTAGAGGAAACAAAAAGCATACATTGTGGATGCCCTAAGTGCCTACTTTCCGTTCTATATGACTCAATTTGAAATCCACAATGTATCCATAATAGATGCTGAGTGGTGGAATAAATTTGTTACTTCCATAGTTTGCAAAATTACTGAGCATGTCTGTAACGCCCTCGATGCGGCTATATCTCCCACGTGTCGAAGCACGACTTAGAGGCATAACCACATTGAAAGCAATGTCGCAAGTGAGGTAATCTTCACACAACCCATGTAATACATAAGGGAAAAAGATACATAGTTGGCTTACAGTCGCCACTTCACATAATACGTAAATAAACATCCATCATTTAGCTTAGACTCAAGGTCCGACTACGGAACCAAAATAAAGAAGATACCCCAAATGCTACACAAATCCCCGATCGTCCCAACTGGGCTCCACTACTGATCATCAGGAAAAGACACATAGTGACGACCACGTTCCTCATCGAACTCTCACTTGAGCTCGGTTGCGCCATCCGTGACCGCATCGCCGGCACTGCAATCGTTTTGGTAGAATCTGTGAGTCACGGGGACTCAGCAATCTCACACCCGCGAGATCAAGACTATTTAAGCTTATAGGAACGACAGAGTTGTGAGGTGGAGCTGCAGCAAGCGACTAGCATATATGGTGGCTACATTCACAAAAGAGAGCGAGAAGAGAAGCAAGGCGCGGTCGTGAAGCTAGTAGCGATCAACAAGTGATCCTGAACTACTTACGTTAAACATAACTCCAACACCGTGTTCACTTCCCGGACTCCGAGAAGAGACCATCACGGTTACACACGCGATTGATGTGTATTAATTAAGGTCAACTTCGGGTTTTCTACAACCGACATTAACAAATTCCCATCCGCCTCATAACCGCAGGCACGGCTTTCGAAAGATAATACCCTGCAGGGTGTCCCAACTTAGCCCATAATAAGCTCTCACGGTCAACGAAGGATATTCCTTCTACCGAAGACCCGATCAGTCTCGGAATCCCGGACTACGTGACATTTCGACAAAGAATAAAACAAGACCAGCAAAGCCGCCCGAATGTGCCGACAAATCCCGATAGGAGCTGCACATATCTCGTTCTCAGGGCACACTGGATGAGCAGTACGTAAGGCAACCGAAGATACCCCAAGTTGCCTCAGGGCGGCACCGCAAGTGGCTCTAGTTTGGACCAACGCCGAGGAGCATTGGCCCGGGGTTAAAAAAAGATGACCCACGGGCGCGTGAAAACCCGGGGGAAAAAGGCGTAGGTGGCAAATGGTAAAACCAAAGTTGGGCCTTGGGGGAGGAGTATTATTAAAAGCGAAATGTCAAGGGGTCCCATAAATCACCCAACCGTAAGGAACGCAAAATCAAGGAACATAACACCGGTATGACGGAAACTAGGGCGGCAAGAGTGGAACAAAACACTGTGCATAAGGCCGAGCCTTCCACCCTTTACCAAGTATATAGATGCATTAATTATAGCAGATATATTGTGATATCCCCAACAAGTAAACATGTTTCAACAAGGAACAATATCTCCATGTTCCAACAAGGAACAAACTTCATCTTCACCTGCAACTAGCAACGCTATAAGAGGGCCGAGCAAAGCGGTAACATAGCCAAACAACGGTTTGCTAGGAAAGGATGGTTAGAGGTTTGACATGGCAATATGGGTGGCATGATATAGCAAATGATAGGCATCGTAGCATAGGCATAGCAAAAGAGCGAGCATCTAGCAAGCAAAGATAGAAGTGATTTCGAGGGTATCCTGCAAAGTTCTCAGAGTTGTCGAAAGCTTGATCCTCGTAAGCGTTCTCAACTGGTTCCTCGTTCACGTACTCGTCTCCCGGCTCTACCCAAAGCAAGAACACAAACAATGGAACCACAATAAATCACGGTGCAATGCACAAGCAACATGATGCGATACATGGCATGATATGCGAGATGTAATATGCAATGCATATGCGTGCTCCGGAAGGAAAATGATGAACCAGGCATCAACTTGGCAAACCAAGTATGCCGCTGGAAAGGTGAGATGATTTCGGTTGAAATCGATATAAAGATCACCGGAATCGGATGCACGGTTTGCAAATGACAAGCAAAACAAGAATGACACAAATCTGCCATTAACAGCATGACACCACTTAGCAAGCAACAAGAAATTAAGCTACTGCACCCAAACATACCAGAAAAGCATATGGCAGTGATCTACTCAAGATGCTTGACAAAAGATGAACACTGAGCTACGGCTAATTCACACATTAACAGGTCCAAACAAGCATGGCAAAAGTGCAAAATATATCAGTTTCACAGACAAAATACTGAACATGGCAGAATCAGCATCAGGAAGCAATGTTCAGAGCAAGCAAACGACATGCTACAGGAACTTATAATAGAAAAACAAGGAATGGCATGAATCTACTCAAAGCATAGAACAAAAGTCCCTTACTGACCATAAGCCAAAAAGGATCAGAAGATAAGATGGCACCCACATAAACATAGCAAGTTTCGTTAACAGATTCGGCAACAGGGCATGACAAAAACAGATAACAAGTAGGCATGTTTAAGAGCTCGATGCACTCACTACAGAGCATCTCATGATAAACTAAGCATACATACATCAAGAAGACACGGCATAAAAGATATACATGGCAATAACAACATCATAGCATACACGGATCAACTACAACAACCTTGGCAAAATTGAATAACATGTAAACAATCTGCCAGGAAACATTTTATAGCAAAAGTAGAGCTCGATTGACTCAAGCTATGGCACTCCATAATTGCAAACAAGGGCATGGATGGATAGAGCATAACCATATGTTCCAAACATCCTTACTGAAGTATCTTAAAATATGCATGGACCTCTCGGTAGCATCAAGTTAACATGGCACAAAAATATCAGCAAAACAGGGGCTGAAATCAGCAACATCATGAAGCCTAGTTTGCATGCTTGTTCTAGTCACCACAGAGATCACGAAAATACATGGCATACACCCCTGTAAAGATGGCATGGCATATTACAAAATACATGTAGGACTCAAGTTCATAGGGTGCACACATCAATCATGGCAAAAATGACAAAAGTGCATGTTCTGATAAGAATCTGAAACTAACATCACGTAGCCCTCTTCTAACAGCATTTCGAGCATCAAGATGAGCTCAAATGAAAACGATGCAATGAGATGAAATGATCTACTCTTCGAGGCGAACAATACGGTATGCTATACGCCCCAAACGGAGCCACGGTAGCTAAGTTATGGCACAACGAATATGCAACAAAATAATCACAGGTAAAAGACATGGACGAAAGTCGGGGGGAGGAGAAGTCAACCGCTAGATCGGATCGGATCCGGGCGCACGCGGATCGAGGCGGGGCCGGCGGCGGCTCGCCGGAGAGGAGGCTCGGGGTCGGCCGGGGCGAGGTCGGCCGAGGCGCGGGCGGCGCGGGCGGCGCCGGGCGGGCGGCGCGTACGGGCGGCGGCCAGAGCGAGGCCGAGGCGGCGGCCGGAGGCGGCGGTGGCGGCGGAGGGTCATGCGGGCGGAGGGTCATGGGCGGCGGGCGGCGTGGCCGGGTCGCGGAGCGCGGCGCGCGGGCGCGCGCTGGGCGGGGCCCTGATGGGCTCGGGCGGCCGCGGGCGGCGGCGGCGATGTGGGCGCGCTTACGGGCGCGCTCGGTTGGTCGGGCGGAGGCGGGCGGACGTCCGCCCAAATCGGACACGTCCCCGGCGGAGAGGCGCGGGGCTAGGGTTAGGGGTGGAATGATCTGGGATTTCGGGGGAGGGGGTGTTTTTATAGGTAGAAGGAGCTAGGAAGCTCCAAATGAGGTGTAGTTTTCGCCCACACGATCGTGATCGAACGACGGAGAGCATGGAAGTGACTTAGATGGGTTATCGGGCTGTTTTGAAGGGGTGTTGGGCTGCAACTTAAAAGAGGCCTTTATGGATATGAGGATAACCGTTGGAGTACCAAACGAGCTCCAAATGACCCGAAACTTGACAGGTGGTCTACCGGTGGTGTACCAAGGCCACTTGACAAACCTCGGTCCATTCCGAGAAATTTTAGTACCCGCCCACGGAAAAATGTAAAAGGGGACGCCGGGGAACATAGGAGTGCCGGATTGCAAAACGGACAACGGGGAAAATGCTCGGAATCATGAGACGAACACGTATGCAAATGAGATGCACATGATGACATGATATGAGATGCATGACATGGACAAAATGCAAAAATGAATAAAAACCCAACCACGGAGGGAATATCATATCACAATGCCGAAAATGGCAAGAGTTGGAGTTACAAATATGGAAAGTTACATCCGGGGTGTTACAATGTCAGATGGTGAATGGAGGGAGTACGATACCATTAGTACTACAGTTCTTTTGGAAGGTTTGTAGTAGTCCCTCCTATTCACATGTTCACATTTCAAGCTTCAATAAAAACATTGCACGCAAGGATTAAGAGAAACCTCAGCAATGCATGTACTCCCTCAATCCATATAGGGTCTAAAATGCGTTTTGGAGGCTAACTTTGACAACATGTTAGAGCAATAATATGACATCCAACTTACACAAATCTTACCATCAAATCCATACAGTCATTATATTGCTAACACATGCATGCGTTGCAATTAGTACGAAGATACAGTAGTAAACACTCACTCTCTCGTAGTACTAGTAGTACTCTACTCTACTAGTACTATGAGGCCATCCAACTGTGTCCCGGCAGAAGATCGCAGACACCGATATATGTTCATATTTAAATTTGTTTTCACACAGAAAAATATCCATGAAAACAACACATGGCAAAATTTCACGGCGAACGAGGGATTTGAATGTGCTGGGAGGGGCTGTTTGGATCTTGCCCGGGGTAGCCAAAATATTGGCAACCCTTTTGTCCACCCATGCCTTTGCCACCGATGAACGAGGAAGAGCTCGGGTGCCCATGCGTTGGAGACAAGCTCGCACGACCTGTGCTTTTTTTGTCCCACCACGCCGCCCGAGCCGGACGTAGACCGACCGGCGACCCGCAAATTACGCCATCCAACCGTAGCCGCACACATTCTGACAGCAACTCAACCAACCGGACGAAATTCATGCAAACACTACGATGTTTCATATAAACAATGACAGAATTCATATAAAATACCGGATTTTCATATAAACATGATGGATTTCATTACGTTCAAATCAACTAAGCGGTGCTACTCCTGAACAGCACAGGTATAATAATACCTAGCCTAAATGGTCGCTCGCAAATCCATTTGTCTTCCTCATGTCTGGCAGCACGATCACCAGACTATCGGGAGCCCTGGAGGTATATGCTTCAGCGCAAAGGATGGCTCGCTTCCCCACCTCTCAACTGACATCATTGGTTGATGCCCAAGATGGAGCCTGAAGGGGGTTTCTCCGCTTCCCTGGAGCCCATGCGGGGTCGACGAAGGTCCTCGTAACAGAAGGATCCGACAAGACACCTGATGTGTACGTCCGCGTTGCCTCAGCGGTGGCCTTCATTGGACCCAAGAGGTGGCGGACGCGGAGGCGCTGGCCACCGACTCGTCGCTCTCTGCGCACCCGGCTTCTGTCTCTGCTTGCATGGCGTGGCCGCAGGCATGGGAGTCTCGGCCACAGAAATGGGAGACGCGGTTGCAGACACGAGAGGCGCGATACGAGGCGGCGGCGTGGACAGCAGCGACAACATCCGTGCTCCCCATCATGCCGGCGTGGAGCAGCTCGCCGCTCCTTGTCGAGCTGGCCTGGAGCGACGAGTTGCTGAACCACGTGCCGGCTTAGGGCGGCAACTAGCTCTGTTGGGCAAGGGGAGGGAGGTGGATCAGCGAGCTACATATCTCGTATCCTGCGGGCTCGGCGGGCCACCCAGCCGGCTTGGATGCCGGATAACTACTCTTCATAAGCCATTGTAAGAGTGGAGATAATGGTGAAGGAGGAGATAGGGGAGTGGCGGAGGCGTGCGATTCTTGGCCGGCGTCTAGCCTCATTGAAATAGGAGATTAAATAGACGACGGACGGGAGGAGCTCGGTCGGCATTGCGTTTAATGCCGGCCGGTCATGAATGGACGTGTGTCCGGAGTGGGTTTCTCAGCTTCCACACGGGTTTCATGGAGGCGTTTGAATGCGGCAAGGAGCAGTGTTCAGCCGGGCGTGCAGCGAGCGGCGCCCTCGACTCTGGCCTATGACACCACGCCGTTCTTCCACTGACGTGTGGGCTCGTTGGGTACCTGGCCTGCATGTCAGTGACCCAACGCAGGCAGCGCATGGCAGAGGAGCTTTTGGTGGGCCAGGGCGGTCAGAAGCGGGCATTTCATAAACCGATGATTGTTCATTGAGTGTGACGTCATCTAATTCATGTAGGATGATAAGCCTACTATATAATGTAAGAGAATTTTAAAATTTTCATATATACGTTGATAGCCCGTTCTATATGTTGTGATTCATAAAGACTTCTGCAAACATCAATGTTCTGCTTATCACAGATAAGATTGATTAATACCCGTAACAATCCATGTCCTTAACAAAGGGTGCATGCACGTATAGGTTGAGCGTGTGTCTTGCGTCGTGTGTTGTGTGCATGCAGGCGAGCGAGTGTTGCGTGCATGCATGTGTATGTTTCAGTGTTGCATGAATGTGTGCGTGCGTGCGTGTGTTCGTGAGTGCATGTATACGTGTCAGTGTTGCACGCTTGCATGCATGCGTGTGTTCCTGCGAGTGTTGCGTGCCTGCATGTGTATGTGTGAGTATTGCATGCATGCATGCGGGCGTTGCGGGCGTGTTTGTGCGCATGTGTGATGTGTTTGTATTCACCATAGTGGCTCGTGCGTGCGTGCAATTAAAACGGCCGGCTCAGCATATCATCACAAGGCGATCCTTGTCCGCTGTGGTTAGGGGGCGCGGGCTGCCAACCAGAGGTCTCACGACTTCGAATCACCACCGACCACTAATTTATTACCATTTCTGTCTTTCATATACACGCTGACGGGTGGGCCCTACGGATGTCTTATTTTGAGGCAGGTTTAAAAAGGCCACGTGATGCTATAGAGTCAGCCAAGTTAGTATCAGAGGCAGCCGTTGTCGTTAGGTGTCATGCACGTATCCTCCCATCATGGACCCAGTACAGGAATAAGAAAGACGATACCCAGTTTAACACCTTTGAGGGAGTCCTGGATTAGGGGGTGTCCGGATGGCCGGACTATAACCTTTGGCCGGACTCCTGGACTATGAAGATACAAGATTGAAGACTTCTTCCCGTGTCCGAATGGGACTTTCCTTGGCGTGGAAGGCAAGCTTGGTGATACGGATATGTAGATCTCCTCCCATTGTAACCGACTCTATGTAACCCTAACCCTCTCTGATGTCTATATAAACCGGAGGGTTTTAGTCCGTGAGGACGAACAACAATCATACCATAGGCTAGCTTCTAGGGTTTAGCCTCTCGATCTCGTGGTAGATCTACTCTTGTACTACCTATATCATCAATATTAATCAAGCAGGAGTAGGGTTTTACCTCCATCGAGAGGGTCCGAACCTGGGTAAAAACATCGTGTCCCTTGTCTCCTGTTACCATCCGCCTAGACACACAGTCCGGGACCCCCTACCCGAGATCCGCCGGTTTTGACACCGACATTGGTGCTTTCATTGAGAGTTCCTCGTAGCCGTCATATTTAGGCCCGATGGCTCCTCCGATCATCAACAACGATGCGGTCCAGGTGAGACTTTTCTCCCGGATAGATCTTCGTATTCGGCGGCTTTGCACTACGGGCCAATTCGCAGCCATCTGGAGCAGATCGAAGCTACGCCCCGCCATCGTGTCAGATTTGGAAGTTTGAACTACACGGCCGACGTCTGCGGAGACTTGATCTTCGACGGGTTCGAGCCACAGCCGCCGCCGAACTGTCTCGATGGGCATGATCTAGCTCTGCCGAGCGATTGCCACGGAGGTCGCACAAAGGTCCGCTCAACCCTTAGCTCGGAGCCGACTCGCCAATCGAGGACGGGTGGTCGGACACCGCCTCGGGGCTGCAATCTCTACGACGATCGAGTCAACACCATACGTGTCCTTTGCGGCTTCGTGACTCCAAGGTGCCGGACTCCTCTCCGGACTCCGAACCTTCCGCCCCTCGCTAATCGAATCCGATTGGGCGCCGATCATGGAGTTCACCGCGGACATCTTTTCAAAGACTTCGCCCTTCGGCGACATCCTGAATTCACTAAAGTCTCTCTCTTTATCAGAAGAGCCCTGGCCGGATTATGGTCGGCAAGATTGGGATGCAGACAACGAAGAAATTCAAAGCCCACCCACCACCCACTTTGTAGCCCCTGTCGATGATTTAACCGACATGCTCGACTTCGACTCCGAAGACATCGACGGTATGGACGACGATGTAGGAGATTTAACAGAACCAGCGCCTATAGGCCACTGTACAACCACCCCATCTCACGATGTATACATGGTGGATACACCTAAAGGAAACGACGACGAGGAACAAAGGGACGCAACGAGGGATCGTTCCCTCGAAAAGCAATCAAAACGGCAGCATAAGCGCCGCTCCAAACCCCACCTCGATAGAGAAAGCAGCCATACAGACCCAGCCATAGAGCAGGGAGAACCGGCGGACGACGAACATGCCATCGAGCAACCGTCCGAACAGGGCAACTTGGATAAACAACCCGTCCCCGGCGAAGACAACAGTCCGGACGACCTCACGCCGGACAAGTTGCTGGAGTAGAAGAAGCTCCAAAAAAGGCTCGTCGCCACTGTGCGTAGCCTGAAAAAGCAGAAGCAGAAGCTCAAAACAACGGAAGATGCACTCAGAATTAGATGGTGCGAAGTACTCAACACCGCAGACAAATACGGCGATAGTCGCCACACAAAGAGCTATCCGAAGCGAAAATTATTGCCGGAATTTGATGATGAGGCCTTAGAGCCTCCGCAATCAAAAAATAAGGAAGCCACCCGGCCGGATAAACGACCCCATGGCCAGCACAGTGCGGCAAATGACGCCACACACAAGCCGGCATGCGATCCGCACAAGGATTCGCATCAAAAAGATGGCCCAGCTAGATCTATCTATGGGCCAAGAAAGCAAAGCTCTAGTAAGCAACACAACACATCAAATATCCGAACATCGCGGTACGCCCAGATATAGGGGTGCCGCACACCCCCTATGTTTCACCGATGAGGTGCTGGATCATGAATTTCCAGCGGGATTCAAGCCTGTAAACATAGAGGCATACGACGGAACAACAGACCCTGGAGTCTGGATTGAGGATTACATCCTCCACATACACATGGCTAGAGGAGATGATCTCCACGCCATAAAATACTTACCACTCAAACTCAAAGGGCCAGCACGGTATTGGCTTAAAACCCTTCCCGAAAACACCATTGGAAGTTGGGAAGAGCTCGAGGATGCTTTTCGGGCAAATTTTAAAGGGACCTATGTCCGACCTCCGGATGCAGATGATTTAAGTCATATAACTCAACAACCCGGAGAGTCAACCCAGAAACTCTGGAACAGATTTCTTACTAAAAAGAACCAGATAGTCGACTGTCCGGACGCCGAAGCCTTAGCAGCTTTCAAACACAGCGTTCGAGACGAATGGCTCGCCAGACACCTCGGCCAAGAAAAGCCAAGAACAATGGCTGCATTAACAAGCCCCAAGACCCGCATTTGCGCAGGAGAGGAAAGCTGGTTGGAAAGATGCGCATCAATGACCCAAGTAAATCCGAAGTTAGGGATGGAAATGGGAAACCGCGACGCAGCAAGGACCAGCGCCGGACCAAGGGAAGCAGCCCGAAGAGCACGACAGTCAACACCGGATTCAAAAGCTCTTGGAAGAATCAGAAAAAGCTGCCATCAAGGATAACAGGGACGAGCTATCTCACCTAAACAAAATCCTGGACAAGATATGTCTAATCCACAGTACTCCCGGGAGGCCTGCAAACCATACCCACAGAGATTGGTGGGTCTTCAAGCAATCCGGCAAACTCAACGCCGAACACAAGGGCTCGACACACCAAGCGAGGATGATGACGAACCCCACAAGCAGAGCACTGGAAAACAAAAGAATTTCCCACAAGAAGTCAAAACAATAAATTCACTTCACGTGACAAAAGGGGAGAAAAAAGTGGCGCCCATAGAGATACGCGCCATACGGCCTATCCCAGAGGAGTCCCGCCACTGGTTGTTAAAACCAATCACCTTCGACCATCAGGACTAATCTAGAAGTATCCGGAATGCAGGATGGACTGCCTTGGTATTAGATCCGATAATTGACGGACTCCACTTTACGCAAGTCCTAATGGACGGCGGCAGTGATTTAAACCTGCTATATCAGGACACAATCCGCAAAATGGGGATAGACCCAACGACAATTCGCCATAGCAACACTTCCTTTCAAGGGGTAACACCAGGCCCAGATGCCCATTGTATGGGCTCTCTCCTGCTAGAAGTTATGTTCGGCTCACCCGACAACTTCCGCCGCGAAAAGCTGACCTTCCACATCGCCCCATTTACAAGTAGCTATCAAGCACTACTGGGACGTGAAGCTTTCGCCCGCTTTAACGCAATACCGCATTATGCATCCCTTACACTTAAAATGCCCGGTCCACTAGGCATCATCTCATTAAAGGGAAATATCGAGTGTTCCTCGAGCGCGGAAGATTGTGCGGCTGCCTTAACAGCCACACACTAAACCGGCTTCACTAATCAAAGCACCTAAAATAGGTCGTTCAGACCCCGGACATGGCTAGACGAGTCCGGCATAAACATACAAGGGCTTACTAGCCGCATACCCCCGTTCAAGGGGCTCCGCACATGTACAACAAGAGACAATAAAGCTCAATTGTATTCATTTTTTAAATTGTACTTTGTTTATTTAATATAACGTACATTTTTGCACGATATTTTTCAACTAAGTTCCTCTCTTTTACAGATGAACACCATGTTACACCCGTCCAGGATACGGCACAACGGAGACACAGGCGCAGACGTGCAGTAGGGACCCGTTCCAAGGATTCTTTTCAGATTAAGACCCTGCATAAACCTTTTTTACTGTCTCTTGTTGATACACATCCCCCGGTTTCTTGCTATAACCGAGGTGGAGGCTGGCGTCTTGGCATTGGCCACGTCAGATTTTATGCGTGCACTGGACACCAGGGGCTTATTACTAAGGGCGTTGTTCAGCCCGTTTTCATAAAGACCGAATACCTTAGGAAGTGTTCAGCGTCGCGAGTTTGGCCTTATATGCATCAGCTCCGAATCATGTCTTTGGTAAAATGTTGGGTTTGCCCGGCTCCTGTGTTTTGCTGCCTTACGTTCCGCTCTATCGGCTAAGGCAGCACCAGAGAACTATCGCGATTGTGCCCTGTTCAGCCAAAGTAGCACCTCGAGAGAAAGTCGAAAACTGACTGTCATGATATAGTGTGAGACTGGTCAACCACTCGATGACCCACCGGAATCTTTAGGATTCCTCCACATTAACGAAGGGTCGTTTCCCGGTCAGGCACACAAGCGCCCCGAATTCGGGCGAGCGCAGTGCCCCTAGGGGCTATATAGTAGCCCCACTATCAAACTCCTATGGCTAAGTGAAAGTAATAAAGCATTATACTCTGGTTGCCTAGTTCGCTGCGCTATCACCTCCTTTATGGGACCAAGACGTTGGATCAAGTGTGAAAATGCACCTTCTGTGAACACCCCCGCATTATATGCGTGGGGGCTGAAGCCGAAGACTGCCATCTTTCAGGTTATATACACATATACATTAACGGCCGCACAGGAGGTATTTTAATTCTTGCAGGCACAAGTATAAAAAGCTTTTATATTCCATCGAAACATTGTTTCACAATAATACATGTTACTCGAACATGATATCCTTCGAGCACTGTGTCTCTATTAAACGAGCGCCCTGCAGAACTTCCTGAAAATAGTGCTCGGCAGGTATTCGGCTCCCGTCCGAATCTTGGGATGCAACGTCGGTGGCCTTCATCTCCGCCCAGTATGTCTTGACACAGGCAAGAGCCATCCGCGCACCCTCAATGCATGCTGACCTCTTCACTGCATTGATATGCGGCACCGCACCAAGGAACTGCTGCACCAAACCAAAATAACTCTTCGGCTCGGGCCTTTCCGGCCACAGATGACTCACGACATCCTTCATGGCGAGTCCGGATAACCTATTCAGCTCCGCCCATTCGCCAAACGCCGGATAATGGAAGTGGGCGCTCTGGATTGTGGTAATCGCGACCAAAAAAGCTTTTTCCACTTAGTGATACCGTTGATCTCGGAAGTGTTGACGCGTTCATGGCACTTGCCGCCAAGTCCAGATAAGTATCCACCGCACTCCACAGCCGGTCCAACTGAGCATACTTAGGATCCCGGAACTTCATCCGCAGCATAAAGGGCTTTCCAGCCGCGATATCTCCGGCCTGACGTAGCTCCTGCTTCATGGCTCTCATTGCAGAGAGAGCATCCTTGGCCTCGGTAGTGGACTTCTCCAGGTCCTTTTGTTCCGCCCGATCTTCTTTTTCAAGAAGCTTGCAGTGGTCGGCAGCATCCTTCAACTTCACAGCCATCTCGGCCATTTCCTTCCTGCTTGGCAAAGTTGCAGCCTGTTCGACTTTCAGCTCTTCGGCCGCCTTTAAGGCAGCCGCATCACTTTTTCTGGCCTGCTCCTTGGCTCGGGCGAGTTCCACCCGAAGGTTCTCCATGGCAGCGGCACCATCTGCATCAAGCATACATGTTGTAAGGCACATGCATCAAGCCCCCTTACCAGGTGTCCGCGGAGAAATTGCATACCTTGTGACTCGTCAAGCCGCTTGTTGACAAGCGCGATGTCGGCATCCGCCACGTCAAGTTGCCGCTTTAGCTCGGCAAATTCATCAGTCCGGCTAGCCATCGGACACTTCGCCACCTACATAGGAAGAGCGACATGTTATACCTGGGATTATGATCCTCGACGCGCTGTCATTTTTGACAACGCACCGAGTCTCAGGGGCTACT
This sequence comes from Aegilops bicornis, assembly GCA_021605145.1. Taxonomy (NCBI): domain Eukaryota; kingdom Viridiplantae; phylum Streptophyta; class Magnoliopsida; order Poales; family Poaceae; genus Aegilops; species Aegilops bicornis. The sequence goes on from CM038673.1 coordinate 733,756,859, forward strand.
ATCTATACATGGCGCATCTTTTATATGTGGAACTGTAAAAAGGTACATCATTTCGCGTACCTCAAAACTTGTCAGTAAACTCCTGACGGGCTCGTGCAACCCGCTCTCCGCAGATGAAATCCTTTCAATCACCGTGACCATCAATGCACGGTGTTCTTCTGAGATAGACGCTCGCCCGAGAAGATCCTTCAGCTCCTCCGACCGTGCACCGGATGGTGCCAGACTCGTCCGATGGCCTTTTTCGAAGGCCGGACACGGAGGGCTTTGGGGAGCCATACGGCTGCTTTCTGGCCCTGCCGGATTCGGAGAAACCCTCCGTGACGACACCTCAGGGTCGCCCGCCTCGCAAGGCGGTACGGCAGGGGGAGGCGTTCCGCTCTCCATAATCTCCGGACAAAGATCCCCTGAAGATGAGCTCTGCTGAGAAGGGCTGAGATCCGAACTACAAGGTAAAAATTCAGTTATCTTTCTCAGAAATAGAATAGGGATGTCTCTTATTTTAAAAACTCCCCTCTCTACTTACGGCTTGCTGGAGGGCTAATCCCCTTGAGGGCACAGTGCGGCCGAGGCACCTCCCGGCGCAGGACCCTCTGATGAAGATTTCTTCCCCCGCTTTGAGACCATGGTCTCCGGGTCTTCAGAGGCGGTCCTCTTCTTTCCCTGGATAGAGGGATTCTCGATTCCTCCTTTCCTGACAGCCTCCTTCGAGGAGACGGTAGCTTCCTTGTTCCCCCCTTTGCCTTCTTCCAAAGGCGCAACCTCCAGCATCCTGGTTAACACGGGATCCGGCGTGGTCTCGGGGAGGGGGGCCGGACACCTGATTAGCTTTGCTTTCGCTATCCACTCCTGTTTAAGGGACAGCTCTTTTAAGGGCAATTTTATGATGAATATATGGATAGTGTGTCCGGGCACAGGGCTACTTACTTGAGTATTCGGGCGATTGCAGCTCAGACCTGCGTCCTCGGTCGAGTCCGGACACATTGCTTGTGATCTGAAGACATCTCCATGGGCGTCACGCCCGTAAAGTGTTGGAGAGCTCGTGGTCCCTCCGGATTAAACTCCCACAGGCGGAGGGGGCGGCGTTTGCAGGGCAAAGTGCGGCGAATCAACATGACCTGCGTCACTACGGGCAGGTTTATGTGTCTTTCCAGGAGATCTTGAATGCGGCCCTGCAACAAGGGCACGTCCTTGGACGGCCCCCAGTCGAGCCCTTTATTGACCCATGACGCCAGCCATGGGGGAGGACCCGAGCGAAAGGCAGGTGGCGCCACCCACTTGGTGCCCCTGGGAGCTGTGATATAAAACCACTCTCGTTGCCATAAGCTGAACTCCTCTTGAAAACAGCCCTCGGGCCATGGAGCATCAGCATTCTTGCTTATAACAGCCCCTCCGCACTCTGCTTGCTGCCCCTTGATCATCTTCGGCTCCACTTTGAAGGTCTTAAGCCACAATCCGAAGTGAGGGGTAATGCGGAGGAAGGCTTCACACACGACAATGAACGATGAGATGTGGAGGATGGACTCCGGATCCAAGTCATGAAATTCCAACCCATAATAAAACATGAGCCCCCTCACGAAGGGGTCCGTCGGGAAGCCTAACCCCCGAAGGAAGTGAGACGCGAACACCACGCTCTCACCAGGCTTGGGAGTGGGAATAACCTGCCCTTGAGCAGGCAGCCTATGCAAAATTTCGCCAGTTAAGTATCTGGCATCTCTTAGCTTTAGCACGTCTTCATCCGTAACGGAGGAAGGCATCCACCGGCCTTGAAGGTCGGAGCCGTACATCATCAAAGGTCCGAAGCGCCTGAATCTGGAGCTTTGGGTGTTGGAACTCGAGGCGAGGGGCGGATTCGATTGAGATTGAAAGAAAGGAGTAGAGCCTTGGTCTCTTTATAAAGAGGTTGAATACCAAGAGCCCTCCCCCGTGACCGTTTGGGACTCGCCTTCGATAGAGGAGACGTGCCAACGGGCACGATTGGGTTACCCACGCCCGTATTGATGAGAATCCCGGAATAAGGGGACACGATCTCTGCTTTGACAAGACGTGCCAAGGAAACCGCCTCGCTAAACGCCGCTTAAGGTGGGACAAGAAAACGATTCGAATAAAGGCTTGGCCGTGGTGTGATGTCACGCTGCGAGATACGTCAGCAGATTGGATTTGTGTAAATATTATTCTCTCTATTGTGGTATGTGGAAATATTTTGTAGAGCCGGACACTATCCTTGTGTTCAAAATCTTCTATGAAGTATTCGGAGGAGGAACCCGCCTTGCAATGCCGAAGACAAATCAAGCTATTTGGACTCGCTGCCATTGAAGCCCGGTTCAGGGGATCTTGAGGGAGTCCTGGATTAGGGGTGTCCGGATGGCGGACTATAACCTTTGGTCGGACTCTGGACTATGAAGATACAAGATTGAAGACTTCGTCCCGTGTCCGGATTGGACTTTCCTTGGCGTGGAAGGCAAGCTTGGCGATACGGATATGTAGATCTCCTCCCATTGTAACCGACTCTATGTAACCCTAACCCTCTCCGGTGTCTATACAAACCGGAGGGTATTAGTCTGTAGGACGAACAACAATCATACCATAGGCTAGCTTCTAGGGTTTAGCCTCTCTGATCTCGTGGTAGATCTACTCTTGTACTACCTATATCATCAATATTAATCAAGCAGGAGTAGGGTTTTACCTCCATCGAGAGGGCCCGAACCTGGGTAAAAACATCGTGTCCCTTGTCTCCTGTTACCATCCGACTAGACACACAGTCCGGGACCCCCTACCCGAGATCCGCCGGTTTTGACACCAACAACCTTCCTTGACCATTTATCCGCAAGTAATGTTATTCATTGCAATTTCTAATATTGTCTTGCTATGTCCCATACTTTCTAGCTTCCTCCTAATACTCACATTCTTTTTTCAATAGATGATGTTCAAGTTGGATCCGAAAGATGATGCAACTAAATAAGCATGCACTCATGTTTTTCAGTCTGCTCTGCGACAGTATCGGTATCACCTAAGAAAAACTCACTTTGAAGGCAAGGCTAACAATGAAATCGCCCAAACATCTCCAGTGGAATATATTGCAGATGAAGACTGGACATCCCTTGTTAAACACTGGTCTGATCCAAAGTATCATGTAGGGTATATGTTTTGATTAGATCACATATTGAACTTGTATTTACGTATGTGTCTTACAAGTGTATCTTCTTCTAGGCTAACTGTTTGAAGAACAAGACCAACCGTTCTAAAGTGAAATTCCAACAAACAACAGGATCTCGTAGCTATATTGCACACTGCGAGGCTCTAGTAAATAGCTGCTAGTTCCTTGTTTTTTATGTGCTATATTATCGTATCTATATTGACTTGTTCCAAATAAACAGGAAAGCCCATGCGGACCAAGAAGAACCTGAACCGAATGTCGTGCAAATCTTCAAGGATTGCCACACCAGCAAGATGAAGGGCATGAGCACACCAGTTCAAGCCGATGTTGTAAGTCCTTACTCCTATTGCCTTTGAACTGCTTGTTAATGTGATGTGTTCATTTAACTGTTTGGTTTGCAGCCAATGTCAGTTACTCTGTTCACTTTTATACACAGTTGTCTTAACGTATCATTTCACCTTACACGGTTTAAAAGAGACGAAGGATATTCTTTTGGTCTTGATCTGTAATCTAGTTGTGATGTTCACGTGCCCACACAATGATACAATGGCTTGTTTGTTTTATATCTGTTTGCCCATGATATGAATGATGTCATACTATGTTCATCCTACTTTAAACCATGCCTCTTTATCCTTAAATGTCAATGAACGTGAGGAAATAGACAATACAATAGGCATGCTACATGGACATATGTTCCGAAAGTGATTTTATTATGTAGTTGGCACTACAATACATGTTAATGTATTACAGTAGTTCACCAAAATAAGTTATGTACAAACATGAAACCTACTTGTTTGTTTTTGTCTCATTAGTAACTTATCTGGTACACTAATCTACGAGTTCAAACTTTCAGCAAGCTATGGAACAAATGATTGAACAGCCACAACCGCCTGAAGGTGATGAGGCTACCACAGGCACAATGTCACCTCTTGTCGCAGCGTCAAGATCTCTCCACTAACAAAGGCAAAAAGCACCTTCACGTAATACTGGGTTGGTTGTCAAGGTAACCTCATCCAAATCGCCTACTGGACAAAATCTTCCGTCTAGACAGAGTGATATATATGTGCTCCAGACACAAGTACAATCCCTAATGGATGTCATTTTGGAAACAAGTATAGTGGTTGACAAATGTCGTCAAGATATGAATGGATTTGAAACCAGACTATCAGACATTTGCTTTGTTGTTCAAGAGTAATGGCGGAAAAAAAGTGGAAGATCATGCTGCTCCATCTGATTCTACAGCCTGAAACATTAGCACTCGGGTCAAATGATTTGTGCTTCTATACATCTGATGGTGCTTTTATCTGCAAGGACTATAAACTTTATGCCAACAGGCCTATTGTTGTATGACTGGATTTTTTTGTTGTGATACAACATTTATCGTGCTGCCAAAGGCTGTAGAAATTACGACGCTATTTTTGTATAGTGTAGGTTTATCTTAGTAATGTATTCGGCCGAAAGCTTCGTAGGAGCCCAATGTGCCAACATTCGTCAGACCCATTCCAATTGGGCTAAAAACGATTATGGGTCGTACTTTGCATGTAGCCCACTAAAAAATCTGGGCCTAAATCAGCATAAGCTTTCATATTTTTGGTAGGCCTATGCCCCTAGTGGGCCTTTAACAGGCCTAAACATAATTTGGGCCCTCGGTAACAATAGACCGTTAACATGTGTAAATATCTCGAGCCCATAAATCACATGGGCCTTTAATAGGCCGAAAGTGAGATTGGGCCCTGATTGTGCCAAATAACCCACTAGTCATTAGCAGGCCGAAATGTATCTCAGCTCGTGGTGGCCCATTTACAATGCGGATCGTTCACAGGACGAAATTTAGACGGGCCGTAAATGCGCCGACCTACTACACGGGCCTTTAACAGGCCATAAGTTCGGTCGGGCTTGATTAGTATCAGCTTTATATGGGTCGTTAATAGGCCCGATGTGATGTTGGGCTACATATGGCCCATGGATTTCGTCCGACGTTAATAGGCCAAAAATCATAACAGGATGGAAGTGGCCCAAATCTACAGTGGGCCTCTAACAGGCCGAATATGACCCAAATCCTTCACGTTCGTTTATGGGCCGAAAGTTTCAATGGCCAATAAATGGGCCCAAATGAAGCAAGACCTTTAACAAGCCAAAAACACACCGGGCCGTAATTCGGCCCAAATACTTAGCAGACTGTTAACAAGCCAGAAGTGACCATGGGTCACGATGATGACAAGTTTAGAACGGGCCATGGGCGGGCTGATTTGACACTAGCCATACGGGCCTTAACCGTGAATGGGCCGTCTGCAAGCAGGCCATTAATGGGCCAGCCCGCTAATTTTGACTGGGCCAGCCTTTTTTACCTAAATGGGCCGCTGTTGGGCCTTGACACGTGTCGACATATCATAGGCGCCTCCTATCCATTGGGCGGTTGACACCTGTCCTTTCGCGGTGCTGACACGTGGTTGCTATAGCCAATGATAATTTTACACGTGGAAAATCCTCATTGGTCCCACCTGTTAACGGGTTATCGGATCCAAACCAGAACCTGGTAGCTTAACGGCGACCCATTACGGTGGATGCCACGTGTCAATCACCCTTGACGAAAGCACTTCTATGACGCGCGATTTATCATCATGGAAGTGGACACTTCCGTGATGATAATTTTGGTAATGTCATGGAACACTTCTATGACAACACAGGTATGACTATCTTGATTCTGTCATAAAATCGCCATGGATGTACATGCATGACAGAAAACGTGACCTACTCTGACAAACATGTATGTATCATCACGAAAGTGGTTTTTTTGTAGTGCTAAATCCAAGCATTGATCTCTTGTAGGAGTTAGCTTCTGGTGGAGTGTCATGGTTGCTCGATAGTGGAGCAACAAGTCATATGACTGGGAGCAAGGACTTGGTGGTGGATGTGCATCCAATTCCATCTATGCTCACCCATGTCCAATTCGGTGATGCTTCAACATCTAAGGTATTGGGACTTGGCAAGGTGGTCATCTCTCAAGATTTATCTATTGACAAGGTCATGCTTGTTGAGTCCCTTGCATAAAATTTACTTTCTGTTCGTCAACTTGCACTTATGGGCTTTGCAACATTCTTTGATCTTGATACCGTGGCCTTTTTGTGGAGCAAGACTCTTAAAGTAGCTTTTGTTGGGCATGTGGAGAACGGTCTCTATGTGGTGAACTTTTCAGAGCGAACCACTAAGTCTGCGACTTACCTAATGGATAAAATTGAGGTGGGATGGCTTTGGCATCACCGACTAGCCCATGTCAATAGGAGGTCTTTGCAAAGTCTCCTCAAGGGGGACCATGTTCGTGGACTAACAAATGTGAGTTCTGCCAAAGACCGTGCTTGTAGTGCTTGTATCGAAGGAAAGCTTCATGAAACGGCTCACCAACCCATGAATATCATCTACTCGAAGAGGCCCTTGGAGCTCCTTCACATGGATCTCTTTGGTCCTCCATCCTTTGATAGTCTTGGGGGAATAAAGTATTGCTTGGTGATTGTGGATGATTACTCAAGATACACATGGGTGTACTTCAAGAGGAAGAGTGAGACTCAACAAACCGTCTTCGACTTTGCTAATGAAGCTCAACGTCAACATGAAGCAAAGATATTGATGATTAGAAGTGATAACAGCACCGAGTTCAAGAACTACACATTGGATGAGTTTCTTAGTGATGAGGGGATCAAGCACCAATATGCCGCACCCTATACCCCTCAACAAAATGGTGTGGCGGAGAGGAAGAACCAAACGTTCATGGATGCGGCAAGGACCATGATGGCGTGATACGTCTCCAACGTATCTATAATTTTTTATTGTTCCATGTTGTTATATTATCAATCTTGGATATTTTGTATTCATTTTATAGTAGCTTTATATCATTTTTGGGACTAACCTATTGACATAGTGCCCAGTGCGAGTTGCTGTTTTTTGCATGTTTTTAATTCGCAAATATCAGTACCGAACGAAGTCCAAATGCCACGAAACTTTTTGGAGATTTTTTTCTGCCCAGAAGACAACTTGGGAGCCAAGGAAGTACCAGAGGACAGGCCCGTGGGGCCCATAAGGCACCAGGGCCCGCCAGAGGCCCCTGGAGCATCCTGGTGGGTAGTGGGGCCATAGGCACCCTCTCCACCACCTCTCAGCTCTATAAATACCGAAATATTCCAGAAACCCTAGGGGAGTCGGGAGATCAGAGTTTCCACCGCCGCAAGTTCCAGAACCACGAGATCCAATCTAGAGCCCTTTTCCGGCACCTTGCCGGAGGGGGAAACGATCACAGAGGGGCTCATCATCCTCATTGGTGCTCCTCCGATAATGCGTCAGTAGTTTACCACAGACCTACGGGTCCTGTCGGGGATATACCCCACGGTATGACCCGGCCGGAGACATGACCCGGCTGGGACTTGGCGTTTCATCGGTAACCCGCCTGAAGCCTGGTGACTCATTGGTGACCCGGCAGGTGGTTCATAGGATTGACAAGACCCAACGGCCCATAAGGCGGCTCGTGGGAAGGCCGGCTCATATTACGGTGGGCTGGCTTAAGAGGAAAGGCATGAGGAATATTTCTCTTACAAGGAAGCAAGACCCGGACTTGTATCCGGCTTGTAATAGAAGATAGACTAGTCCTAATCCTACTAGGACTCCACATGTAACCCGCCCCTCCAACTTATATAAGGAGGGACAGGGCACCCCAAGAGGGACAAGTTTCACAAGTTAGCAAGACAAGTCAATAGCTCTCGAGAGAGAGGTAGCCAAAGAGCACCCTTGTAATCGTGAGCACCATGATCAATATCAATGAAGCAGGATGTAGGCTTTTACCTCCACCGTGAGGGGCCGAACCTGGGTAAAAAAAACCTCGTGTCTCTCGTCCCACTCTACCCCTCTCAAGCTACCACATAGATGCGTTGGCCTCATGACTAAGTCCTCACACCAAGGACATCAGTCGTGACAAATCCATGACAGTTGGCGCCCACCGTGGGGCCTGTGCACGGTGATGTTGAGTTCTTGGAGGGATATCTCCTAGGGATCGAGGAGCTTGCGAGTTCATCAGATGAGGAAGAGCCGGCAAATTAGTTGTTTTGTGATCGGGAACATGATCGAGGGAAATTAGGTTGCGTTTGCGCACCACTGTCGCGATCTGCAATACATCGAGACCAAAAGAAAATAGATCTTCGCTGTTGCGCCAATCCATCAAATCATCGGGTCACCAATGGCACAACGCGCATGCATAATCATCCGGGCGCTCGTATGTATGGTTGTGTACCCGTGCATCAAGTCGCGAGGTGCATCAATGTACGTTGTTGCTGCTACTTCTACGAGCATGGGCAGCTTGCGTGGACCAAAAAGCATTGGTTGCTATGGCTACAAATACAAGTGATGCAACTGGATTGGGCTACGGTGCTAGGGCCACATCAGACATTTGATATGTTTTTTATCCCGGCATCCCTGTTCATCTGATAAAAATATCAGCTGCTATTTGCCCGATCTATTTTTTCCAATACATATTAATTCATCCAAGAACAATTACTCTGACTTGCGATATTTTTTGATGCATGACAATTGTTCACTGCAAGAGCAATGGTCATGCCATGGATATAAAGCTCGTGCCAATATTGTCATGCGCCAGTATCCGACTATGCCGCATTGTTCAACAAATGTGTGTGCAAGTCGCTGCCCCGCGGCCCGGTCTATTCCAACAACTCTGAAGCAAGTCATGATATATTATTAGCATCTGCCTCCACCGGATGGCTCAATGGATAGGCTTTACAAGTCGCCGTCACTGCGGTTTGTTTAATTTCAACAGCCGGCTGGGATGAACCACTGGCCGGATTACTGATACAAATCATACGGGGTCATTTATAACCCGATGAGCTTCAACGTATTACAGCGTTCCGCTGTTCAACTACATACCGGTTTATATCACGGTAAAGTATGGAGAATCTCAAGACAACTCCTCGAGTCATCTTAAGACTCAGGGGCTACACCGGCATGACTTGGCAGGATTGGCCTTTGTCAGCAAATTCAACAACCCCGGGTCATTAGAGGGAAGATAACCCGGTACCGGAGGCTACTGCAATATTGATGAAAAATTAAAGGCCGTCAGGAAATTACTGGCTTAAAATGAAGGATTCTGGTTTAAAATCCGGCTCAAGGGAAATCTGTCTCTCGCAAAGCTTTGAAGCTCTCAATATCCGGTTTAAAATTCCGGTTCAAACAGAATCCATCTCTCGCAAGTTCGAGTTTTCAAGAAAAATTAAAGGTTGCCAAAGAGAACTTGTTGCCATGATGCGCGGTTCAAACATGGGTATCCTGCCTTACTGGCTTATCACATTATGGGTCACTTGGGGGCTTCCTGCTCAATGAGCATAGCTGTGCTTACCCTTTTGATCTGGCTTACACGCCTTGTTACAAATTACATGGGTGCTTCCTGCTCATTGAGCACAGCTGTGACTACTGACGGTGTCCTGGACTAGGATGTACTCACCATGTCATCTCCCGATCTGTTAGATTGGGCCGAGGACCCCTGTCGGTGTCAAAACCGGCGGATCTCGGGTAGGGGGTCCCGAACTGTGCGTCTAGGCGGATGGTAACAGGAGACAAGGGACACGATGTTTTTACCCAGGTTCGGGCCCTCTCAATGGAGGTAAAACCCTGCTCCTGCTTGATTAATATTGATGATATGGTAGTACAAGAGTAGATCTACCACGAGATCAGAGAGGCCAAACCCTAGAAGCTAGCCTATGGTATGATTGTTGTTCGTCCTACGCACTAAAACCCTCCGGTTTATATAGACACCGGAGAGGGTTAGGGTTACATAGAGTCAGTTACAATGGGAGGAGATCTACATATCCGTATTGCCAAGCTTGCCTTCCATGCCAAGGAAAGTCCCATCCGGACACGGGACGAAGTCTTCAATCTTGTATCTTCATACTCCAGGAGTCCGGCCAAAGGTTATAGTCCGGCCCCGGACACCCCCTAATCCAGGACTCCCTCAACCCCCATGGCCGTATACTCATGGGCCAATCCGGACAGCTGCCGCATACAAGGAAGATTCTGCAAGACTTGGCGATCAAGACAAGGACTCCTTCCCCACCGGCGTATTCGGCTAGGACTCTTGTTATCCTAGGCCTCTGGTGCATTATATAAACCGAGGCCAGGCTAGTTGATAGAGATATACAACAATCATACCATAGGCTAGCTTCTAGGGTTTAGCCTCTCTGATCTCGTGGTAGATCTACTCTTGTACTACCCATATCATCAATATTAATCAAGTGAGTAGGGTTTTACCTCCATCGAGAGGGCCCGAACCTGGGTAAAAACATCGTATCCCTTGTCTCCTGTTACCATCCACCTAGACGCACAGTTCGGGACCCCCTACCCGAGAGCTGCCGGTTTTGACACCGACAACTACCCTCTTGATCCAGCTTACATGCTTTGTTACAAATTACATGGGGGCTTCCTGCTCACTGAGCATAGCTGTGACTGCCCTTTTGATTCGGCTTATACGCCTTGTTGCAAATGGCTTGGGGGCTTCCTGCCCAAGTTAAAAGGTTATCAAAAAGAACTTGCTACAGTGTGCAGTTCAAACATAGGTATCCTAGCTTGAGTGCTTTCAGACATCCAGTCTAACACCCATGAGTTCACGTCTTCAGCGTCTCCGGTGATGTGCAGTGTTGCATAGAATTGAAGAATGAGTTCTTCATTCCAATCACAGATGTCAGTGCAGAAATTCAGAAGTCCTATGTCGTGAAGAATACTGAGGACTGGCTCGAAGCCTGGCAGAGACTCCATGTCCACATGAGCAATATGTGCATGATCGAAGACTTTGTCTTTGTTGAAGAGCACTGAGGAATAGAAATTGGCTTGACCGGTCCGTAAACGCCTCTTCCTTATGCGAGCGTAATCATATGGATTGTAATCGGTGAGGAATATGTGTCACGAACAAATCTTCAGCCTTGAACTTTTGCTTTGTTGAGAAGGGATTCTTTGGCTTTGGCAAGGAGTGTCGATGAGTTGCATCACGACCTCCGGAATCGCAATCTCGTGTTCTTCAGTCGAGGAATTTCTTGTTCCTCTACAGGTGCAGTCTGAGGATCACCAGCAGCAGGTTCATCAGCGCTAGTGGCTGGAATTTCTTCATGGACAGATGAAGTGGGATGAGTTTCTTCAGAGCCAATTAGAACTGTTGGAGCAGGGACCGAGGAATCTGTTGAATTGGGGTGAAGAGTGGAGAATTTGGATGCCGACTTTCCCAAAAGTCATCGCTCATCACCGGGCGTTGTGCTTCCAATATCCACATCTTCTTCAATTTCCTCAACATCGGCCTCTTCACCGTGAACCGAGGCATAGGCGAGGAAATGATTGGGGTTGAAGGGATTGCTTCCACTTCAATTTCTTCATCAATCTGCTCCGACGGCAAAGAGAATGATCTTCTTCATCGATCCGCTTGGGATCTCATAATCTTCACCAAAAGGAACAAGGTCCTTTGATGGAATTGAGGAAATTGGAACAGCATCAATAGGATTTTCAAAGGAGCTGGTCATTGGCTTCATTTTCTTCGCGTCAAGAATTTGACGCAATTGATGCTTTCCGCTTTCTTCACCGCAGCTCGCTCGCAGCCTTGGTCTTCTTCTCATCGAGGCGTATGGAAGAATTGGAGTTGGTGTTGGCGCAGGAGGAGCCGAGGAATCTGGTTGATTTTCCTCAAAGCGCAATCGATGCAGCTTGCTCGACTTGTTCGGGCTTTCTTCAGCGCACCACTAGTGGATGCCCCGGCAATTTGTTCGGCCGCTGGAATGGGATCATCAGCCTCGAACTAGCATTGTCTTCAAAGCAGCTTGAACTTCATCGGGTCTTTGGCATGTTCTTCATCTGAGCTGAGGCTCCAGCCTAAGGAATTTCATGTTGCGTTAGGGCAGCAACATTGGTGAACTTCTTCGTCAGGTTGACGAATCTGACTTTGGCTCCTTGCCAATCAGCACAATAGGAGTTAAATTTGTCGCTGAGGGCTTTGATGCCAGCCTGCATCTTGATAAGTTCTTCAGTTGTCATCTTGACAACGTTTTTCTTCAGCAGTTTCTCCTTTCGCATCTTTGCGATTTCTTGATCTCTCTGGCTGTATCAAATTTCCATTTCTCCTCTTGGATGAAATAAGTCAAGATGTGACTTTGGCCAGGTGTCAACTTGAAGTCGTGCATAGGAGTGTTTGGGTCCTTGTGCCGTAGATCAATGTAGTCTAGGATCGCTCTTGGATCCAACAAGAATGCACAGTGTGCCTTTGGCTCTAGCGGCCCTTTCTTGACGGTCTCTCGATGATTTCCGCAAGTTCATCATCATCAGCCTCATCATCTTCGTGGCTCTTGAAGGCGGCCTGTTTCTTCTTGGGACTTGGCCGAGGACCTCGTCCAACTGTGGCCTTAGTCTTCAGCAGAGTCGGGCCAGATGAAGAATTTGGTGCAGCTGAGGAACTTGCTGAAACACCAGAGGCAATGGAGATGCCTGCAGTCCTTTGGCACGTGGCCAGATGCACAGGTGCTGAGGACTTTGTCGAAACTCCTGAGGACTTGGGAGGAGCTGCTGAGGACATTGTAGGAGCTGAGGATTTGGAAGGAGCAGGAGCAGCATGAGGAATTGGCCGTGAGGGCACAGCTGAGGAACTTGGCCGTGAGGGCACCAAGCAGTGAAGCACTTGGCTTGTGTGCAGGCTTCTTTACCATAGATTTTCTTGGCTTGACAGAGGCCTCAGTGGCATCAGCGGTAGCAGAGTCCTCATTAAATTTCCTCACAGCCTCATTGGCTTGTCTTGCCAATTTGGCTTGGCGCTTGGCCCATTCTTCAGGAAAGTCCTGACCACGCTTGATGCTGGTGGGGTCAGCTTCTTGACCAGGTGCCAATGGAGCTCTTGGGCATGGAGGATTGAGAGCGAATTTCTTCATGTACTTTGAATTTACATATTTGTACTCCCTCCATTCTCTTGCCCATCTCCTTTCAATCCTTTGAATGCGCACCTTGCGCTGATTTTTGTTTTCTTTGCCGAACTCGGCTTCATCAGGTGTGCAATAATCAGCATATATTTCCTCAGGGATCTCAAACGCAGTCATGACCTCACGCCTCTTTCCTCCTTTCGTGGCTTCTTTCCTTCATCATATTCTTCGTGAGGAATTTGAACAAATGAATTCTCTGAAGAAGTATGCAACTTTTCTTCGAGGAACGCTGCAAATGAGTTAAGTTGATGAGAACCTACCGATTCAGCAGCGGACATGAGTACCGTGAAATGTAATATAGTTGCGAGGAATTTGGAGAGGTCATATGCTCTCGTAAGGTTTTTCAAAAAGAACTAGTTTGAGGAATTTGACCAGATGAGCCTTGAAGAATTTCACTAAGCGATCTTTGTCTTAGGTTCCAGAGTTGTATAGATCGAGGATCCACACAACTGAGGAATCTTGAAGAAAAATCATTGCTTAGAGAAACGACTCAAGAGCATATATTGTTTGAGGTGTTCATATGTGTGAAGATTTGAAGAATAAACACCTTTGAAGATTTTCATGAAGGTTTGAGAATCAAATCGAGTAATAAAAGTAACTTTTAATTACCCGGTGAAGAACACGACGAACTAAGAAGAACAGATGGGAAGTTAAATCGGGTTGGATCTTTCACGCCCTAACTTGGCGGAGGAAGACAGCTATGGCGGCGGCGGAGTGAAGATTTCCGCGGTCGGCGCGAGTACGTCGGCGACGAGGTCGAGGCAGTGAAGCTTTTCCTCACCGGCGACGATGGAGTAGCGGCGGCGCTAGGGTTTGAGAAGCTCGAGAGAGATCGGTCGAGCGGAGTAAAGGAAGTGAGGAAGGGGAGAGGGGGTATATATAGCCACGGTGAAAAACTGTTCGCCCAAAGATTTAGGTCGAACGTGCCCCTGACCCTTCTCATTCGCTTGACATGTGTCACCCACGTACTGAGAAGTGGAGATTGTGTTAGATTGTGGGTGAATAGATAAATCTATCGTGGAATGCGGAACGGTTTGAGCGGCAAAAATGAAAGTTTGGATAAGATCAGTTTTAAAGTTCCGTTCGCAATTTCTTCAGCTGACAAGGACACAGTGAAGATTTTGAACAAGTTTCAAATAGAACGCACATGAAAAATTTGTGAATAGAATGGGTTGAGTATAGCATAGAGGGGGAAGGGTCCGATCACATTCACTTAGCAGAAAAAGCGACTTGAAGAAATAGTCATAAGTGAATGTCAGAGAGGACATAAACCCATATATATATATAGCTAATGAAGAAAAACGACGGAAACAGTGAAGATTTTGAAAAGTTGAAGAATTTGAAAACTGAAGAATTTCAAAAACTGAGGAAAAACTCAAATTGAAGATTTTCAACTTTGGTGGTGGTGTGACCCGCCGTATAAAAATGATGATTTCAGACACCGCGTACAATTGTCGTAGGGTTCTGAGAATCAAATTATTCATTAATTTCTTCACACTTAGAGTGTTATTCTTCATGGATTGAAGAAAAACGTTTCTTCATGTGTTGCACATCTAAGTCATCAATTTTGCATAAGTGTCGGATGTGTGTCCTTTTCAAAGAACATTCAAGAATATGCTTCACAGCCTTATGGTGTGATTCCTTCTGTAGCTTGGAAATCGGGCACACATGCAAACACTAAGCATTATATCAGCATAGATGCACATAAGTACAATAGAGAACCAATCATGGAGCGGTATACCTTGTGATCAAGTCAATACCATTTTCATCGATTGCATAGATGGCCATTTGTGGGCATAGGAATTTTGACGCCTTTGCAATCTTGCATGCCAAATTTCTTCGTGGCATCTTTGAGGTATTTCTCCGAGATATGAATATGCCATTGTGTTGTTGATTTAATTTGAAGATCTAAGAAGAATTTCAACTCTCCCATCATAGACATTTGATATTCTTCACTCATCATATAGGCAAATTCATCACTATAACGTTGGTCAGTACAGCCAAAGATAATATCATCAACATATATTTGGCACACAAACAGTTCACCATCATATGATTTAGTAAAGAGAGTAGGGTCGAGTGAACTGGGTGTGAAGCCATTCTTCACAAAGTATTCCTTCAATGTATCATACCACGCTCGTGGGGCCTGTTTGAGACCATAGAGGGCCTTGTTGAGTCTGAAGACTTTGTCAGGATTCTTTGGATCTTCAAAACCTGGGGGTTGAGCAACATATACTTCTTCCTCAAGCTTACCATTGAGGAATGCACTTTTTACATCCATATGATATAAAGTGATATTATGATGGTTAGCATAAGCAAGTAATATGAATAGCCTCAAGTCTAGCAACAGTGCAAAAAGTTTCATCGAAATCAATTCCTTCAACTCGTGTGTAGCCTTGAGCTACAAGTCGTGCCTTATTCCTCACCACAAGGCCATTTTCATCTTGCTTGTTGCGGTAGATCCACTTTGTGCCAATGATATTATGCTTGCGAGGATCTGGACGTTTGACCAGTTCCTTACATTGTTGAGCTCGAATCGATGTAATTCTTCTTGCATGGCCTGAATCCACTCGGGCTCCGTAAATGCTTCATCTACCTTAGTGGGCTCTGTGATAGAGACAAAAGCATAGTGCCCACAAAAGTTAGATAAATGTGAAGCTTTTGAGCGTGTGAGAGGACTCCGCACTTCAATGTCATCGATGATCTTGTCAACTTGCACTTCTTTTGCAACGCGAGGATGAGCTGGTTGTCGCCGAGGAATTTGATCATTTTCCTCGGCACCATTGTCTTCAAAGATTATCTTCAGTGCATCAGCTCAACGTTCTTCACAGACAGAATGAATTCTTCAAAGCAGATTCTTCAAGAGGGAATGACATCCTCGCTGTTTTGAACTTGATAGATTCCCCAGGAGCTGGTTCATCTAACACAGAAGATAGGTGCTCCCTTTGCGAGCCATTAGTTTCATCGAACCGCACATCTACAGTATCAACTATCTTGTGAAGAGCGACGTTGAAGACTCTATAGGTGTGCGAGTCCTTTCCGTAACCAAGCATAAAACCTTCATGTGCTTTCGGTGCAAATTTAGAACTGTGATGAGGATCTCTAATCCAGCATTTAGCAATCAAGACTTTGAAATAACTCACATTGGGTTTCTTGTCGTTGAGGAGTTCATAGGCAATCTTCTTGAAGAATTTGTGAAGATATACTGCTGATGATGTGGCACGCGGTATCAATTGAATCAATCCAAAAACGACTAGGCGCTTTTGTATTCATCAAGCATAGTGCAAGCCATCTCAACAAGAGTTCTCGTTCTTGCGCCCACGACGCCATTTTGCCGAGGTGTATAGGGAGCAGATAACTCATGAGTAACACCAAGTTCATCAAGATAGGCATCAAGACCGAATTCTTGAACTCAGTTCCATTGTCACTCCCGATGTGTCTCGATCTTCACACCAAAGTTAGTTGAAGCCCTCGAGGAAAATCGCTTGAAGACTTCGCACTTCATTTTTGTAAGTAACAATGTGTACCCATGTGTAACGAGAGTAATCATCAACAATAACAAAGCCATATAGAGATGCATCATTAGTGACTACTTGAGTAATGATTAGGACCAAAGAGGTCCATGTGAAGCAATTCAAGGACGAGTAGTGGTCATGATAGTCTTCACTGGATGCTTGGCCTTGGTCATTTTTCCAGCTTCACGGGCTCCACACAAGTGATCCTTGAGGAATTTGACATTCTCAATGCCAATGACATGCTTCTTCTTTGCAAGCGTGTGCAAGTTCCTCATGCTCAAGTGACCAAGTCAGATGCCATAGCCAGCCTTTCCAAGTTTTTGCAAGTAGACACACGGCTAGTTGTGGTCCTCAGAGAGAAATCAACAATATACAAGTCTCCTCTCCTAAAGCCTTCAAGACTTTGGAATTGTCAGCCTTCCATAATCACAACACAACGATACTTGCCAAAGATAACAACCATATCAAGATCACAAAGCATTGAGATCGACATGAGGTTGTATCCTAAGGACTCAACAAGCATGACTTTGTCCATGTGTATGTCCTTAGAGATCGCAACCTTACCAAGACCCAATACCTGACTTTTGCCTTTGTCAAGAATATGATATGCTTCAGATGTGACGGTGATAAGGGAGTATCCATCAATAGATTCTTGTCACCAAATATGTGATTTGTACATCCACTATCGAGGACCCACTCATTGGCTTTGGGTTGATCATCCCGCAGATGAATTAGTGCAACTTATGATCTCATATACTTCATCGCTGAAGAATATGATATCAAGTTCATCGATGAATTTCATCAGCAAAGATAATGTATAAGTAGTATGAGGACGTGTGAAATGAAAGTTCATTTCTTCATGATTAGCATGCGTCCTTTCGTGCATTTTTGTCACCCCCAAAGAAATTCTTCAGACGCTTAAAGCACATCCGAAACCTGACCCTCAGAAGAGGTTAGTTCTTTTTCTTCACCACCCACATCTCAAGGGGTGGCAAAGAGTTCATCACTCATGAGCACCATATGAGAATGGTGGCATAGAGGCCAATCCATTTCGTTTCACATAAGATGGGTTAGGGTAAGCATATGAATAAGCAGAGAAATTCTTCGAGGACTTAAGAACATATTGGTTTGAACAATAATGCACATATTCATGCCCTTTGCTCTACCCTCGCTAAATGTAGTTGTTAGCACGATGATAAACATATGAGGACTTTGATCCTTTTGAGGACTTTGATCCACGTGAGGAATTTGGTCCGTATGAGGACTTGGATCCATATGAAGAATTTGGTCCAAATGAAGAGTTTGAACTGAGGTTCCTATTCTTCACAGTGGTGTCATGAGGACATTCACCAAGACTTTCAAGGCACTTCTTGGGAACCCAGATTTTCTTCATAGGGGAACCGTTCCTCAGCTTAGTGCCAACATATCTAGCAAATACTTCACCATTCTGATTTTTGAATAGTTTTATAGTTGGAGTCAAATGACTCATCGTAAGAATGAGGAGATTCACATGTAAAGCCAGATAAGTTAGATGGATCAATCGAGGTCCCTTTGCAGAACCCATGAGGTTTTGGGGTACCGCCAAAGCTTCCAATATGTTCCATCAGCATTGAGTTTCCTCTCAAAGGCAATACCCTCTTTCCTAGGGTTCCTGTTGAGGATCTGCTTTTTAAGCACATCACAAAGAGTCTGATGCCCTTTGAGGATTTTGTACATGCCTGTCATGTACAATTCCTTCAGCCCTGCATCGTCAGTGATACTAGCAATGTCCTCAGATGAGGAATTAGTAATAGCAGAGGCAGGTGAAGAATTTGTAACAGTTGAAGCATTTGAACATTCAGGTGAAGAATTAGCGATTCACGCTCAATGCACTTTAAGCATGGAGGAACAAATTCTTCCCGAGAAGCGCTGATTTGTTGAGCAAGTAATGAATCCGCTCTTCTCGAAGATCTTCATAACTCACTCTTAGCTTCTCAAGATCTTGCTTTCTTTGAAGAAATTCATAAGAAAGTTTCTCATGATCGCATAAGAGAGTGTTATGATGACCTTGAAGACTATCAAACCTAGACTCAAGTCTCTCAAGATTTTCAAATGTGGCTTTAGTGCGATCCATTTCTTCACCTAACATATCATCACTTTTATCTAGCATGTTTTGAACCTTTTCCAAGGCATGTTGTTGTTTGGTGGCAATACAAACAAGCTTGGTATAGCTAGGTTCAATATCATCATCAGATTCATCGTCACTATACTCGGATGAGGAACATTCGGTTACCTTGTCACCCTTTGCCATGAGACATGATGCAGAAGATGATGATTCTGGTTCAAAAGTCATCATTTTGAGAGATTCCTTGAAGTCCTCAAACCAAGGATCATGACGGGTTCGATGACCTTCATAGACGTCGGAGATTCGGTCCCAGATAAGCTTCGCATTGCAAAGATGCATAATGCGCTTGAATTCATCTCTAGATAGGCAGGAACAGATGATGTCCTTCGCCATGATATCAAGACGAGTGTACTTGCGAATATCATCTGCATTCGCCGTTTTGCATAGATCAGTAAGACCAATTTCAGTGACGGTCCACAGCTCGCTGTCCATTGCCATGAGGCGCTTCCTCATCATGGCCTTCCACTTAGGATAATCAAGACCGTCAAAGATAGGACATGTCACTTTCTTCATACCTACGGTCGACATAACTAAAACTCCAGGTGGTTAAACCAAAATCACACAGAACAAGGGAGTACCTTGCTCTGATACCAATTGAAAGTGCGTTATATCGACTAGAGGGGGTGAATAGGCAATTTTTATGAATTCTTCACTGAGGAATTTGCCGGTGAGGAAATTCCTTAGCAAGAACTACTTGCAGCGGAATACGTACTCAGAAGTAAGCATAAGAGAATGCGGGCATGGTCATCATGATGAAATGAAGACAAACAAAGAGTATAGAAAGCGTAAACACAGGATAGCACAAGATGAAGACAAACAGATCAAGAAATTGAACTGAGGAAATTGAGAAAGTATTCACCAAAGTCTTCAAACACAGATCTGAATGAACACTCAACACAAGAATGAGGAAATGAAAGAGTTGAGGAAATAGAACCAGTTAGGTTGGTGAAGACAATGATTTGGTAGACCAGCCCAACTGTTGTCTCGGGCTTGTACATCCGTTGGAGCGGCTGAGTATTTAAACTCGAGGACACACAGCCCCGGACACCCGGTCGCCGAAAGCACGCAGCTCAGACACCAAGTCCTCACCGTATTCTCCTTGAACTAAGGTCACATGCACTCGCCCAATCACTCGTGGTAAGTCTTCAGCGACTTCCAAACCTTCACAGACTTGGTCACTCGGCGATCCACAATTCCTCTTGGATGCTCTAGACCATGACGCCTAACCGTCTGGAAGAAGCACAGTCTTCAAAGGTAATAAGCATCGGATCCACGCGATCAATCTCTTCAAAGGATGCTCAATCACTTTGGGTTTGTAGGGTTTGGTTTTGGGTTTTTCCTCACTCGATGATTTTCGCTCAAAGTCCTCAGAGGATGGGTTGCTCTCAAATGACAAGTGTCAAGTTCTCTTGAGCATCCAACCAGCTAGTGGTTGTAGGGCGGCTATTTATAGCCTAGGGAGCAGCCCGACATGATAAGACATAAATGCCCTTCAATGATATGACCGTTAGGTGGATAAGATATTTTGGGACAGGTGGCGCCTTTAACAACGGTCGGAAATTTGACTCTCAAATTCCTCGGGCTATCATGTTCCTCCTTTGTGTAGGCAATCCGCCGGCGAATGCCTAACTCCTCGGTCAGAACAAATTCCTCAAATAACAAAAGAACTTCGCCTCTCACATCAAGAAATTGACTGAACTGTATGAGATTTCCAAAGGCTTCACTCGAAGGGATTGGTAGGTGTAGGATTTTGAGTTGAGCATCACATGGAAATTTTTCCTTAGTATTTCCTCGACCCCCTTTAACAGTACGGTGTTTCCTATGACTCACGAAAGAGAAAAACGAAACTACGAAAACAAAAGTCTTCACGCTTCATGTTCCTCAAATGAATACCAAGTCTTCAAGGTCACACCAATTTCTTCACTTTCAAAGTCGTCAGAAAGTCTTCAATATCAAAGTCTTCAACAAAGAACTTCATTTTTAGGGGTCGACTTTCACCAGAATATCAAACTCCTCATAGACTTATAGACCTGTGTACACTCATAAACACATTAGTCCCTTAACCTATAAGTCTTCAGTACACCAAAATCACTAAGGGGCACTAGATGCACTTACAAAGAGAAAAACAGGGACGAAGAACGGGCGACTCACCAGTGCCTGGCTGTGAAGCAGAAGTCCCCTCCCCGCCAGCATCTGGCGCCGAGGCAAAGCCACCAGCACCAAAGTTCCCCTCTTCCTCCTCCATGAGCGTGGGCTCGGTACTTGGCGCCCTTGCCGGGGACGCCCCTCGCGGCGGCGTAGTCGATGGAGGCGGTGTGTTGGGAGTAGCCCTCTGCGGCTCCTCCTACTCCTGCTCCCCTCCTACAGACCCGACAAGGTCAGCACCAGAGCATCGAACCCCTAACGCATGTCAACACAAGGAGAGTGATGAACTTATGATGGGGGCTATGCCGGGGGCTGCTGTCCGGGCTGCTCAACACCACCAGTGGCGCTCGTGAGGCACCAGCCGGGGGCTGGCCACCCGCCGAGGCCTTGGCCCTCTTCAGCCTCCGGGCCAGCGTCTCCGCGTCCCTGCAAAGACGAAAGAAGATCAAGATAAGTGGCACAATTCGGAACATAGATGACAGTACGGAACAAGGCACTTACTCATCTTCCACCTCCTCCTCTTCCACGGCTTTCCTCTTCCTTCTCGGGCTGAGAGACCCATAATCAAAGGTGACCCCCGCGTCGGCATCCGAGTCGGCATCTGCCGGAGGGGGTGAGGAAGGCGGAGTCTGGACACGCCTGCATGAGGAACAGGCAGCTGTCTTCTTCTTCTCCGTGGCCTTCGGCAGCCTCTTTGCCGCCGTGGCCTGTGGGGTCGAGACTCGGCCGCCCCTTCTCGGCCAATCCGGCCCGCTGAAGTGATGGCGAGCGGGGCCGTCGACCGCCCTCCCCGCTCCATTGAAGGCATGTGGGAATCGACCCACGCTGCCAAGACGACTTCCCACGCCCCACGACCTGTCATTTGCTCAGACATTATGCATGCGGCAAACGTGGGCGCAAGAGGCGGCGTGGGGACGCGTGGAGCGACGGTTCCCAAGCAGGGGCAGTAAATGGGAGGCAGCCCTGCAGTCTCAAAGAGACACGCAAGCCGCCTCTTTACTGTCCACCGCGAGGTGACGCCAGCATGCTTCCGCCACGCGCGCGCGCATGACCCCCACGTCGCGCGTTCTACGCGGGTCGTGGAGAAGCGCAGCAGACGGACCAATTACCGCAGTAAAATCCACCCCTCCTGCCCGCACACTGTTCTGGGCCTGGCCCAACAACGTGTCGCACTTATGTGTGGTCCACGCTCGGGGGCTCCTATCGGTGTACAAAAGTAGGGGCTCTCCTTTTGACCCCTTTACTTGTGCACGGGCAGTCGGAGCCGCCCGCCACGGCCGCGCATAACAGGGCAGGGAAGGGAAGCCGGAGAGAAGCCGGAGGCACAAGACAAATGAAGCAACAACAAGGACCAAGGCCACAAGGATCGGATAGGCGAAGCAGGTTTCCCCGGCAAGGACCCTTGCCGGGGCAGCTCACCCACGCCAGTCGAGTGAGCCACCCTTGAGCCCACCAACGCTCAACAGACGCATTGGGACAGGGCTCGGGAGGCACCTCCGTGGTGGCATGCAGATCTTTGTGAAGACAAAGTATAGTCAAGATCAAGTGAGGATAGGAAGGCAATCATCCTCACCGAAGAAACCCACAAGACCCCCGGCAAGATCCTTGCCGGGGACGCCTACGCTGCCAAGCAAGACCCTTTGTCGGGCCGCCCAAGAAGGCCCTCGCCAGCGCACCAGCTGGGCCGCCGCCAGCCCGCACACCAACTAAGTTTCCATCATTAGCATGCATTGCCGACCCAACCAGCTGGGCAGGCACCTGCGTGGCAACATGCAACCCTTCTTGGAGGCTCCACCGCCGCGCCACCTCAGCTGCCTGCCTGCCTACATGGCACCGCATGCATCGCTGGCCAGGGCGCCTGTCGAAGCAAGGAGGAGCGGCGACGGATGGGACGGGCCTTGCTCCCGTCCCCGATAAAGCAAGAGGGCACCTAAGCCATGCATTAAATACATCTTGTCCTGAAATACGAGGGATAACCTCGCGGCATTGTACCCTTTCCACCTCCTGCTTGCCACTGTGGCGACCCCTTTTCCTATAAAAGGAGGCCCGAGGCGACCAGGAGAAGGATTCGGCTTTTTGGAGCTCGTTACACCCTGCAGCTAGCTCAAGAACTCAGAATACATCCACCAAAGCAGGACTAGGGTTTTACGCATCCTCACGGCCCGAACCTAGATAAACGAACCGCGTACTCTCTGTCAGATCCGCTCTTCTCTCAACCCCGCGCCCCGCAACCACAGTAGGGATCCTTGTGGTCCCATAGGTGTCGTTCCCACCGACACAGATGAATATTTCAAGACCAATATTATTGTCAAGTCAGAGCTTTGGAGGCCGACTCAAATGGATTATTTCTTACAATATTTCTCTACAAGAGGCCAACATCAGCAAATTGACTATGAAGCTGGCATGCTGACCCGGATTTTTTCAGAAGAAGTATCTGGATTTTTTGCATTGGCAAGGTTTGAACATATCTGTTAAAGGAGATTCTATGAGGTCATGGACACGTATCAATAAGGAAATGACAAGGACTTAAGGACGAGCAGGTGCCGGTTCAAAAAAACTTTTAACCCGGAGCACAACCTATCAAATTTGTTCTTGTGTTTATTTTGCAGGATTAGTTTAACATGGATAAATTCAAATTAAACTGGGGGATAATGTCGGGGATATACCCCGCGATATGACCTGGCTGGGACTTGGCGTTTCATCGGTAACCCGCCCGAAGCCTAGTGACTCATTGGTGACCCGGCAGGTGGTTCAGAGGATCGACAAGACCCAATGGCCCAGAAGGCGGCTCGTGGGAAGGCCGGCTCATATTATGGTGGGCCGGCTTAAGAGGAAAGGCATGAGGAATATTTCTCTTACAAGGAAGCAAGACCCAGACTTGTATCTGGCTTGTAATAGAAGATAGACTAGTCCTAATCCTGCTAGGACTCCACATGTAACCCGCCTTCCAACTTATATAAGGAGGGACAGAGCACCCCAAGAGGGACAAGTTTCACAAGTTAGACAGACAAGTCAATAGCTCTCGAGAGAGAGGTAGCCAAAGAGCACCCTTGTAATCGTGAGCACCATGATCAATATCAATGAAGCAGGATGTAGGCTTTTACCTCCACCGTGAGGGGCCAAACCTGGGTAAAAAACCTCGCGTCTCTCGTCCCACTCAACCCCTCTCAAGCTACCTGTCGGTGTCAAAACCGGCGAATCTCGGGTAGGGGGTCCCGAACTGTGCGTCTAGGCGGATGGTAACAGGAGAGAAGGGACACGATGTTTTTACCCAGGTTCGGGCCCTCTCGATGGAGGTAAAACCCTACTCTTGCTTGATTAATATTGATGATATGGGTAGTACGAGAGTAGATCTACCACGAGATCGTAGAGGCTAAACCCTAGAAGCTAGCCTATGGTATGATTGTTGTTCGCCCCACGGACTAAAACCCTCCGGTTTATATAGACACGAAGAGGGCTAGGGTTACAGTAGTCGGTTACAATGGGAGGAGATCTACATACCCGTATCGCCAAGCTTGCCTTCCATGCCAAGGAAAGTCCCATCCGGACACGGGAAGAAGTCTTCAATCTTGTATCTTCATAGTCCAGGAGTCATGCCAAAGGTTATAGTTCGGCTATCCGGACACCCCCTAATCGGGACTCCCTCAGTAGCCCCTGAACCAGGCTTCAATGACGACGAGTCTGGCGCGCGGATTGTCTTCGGCATTGCAAGGCGGGTTCCTCCTCCGAATACTTAATAGAAGATTTTGAACACAAGGATAGTGTCCGGCTCTGCAAAATAAGTTCCACATACCACCATAGAGAGAATAATATTTACACAAATCCAATCTACTAACGTATTCCGCGGCATGACATCACACCACGGCCAAGCCTTTATTTGAATCGTTTTTACTGTCCCACCTCAGCGCGCTTAGCGAGGTGGTTTCCTTGGCACGTCTTGTCGAAGCAGAGATCGTGTCCCCTTATTCCGGATTCTCATCAATACGGGTGTGGGTAACCCAACCGTGCCATTAATTATGGCGCTTGGGAGCTAAGCGAGTTTTACCAGGCTAGTGGGGGCACATAGTTTCGTCCGCCCATATAAGGGGATAAGGATCCACCTTTCTCATCTACGCCTTCTTCCTCCTTTGCTTATCCATTTCCGCGCACTCGTGCTCCAGTGCCCAAGTCCGCACATCCCACCTCAACCTTCTCCAGCCATGTCCGGAGTGGGAGGCAAGTGGATGGTCTCCTCCGTCATGGAGGGACACATCAAGAAGCTGAGGGAGGCCGGATACTTGTCTGGCGACACACGCACTGCTCCTGCACAAGGGGCAGCTCATCCCCACCCCCAGGCCCCATGAGAGGGTGGTGTTCCTCACCCATTTCCTCCGCGGACTAGGTTTCCCACTTCACTCATTTGTCCGGGGTCTCATGTTCTACTACGGCATGGATTTCCATGATCTGGCCCCAAACTTCGTCCTCAACATCTCAGCGTTTATCGTTGTGTGCGAGGCCTTCCTCCGCATCAAGCCCCACTTCGGCTTTTGGCTGAAGACCTTCAATGTCAAGCCGAAGGTAGTGGGCGGCCAGCAAGCGGAGTGCGGAGGGGCCATGGTGGGCAAGATGCTCAATGTTACATGGCTCGAGGGCTCCTTCATGCAGACCATAAAGGGGTGGAAATCGGGGTGGTTCTACATCACCGAGCCGCGTGACCCTGAATGGGAAGCGACCCCCGAATTCCGATCTGGCATCCCCACACGGCTCACCTCCTGGAAAGAGAAGGGCCTGTCGGGGTAATTCGAAGAGCGGACTGACTCCAAACTCCGGCCCAAGACCCGTGGACAAAAAGGTTAAACTCACAACGTAGTCCAGTCATGCTCATCCGCCGGATCCTCCCGTGTCAACGACGGGCTTTTAACTTATGGGAGTTCAACCCGCCCAAAGCACCAAACTCCCACTGTGCTCTTTGACACAATGCACGAGGATGCCTGGAAGGTGCTATTCAAGGGCGCCGAGGTTCCCGCTCCCATCACCGAGGATCGCGGATTCCGCGCGAAGCGCCAAGCCAGCGTAGTAAGCTTATTTTACCCTTTACGGGATACTTGTTTTTCATAGTTTGACTCTATGCGGGATCTAAGCTCCCGTTCCTTTGACAGGAATGGCAGAAGAAGACCGGACAGATCGATCGTCCGGCTCCTTTGCCCGAAGATCCAGCGGACGAACGCTTCACGGGGCTGCTGGTTCCGGCACCTTACGTGGTGCCGGAGAAGAAGGCCAAGAAAAAGGCAGCAGGAACTCGAAAGAGTTCCCGGCGCTCGGCGTTGTCGGATTCATCGTCCGATGACTCCGAGGCGCACTCCTCCCACGAAGACGAGGAGGAGGAAGAAGAGGCCTCTCCCCCTCCAGCGGGGGGAGGACAGAAAGGAAGGCCGCCCAACCGGGGGCGGAGGGTCCAAGAAGGGAAGGACCCTTCCTCCGACTACTCCACCAACACCGACGACGGCGAAGAGGAGGGCCATCCAGGCCAAGCCCCGGAAAAATCGTAAGTATCCGGATACCAGAATAACTCATGGTGTTCCTTTATTGCACAGTATCTTCTGACGCCGAATATAATCATGCAGTCTGCCCGCGGCCCAGCTCGACGCTTCATCGAGCGGATCCCTGGATTTGTCGGATGTGAATAGCCTTTCACTTCCGACTTCTACCTCCCCTTGTCCTACGGACGATGCCGAGGTGGAGTCCCAAAAGGGTCCAAGCCAGGAGGGGGTAGTCCTGGAGGCGCCGCAAGGCGACCTCCCGGACTCCAGGCGCAAAGGGGATAAAACCCCGAAGGTCTCTAAGTCCGCCCTGGGTCGACACCGCACCGGAACCTTCAACGGTTCCGGCATCCGGCAGGCGGCCCCCTACTAAGAAGGGCAAGCCTACGACGCCGGTGACCTCCGTCCAACCGGAGGCACCGGATAATCTGCTGGAGGTGCTTAACGGCGCCTCCATCGACGAGGAGCACCGCACTATTATGAGTGTGGTGATCCAGAAGGTTCAGTCCGCCAAGAGCGGGCTGGAAGCTGCCAGCCTTCTAACAGGCTTTGAGGTATGTATTTAAGATATGTAAAAATATTACCGCATAGATAGTAGCCCCTGATGCTCAGTTTGGTGTTCGGAAAGAAAAGCCGAATTGAGGATCAAAAAGATATACGCGGGAGTCTAACATAAGTATGTCAATATGGGAATGCAGGTTGCTGCCGACCTCTGGACCGGGATCATGGAGGTCGATGCATTGAAGCAGAGCCTCGAGCGGTCCGAGAACGAGCTCGGCCTTGCCAAGAAGCAGCTCGAGGATAAGGAAGGTAAGTAATACCTTATGTAAGTATATAAAAAAGATGTGGTTGCAAAAAATGACAGGACCAACGTGAGTATTACAGGGGCCACAACCGAGGTGGCGACCCTGAAGAAAGC
This sequence comes from Aegilops bicornis, assembly GCA_021605145.1. Lineage (NCBI taxonomy): Eukaryota > Viridiplantae > Streptophyta > Magnoliopsida > Poales > Poaceae > Aegilops > Aegilops bicornis. Next base: position 733,784,270 of record CM038673.1, read on the forward strand.
GTTGTCCAAGGCCGAAGACAATGCGGCCGTGGAACGCGTCGAGCAAGAAAAGCAGGAGGCGCGGGTGGCGGAGGTGCAGCAAGAGCTCCAGGAGCTCGTGAAAAAACATGAGAGCTTGGAGCTTGACTCAAAGACTCGAGAGTCCGAGCTCGCCTCGGCGCTTGAGAGCGCCAAATCTGCCAAGGCCGAAGCCCAAAAAGCCCGCCAAGAAATTGAGGCGGTGAAGAAGATAAGGCGGGTAAGGCATTCTTTATGCAAAGCAAACACGTTAAAGTGAACTACTTGTTACTTACCCGAGTCTGGAGCTCACCAGGAGCATTCGCAGATCTTCCCCGGAGTGTGTCCGACGCGCCAAGATTCTCTTGAGCCAAGAGGGGAGCTCGACGGATAAGGTGTTCTGGTCTCAAGATGTCGAGGCCGGACACCTGGCAGTTTTGAGCGACCAGCTAAAGCAGCTGGTCGAGCTCCATAAGGTGGCCGAACAGGCCATGAAGGGTCTCAGAGTCCGGTTGTGGCACAGGAAGCCATGCACTGGAGCTACTTCGGGCTGGTGAGGCGGCTGGTGGATGCCTGTCCATGGCTTGCAGTCATCAAGCGCTCCGTATGCATCAAAGGGGCAAGATGGACGCTGAGAAGCTTGTGACGGATGGACCACCGCCGGGCAAGGAGCATCGCAAGCCCGAGATGTATTATGAGGGCGTCCTAAAGGGTGCCCGCCTTATAGCGGATGAATGCTCCAAAGATTTAATTTTTGAGTAAACTAGCATTTGTGATCCTGTACGCTGAAAACATGTTCATATGCGCTAAGCAACGCTTTTGAATTTAAAATATTACCTTCTGTGCGGCCGTTTATTAAATTTGAGAGATGGCGAGTCGTCGGCTTCTGCCCCCATGCCACGAGTGCTGGGGTGTTCGGGATAAACTTGAGCACTCTTTTTCCCATTCTTGGGTCCTTCGAGGGAGGCGCTCAACACAGCGAACAAGGCAATCGGACTTAAATGCTTGAACACTCTCACTTAGCCATAGAATTATATAATTTTAAATTTCGGCGAAGCCCCTAGTATTTGGAAGACCGAGTTCGGGGCGCTATCCACGCCTAGGTCGGACAAAGCCGACTCCTCGCTCTAAGCGGCATAAGTCTTTAGGGACTCGAAAACCTCTGGAACAGCGACCAGCTCTCGCCCTATCATGATGGTCAGTTTTAGCTTTCTCCACTGAGGTGCTTAGCCCAGCTCAACTGGGGCACAATCGTAGTGGTTCTCCCAGCGCTTCCTTAGCCGATATAACGGAACGTAAGGTACCAAAACATGGGAGTCGGGCTAACCCAACTATTGACCCAAGACATGATTCGGAGCCGATGCATATAATGCTATAAGTTCGGGGTGCCGCACTCATGAGAGTGTTCGGACTTCTCACACCATATTCTGGGGTACGTAAGCCCCTGGTGTATTGGCCGTACCAAAGTGTACGGTTGCATAATGTCATTAATGAACATATATAGATAAAAAAGGGAATGCAATAATAGACAAAAGCTATGTATTGTTTATTTGAAAAGGCTGCGGTAAAAGCCGGACGATAGAAATAGTGCGATAAGCAAGAGATGGGACTATTTGACATGTCCCCCTCCAGGGGCGAGCTGCGGGATGATATGTGAAACAAGTATACTGCTCGTTATAGAGACCACCTGGGCACCCAACGTAGCTTTCTGCCTCCCTGGTTGTTGGATCGTGTGTTCGGCGATTGTACTGCCGGACAGGCCTTCCGTAGAGTGGAGTCCTGAAAGTAAGAAGAAAAAAAGAATGACAAAATCGGGAGCCCACAGTGCGGTTGAGCCGCATTTTGGGCATGCCGTGGTCGTGCCCTCCCCTATGCCCATGGTATTTCTAGAGCGTAGTTATGTACGTAGTAATCTTTGGTTTCGCAATTTCGCGAGGGCTGGGGTTGGGGCCGCATTGCTACGCTTGCTTGGAACGTGCCAGGCGGTCTTGTTGTAGGTTACTCCGGGCGCGCTTGACGGTGTCCGAACGTTTAATAGCCAGACTGAACAATTGCCTTGAAAGGCTGCTTTGTACTTCCGCCGCGAGGGCCGCCGTATGCTCCTCCATTCGGAGAGAGCGTTCAGTGTTTCCATTGACCGTAATGACTCCTCGAGGGCCTGACATCTTGAGCTTGAGGTGTGCGTAGTGCGGCACCGCATTGAACTTTGCAAATGTGGTTCGTCTGAGCAGTGTGTGATAGCCACTGCGGAACGGGACTATGTCGAAGATTAACTCCTCGCTTCAGAAATTATCCGGGGATCCGAAGACCACCTCAAGTGTAACTGAGCCTATACAGTTGGCCTCTACACCTGGTATGACGCTTTTAAAGGTCGTCTTTGTGGGTTTAATCCTTGAGGGATCTATGCCCATTTTTTACACTGTATCCTGATAAAGCAGGTTCAGGCTGCTGCCGCCATCCATAAGGACTGTAGTGAGGTGAAATCCGTCAATGATTGGGTCTAGAACCAATGCGGCGAATCCGCCATGGTGGATGCTAGTGGGGTGGTCCCTTCGATTAAAAGTGATCGGGCAGGAGGACCATGGGTTGAACTTTGGGGCGACTGGCTCCAACGCATATACGTCCTCGAAAGTGCACGCTTCCGCTCCCTTTTGGGGATGTGGGTTGCGTATATCATGTTCACCATCCGCACTTGTGGGGGGAAGCCCTTCTGTCCCTTATTGTTCGGCGGTCGGGGCTTCTCCTCGTCATCGCTATGCAGTCCCTTGTCTCTGTATTTGGCACTTAACTTGCATGCCTGCTTGAACACCCAACAATCCCTGTTGGTGTGATTGGCTACTTTTTCGGGGGTGCCGTGTATCTGGCACGAGCGATCGAGTATTCGGTCCAAACTGGACGGGCCCGGAGTATTTCTTTTAAATGGCTTTTTCCACGACCGGGTTTAGAGCCTCAATCCGCATTAATCGCCGTATCCTCGGCATTGTCGCCGTTAATGCGCGCTTGTGCTTGTTGTGACGCGACCTGCCATTGCTGTCTTTGGTATCCGAATTACCGTGGCTCTTGGTCATGTTATTACTACGAAGCTAGCCAGATGTCTTCTCCCGCCGCAAAAGCGGGTCATGAGTGTTGTGAGGGCTGCCATGGATTTCGGCTTTTCTGTCCTAGGTGCCGGGCAAGCCACTCGTCATGGATGTTATGCTTGAAGGCTGCAAGGGCCTCTTCGTCCGGACAATCGACTATTTGATTTTTCTTGGTTAGGAACCGTGTCTAGAATTGTCCGCCGATTCTTCCGCTGCTGAATTATGTGGCTTAGGTCATCGGCGTCGGTGGTCGCACATAGGTGCCCTGAAGTTGTCGAGGAATGCGGCTTCCAGGTCCTCCCAACAACCAATTGATTATGCTGGCAAGCTGTTAAGCCAATGCCGAGCTGGTCCTTTAAGCTTGAGTGGGAGGTATTTGATGGCGTGTAAATCATCACCGCGGGCCATGTGGATATGAAGGAGATAATCCTCGATCCATACCGCAGGATCTGTTGTGCCATCGTATGATTGGATGTTTACGGGTTTGAAACCCTCGGGGATTTGATGATCCATTACTTCATATGTGAAGCATAGTGGGTGTCTTGGCGCCTACATCTTTGGGCTATATCACGACGTAGCTCAAACGAGCTTTGTCTACTTTGTTCGCCCGGCCGGATTTACCATGTCCGCATGACGGTTGTAAATCCGCGATAATAGTAGGCGTCCACGCGATCCATAGATCGATCTTGTTTGCCTTGCCCTGTCCTCCAATATATCTTGCAGTGTCCGCGCATTTCCCGTGCCTTGGTATTCTTTGAGCGACGCTGGTGCGGCTTGAGTGGAGGGCCGAGAGGCCTCTTCGTCATGACCACGAGGTGGCCGTCACCGCATCATGCGCCGGGTGATGTAGGTCTAGGTGCTTCCTCCTCTAATCGGGGTAGCACCCTGCGTTTTGGGTAGCTCTTGAGGGGCGTTCGAGTTCGACTCTTCGCCGCAAGGACTTCAGTCCATCTGCCGGGCTAGCAAGTCTTGGTCAGCCCTAAGTTGTTGCTGTTTTTCTTGAGGCTGCTCGCCGTGGCTATAAGCCTGCGCTTGAAACGCTCTTGTTCGACGGGATCCTCGTGAACGACAAATTGCCGCCGAGGCTTGCCTCGTCTTCGGAGGGAGGCATCTAATTATCATCCTCTACCTCTCTGTCTGCCGCTCTCTCATGAGGGCTGGCTTCTCCATCCTCCTATGCTGAATCCTGCTGGAGGGGGTTGTCTTCGACACTGTCCGGGTTGTTATTACCTCCCGTGCCGGAATCGTCGTTTTTGCTTTGGCGGGATTTAGAGCGGCGCCGCTGACGCTTGCGCTTAGGCTTCTTCTTGGACGGGTCATCCTCCGTTGTTCCATCGCCGTTCCCTTCTTTTGGGGTGTCCACCATGTATATGTCATACGACGAGGTGGCCTTCCGATTCTCGTAGGCGCTGGTTCTTGGTCGTCTCCTGCATCGGCGTCCATACCGCCGATGTCATCGAGTCGAAGTTGAGCATGTCGGTTAAATCATCGGCGATGTGGCTCTGAAGTGGGTGGTGGGTGGGCTTTGAATTTCTTCGTCGTCCGCATCCCAACCTTGCTGACCATAGTCCGGCCAGGGCTCTCTGATAAAGAGAGATACTTTAGTGAATTCGTAATGTCGCCAAGGGCGAAGTCTTTGAAAAAGATGTCCGCGGCGGTGAACTCCATGATCGGCACCCAATCGGATTCGATTGGCAGGGGCGCGGAAGGTTCGGAGTCCGGAGGGGAGTCCGGTGCCTTGGAGTCACAAGCTTCGCAAAGGACAAGGCAGGTGTTCGGCTCAATCGTCGTAGAGATTGCAGCCCCCGAGGCGGTGTCCAGCCACCCGTCCTCGATTAAGCGCGATCGGCTCGAGCTAAGGGTCGGAGCGACACGCAATCTTGACCTCTAGGGCACTGTTCGGCGGCAGAGCTAGATCATGTCCATCGTAACAGTGCGGCGTGCTCGGCTGTGGTTCGAACCCGTCGAAGATCAAGTCTCCGCGGACGTCAGCCGTGTAGTTCAAACTTCCAAATCTGACCTGATGGCCAGGGACGTAGCTTTCGGTCTGCTCCAGATGGCCAGGCGAATTGGCCTGCAGTGCAAAGCCGCCGAATACGAAGATCTGTCCGGGGAGAAAAGTCTCGCCCTGGACCGCATCATTGTTGATGATTGGAGGAGCCATCGGGCCTAAAGGTGACGGCATACGGAAGGAACTCTCAATGAAAGCACCAATGTCGGTGTCAAAACCGCGGATCTCGGGTAGGGGTCCCGAATCTGTGCGTCTAGGCGGATGGTAACAGGGGACAAGGGACACGATGTTTTTACCTGTGTTCGGGCCCTCTCGATGGAGGTAAAACCCTACTCCTGCTTGATTAATATTGATGATATGGGTAGTACAAGAGTATATCTGCCACGAGATCAGAGAGGCTAAACCCTAGAAGCTAGCCTATGGTATGATTGTTGTTCGTCCTACGGACTAAAACCCTCCGGTTTATATAGACACCGAAGAGGGCTAGGGTTACACAGAGTCGGTTACAATGGGAGGAGATCTAAATATCCGTATCGCCAAGCTTGCCTTCCACGTCAAGGAAAGTCCCATCCGGACATGGGACGAGTTCTTCAATCTTGTATCTTCATAGTCCAGAAGTCCGGCCAAAGGTTATAGTTCGGCTATCCGGACACCCCCTAATCCGGGACTCCCTCACTACCACATAGATGCGTTGGCCTCACGACTAAGTCCTCACACCAAGGACATCTGCCGTGACAAATCCATGACAGGTCCATAGGCAGTAGCTAGATGGCTTCTTCTCTCTTTTTGATCTTTAATACAATGTTCTCCTCGGAGATCTATTTGATGTAACTTTTTTGCGGTGTGTTTGTTGGGATCTGATGAATTGCGAGTTTATGATCAGATCTACCTATGAATATTATTTTAGTCTTTGTTGAACTCTTATATGCATGATTGTTATAGCCTCGTATTTCTTCTCCGAAACTTTGGTTTGGTTTGGCCAACTAGATTGATTTTTTCTTGCCATGGGAAGAGGTGCTTTGTGATGGGTTCGATCTTGCGGTGCTCAATCTCAATGACAGAAGGACAAGTGACACGCATGTATCATTGCCATTAAGGATAAAAAGATGGGGTCTATTCCTACATGAATAGATCTTGTGTACATCATGTCATTGTTCTTATTGCATTACTCCGTTTCTCCATGAACTTAATACACTAGATGCATGCTGGATAGCGGTCGATGTGCGGAGTAATAGTAGTAGATGCAGAATCGTTTCGGTCTACTAATATTGGACGTGATGCCTATATACATGATCATTGCCTTGGATATCGTCATAATTATTTGCTTTTCTATCAATTGCCCAACAGTAATTTGTTTACCCACCATATGTTATTTTCTCGAGAGAAGCCTCTAGTGAAATCTACGGCCCCGGGGTCTATTTTCTATCATATTGCTTCAAGATCTATTTATCCAAAAACCCAAAAATACCTTGCTGCATTTTTTTCTTTATTAGTTTTATTTTGTGTTTTGATCAGATCTATTTATCCAAACTTGTACTATTTAATCTATCTCAATACAGAGGAGGGATTGACAACCCCTCTTACGCGTTGGGTTGCAAGTTTTTGTTATTTGTGTGAAGGTACTCCTTACATAGTTTGGTGGATCCTCCTACTGGTTTGACACCTTGGTTTCATAACTGAGGGAAATACTTACGGTTGTTATGCTGCATTATCCTCTCCTCTTCGAAAAAAAAACCAACGCAGATACAAGCAATCATGGCGGAATTCAAATCTCCGTACAACACCGTATGTCATGCATCCAATCGGCTCCACCTCCGCAAAGGCTTGAACAAGACTCCATATGAGATACTTATCAGTAACAAGCCCAACCTCAAGTACTTCCCGGTGTTTGGTTGTAAGTGTTTCATTCTCAAGAAATGTGTTCGTTCCGGTGATTACCGTAGTTTGATGAGTTCATGTATTCACTATGTGTTAATATTTTGTGTCGGTTCTCTATTAAAAGGAGGCCTTAATATCCCTTAGTTTCCTTATGGACCCTGCTGCCACGAGAGGGTAGGACAAAAGATATCATGCAAGTTATTATCATAAGCACATATGACTATATACGGAATACATGCCTACATTACATTGATGAATTGGAGCTAGTTTCGTATCGTCCTAGGTTATAACTATTACATGTTGAATGTTATCCAATGTTATCACCGATTCAATGCCTACGAGCTTCTCACATATTGTTTCTTGCTAAGTTACTACTGTTGCTACTACTGTCACAATTACTACAAAACTATTGTTGCTACCGTTACTGTTACCATTATTGTAGTTGCTATCAAAATTACCATATTATTGTGCTACTGATCACTCTGCTGCAGATATTTAGTCTTCAGATGTGGTTGAATTGACAACTCAACTGCTAATACTTGCAAAAATTCTTTGGCTCCCCTTGTGTCGAATCAATAACTTTGGATTGAATACTCTACCCTCGAAAATTGTTGCGATCTCCTATACTTGTGGGTTATCAGACCTGAGCGACCCGACTTGAGATTCCATGACGGGTGGACTGAGGGCGCGTGATTGCTACAGTTTGCACATGTCCATGACGGGTGGACCGTCCAGTCACCTGTGGCCGTCATTGGGCGGTGTGATACGTCTCCAACGTATCTATAATTTTGATTGTTTCGTGATATTATATTATCAATCTTGTATGCTATATATGCCATTTTTATTGTTTTATTGGACTAACCTATTAACTCACTGCTCAATGACAGCTCCTGTTTTCTGCATGTATTTGGTTTTCCATAAAATCCATACCAAATGAAGTCCAAACACGATGAAACTTTTTGACGATTTTTTGAGACAAAAAGAGACCCTGGAAGCTTCAGGAGGAGGCCAGAAGACTCACGAGGGAGCCATGATGAGTGAATTTTATGCATACTTTTTAGAGTATATCATAGTGCCAAAATCCCTCATACCATATCCATCTAGCACTTATTCATGTCCCCCATGCATAGTTTTTGATATTTACTTGTTTTACGAAGTTTGTTGCACACTTTTTATTTTGGGATTTCTATTTCTGTGTCCCTCATTGCTTAGTCCTCCTCAGTTTTACCCAAGCACACTTCTTTTGCTCAATTTTCCCCTCCACCGCGCCACCCACCCTCACCAATGCCCAAATGGGGGTTTGGTGTTGGTCAAGGAAGTTGATTGTTAGCCGGTGCTATTAGTGACGCGTGGGGCACAACGTGCCAGGTGGCGCTCTCACAATCGTCCATGTGCGTGCTCGCATGCATGAGTGGTCACATCATGGTCACGTCAGCACTTTCACACATAGGAGTGCGCACCACGTGATTTCCCATGCGAGGAGTCGCATCGCCGGCGTGCCCGGCATGCGTCTATTAATGCATTTTATAGTCGTGCGGGGCCCACTAACGTTCACCCAGTCCAGTCCCAATCCCCTCCTCTCCCCTCGCCGGCCCACAGCCCTCTCCACCGTGCGCCTCCACCAAACCCTAGTCGCCTACCCTTCCGCAGCCACAACAATGGTCAGGCACGATGGCCTGGCGAGCTGGTTCCACCACAAGGAATCTGACCATTTGAGTTATGCTTAGTTCATGAAAATTTTGCCTCATGATTGTAAATCTATATGGAACAAAAACTCTTTTTTCCTCGCAAAAAAAATGAATAGAGATGGTGATGATTAGACGTTGACCAAATTAAGGCTTCAAAGTGCACATGACAATTAACTTTCTCTTTCCACCTCCACTTTAGCCTTTCCTTCTCCTCCCATCAGCGCTGCCGTCGGTATGCGCCATCTCTGACGGCCTCTGGGCCATGGAGATGCGGAGGATCTCGGCCCCCCGCCGGCTGGAGGGACCCTGTTCTTGTTCTTGTTAAATTTAGTGTCTTGGTTGGGGCTGTGTGGCGGCATCTCAATGGTGCATCTAGCGTCTTCAGTGGACGTGTGCGGGTGTGTCTTCATTGGATCCCGCGGGATTCGATCAGTGTTGGTCTTTGGTAGATCTGCATGCATCCGGTCTTCATTCATCTTCGTTTGGGTATTTACATGTTTGATCCTTCTGTTCTACGACTTTATTCATCGGCGATGGTTGTTGCTCTGGTGCGTTGGTCCTATGAGGCCTTAGTACGATGACTTCCCTACTGTTTACTACAGCAAGGTTTCACTAGTAGAAAAGGGGGCTTTCGTCCAGGCCAGTTTAGCCCATTAGTCCCGGTTCAATCCAGAACCGGGACCAATGGAGCTATTTGCCCTGTTCAGTGAGCCCGGGGGGCCGGCCGGGCCACGTGGGCCATTGGTCCCGGTTCATCCGGACCTTTTGGTCCCGGTTGGTGGGACGAACCGGGACCAATGGTCCTGGCTCCTGGCCCACCACTATTGGTCCCGGTTGGTGGCATGAACCGGGACCAAAGGCTTCCCTTTAGTCCCGGTTCAAGCCACTAACCGAGGCTAATGGTGCTGCCTATATATAGCCATCACAAGCAAGAGCAGAGCACACCGCCTCGCTTTTTTCCGGCCGAGGGGAGAGGGCTTGGTGGTGCTCTAGCTCACCTCCTATGCACACAAGGTGTTCAATGGAATGCCCGAGCCACACTACTTAAGGTTTCTCCTCTCCAAGCTCGACCGCCAAGCTCCATTTTCCTCAATATTTATCTAGGTTTAGCGGTCCGTCACGCCTGCCCCTGCCTTTCATCGCCACGATCACCCGCCGATCTCATCGTCGGCACCACCGTGGTGAGCCTCTTGTTCTTATCTTCTTTCTGAAAGGAAAAATATTATTACTTGTTTGTTTAGATAGATACTTGTATTGTTTTCTTACTTTTATTATTGCATCTTATATAGTGCGATGGTTTTGGTATCCACCCCCGTCGGCCCTCGTCACATCTATGATTCGGATGTGGTATATATTATCTTTTCATAACTATTGGTTCATTTATTGTTTATGAAAATTATGCCGACCAACGTGACATAGATTTTATTTATCTAGGAGGTTGTTGAACCGAAATTCCAACCGACCCTATTGTCGAGAGGTTAAATTTAGTTGAAGAACAAAACAATTTCTTGAAGGAAAAAATAAAAAACTTGAGGAGGAGAAGATGATATTGGAGTTGCATGTTGCGGATGTCGCCGATGATCACAAGATCAAGATGGATGCAATGCGCTTGAAGATGAGAAAGATTAGAAAATATGCCATTCATACCGAGGCTTGGTATCATTATGCCGTTGGATCAGTTGTTACCTTGGTTGCGTATTATGATCGCATTTGTTTTCGCATTGAAATGTTTTACATAGTTTCAATGTATGGTTTAATTAATTTAGATGCTCTGCAGAGCTTTATGTTGTTAGATGAGAACTATGTATGTACTTTGGTTTTTATGTGATGATGAACTTCTATTAATTTGGTCACTTAATTATCTATTCATGATGCTCAGTAATGATTTTTGACACACTTAATTATATATAATGCACGCAGATGAACCGCAATGGATGTACGGTGATGCAGACACACCTCCGAGTACATTAAGGGCGTGCATGATTTTCTCAAGTGGCTGAGGCAAACAAGCAGAATGGTTTTATGTGTTGTCCATGCCCTATATGTGGGAATACGAAGTCTTACTCGACCGGAAAATCCTTCACACCCACCGCTTTACAAGGGTTTCATGCCACACTATAATGTTTGGACGAGGCACGGAGAAATAGGGGTTATGATGGAAGACGGCGAGGAAGAAGAGTACGATGACAACTATGTGCCCCTGAATACGGTGATGCTATCGAACATCAAGATGCACTGCATTTATGTGCACGATGGTGCCGAACGGGCGGTTGCTGAAGATCAAGAGGAACCAGACGATGTGCCCGATGATGATGATCTCCGCCGGTCATTGTCGATGCAAGGACACAATGCGAAAGTCAAAAGGAGAAGCTGAAGTTCGATCGCATGTTAGAGGATCACAAAAAGGGTTGTACCCCAATTGCGAAGATGGCAACACAAAGCTCGGTACCGTACTCGAATTGCTGCAAAGGGAAGGCAGAGAATGATGTGCTGATAAAGGATTTGAGAAGCTACCGAAAATAATGAAGAAGAAGCTTCCAAAGGATAACGAATTGCCCGACAAAGACATACGCAGCAAAGAAGGTCGTATGCCCTCTAGGATTGGAGGTGGAGAAGATACATGCATGCCCTAATGATCGCATCCTCTACCGTGGTGCCTACAAGGATCTGAACGCATGCCCGTATGCGGTGCATTGCGGTATAAGATCGCACGAGATGACCCCGGTGATGTTGATACGAGCCTCCTGTGAAGAGGGTTCCTCGAAGGTGATGTGGTATGCTCCTATAATACCACGGTTGAAACGTCTGCTCGTAAACGGAGAGCATGCCAAGTTGATGCGATGGCACAGTGAGGACCGTAAGAAAGACGGGAAGTTGAGAGCACCCACGACGGGTCGCAGTGGAGAAAAATCGAGAGAAAGTACCGGGATGAGTTTGCAAAGGACCCAAGGAACGTATGGTTTGCTTTAAGCGCGGATGGCATTAATCCTTTCGGGAGCAGAGCAGCAATCACAGCACTGGCCCGTGACTCTATGTATGTATAACCTTCCTCCTTGGATGTGCATGAAGCGGAAGTTCATTATGATGCCGCTTCTCATCCAAGGCCCTAAGCAACCCGGCAACGACATTGATGTGTACCTAAGGCCATTAGTTGAAGAACTTTTACAGCTGTGGAATGGAAACGGTGTACGACGTGGGATGAGCACAAAAGGAGGAACTTGACCTAAAGGCGTTGTTGTTCGTGACCATCAACGATTGGCCCGCTCTCAAGAACCTTTTCGTGACAGACAAACAAGGGATACCACGCATGCACGCATCGCTTACTTGACACCGATAGTATATACCGGGAAGCTGCAGGAAGAATGTGTACACAGGCCGTAAATCGTCGATTTCTTCCGACCAACCATCAATGTCGAAAGAAAGGCAAGCATTTCAAAGGCGAGGCAGATCACCGGAAGAAGCCCGCCATGCGTCATCGGGTGATCACGCATTTGCTATGGTCAATGATTTACACGTAATCTTTGGAAAGGTTCCCGGCGGACTAGCTGTTCGAATGACGCCGAGAATCACGCACCCATGTGGAAGAAGAAATCTATATTTTGGGACCTACCCTCACGGAAAGACCTAGAGGTCCGCTCTTCGATCGACGTGATGCACGTGACGAAGAACCTTTGCGTGAACCTGCTAGGCTTCTTGGGCGTGTATGGGAAGACAAAAGATACACCGAGGCACGAGAGGACCCGCAACGCTTACACGAAAAAGAGGGCATGCCTCCAAGCGGTATGAAGGTCCCGCCACCACGCTCTTCACGAAGAAGAGAAAGAAATATTCTTTCAATGCTTGCTCAAGATGAAGGTCCCGACCGCTTCTCGTCGAATATAAAGGGAATAATAAATATGCCGGAGAAAAGTTCCGTAACCTAAAGTCTCATGATCGCCACGTGATTATGACGCAATCGCTTCCGGTTGCATTGAGGGGCTTTCACCGAAAAACGCCCGATTAGCCATTGTGAAGCTATGTGCATTCCTCAATGCAATATCTCGTAAGGTGATCGATCCAGAAATCGTACCAACGCTAAGGAGTGATGTGGCGCAATGTCTTGTCGGGCCGAGCTGGTGTTCCCACCATCCTTCTTCAATATCATGACGCACGCCCTAGTTCATCTAGTCGACGAGATTGTCATTCTGGGGCCCGTATTTCTACACAATATGTACCCCTTTGAGAGGTTCATGGGAGTCCTAAAGAAATATGTTTGTAATCGCTGCTTAGGCCGAAGGAAGCATCTCCATGGGCCATCAAAAGAGGATGTCATCGGGTTTTGTGTTGACTTCATTCCTGGCCTTAAGAAGATAGGTCTCCCTAAATCGCGGTATGAGGGGAGACTGACCGAAAAGGCACGCTTGGAAGAGACTCAATAATATGCAGGACGGATATTCTTGGTCTCAAGCACACTACACAGTTCTACGTAACTCTACCTTGGTGACCTCAGATGTCGATGAACACAAGAACAGTCTGCGCTCCAAACACCCGGAGCAAAGGCGACGATCGGATTACATGTGAACACATCAGACTTTCAGCTTGGTTGGAAACACGTCTCAGAGGTGATCGTGCACTGTTTGTGATGAGCTGTACTTGTTGTCCAGGACCATCTTCGACTGTAATGATTTGGAAAGGATACGAGATAAATGGGAATAAATTTTACACGATTGACCAAGATGAAAAGAGCACCAACCAAAACAGCGGTGTCCGCTTTGATGCAGAACCGACAAGGGAAATGACACATATTATGGTTACATAGTAGACATATGGGAACTTGACTACGGAGTAGATTTTAAGGTCCCTTTGTTTAAGTGCAAGTGGGTCAATCTGTCAGAGGAGGCGAATGCAGTAGACCCACAAGACGGAATGACAACAAGTGGATCTGAAAAATCTTGGGTACACCGACGAACCGTTCATTCTAGCCAATGATGTGGCACAGGTTATCTATGTGAAGGACATGTCTACCGCATCGAGGAAAAGAAAAGATAAGGAAGCGAATACATCATACAATGAGCCAAAGTGCCACATAGTTCTTTCAGAAAAAGGGACATCCCGGAGTGGAGGGCAAGACAGACATGTCTGAAGAGTATGAAAAGTTTCATGAAATTCCCTCCTTCAAAGTCAAGGCTGACCCAAGCATCCTGATAAACGATGAAGATTATCCATGGTTACGGTGCAATAAGCAAACGACACAAGCGAAGAAAAAGTGAAGACTTTCTCCCGCAACTATTATGATGATACCATGCCAACTTTGTAATGCATTTAGTATGATACCATTGTCCGCTTTGTACATGCACATGCTATGCCAACTTTTTCAGAGTTCATTTGAAAACTATGAATTTGAAAACCTCGCCAACGAAGGGCGCTCACACCGGTTTATAAGCCCGTCCCTCTACACACCGCTTTGTTGTAAGCGTAAACAAAATAAAATAAATAAATCAACAAAGAAAACAAAAAAGTGTTTTCAAATTTGAAAACTAATGGCACTAACAGAAAGTTTATAATTTTTCTAAAACTAAAAGCAAAAAAGAATTAAAAAATAAAGCAAAAAACAACAAAAAAAAAATAATGAAGAAAACAGAACAAAAACTGAAAAAAAATAAAAATAGCAACAATAAGTATTTTGTTGTAAGTAGAAACAAAATAAAATAAATAAAGCAACAAAGAAAACAAAAAGAGTTTTCAAATTTGAAAACTAATGGCACTAATGAAAGTTTATAATTTTTCTAAAACTAAAAGCAAAAAGAACTAAAAATAAAGCAAAAAGCAACAAAAACTAAATAATGCGTAAAATGTAACAAAAACTGAAAAAATAAAAATAGCAACAATAAGTATTTTGTTGTAAGTAGAAACAAAATAAAATAAATAAAGCAACAAAGAAATCAAAAAAGAGTTTTCAAATTTGAAAACTAATGGCACAAACAGAAAGTTTATAATTTTTCTAAAACTAAAAGCAAAATAGAATTAAAAAATAAAGCAAAGGACCAAAAGAAAAATAAACCAAAACCAAAATAAACTAAATAAAGCAAGAAATAAAACAAAAAACAAAAAAAAGTGCCACCCCATCGGGCCCCCACGGCCTGAATACGACTAGAAACCCTATGGGCTGTGATTCAGGCCCATGAAGGCCCAGAGGCCCACAGCACAGATTGCAGTTAGGCCCAAAGCCCGCTTAGAGAGGAGCTCGAGAGGGAAGCCGCACCGCACCTTATAAACAGGTGCGGCTCCTCTCAACTAGCGAGGTGGGACTAAACTTTGGGCGCGCAGCGAAGGCCTTTGGTCCCGGTTGGTGGCACCAACCGGGACTAAAATAACATTGGTCCCGTTCAGGCACCAACCGGGACCACGTTCTTTAGTCCCGGTTGGTGCCACCAACCACCAAAGGTCCGCCGCTGCCGCTGGCCGCCGCCATCCCTGGCCTCCTCGTGCCCCCGCCGAGCCCACGCTGCCGCCTGCGCCTCGCCCTGCCCCGAGCACGCACGCGCCCTGCGCCCCACGCCGCCGCCGCCTGCGTTCTCGCCTGCCCCCGAGCACGCACGGCCACGCCCTGCCCGGCCCGCCCCACCATTGTCGTCGTGGCGCCTCGCCTCACCGCCTCGCCTCGACGCCGCCTCCTCCCCGTTTGGTCCGGCTCCCAACCCCTTTCCTCCCTGTCCCTCGTCCTCTTCATATAATTTTTTCATATAATTTTTTCATATGCATATGTTGATTATATGGATGGATGGATGATTATATGTTCATTATATGGATGGATGGATGATGTATGCATGCTTTTTAGGCAGATTTTATGTTCATTATATGTTCATAATTTTTAGGAAGATTTTATGTTCATTATATGGATGGATGGATGATTATATGTTCATTATATGGATGGATGGATGATGTATGCATGCTTTTTAGGCAGATTTTATGTTCATTATATGTTCATAATTTTTAGGCAGATTTTATGTTCATTATATGTTCATAATTTTTAGGCAGATTTTTAGATTTTTAGGCAGATTTTTAGAATTTTTGTGTATGTATGTTATGTTTATATGTATGTATGTATGTTCATATGTATGTATGTTTATATGCAAAGCATATGCAAAGAAAATGTATGAATGGTCATATGCAAAGAAAAATGTATGTATGGTCATATGCAAAGAAAATGTATGTATGTATGTTCATATGAAAGAAAAATGTATGTATGTATGTTCATATGCATATGCAAAGAAAATGTATGTTCATATATATGATGATATGTTCATATAAAAGGAAAATAAGAAGAGGAAGAAAGGAGAAGAAGAGGAGAGGAAGAAGAGGAGAAATAAATAAGAAGAGGAAAAAGAAGAAGAAGAAGAAGAAGAATAGAAGAGAAGAAGAAAAATAGATTTTCTTCTTCTCTTTCTATTCCTTTCTTCTTCTCCTTTTTTTTCTCTTCTTTTATTGCGTTGTATATGTATCGAGGGTGTCGAGGATCGCCGAGGGTCGAGGGTCGGGAACTAGGGTAGAGGGTCGAGGGTCGTTAAGGGGTCAAGGGTCGAAGGTTTCAGGTCGAGGGTTCCTATAGTGTCAAAGTATTGAAGAAATCCATGGCTTCATCATTAGCCGATAACCATGGCATGATGGTACGAAGTCCTCCAAAGTTGTTCGAATGGAGTCCCGGATAGGATAATTTGCCTTTTATGTACGAATCTCAGCAAAGGGCTTTCAAATAACGATATTCGGAAGGTTCTTGCTGAACTTTGTACCGTAAAGTGAATTATCCTATCCGGGACTCCGCTCCAAAACAACTTTGGAGAGCTTCGCACCATCATGCACCTACATTTCGCCTAATGATGAAGACATGGTTTTGTTGAATCCTTTGACACTAGGCAACCTCCCGACCCCTCGGCGATCCTCCACCCTTGACCTCGACCGCCGGGCGATCCACGACCCTCTACCTCATCATGGGCGCCGATGCCCACGCCACTTGTGGGACATAGATGTAGTGTTCAACGCCGACCCTCCCGATAGCTTCAACACGTGGGAAGCGATATTACCCTCCTAGCTTGAAGCGTTCTCGAGGCCACCCCTAACCCTTGAAGCGTTGTCGAGGCCACCCCAAACCCTAGAGAAGCAAATACGAGGCCACTAATATGATTCCTTATTGTGATTAGCTAGCTAGTTCTCGTTTGCCACTAATATATCCATATCTGTCATGTTTGAATAATAATTGCCATGTTGTAAAAAATTTGTAGAAACTATGGACACCACCCGAGACGAAGCACAAGAAGCGTTGTTGAGGGACATAATCGTATAAGGAAGTGATGCCGCCTCCTCGATGATGTTTCTCAACGCCAACGATGGTCCGGAAGAAGAGGGTGAAGAAGCAATGGCTATGATTTACATGGCTCCGATGACCCAATGCCGTGCAAGAAGGAGAGGGTGAAGAAGTAGACCATGAGGACGGCTCCGGTGATCACCAAACCGAGTCCGCCAGGTATATATATTAGTTAAGCCTGTCTGACTAGCTCTCGCCTTTGTTTTGGTATGTACACATATTAATTAACTCTCGCCTTTGTTCTTTTTCTAGCCCTCCGGATCGAGCACAACTTCGGTAAAGAGACGAGCCCAAGAAAAAGTTGAGCTCGGATGAAAAGTTTGAGATCATAGAAATCGCGCGACGGCCAACCGATTGAACCCTACCGGACAAAGAAGGCATTTGTTGCTCAAAGGGTTCTCGTTAGGGACAAGATCCCGATCAGCATCCACCAATGGTATAAGCCTAAGAACGAAGACCCCGAGGTGTCTTGTGTCAATGATATGCGTAAAATGATCTTTGGACCGAAATAAGTCAAATTTTACCCTACCGCTAGAGGATGATCCGAGAAGCCAAGAATAGAGCCATTAATCAAGTCTTTTGCTCTTAAGAAGATGGCAGAACTATTCAGGAATTGGAAGAAAGAACTCAATACGTATGTCAAAAAAATGAGACACCAGAATTCAAGGGCAAATATGAGAAGATCAGAGATGACTGGCCCGCATTTGTGGCCTACAAGACATCGGAAAAGAGTGAAAAGATGTCGGCGACAAACAAGAGAAATGCTGCGAAGAAGAAGCTTCACCATCGCACGGGGCCAGGTGGCTACCTCGTAGCCCGACCTAAGTGGGCCAAGGCTGAGATTGATCTGCTTCATAAAGGGAACGAACCAGAGACAATGAACTGGCTGCATCTGCTGCGGACTTGGTTCTTCGGGCCGACGGATCCTTAGACCCTATAACAGGAAGTGCATTTGGACGGACGAACAATTGGACATACCAACAAGAGGCTTAAGCATTATATCGAAGCAGCAAAGAAGGGAAGTTCGCTCTGCATGTGGAGAAGGACGAGCTCACAATGGCCCTCGGGAATCCTGAGCACCGGACGGACACGAGGCACGCGAGGCTCCGCTTTCGTGGAAGGCTGGATTTCGGACGCGAGGGGTTACAAAACCCATGAGAGGAGGAAGAAATCGAGCAGAGCCTAATGCAGGCGCCGCACGAAAGGGTAATGGGGCTAGAGGAACGAGAAGAGGAACGAGAAGCAGCAGATCACAACAAACGACTGCCAAGCTTCCCCGGTTACCCCGCCATCTCGGCCGGAGAAGGAGCGTGGCTTCCACCGAGCTGCTTCAGCCAGAGCAGCATGCCTTGATGGCTCTCGCCAGCTATCCCGTGGATGCTATCACGGATGCTGAAAATTGCCACCTTATGGCGCAATGGAGCAATTTGAAGGTCAAGGCGGCTGTTGGCTCTGCTTATCCTACTAAACCCGACTCAACTTTTCACCGCCGCCGATTCCGTAGGATATGCTAAGGTGATGGTCGATGAAATAACGGAGGGATTTGAGGACCTCCGCTTGACCACCCTACCGGTGAAGGGGAGTATCGGCCGGGTTCTCGCTCAAGACTCCATGCCTATGGCGGAAGGATCTCATCAACCTTCCGAATCGACGCCTCCGCCTCCTCCTCCTCCGGGCGAGTCAGGCACTCCGCCTCCTCCACCGCCTCCTCCTCCCGAGTGACGATCAGGCACTCGGCCGGCTCCTTCTCCGGCGTGGCGGCACTCCGCCTCCTTCTCCGCCGCACCGGGCGCGCCCGAGCAGCCAGCCTCCTCCTTCTCCGCCTCGCCGCCAAGGGCGGAATAGACCCGCCGCCCGCTCCGGCTGCTCCGGCGCATCGTAGTCCTTCTCCTCCGCCTCGTAAGCAAGGAAAGAAGACATCCGCCCGCTCGCTTTCTGCCGGCGTCTAGCAAGACAGCCAAAGGCGGGAGGAGATATGATTCGGTCCTTCTCTGAAGACTCCAGAGAAGTTACCGTACGAGAGGAGCGAGGAGGAAAACGCGAAGATCGCGCAAACCGAAGTGGATGACTGGTTTCAAGGGTTGAAAGCAAAGAGACATCCACCTCCGGAGGAGAAGGTAGATCCGGTCAAAGCGAAGCGCACTCTGGCTGCCCTGACAAAACCACCCAAGTCTCCGCCAAAAGGCAACTATGAGCGCATTATTGGAAAGGCATTTGCCGAAGCGGAGAGGTCGGGAAGTACTGTCGGTGATCAAAGGATGAAAGAACGACGAGCTGGGAAACAAATTGCCCAGCTCGGCGAACAAGCGAAGCAATCGTGCCCCCCGCTCAAGGTGCCTGCTAGCGACATCGTCGATCCGAGGATGGTGCCGTGTTATGGCAATCCTGCAGATTACCTGCCCGACGATGTACATTATGATTTCTTGGAGGTGCAAATACAAAGATACGAGTACGGGAAGCCTCTCGTCAAAGATGAAAGCTCTCTATCAACGATGATGCGAAGATTGCATGATTGGTACATGAAAACCTGCAAAGAGTCAGGAGGAGTAAATTGTATGTGAGAGTTAAAAGGAGCATGACCTCCTTGGAATTGAACTGTTGCCTATTCCATTTGAGGAGTTCTATCAGTTTTTCAATCAATTGGCCCTCGATAGAACAACGGTCACCTGCTATCGTCCTGTAAGTAGTACTACTTCTGTCATTAAGTATCTCTATATAACTCAGCCCTTTCATTGCATGTATTTATAAATATCCTCACTATATTATGCAGATTGAAGATCGCGAATTGAAGAAAAGACAAGTGGGTGATATTGGGTTCATTAACACATATCTCATAGATGCAACTGAGGTTCAATTTCGTGCCCAAGATACCGAGGCCAACTTGCTACAATCGTTGGTAATAAATGAACACAAAGATATAATACTCTTTCCTTACAACTTCAAGTGAGTGTTACTGTCTTGTGGCATATTCGGTTTCCTTATTAGTCCAGGTTATAGTAATGTAATATTGATGAGTTATGCATGCCGTGCAGCTACCACCGTATTCTCCTAGAGATTAAGCTTGAGCAGGAGTAGTAACTGTCTTAGACTCGAGACGAAAAAGATCCCAAGGAGTATGCGGACATGACTGAAATGCTCGAGAAGTAAGTTAAATCGATCATTATCCACCATATCAGCAACTTTGTTCATTTCTGATATCAAGTAATTGTTTTCTTTGTATGGCAGGGCTTGGGGAAAATTCACCAAAAAAGCTCCGGGACTACCGAAGAAGCTGCAATTTAGACACCCAAAGTAAGTACTATATAGTAGCATATTCCACGCGCATCTCCTAGTGATTCAAGCGCTAGTTTCATCAATACCATTTAGAATGCTTGCTAATTATCAGTTTGATTGACCTCTGTTTCTTGTAAAGTGGTTGTGGCAGGAACAAGGGAATGATTTCTGTGGATACTACGCTTATGCAGTCCATCCGCCACACGACCTGTGAGAGGGCTACTCCGACAAACAATATGAAGTGCGTAAATAAAAATATTCACAATTTTATTTTATTACCATCATTTGTGTTGAGTTTCATTCATTCATATATATATATGTATTGACCCCTTCTTAAAATTAGATGTTTCGGATGCGGATGAACTACTAGCACCAGATCGCTCATGAAAGCAATTCAAAAGGAATTGGCGGCATTCTTTCTTGACCACGTGATCGCTAAAGACAGAGAATACTATGTGGACCACGCGTCCGTATTGTAAAAGATAATTATTGTATATATGTAGCCGGTAGTGTCGGATAGATATACGAGAACTTGTTGTTCGACCAATCTCTCGGAGAAGGAGAGGTGGTCGATATCACTTCTATGTATGCATATATGTTCATGACGATCTTCTGTTTGCTTAATTACTAGCTAGCTAGCGTGTCTAGCTAGTCCTCTCTATACGTATGTACAGTACGTAGCGTCGACCAAGCACGGACAAAAGAGAGGACACTTTTCTCTATTAATTAGCTAGCTATAGCACAATATATGAAACACCTAAATTAACCCCCCAAACCCTCCCCCTTAAAAAAACAAAACCACAGCCATATAAATGCTGACGCGGGATGCCTATTGGTCCCGTTGGTGCCACCAACCGACCAAAGGCCCTCCCGCTGAGCTCGGACAGGCCACGTGGAGGGCCATCAGTCCCGGTTCGATTGAACCGGGACTAAAACCAGGTATTAAGACGATTTTAGTCCCGGTTCATGAACCGGGACTAAAGGCCATCACCAACCGGGTCAATAGGCCCCTTTTCTACTAGTGTTTGTCTGGCTCCGGTGAGGGAAGTGCGATGACGGCAGCGCGACTTCAGCTCGCTCCAGTGCTTGTAATCGTCGCTAGGTGGTTTACGGATCTGGTTGTGATTTTTATTACTTTTAGTGTTCTTTGTACCGTCAAGATTGAAGATAAATAGATTGGAAATTTCTTTTAAAAAAAGTGCACGTGACAATTTTCAGGCAACCGGTCAATAGGCAGCAGCTCCCGTATGTATATTTGATTTTTTTTTCTATACATTTCGTACATGTGGACACAATCCGTATTTAGCGCGGATGATGAATCTAGCTAGTCGTCTACGTACAATTCTATATGGCACTGAGCTGCCTGACGTTGATCGGAAAGATGAAGGGCGCGGACCCGTCGAAGGCGGTGGCGGTGAGCTTCTGCGCGGTGGCCTCCGTGGGGTGGTAGAAGTCCCAGAACACGTGGTCCGACCTGTTGGCGCAGTAGCTGCTGAGCGGGGTGCAGGCGATCTTGGCGTTCATGTCCCCGAGGCCGCAGCACGCCGCCTTGGCCTCGACAAACCCGTACTCCGCCGGCTGGTCGATGTACCGGAGCAGCGCGGCGGAGGAGTCGAAGAGCGCGTAGTGCAGGTCCGTGTTCTTGGCGGCCATGCCGCTCAGCACGCCCTCGGCCGCTTTGTTGTACTGCACGGCCATGGAGTTCCCGACGGCGTTGCAGACCTTGGCGGAGCTCATCTCCCGCAGCGACGGGGTGCAGCCCACGGGCCCCGTGCCGAGGAACAGCACCTTGCGCGCGCCGAGGTTGTAGAGGCTCTGCAGCTGGCCGGAGAGGGACTGGATGAGCGCGGCGACGTACTGCTGCTGCTGGGAAGGGGTGGCGGCGTTGTTGGCCTTGGCGTAGTGGATGATGTCGTTGCTGCCGATGGTGATGGCGAAGATGGACCTGGCCAGGTGGGTCGCGGCCTGGGCCTGCCCGAGGCTGCGCGCCAGGGAGGAGTACACGCCGGAGTAGTACTCGATCTGCTTGTCGAAGGTGATGCACTGGTTCTTGTTCGTGGCGTTGGAGACTCCTGCGCCGCCGGAAGCGAAGCTGACGCCGTTCACGTAGTTGGCGTTGCTGCTGGAGGACAGGGCCAGGTACGGTGGCGAGGTCGCCAGCCCGAGCTTGTCGGCTGCATGCATACATAGTAGTGAGTATATATCAATCACAAACTCACAATCAGCATACGTTACATGTAATGAAATTCATCCATCAACATCAAAACCAGCTGCAGTCCTCCGGACTAGAACCGTGAGAACGTACACTACTACACGTCGGTATGGTCCCTCGATAGGGAGATGTTGCATGGGAACAACTTTGACTTCACTCGCCAATTGCTAGCTCGGGACAACTACGTTGCATTCTTTGGTTGGGTTGAAAGACATGCCCAAGATAACAACGATACGTCTACAAGAATACATAATTTCTTATATATGGCCGCCAAATCTCTAGGTATATAGTGTACTACTATGGCCCAGTTATTTTCACCGGTTCTCCCAGAATCTTGAAAATCGACCCTCCATTCAGCTTACCCCAGAATCTTGAACCCATATTTTTTCACAATCCTAGTTATTTACATCTTAACTAGTTAGGATTGTAAAAAAAAATATGAGTTTAAGATTTTGGGAAAAGCTGAGGGGAGACCCGATTCTTAAGATTTTGAAGAATCCGCCAAAAGAACTGGATACAGTGAAGTTGAAGTTCTCTATCAGTCAATGCCTTCTCGAGCTGGCCAAGTCACAGTTGCTACAACTTAGATATATTCATATATAGTGAAAAGTTGTTCTCAAGTCAAATTGTGAGTGACGAATATGGACCGCCTAAAATACTAAATTATCTTGCCCGTGAATGCAACGTAGCTGGGATTAGTGTAGATTTCTTCCTCTTCTTCTTCCTTCTTTTGCATAAGCAGAAGAACTTGCGGAGCGAACCTATATCATTTACGTAATCTATAAATCTGATAACGATTTTGTTTACAACCTAACTAACCTAGCTCGGGCCGTAGCAACAGGCAAAGAAAGAACGGATGGTAAAATGAGTATGCAACGCACCGAGGAAGTCTGCCGAGTTCTTGCCGTTGCTGAAGCGGCCGGTGGCCTTGCCGCCCGCGTAGTCCATGCCGTTGTGCGAGAAGTCCGCTTTGAGCAGCGTCAGCAGGTGGTTGTTGTTCCCGACGTCGGCCAGCGAGTCCCCAAACACGTACACCGCCGGCACGGACCCCGCCGTCGCCGCCGCGGCCATGAGGGCCATGATGACCAGGGAGCAACAAGCGATTACACTGGCAACCGCCATTGCTAGCTAGCTCAAACGAACAAACAACTGTTACTCCGAGTAGCTACCGCGGTGTGTGTTTGTCACTCGTACTACTACTGCTTATCTTCTCACGCTAGACAATGAGTTGAGTTCAGGAGGTTCGGCTGACGGCAATTTATAGGCCGCACAGGATCGAGTGGAGGCAAGCGTGCAAGCACGGGACAGATAAAACATTCTTTTTTTCTGAAACGGACGATAAAACATTCTGCTTCTATACGTGTGTACTGAAAATGAGGCACGGCAGAGGAGTACGTACGTTTGTTACAGTGTGTGTATGTGCTCTGTGGTGTGGAGAAGACGGCAGGGCGATCACATAAACAAACGGCCAAAATGACGAACGATCGTATGGGACGAGTCTCCGTCCGGTTATCTTTCCATGATCTGGCGTACGCGCTCGTCTCGCTATCTCTCTCGGGTGTAAGTGTTCACATGCATGATATAATTTTTTGAAAGATGAATGATTTCTGTTTATGATCGGCGTAAGCGGCGCGTCTCTCTCTTGAGGGTAAGTGTTCACATGAATGAAGCAGATGAGGGATGCCCTGAAGTTCCGTAGGCATCATCGAGTGGTGCCAGCTCGGCGAGTGCCCCGTGTCGATAAGTGTTCACATGTATGATTTTCTTTTCAAAGGCATATGATTTTTATTTATAATTAGCGTACGCGGCATGTCCTTCTCTGTCGAGGGTAAGTGTCCACATGAACGAAACGAATAAGGATGAATTGCGCAAAAAGAATAAAAAAGAAACGGAGGAGGGTGCCATGAGGCCGGTTTCCTAGGTGTCCTTAAGTGGTGTCAACTCCCTGGGTGTAACCACTTCCTTGTGTGCTTTCTAGAGGTTGAGTGTGTTGTCATTTGTGTTCTTTTGTTCACCGTATTGTATTAACCGGAAACATAATACATGTATGAATACATAGACAAACATAGTGTCACTAGTATGCCTCTACTTGACTAGCTCGTTGATCAAAGATGGTTGAGTTTCCTAACCATAGACATGAGTTGTCATTTGATTAACGGGATCACATCATTAGGAGAATGATGTGATTGACTTGACCCATTTCGTTAGCTTAGCACTTGATCGTTTAGTTTACTGCTATTGCTTTCTTCATGACTTATACATGTTCCTATGACTATGAGATTATGCAACTCCCGATTACCGGAGGAACACTTTGTGTGCTACCAAACGTCACAACATAACTGGGTGATTATAAAGGTGCTCTACAGGTGTCTTCGATGGTACTTGTTGAGTTGGCATAGGTCAAGATTAGGATTTGTCACTCCCATTGTCGGAGAGGTATCTCTGGGCCCTCTCGGTAATGCACATAACTATAAGCCTTGCAAGCAATGTGACTAATGAGTTAGCTGCGGGATGATGCATTACGGAACGAGTAAAGAGACTTGCCGGTAACGAGATTGAGCTAGGTATTGAGATAACGACGACCGAATCTCGGGCAAGTAACATACCAATGACGAAGGGAACAACGTATGTTGTTATGCGGTTTGACCAATAAAGATCTTCGTAGAATATCTAGGAACCAATATGAGCATCCAGGTTCCGCTATTGGTTATGGACCGGAGACGTGTCTCAGTCATGTCTACATAGTTCTCGAACCCGTAGGGTCCGCACACTTAAAGTTCTGTGACGATCGGTATTATGAGTTTATATGTTTTGATGTACCGAAGGTAGTTCGAGTCCCGGATATGATCACGGACATGACGAGGAGTCTCGAAATGGTCGAGACATAAAGATTGATATATTGGAAGCCTATATTTGGACGTCGGAAGAGTTCCGGGTGAAATCACCGGAGTGCCAGAGGGGTTACCGGAACCCCTCGGGGGTTAATGGGCCTTGTTGGGCCCTAGTGGAGAGAGAGGGGCCGGCCAGGGCAGGCCGCGCGCGCCCTCCCCCTCTGGTCTGAATTGGACTAGGAAGGGGGGGCGCCCCCCTTTCCTTCTCCTTCTCCCCCTTCCTTTCCCCCTCCTAGTCGGGGTAGGAAAGAGGGGAGTGATGACCCACAAGTATAGGGGATCTATCGTAGTCCTTTCGATAAGTAAGAGTGTCGAACCCAACGAGGAGCAGAAGGAAATGATAAGCGGTTTTCAACAAGGTATTCTCTGCAAGTACTAAAATAAGTGGTAACAGATAGTTTTATAATAAGGTAAATTGTAACGAGCAACAAGTAACAAGAGTAAACAAAGTGCAGCTAGGTGGCCCAATCCTTTTTGTAGCAAAGGACAAGCCGGAACAAACTCTTATAATAGGAAAAGCGCTCCCGAGGACACATGGGAATATCGTCGAGCTAGTTTTCATCACGTTCATATGATTCGCGTTCGGTACTTTGATAATTTGATAAGTGGGTGGACCGGTGCTTGGGTGCTGTTCTTACTTGAACAAGCATCCCACTTATGATTAACCTCTATTGCAAGCATCCATAACTACAACAAAAGTATTAAGGTAAACCTAACCATAGCATGAAACATATGGATCCAAATCAGCCCCTTACGAAACAACGCATAAACTAGGGTTTAAGCTTCATCACTCTAGCAACCCATCATCTAGTTATTACTCCCCAATGCCTTCCTCTAGGACCAAATAATGGTGAAGTGTTATGTAGTCGACGTTCACATAACACCACTAGAGGCTAGACAACATACATCTCATCAAAATATCGAACTAATACCAAATTCACATGACTACTAATAGCAAGACTTCTCCCTTGTCCTCAGGAACAAACGTAACTACTCACAAAGCATATTCATGTTCATAATCAAAGGGGTAATAATATGCATAAAGGATCTGAACATACAATCTTCCACCAAATAAACCAACTAGCATCAACTACAAGGAGTAATCAACACTACTAGCAACCTACTAGCACCAATCCCGGACTTGGAGACAAGAATTGGATACAAGAGATGAACTAGGGTTTGGAGATGAGATGGTGCTGGTGAAGATGTTGATGGAGATTGCCCTCTCCCGATGAGAGGAGCGTTGGTGATGACGATGGTGATGATTTCCCCCTCCCGGAGGGAAGTGTCCTCGGCAAAACAGCTCTGCCGGAGCCCTAGATTGGTTCCGCCAAGGTTTCGCCTCGTGGCGGCGGAGTCTCGTCACGAAAGGTTGCTTAATGTTTTTTTCTTGACGAAAGACTTCATATAGGAGAAGATGGGCGTCGGAGAGCCACCAGGGGCCCACGAGGTGAGGCGCGCCCCCACCCTCGTGAGCAGGGTGCAGGGCCCCTGGCCTTCATCTTTGGTGACGATTTTTCTTTATTTATTTTAAGATATTCCGTGGAGTTTTAGGACTTTTGGAGTTGCATGTAATATGTCTCCAATATTTGCTCCTTTTCCAAATTTCGTAATTCCACCTGCCTGCATTCTCCCTCTTCATGTAAACCTTGTAAAATAAAAGAGAATAGCCATAAGTATTGTGACATAATATGAAATAACAGCCCATAATGCGATAAATACCAATATAAAAGCAAAATGCAAAATGGACGTATCAACTCCCCCAAGCTTAGACCTCGCTTGTCCTCAAGCGAAAAGTCGATAACAATAAATATATCCTCGTGTTTAGAGGTAGAGGCGTTGATAAAAATAAAATACGGACATGAAGGCATCATGATTGTTCTGATAACAAAAACATATATAGATTTTGTCATATGATTACTTATGTTCAAGTGATGATCTTTTCACAATGCAAAAGTATGAATCAGAAACCTTATTGAGCACCAACAAATTATAACCTCAGTCATTGAAGCAATTGCAATTTATCATAACATCGGAAAGAGTCTATGTCAGAGCTTAAAAGCAAGTCCGCATACTCAACTATCATTTAGTCCTTCATAATTGCTAACACTCATGCAATACTTGTGGTTACGGAGTTTTAATCGGACACGGAGAAAGATAGGGGCTTATAGTTTTGCCCCACAACCTTTTACCTCAAGGGTAATGTCAACAATAATAATTCATGCTCCCCTACATCCAATTAGTTATATATATATATATATATATATATATATATATATATATATATCATGTTCTTTCCAACATGCTGGGCTTGCCAAAGGATACAATGAAAAAGGAAAGGTGAAGATCACCGTGACTCTTGCATAAGGTAGAGGATAATAATAAAAGATAAGCCCTTCGCAGAGGGAAGCAGAGGTTGCCGTGCGCTTTTATGGTTGGATGCACAAAATCTCAATGCGAAAGAACGTCACTTTATATTGCCCCTTGTGATATGAACCTTTATTGTGCAGTCCGTCGCTTTTATTACTTCCACATCACAAGATCGTATAAAGCTTATTTCTCCCACACCAATCAATCATACATGTTTAGAGCAATTTTTATTGCTTTGCACCGATGACAACTTACTTAAAGGATCTTACTCAATCCATAGGTAGATATGGTGGACTCTCATGGTAAAACTGGTTTAAGGGTATTTGGAAGCACAAATACTATCTCTACTTGGTGCTGAGAATTTGGCTAGCATGAGAGGGAAAGGCAAGCTCAACATGTTAGAGGATCCATGACAACATACTTTATCTCATATATAAGAAAACATAACTCATCACGTTGTCTTCCTTGTCCAACATCAACTCTTTAGCATGTTATATTTTAATGAGTGCTCCCAATAATAAAAAATGTCAATGATAATATATCTATATGTGAAACCTCTCTTTCCTTATTACTTCCTATTAATTGCAACGATGACCAAAGCTATATTTGCCAACTCCCAACAACTTTTAATCATCATACTCTTTCTATGTGAAGTCATTACTCTCAATAAGATCAATATTAACTCTTTGTTTCTTTTTATTCTTTTCCTTCTTTCTTTTCTTTTATTCACCCAAGATCATGGCAAAATAATCAAGCCCTTGACTCAACTAACTTTATTTTATATATATATATATATATATATATATATATATATATATATATATATATCACGGACTCGATTACATAGAGAGATCATAAAGGGAAACTCAAAACTAGATCATGCCATAAATTTATTCTACTAGATCAAGATACTACTAAAAGGATCGAACTAAGAAAAACGGTAAAGATACGAGTTGTGATGGTGATACGATACCGGGCACCTCCCCAAGCTTGGCAGTTGCCAAGGGGAGTGCCCATACCCATGTGATTATGTCTCCTTCTTCGGGGTTGGTGAAATATTCTTGGCGATGATGCCCTTTAGGATTCGATTCTCCTCTTCAAGCTTGTTGACTTGCTGCTTGAGGTCCATTATTTCCTTGCAAAGCTTTCCAGAATCGCTAAGGCTCCTTGCACCCAAGGGTGTTGCATAGCTGCGAGTGAACAAGTGACACTCCTCTTCATATTTTCATAAGAAAGAAATCTAACATTGGAAGGGATAACCGAGTTTGGAATAGCTGAGCTCTCTAGTTCCCCCATCGTGAACCCAGCTCGGAGGCGAGAGGTGACTTCTTGATCCTCCATGGCATCTACCCTCATCAAGTCGGCCTCCATCTCTGCCTCCGTTGCTGGCCCAAAGTGGTCCTAGTCATTGCCTCGCCTTGGTTCCGGTGCGGATTAGATACCCGGCTCTCCCGATCGACTCTTGAGAAGACATCTTGCTCTAATCTGCAAAGAAAGAATAAACAAACAAAACAAAGGATGTTTGCGTGATACGGGAGTCAAAACCTTCTGGAGAATATATAATGAATTTTTACCGACCAAAATACATATCGTGCAAGAAAACGGAGTCCGGAGGGCACACGGGGTGCTCACGAGGTAGGGGGGGCGCCCTCCACCCTCGTGGAGCCCTCGTGTCCTTCCCGGACTGCCACTTATTTTTCTTTTTTTCTAAATATTCTAAAACGGAGAAATATTGCCTTAGAAATTGTTTTGGAGTCGGTTTACCTACCGTACCACATACCTATTCCTTTTCGGAGTCTGAAACGGTCTGGAAAGTGTCCCTTATGTATTCCTCCCGGGTTACGGTTTCAATAATATTGGTTTCAACATTTATGGGATTACCTGAGATATAATGTTTGATCCTTTGACCGTTTACCACCTTTGGATTTGTGCCTTCAAAGTTGTTGATTTTTATGGCACCGAATGATAGACCTCCTCGATAACGTAGGGACCTTCCCATTTAGAGAGAAGTTTTCCTGCAAAAATCTTAAACGAGAGTTGTATAGCAATACATAATCACCTACATTAAACTCACGCTTTTGTATCCTTTTGTCATGCCATCTTTTAACTTTTTCTTTAAACAACTTAGCATTTTCATAAGCTTGGGTTCTCCATTCATCAAGTGAGCTAATATCAAATAACCTTTTCTCACGGGCAAGTTTGAAATCATAGTTGAGCTCTTTAATAGCCCAATATGCCTTATGTTCTAGTTCGAGAGGTAAGTGACATGCTTTTCCATAAACCATTTTATACGGAGACATACCCATAGGA
Source organism: Aegilops bicornis (assembly GCA_021605145.1). Taxonomy (NCBI): domain Eukaryota; kingdom Viridiplantae; phylum Streptophyta; class Magnoliopsida; order Poales; family Poaceae; genus Aegilops; species Aegilops bicornis. The sequence goes on from CM038673.1 coordinate 733,814,321, forward strand.
TTCTTATATGCAGTTCTATAGGCCCATAATGCATCATCAAGTTTCTTGGACCAGTTCTTTCTAGACCTATTAACAGTCTTTTGCAACATTAATTTGAGCTCTCTATTGCTCAATTCTACTTGACCACTAGACTGTGGGTGATAAGGAGATGCAATTCTATGATTAACATCATATTTAGCAAGCATTTTACTGGAAAGCACCATGAATAAAGTGTGAACCACCATCAGTCATTAAATATCTAGGGACTCCAAACCTCGGAAAAATAACTTCCTTAAGCATTTTAATAGAAGTGTTATGATCAGCACTACTAGTTGGAATAGCTTCTACCCACTTAGTAACATAATCAACAAAGAACCAAAATATGTGTATATCCATTAGAGGCAGGAAAAGGTCCCATATAATCAAAGCCCCAAACATCAAATGGTTCAATAACAAGTGAATAATTCATAGGCATTTCTTGACGTCTACTAATATTACCAATTCTTTGACATTCATCGCAAGACAAAACAAACTTACGGGCATCCTTGAAGAGAGTGGGTCAATAAAAACCGGATTACAATACCTTATGTGCAGTTCTATCTCCAAAGGTGGTGTCCTCCATAAGCTTCAAGTGACACTTATGTAGGATCTGCTCCTGTTCATGCTCAGGTACACAACGTCTAATAACACCATCTACTCCTTCTTTATAAAGATGTGGGTCATCCCAAAAGTAATGTCGCAAATCATAGAAAAACTTTTTCTTTTGTTAGTATGTGAAGCTAGGTGGAAGCAACAATATAATTAGCATAATCAGCATACCATGGAGTGCTACGAGAAGTGCTTATGACATTTAATTGTTCATCAGGAAAGCTATCATCAATAGGTAGTGGGTCATCAAGAACATTCTCTAACCTAGATAAGTTATCTCAGCAACGGGTTCTCAGCTCCTTTTCTATCAACGATATGCAAATCAAATTCTTGCAAAGAAGAGAACCCATCTAATAAGTCTAGGTTTTGCATCTTTCTTTTCCATAAGATATTTAATAGCAGCATGATCAGTGTGAATAGTTACTTTAGAATCAATAATATAGGGTCTGAATTTATCACAAGCAAATACAACTGCTAAAAGTTCCTTTTGGTAGTAGCATAATTTCTTTGAGCATTGTCTAGAGTCTTACTAGCATAATGGATAACATTTAATTTCTTATCAACTCTTTGCCCTAGAACAAAGACTCTACAAAAGATAATCACTAGCATCACACATAATTTCAAAAGGTAAATTCCAATCGTGTGGCTGAACAACAAAAAGGTAGACTAATGCTTTCTTAAGTATTTCAAATGCTTCTACACAATCATCATCAAAGACAAATGGCACATCTTTTTGTAATAAATTAGTCAGAGGCCGAGAAATTTTTGAGAAGTGATAGGTGGAAACCCAATGAACGAGTTCACGCCCGAGGGTGGCCCGATCTTCACGTCGTAGGATCGAATCGGGAGGGATAACTAGCTGCAAGCAGCCGGGATAACTAGCTTTATACCTGCCAAGGTTGGATGCAACCCAGACGTTGGGGATGGTCAATGAAGCTACAAGAACTTCAACCCGCTGTCCGAACAATCGCAGAACCACAAACCGAGACTAATCCACACAAAACGACCGGAACCGTAGAGCACGAACTAGGGGGAACCAGAGGCTCCTTCTCGCGAATCCGAATGAAATCACAAGAGCAAAGGTAGCAAGATCTCTCGGATCTCTCTAGCAGTCTTCTTTGCATAAGCTTGTAGCTGAATGGTTTGACAAAAGGTTTTTCTAGAGGATGGGGGAGATGGGGTTTTATAGCAGGGACAACCCCCCTTAGCTAGGTGTGAAAATGGTTTCAAAAGTAAGCAGGTTTGCATGGCTTGCTTGGGTGAATAAGCAGTCAACTTTGGGAGTTGTTGCAGAGCTCCTCGGAAATTTGCGAAGTCTTGACAGCCTGGACACCTTCCACGAGAATGACTAGAACTTTTGAGTCACAACTCCAAATGATGTGAGGTTTTTTGCATTGGAAAGATAATTTGATGTAGCTTCTGTTTATGGACCCCTGTGGCCCTGTCTCTCCATCACATTGGTGTGCCATACCAAAACATCAGAGGTAAAAACTGACAGCGTTAGCTTCACTTGAAACTTGTTTTCTTCAAACTTGTTCCTCCAAATCGGTTGCTTCAAAAGCTCATTGGTTGTTGGATTTCTTCCATGTGATACCTAAGTTCAACCAATAACAATGGAGATGAAAGTGCAGCCATGTGTTGAAGATTGTGGTATGAACTTAAGTTAGCGTTCACCTGGCCATGTGTTTGCTTGATTCGGCTTAGTAATTCTTTCCAACTAAATTGTGCACTTTTGTGAAAAGTCATGTGTGATGTACCCATGTGCTCATCAGAAGTCCTTAATGAACCTCCTATAAAATCCGGCGTGACCAAGGAAACTTCTTATACCTTTGATGTCCTTGGGACATGGCATCTTTTCAATAGCATCAACCTTGGCTTTATCAACTTCAATACCTCTTTCAGAAACTTTGTGCCCCAAGACAATACCTTCATTAACCATAAAGTGGCAATTTTCCCAATTCAAGACAAGATTAGTTTCTTCACATCTCTGCAAAAATCCTCGATCAAGATTGCTCAAGCAATCATCAAAAGAGGATCCATAGACGGAAAAGTCGCCCATGAAAACCTCACAAATCTTTTCACAAAAGTCGAGAATATAGCCATCATGCATCTTTGAAAGGTAGCAGGTGCATTACATAAACCAAAAGGCATACGTCTATAAGCAAAAGTACCAAAAGGGCATGTAAAAATAGTCTTTGATTGATCTTTAGCCGACACAGGTATTTGAGAGAAACCAGAATAACCATCTAGAAAGCAGTAATGTGTATGTTTGCATAATCTTTCTAGCATTTGATCGCCAAAAGGTAAGGGGTAATGATCTTTCTTAGTAGCTTTATTTAATTTCCGAAAATAAATTACCATCCTATAACCTGTAATAATTCTTTGCGGGATCAATTCATCTTTATCATTAGGAACAACAGTAACACCTCCCTTCTTAGGGACACAATGAATGTGACTTACCCATCGACTATCAAATGACGGGGTAAATTATACCTGCCTCAAGAAGCTTTAGTATTTCTTTTCTTACCACTTCTTTCATTTTAGGATTCAAACGTCGTTGAGGATCACGAACTGGTTTGGCATCCGCTTCCAAATTTATTTTATGTTGACATAGAGCGGGACTAATGCCCTTAAGATCATCAAGAGTATATCCAATAGCGGCACAAAGGTTTCTTCGTAGTTTTCAATAATCTTTCTTCTTCATGCTCCAAGGTTAGCACTAATAATAACAGGATATATTTTCTTTTCATCAAGATAAGCATATTTAAGATTATCAGCAACGGTTTAAGCTCAAACACGGGATCACCCTTGGGTGGAGGAGGATCCCCTAGGATTTCAACAGCAAATTATGTTGCGTAATAGGTTCCTGTTTAAAGAATACTTCATCTATTTCCCTTCTTTCATTCATGAACATATCATTTTCATGGTCTAGCAAATAGTGTTCTAAAGGATCACTAGGAGGTACGGCAATAGAAGCAAGACCAATAATTTCATCCTTACTAGGCAATTCTTCCTCACGATGTTGTTTACTAAATTTAGAGAAATTAAACTCATGAACCATATCATCCAAGCCAATAGTAACAACATTCTTTTTGCAGTCTATCTTAGCATTAATAAAGTGTTCAAAAAGGGTCTACCAAATATAATGGGACAAAAGCTATCTTGTGGAGAACGAGAACAAGAAAATCAGCAGGATATTTAGTTTTCCCACACAAGACTTCAACATCTCTAACAATTCCCATTGCAGATATAGTATCTCTATTGACAAGTTTAATTGTAACATCAATATCTTCTAACTCAGCAGGTGCAATTTCATGCTTAATTTCTTTATATAAATCATAAGGTATAACACTAGCACTAGCACCCATATCACATAAGCCATGATAACAATGATCTCCTATTTTAACAAAAATAATAGGCACGCCTACCACAGGTATATGTTTATCTTTAACGCTAGGTTTAGCAATTCTGGCAGATTCACCACGGAATTGAATAACATGCCCATCAATATTATCAGACAAGAGATCTTTAACCATAGCAATATTAGGTTCTACTTTGACTTGCTCAGGAGGTGTATAAGTTCTAATATTGCTTTTACGAACCATAGTTGAAGCTTTAGCATGATCCTTTATTGTAACAGGAAAAGGTGGTTTCTCAACATAAGAGGTAGGAACAATAGGATCATTATAAGTGACAGTCTTTTCTTCAACTTTAATAGGTGCAGCTACTTTTACTTATATGGGAGGATGATATTTAAACCACTTCTCCTTGGGGAGATCAACATAAGTAGCAAAAGATTCACAGAAAGGGGCTACTATCTCGGAGTCAAGTCCATATTTAGTGCTAAACTTACGGAAAATATCGGTATCCATAAAAGATTTAACACAATCAAACTTAGGTGTCATACCTGACTCCTTACCTTCGTCGAGGTCCCAATCTTCAGAGTTGCGTTTAATTCTATCTAGTAAATTCCATCTGAATTCAATAGTCTTCATCATAAAAGAGCCAAAGACAAGAAGTATCGAGCATGGTGCGATTGTTATCAGAAAGCCGAGCATAAAAACTTTGAATAATTATTTCTCTTGGGAGCTCATGATTGGGGCATGAATATAACATTGATTTAAGCCTCCCCCAAGCTTGAGCGATGTTTTCTCCTTCACGAGGCCAAAAATTATATATATAATTGCGATCACGGTGAACAAGATGCATAGGGTAATACTTTTGATGAAATTCCAATTTCAATCTTTTATAGTTCCATGATCTCGTATCATCACATAGCCTGTACCATGTCAATGTGTCTCCTTCAAAGATAAAGGGAAGACCTTCTTCTTAGCAACGTCATTGGGTATACCGCAAGCTTAAATAATCCACAAACTTCATCCACATATATTAAGTGCTCATCAGATGCTTTGTTCCATCTCCGTAAAAGGATTAGCTAGCAGTTTTTCCATCATACCCGAAGGAAATTCAAAAGGAGTTTCATTTTCAATAGGTTCAGTAGGTTGAGGAGAAACTCTTTGCTCTACTGGATGGGGTGAAGATACCCCGAACAAGCCCCTTAGAGAATTACTTTCCATAGTAACAAGTGACAGTGAATTTCAGCACACTATATAAATTTCTCCTTACCAAATTCCACCTACCAAAGGCGCTACACTCCCCGGCAACGGCGCCAGAAAAGAGTCTTGATGACCCACAAGTATAGGGGATCAATCGTAGTCCTTTCGATAAGTAAGAGTGTCAAACCTTCCTTACCAAATTCCACCTACCAAAGGCGCTACACTCCCCGGCAACGGCGCCAGAAAAGAGTCTTGATGACCCACAAGTATAGGGGATCTATCGTAGTCCTTTCGATAAGTAAGAGTGTCAAACCCAACGAGGAGCGTATGAAATGATAAGCGGTTTTAAGCAAGGTATTCTCTCGCAAGTACTGAAATAAGTGGTAACAGATAGTTTTGTGATAAGGTAAATTGTAACGAGCAACAAGTAACAAGAGTAAATAAAGTGCAGCAAGGTGGCCCAATCCTTTTTGTAGCAAAGGACAAACCGGAACAAACTCTTATAATAGGAAAAGCGCTCCCGAGGACACATGGGAATATCGTCGAGCTAGTTTTCATCACGTTCATATGATTTGCGTTCGGTACTTTGATAATTTGATAAGTGGGTGGACCGGTGCTTGGGTGTTGTTCTTACTTGAACAAGCATCCCACTTATGATTAACCTCTATTGCAAGCATCCGCAACTACAACAAAAGTATTAAGGTAAATGTCGGTGTCAAAACCGGCGGATCTCGGTTAGGGGGTCCCGAACTGTGCGTCTAGGCGGATGGTAACATGAGACAAGGGACACGATGTTTTTACCCAGGTTCGGGCCCTCACGATGGAGGTAAAACCCTACTCCTGCTTGATTAATATTGATGATATGGGTAGTACAAGAGTGGATCTACCACGAGATCGTAGAGGCTAAACCCTAGAAGCTAGCCTATGGTATGATTGTTGTTCGTCCCACGGACTAAAAACCCTCCGGTTTATATAGACACCGAATAGGGTTAGGGTTACACGTAGTCGGTTACAATGGTAGGAGATCTACATATCCAGACGCCAAGCTTGCCTTCCACGCCAAGGAAAGTCCCATCCGGACACGGGACGAAGTCTTCAATCTTGTATCTTCATAGTCCAGAGTCCGCCAACGGTGATAGTTCGCTATCCGGACACCCCTAATCCAGGACTCCTCGGTAGTCCTCGAACCGAGCTTCAATGACGACGAGTCCGGCGCGCATATTGTCTTCGGCATTGCAAGGCGGGTTCCTCTTCCGAATACTTCATAGAAGATTTTGAACAAAAGGATTGTGTCCGCGCTGCAAAACAAGTTCCACATACCACCGTAGAGAGAATAACCTTTGCACAGATCTGCTGACGTATTCCGCGGCGTGACATCACACCACGGCGAGGCCTTTATACAAATCGTTTTTACTGTTCCACCTCAGCGCGTTTAGAGAGGCGGTTTCCTTGGCACGTCTTATCAAAGCGGAGATCGTGCCCCCTTATTCCGGGATTCCATCAATACGCACGTGGGTAACCCAACCGCGCCATTGATTACGGCGCTTGGGAGATAAGCGAGTTTTACCAGGCTGGCGGGGGACGCATAGCTTCATCCGCCCATATAAGGGGATAAGGATCCACCTTTTAACCTACGCCTTCTTCCTCCTTTGCTCATCCATTTCCGTGCACTCGAGCTCCAGCGCCCAAGTCTGCACATCCCTCCTCAACCTTCTCCAGCCATGTCCGGAGCGGGAGGCAAGTGGATGGTCTCCTCCGTCACGGAGGGACAAGTCAAAAAGCTGCGGAAGGCCGGATACTTGTCCAGCGACATCACGCACCGGCTCCCCGACGAGGGGCATCTCATTCCCACCCCTAGGACCCATGAGAGGGTGGTGTTCCTCACCCACTTCCTCCGCGGACTAGGTTTTCCACTTCACCCATTTGTCCGGGGGCTCATGTTCTACTACGGCCTGGATTTCCACGATCCGCCCCGAACTTCATCCTCAACATCTCGGTGTTTATCGTCGTGTGCGAGGCCTTTCTTCGCATCCAGCCCCACTTCGCTTATGGTCAAGACCTTCAATGTCAAGCCCGAAAGGTAGTGGGCGGCCGCCAAGCGGAGTGCGGAGGTGCCATGGTTGGCAAGATGGCCAAAGTCCTATGGCTCGAGGGCTCCTTTGTGGAGACCGTGAAGGGGTGGCAATCGAGGTGGTTCTACATCACCGAGCCGCGCGACTCTCAATGGGCGGCGGCCCCCAAATTACGATCTAGCTTCCCCACACGGCTCACATCATGGAAAGAGACGGGCCTGACGTGGGGTGATTCGGAAGAGTTGTCCGGACTCCAAACCTGCGTTCGAAACCGGGTGGACAAGAATCTCTAGCTTGTCAACGTAATCCGTGTGATGCTCATCCGCCGGATTCTCCCATGCCAACAACAGGCCTTCAATTTGTGGGAGTTTGATCTCGCACAAGACCAAACCTTGAGCCGCTCTTGACACTACGCACGAAGATGCCCGGAAGGTGTTGTTCAAGGGCGCCAAGCTCCGCATCCGCCATCGAAGATCACGGATTCAGCTCGCAGCGTCAAGCCAGCGAGGTAAGTTATTTTACCCTTTATGGGACTCTTTTTCATAGTTTGACTCTATGCGGATCTAAAACTCCCTAACCTTTGGACAGGGTGGTCAAGACGCCCGAGACAGATTATTTGTCCGCCCCTTGCCGGAAGACCCAGCGGACGCCCGATTGACAGAGTTGCTGGCTCGGCACCTCACGTGGTGCCGGAGAAGAAGGCCAAGAAGAGGGCCACGGAACTCGAAGGAGCTCCGGCGCGAGGTCTTTGTCGGACTCATCGCCCCGACGACTCGAGGCGTAATCCTCCCCGAGGACGAGGAGGAGGAAAAAGCCTCTCCCCGGGGGAGAGAAGAAAAGGAAGGCCGCCTGACCGGGAGGCCGAGGGTCCAAGAAAGGAAGGACCCTTCCTCCGGACTTCTCCACCAACGCCGACAACGACGAGGAGGAGTGGCCACCAAGGGCCAAGCCCCTGGCGAGATCGTAAGTGTCCGGACTCCGGAATAGCTCATGACGTTTTATTTGTCGCATAGTGTCTTCTAACGTCGAATATAACCATGTAGCCCGCCCAAGGATGAGCTTGCCGCTTCGTCGAGCGGCTCCCTGGATTCGTCGGATGTGAACAGCACTTCACTTCCGACCGCCTTCTCTCCTCGTGATGCAGACGACACCACGGTGGAGTCCCAAAAGGGGCCCAGCCAGGAGGAGGTGGTCCTGGAGGCGCCGCAAGGCGACCTCCGGACTCGGCGCAAGGGGCGAGACCCAGAGGATCTAAGTCCGCCCTCGCGGACTCTGCATCGAACCTTCAAGGTTCCAAGTCCGGCAAGCGCCCTTCGTAAGAAGGGCAAGATCGCGACGCCGGTGACCTCCGGCCCATCCGGAGGCACCGGATAGCTTATTGAGGCGCTTAACAGCGCCTCCATCGACGAGGAGCACCGCATCATATGAGTGTGGTGATCCAGAAAGTTTAGTCCGCCAAGAGCGGGCTGATCTTTCGTACCAGCCTTCTAATAGGCTTTGAGGTAAGTTTAGAATATGTAAAAATATTACCGCATAGATAGTAGCCCCTGATGCTTAGTTCGGTGATCGGAAAGAAAAGCCGGACTGAGGATCTAAAAAGATATACGCATGAGTCTAACATAAGTATGTCAATATGGGAATGCAGGTTGCCGACCTCTGCCGCCCGATCATGCGGAGATCAATGCATTGAAGCGAGCCTCGAGCGGTCCGAGAACGAGCTCGGCCTTGCCAAGAAGCAGCTCGAGGACAAGGAAGGTAAGTAATACCTTATTAAAGTAATACCTTATAGAAAGGATTTGGTTGTAAAAATGACAGGACTAACGTGGGTATTGTAGGGGCCACGAACGAGGTGGCGACCCTGAAGGAAGCGGTGTCCACGGCCGAAAGAAAGCGGCCGCAGAGCGCACCGAGCGAGAGAAGCAGGAGGCGCGGGTGGCGGAGGTGCGGCAAGAGCTCCAGGCTCTCGTGGAAAAACACGAAAGTTTGGAGCGTGACTCGAAGACTCGAGAGTCCGAGCTCGCCTCAGCTCTTGAGAGTGCCAAAGCCGCTAAGGCCGAAGCCCAAAAAGCCCTCCAGGAAATTGAATCATTAAATAAGATAGCGGCAGGTAAGGCATTCTTTATGCAAAGCAAGCATGTGAAAGTGAATTATCTATTACTTACCCGAATCCGTAGCTCTCCAGAGCATTCGCAGATCTGCCCCGTAGTGTGCTGATCTTGCTGTTTCTACCGCGCCGAGGAGGGGAGCTCGACGGAAAAGGTATTCTGGTCTCGTGATGTCGAGGCTGGACATCCGGTGCCCCTGAGCGACCAGCTGAAGCAGCTGGTCGAGCTCCACAAGGTTGCCGAACAGGCCATGAAGGGCCTCATAATTCGGCTGTGGCCTAAGGAAGCCATGCCTGGGAGCTACTTTGGGCTAGTGCGGCGGTGGTGGGCCTTTGTCCATGGATTGAAGTCATCAAGCGCCTCCGTCTGCATCGAAGGTGCTCAGAGGGCCTTGCCCTTGCTAAGGTGCACTGGGCAAGATGGACGCCGAGAAGCTTGTGACGGATGGACCACCATCGAAGAAGGAGCATCGCAAGCCTGAAATGTATTATGAGGGCATCCTCAAGGGTGCCCTTTTATAGCGTATGAATGCTCAAGATATAATTTTTGAGTAGACTCGCATTTGTTATCCCAGACGCTGAAAACTTGTTCATATGCGCTAAGCAACGCTTGTGAATTTAAAATATTACCTTTTGTGCGGCCGTTTATCGAATTTGAGAGATGGCAAGTCGTTATTTCAGCCCCATGCCACGAAAGTCTTTGGGGTGTTCGGGATAAACTTGAGCGCTCTTGTTCCCATTCTTGGGTCCTTCGAGGAGGCGCTCAACGCAACGAACAAGGCAACCGGACTATAGTGCTTGAACACTCTCACTTAGCCATAGAATTCTATAATTTTAAATTTTGGCGAAGCCCTAGTATTCGAAGACCGAAGTTCGGGCGCTATCCACGCCTTTGGTGGACAATGCCGACTCCTCGCTCTAAGCGGCATAAGTATTCAGGACCCCAAAAACCTCTCGAACAGCGACGCTCTCGCCCTATCATGACGGGTCAGTTTTAGCTTTCTCCACCGAGGTGCTCAACCCAGCTCAACCGGGGCACAATCGCAGTGGTTCTTCCAAATACCACGTTAGCCGATATAACGGAACGTAAGGTACCAAAACATGGGAGCCGGGCAAACCCAACTATTGACCCAAGACATGATTCGGAGCCGATGCATATAATGCTATAAGTTTGGGGTGCCGCACTTGTGAAAGTGTTCGGACTTATCACACCATATTCTTGGGGTACTTAAGCCCCTAGTGTATTGGCCGTACCAAAGTGTACGGGTGCAACATGTCATGAATGAACATATATATAGATAAAGAAAGGAGTGCAATAATAGGCAAAACCTATGTATTGTTTATTCAAAAGGTAATCGCAATGAAAGCATAACGATACAAATAGTGCGATAAGCAAGGGCGGGACTATTTAACATGTCCCCTCCGAGGGTAAGCTGCGGGATGGTATGTAAAATGTATAATGCTCGTAGTAGAGACCACTTGGACGCCGGCGTAGCTTTCGCTTCCCTTGCGGTTGCATCGTGAGTTCGGCAATTCTAGTGCGGACGGGGCTTCTGAAAAGCGGAGTCCCGAAAGTAAGAGAAAAGAAGAAAGAAAAAGAATGACACAATCGGAGCCCTCGTGCGGTTGAGCCGCATTCGGGTGTGCCGTGGTCGTGCCCTCCCTTATGCCCATGGTATCTCCAGAGCGTAGTTATGTACGCCAGCGTAATCTTTCGCAATTTCGCGAGGGCTGGGGTTGGGGCCGGATTGCTACGCGTGCTCGGATCATGCCAGGCGGTCTTGTTGTAGGTAACTTCGGGCGCGCTTGACGGTGTCCGGACGTTTAATAGCCGGACTCGAGAATTGCTGTGAGAGGCTGCTTTGCACCTCCGCCGCGAGGGCCGCCGTGTGCTCCTTCGTTTGGAGAGAGCGTTCGGTGTTTCCATTGACCGTGATTACTCCTCGAGGGCCCGCATCTTGAGCTTGAGGTATCGCGTAGTGCGGCACCGCATTGAACTTTGCAAATGCGGTTCGTCCAAGCGATCGTGATAGCCGCCATGAACGGGACTATGTCGAAGATTAACTCTTCGCTTTGGAAGTTATCCGGGATCCAAGACCACTTAGAGTGTAATCGAGCACCTGTACAATTGGCCTCTACACCTGGTATGATGCCTTTAAAGGTCATCTTTGTGGGTTTAATCCTTGAGGGGTCTATGCCCATTTTGCGCACTGTATCCTGATAGAGCAGGTTCAGACTGCTACCGCCGTCCATCAGGACTCTAGTGAGGTGGAATCCGTCGATGATTGGTCAAGAACCAATGCGGCGAATCCGCCGTGGCGAATGCTAGTGGGGTGGTCCCTTCGACCAAAGGTGATCGGGCAGGAGGACCATGGGTTGAACTTTAGGCGACCGCTCCATCGCATATCGTCCTTAGTGCACGCTTCCGCTCCCTTTTGGGTATGTGGGTTGCGTATATCATGTTCACCGTCCGCACTTGTGGGGGGAAGCCCTTCTGTCCTCTATTGTTCGGCGGCCGGGGCTCCTCCTCGTCATCGCTATGCTGCCCCTTGTCATTGAGTTCGGCATTTAACTTGCCTGCCTGTTGAAGGCTAGTTTTTCGGGGGTGCTATGTATTTGGCACGAGCGATCGAGTATTCGATCCAGATTGGACATGCCCTGAGTATTTCTTTTGAACGGCTTTTTCCGCTGACCGGGTTTAGAGCCTCTGAATCCAGCATTGACTGCCGTATCTTCAGCATTATCGCCGTTAATGCGGCGCTTGTGCTTGTTGCAACGCGACCTGCCATTGCTGTCCTTGGTATCCGAACTACCAGGGTTTTTGGTCAAGTTGTTGCTGCGAGCTAGCCAGCTGTCCTCTCCCGCGCAAAAGCGGGTCATGAGTGTTGTGAGGGCTGCCATGGATTTCGGCTTTTCCTATCCTAGGTGTCGGGCAAGCCACTCGTCGCGGATGTTATGTTTGAAGGCTGCAAGGGCCTCTGCATCCGGACGATCAACGATTTGATTTTTCTTGGTTAGGAACCGTGTCCGTAATTGTCCGGCGATTCTTCCGGGCTGCTGAATTATGTGGCTGAGGTCATCGGCGTCTGGTGGTCGCACATATGTGCCCGGAAGTTATCAAGGAATGCGGCTTCCGTGTCCTCCCAACAACCAATTGATTCTCGGCGGCTGTTAAGCCAATGCCGAGCTGGTCCTTTAAGCTTGAGTGGGAGGTATTTGATGGCGTGTAGATCATCACCGCGGGCCATGTGGATATGGAGGAGGTAGTCCTCGATCCAAACCGCAGGATCTGTTTTGCCATCGTATGATTCGATGTTTCTTGGTTTGAAACCCTCGGGATTTGATGATCCATCACTTCGCCTCGTGAAGCATAGTGGATGTCGGCGCCTCTATATTGAGCTATATCACGACGCAGCTCAAATGAGCTTTGTCTCATCGTGTTCGCCCGGCCGGAATTGTCAGATCCGGCGTGATTTGTTATTGTCGCGTGTCATGGGGTGCCCACGCGATCCGTAGATCAATCTTGTTTGCCTAGCCTTGTCCTCCAATATGTCTCGCAGGTCTGGCGCGTTTCCCCGTGCCTTAGTACTTCTCGAGCGACGCCAGGGTGCGGCTTGAATGGAGGGTCTAGAGGCCTCTCTGTCGCGACCACGGGGTGGCCGGTCGGCCGCATCATGCGCTGGTGATGTAGGTTTGGGTGCTGCTTCCTCTAATTGGGGTAGAAGCCTGCGTTTTGGGTATCTCCTGGAGGGGCGTTCGAGTTCTTACTCTTTGGCTGCAAGGACTTCAGTCCATCTGTCAGCTAGCAAGTCTTGGACAGCTCTAAACTGCTGCTGCTTTTTCTTGAGGCTGCTTGCCGTGGCCATAAGCTTGCGTTTGAAACGCTCCTGCTCGGCGGGATCCTCAGGCACGACAAATTCGTTGTCGTCGAGGCTTGCCTCATCTTCGGAGGGAGGCATATAATTATCGTCCTCCACCTCCCCGCCCCGCTCTATCATGAGGGCTGGCTTCTCCCTCCTCCTGTCTGAATCCTGCTTTGGAGGGTTGTCTTCGCACCGTCCGGTGTTATTATCTCCCATGCCGGAATCACCGTTTTCTTTGTGGCGGGATTTAGAGCGGCGCCACGCCTTGGCGCTTGGGCTGTTTCTTGGAGGGGTCATCCTCCGCCTGTTCCATCGCTGCTCCCATCTTTGGGATGTCCACCATGTATATGTCATATGACGAGGTGGCCTTCCAAAGGCCCTGTAGGCGCTGGTTCTTGGTCATCTCCAAAGATCGCCGTCCATACAACGATGTCTTGGTCGAAGTCGAGCATGTCGGTTAAATCATCGACAGTGGCTACAAAGTGGGTGGACGGTGAGCGTTGAATTTCTTCGTCGTCCGCATCCCAACCTTCCTGACCGTAGTCCGGACAGGGCTCTCCTGATAAAGAGAGAGACTTTAGTGAATTCAGGATGTCGCCAAAGGGCGAGTGCTGAAAGATGTCCGCGGCAGTGAACTCCATGACCGGCGCCCAATCGGATTCGATTGGCCGGGGCGGGGGAGGTTCGAAGTCCGGAGAGGAGTCCGGCACCTTGGAGTCACGGGATTCGCAAAGGACAGGGATGGTGTTCGGCTCAATCGCCGCAGAGATCGTAGCCCCCGAGGCGGTGTCCAGCCACTCGTCCTCGATCGGCGGAGTCGGCTCCGAGCTAAGGGTCGGAGCGGACGCTGGTGCGGCCTCCGTGGCAATCGCTCGGGCGGCAGAGCTAGATCGTGCCCATCGAGACAGTGTGGCGCGCTTGGCTGTGGCTCGGATCCGTCGAAGATCAAGTCTCCGCGGATGTCGGCCGTGTAGTTCAAACTCCCAAACCTGACCTGATGGCCAGGGGCGTAGCTTTCGATCTGCTCCAGATGGCCTAAGTGAATTGGCCCGCAGTGCAAAGCCGCCAAATACGAAGATCTATCCGGGGAGAAAAGTCTCACCCTGGACCACGTCGTTGTTGATGATCGAAGGAGCCATCGGGCCTAAAGATGACGACATACGCAGGAACTCTCAACGAAAGCACCAATGTCGGTGTCAAAACCAGCGGATCTCGGGTAGGGGTCCCGAACTGTGCGTCTAGGCGGATGGTAACAGGAGACAAGGGACACGATGTTTTTACCCAGGTTGGGCCCTCTCGATGGAGGTAAAACCCTACTCGCTTGATTAATATTGATGATATGGGTAGTACAAGAGTGGATCTACCACGAGATCGTAGAGGCTAAACCCTAGAAGCTAGCCTATGGTATGATTGTTGTTAGATCCTCGGACTAAAAACCCTCCGGTTTATATAGACACCGGATAGGGTTAGGGTTACCAGTAGTCGGTTACAATGGTAGGAGATCTACATATCCAGATCGCCAAGCTTGCCTTCCACGCCAAGGAAAGTCCCATCCCACACGGGACGAAGTCTTGATCTTGTATCTTCATAGTCCAGAGTCCGCCAACGGTGATAGTTCGCTATCCGGACACCCCCTAATCCAGACTCCTCGATAAACCTAACCATAGCACGAAACATATGGATCCAAATCAGCCCCTTACGAAACAACGCATAAACTAGGGTTTAAGCTTACATCACTCTAGCAACCCATCATCTACTTATTACTCCCCAATGCCTTCCTCTAGGCCCAAATAATGGTGAAGTGTTATGTAGTCGACGTTCACATAACACCACTAGAGGCTAGACAACATACATCTCATCAAAATATCGAATCTAATACCAAATTCACATGACTACTAATAGCAAGACTTCTCCCTTGTCCTCAGGAACAAACGTAACTACTCACAAAGCATATTCATGTTCATAATCAGAGGGGTAATAATATGCATAAAGGATCTGAACATATAATCTTCCACCAAATAAACCAACTAGCATCAACTACAAGGAGTAATCAACACTACTAGCAACCTACTAGCACCAATCCCGGACTTGGAGACAAGAATTGGATACAGGAGATGAACTAGGCTTTGGAGATGAGATGGTGCTGGTGAAGATGTTGATGGAGATTGCCCTCTCCCGATGAGAGGAGCGTTAGTGATGACGATGGTGATGATTTCCCCCTCCCGGAGGGAAGTGTCCCCGGCAAAACAGCTCTGCCGGAGACCTAGATTGGTTCCGCCAAGGTTCCGCCTCGTGGCGGCGGAGTCTCGTCCCGAAAGGTTGCTTAATGTTTTTCTCTTGACGAAAGACTTCATATAGGAGAAGATGGGCGTCGGAGAGCCACCAGGGGGCCCACGAGGTAGGGGGCGCGCCTGTGGGGGCGCCCCACCTCGTGAGCGAGTGTGGACCCCCGGCCTTCATCTTTGGCGATGATTTTTCTTTATTTATTTTAAGATATTCCGTGGAGTTTCAGGACTTTTGGAGTTCTTGCGCAGAATAGGTCTCCAATATTTGCTCCTTTTCCAAAATTTCGTAATTCCAAATCTCATTCTCCCTCTTCATGTAAACCTTGTAAAATAAAAGAGAATATCCATAAGTATTGTGACATAATATGAAATAACAGCCCATAATGCGATAAATATTGATATAAAAGCATGATGCAAAATGGACGTATTAGGGAGTCCTACTCCTACTAGGAGGAGGACTCCTCCTCCTGGCGCGCCCTACAGGGCCAGCCGGCCTCCCCCCTTGCTCCTTTATATACGGGGGTAGGGGGCACCCTAGAACACACAAGTTGATCATTGATCTCTCTCAGCCGTGTGCGGTGCCCCCTCCACCATAATCCACCTCGGTCATATTGTAGCGGTGCTTAGGCAAAGCCCTGTGACGGTAGCTTCATCAACATCGTCACCACACCGTCGTGCTGACGAAACTCTCCTTCGAGCTCTACTGGATCGTGAGTTCGCGGGACGTCATCGAGCTGAACGTGTGCTGAATACGGAGGTGCCGTACGTTCGGTACTAAGGATCGGTCGATCGTGAAGATGTATGACTACACCAACCGTGTTGTCATAACGCTTCCGCTTAATGGTCTACGAGGGTACGTGGACGACACTCTCCCCTCCCGTTGCTATGCATCACCATGATCTTGCGTGTGCGTATGAATTTTTTTGAAATTACTACGTTCCCCAACAAAGTGGTATCGAGCCGTGTTTATGCATAGATGTTATATGCACGAGTAGAACACAAGTGAGTTATGGGCGATAAAGTCATCACCGCTTACCAAAGATGTCATACTTTGGTTCGGCAGTATTGTTGGATGAAGCGGCCCGGACCGACATTACGCGTACGCTTACGCGAGACTAGTTCTACCGACGTGCTTTGCACATAGGTGGCCGGCGGGTGTCAGTTTCTCCAACTTTAGTTGAACCGAGTGTGGCTACGCCCGGTCCTTGAGATGGTTAAAACAGCACTAACTTGACAAACTATCATTGTGGTTTTGATGCGTAGGTAAGAACGGTTCTTGCTCAAATTTCAGAGTAGCAGCCACGTAAAACTTGCAACAACAAAGTAGAGGACGTCTAACTTGTTTTTGCAGGGCATGTTGTGATGTGATATGGTCAAGACATGATGTTATATTTATTGTATGAGATGATCAAGTTTTGTGACGGAGTTATTGGCGACTGGCAGGAGCCATATGGTTGTCGCTTTATTGTATGCAATGCAATCGCCCTGTAATTGCTTTACTTTATCACTAAGCGGTAGCGATAGTCGTAGAAGCAATAGTTGGCGAGACGACAACGATGCTATGATGGAGATCAAGGTGTCGGCGCGGTGACGATGGTGATCATGACGGTGCTTTGGAGATGGAGATCAAATGCACAAGATGATGATGGCCATATCATATCACTTATATTGATTGCATGTGATGTTTATCTTTTATGCATCTTATTCTGCTTTGTTTGACGGTAGCATTATAAGATGATCTCTCACTAAATTTGAAGGTAAAAGTGTTCTCCCTGAGTATGCACCGTTGCCAAAGTTCATCGTGCCGAGACACCACGTGATGATCGGGTGTGATAAGCTCAACGTTCATCTACAACGGGTGTAAGACAGTTTTGCACACACAGAATACTCGGGTTAAACTTGACGAGCCTAGCATATGCAGATATGGCCTTGCAACACTGGAGACCGAAAGGTCGAGCGTGAATCATATGGTAGATATGATCAACATAGTGATGTTCACCATTGAAAACTACTCCATCTCACATGATGATCGGTTATGGTTTAGTTGATATGGATCACGTGATCACTTAGATGATTAGAGGGATGTCTATCTAAGTGGGAGTTCTTAAGTAATATGATTAATTGAACTTAAATTTATCATGAACTTAGTACCTGATAGTATTTTGCTTGTCTATGTTGTTGTAGATAGATAGCCCATGCTGTTGTTCCGTTGAATTTTATTGCATTCCTTGAGAAAGCAAAGTTGAAAGATGATGGTAGCAATTACACGGACTGGGTCCGTAACTTGAGGATTATCCTCATTGCTGCACAGAAGAATTATGTCCTGGAAGCACCGCTGGGTGCCAGGCCTGCTGCAGATGCAACTGACGATGTTAAGAACGTCTGGGAGAGCAAAGCTCATGACTACTCGATAGTTCAGTGTGCCATGCTTTACGGCTTAGAACCGGGACTTCAACGACGTTTTGAACGTCATGGAGCATATGAGATGTTACAGGAGTTGAAGTTAATATTTCAAGCAAATGCCCGGATTGAGAGATATGAAGTCTCCAATAAGTTCTAGCAAGATGGAGGAGAATAGTTCTGTCAGTGAACATATACTCAAAATGTCTGGGTATAACAATCACTTGATTCAACTGGGAGTTAATCTTCCGGATGATAGTGTCATTGATGTAATTCTTCAATCATCGCCACCAAGCTACAAGAGCTTCGTGATGAACTATAATATGCAAGGGATGGATAAGACAATTCCCGAGCTCTTCGCAATGCTAAAGGCTGCGGAGGTAGAAATTAAGAAAGAGCATCAAGTGTTGATAATCAACAAGACCACCAGTTTCAAGAAAAAGGGTAAAGGGAAGAAGAAGGGGAACTTCAAGAAGAACGGCAAACAAGTTCTTTGCTCGGGAGAAGAAACCCAAGCTCGGACCTAAGCACGAGACCGAGTGCTTCTCTTGCAAACATACCGATCCTTTGGAAGCGGAACTGCCCAAAGTATTTGGCGAATAAGAAGGATGGCAAGGTGAACAAAGGTATATGTGATATACATGTTATTGATGTGTACCTTACTAGAGCTCGTAGTAGCACCTAGGTATTTGATACTTGTTAAGTTGATAAAATTTGCAACTCGAAACAGTGGATACTGATTAAGCGAAGACTGGCTAAGGACGAGGTGACGATGCGCGTGGGAAATGGTTCCAAAGTCGATGTGATCACCGTCGGCGCGCTACCTCTACATCTACCTCCGGGATTAGTTTTAGACCTGAATAATTGTTATTTGGTGCCAGCGTTAAGCATGAACATTATATCTGGATGTTGTTTGATGCGAGACGGTTATTCATTTAAATCTGAGAACAATGGTTGTTCTATTTATATGAGTAATATCTTTTATGGTCATGCACCCTTGAAAAGTGGTCTATTTGTGTTGAATCTCGATAGTAGTGATACACATATTCATAATGTTGAAGCCAAAAGATGCAGAGTTGATAATGATAGTGCAACTTATTTGTGGCACTGCCGTTTGGGTCATATTGGTGTAAAGCGCATGAAGAAACTCCATACTGATGGACTTTTGGAATCACTTGATTATGAATCACTTGGTACTTGCGAATCATGCCTCATGGGCAAGAGGACTAAAACGCTGTTCTCCGGAACAATGGAGCGAGCAACAGATTTATTGGAAATCATACATACTGATGTATGTGGTCCGATGAATATTGAGGCTCGCGGCGGGTATCGTTATTTTCTCACCTTCACAGATGATTTGAACAGATATGGGTATATCTACTTAATGAAACATAAGTCTGAAACATTTGAAAAGTTCAAAGAATTTCAGAGTGAAGTGGAAAATCATCGTAACAAGAGAATAAAGTTTCTACGATCTGATCATGGAGGAGAATATTTGAGTTATGAGTTTGGTCTACATTTGAAACAATGCGGAATAGTTTCGCAACTCACGCCACCCGGAACACCACAACGTAATGGTGTGTCTGAATGTCGTAATCGTACTTTACTAGATATGGCGTGATCTATGATGTCTCTTACTGATTTACCGCTATCATTTTGGGGTTATGCTTTAGAGACGGTTGCATTCACGTTAAATAGGGCACCATCAAAATCCGTTGAGATGACGCCTTATGAACTGTGGTTTGGCAAGAAACCAAAGTTGTCGTTTCTTAAAATTTGGGGTTGCGATGCTTATGTGAAAAAGCTTCAACCTCATAAGCTCGAACCCAAATTGGAGAAATGTGTCTTCATAGGATACCCAAAGGGAACTGTTGGGTACACCTTCTATCACAGATCCGAAGGCAAGACATTTGTTGCTAAAAGTGGATCCTTTCTAGAGAAGGAGTTTCTCTCGAAAAAAGTGAGTGGGAGGAAAATAGAACTTGATGAGGTAACTGTACCTGCTCCCTTATTGGAATGTAGTTCATCACAGAAACCGGTTTCTGTGACACCTACACCAATTAGTGAGGAAGCTAATGATGTTGATCATGAATCTTCAGATCAAGTTACTACCAAACCTCGTAGGTCAACCAGAGTAAGATCCGCACCAGAGTGGTACGGTAATCCTATTCTGGAGGTCATGTTACTTGACCAAAGCAAACCTACGAACTATGAAGAAGCGATGGTGAGCCCAGATTCCGCAAAATGGCTCGAGGCCATGAAATCTGAGATGGGATCCATGTATGAGAACAAAGTGTGGACTTTGGTTGACTTGCCCGATGATCGGCAAGCCATAGAAAATAAATGGATCTTCAAGAAGAAGCCTGAAGCTGACGGTAATGTTACTGTCTACAAAGCTCGACTTGTTGCGAAAGGTTTTCGACAAGTTCAAGGCGTTGACTATGATGAGACTTTCTCACCAGTAGCGATGCTTAAGTCTGTCCGAATCATGTTAGCAATTGCCGCATTTTATGATTATGAAATTTGGCAAATGGATGTCAAAAGCTGCATTCTGAATGGATTTCGGAAGAAGAGTCATATATGATGCAACCGGAAGGTTTTATCGATCCAAAGGGAGCTAACAAAGTGTGCAAGCTCCATCGATCCATTTATGGACTGGTGCAAGCCTCTCGGAGTTGGAGAAGCCTGTATTTACAAGAAAGTGAGTGGGAGCTCTGTAGCATTTCTAATATTATATGTGGATGACATATTGCTGATTGGAAATGATATAGAATTTATGGATTAGCATAAAAGGATACTTGAATAAGAGTTTTTCAATGAAAGACCTTGGTGAAGCTGCTTATATATTGGCCATCAAGATCTATAGAGATAGATCAAGACGCTTAATTGGACTTTCAAAAAGCACATACCTTGACAAAGTTTTGAAAAGCAAAGAAAGGGTTCTTGCCTGTGTTACAAGGTGTGAGGTTGAGTCAGACTCAATGCCCGACCACTTCAGAAGATAGAGAGAAAATGAAAAGTGTTCCCTATGCTTCAGCCATAGGCTCTATCATGTATGCAATGCCGTGTACGGACACGATGTGTGCCTTGCTATTAGCTTAGCAGGAGGTACCAAAGTAATCCAGAGTGGATCATTGGACATCGGTCAAGAACATCCCTGAAATACGAAAAGGACTAAGGATATGTTTCTCGTTTATGGAGGTGACAAAGAGCTCGCCGTAAATGGTTACGTCGATGCAAGCTTTGACACTGATCCGGACGATTCTAAATCGCAAACCGGATACGTGTTTACATTGAACGGTGGAGCTGTCAGTTGGTGTAGTTCTAAACAAAGCGTCGTGGCGGGATCTACGTGTGAAGCGGAATACATAATTGCTTCAGAAGCAGCAAATGAAGGAGTCTGGATGAAAGAGTTCATATTTGATCTAGGTGTCATACCTAGTGCATCGGGTCCAATGAAAATCTTTTGTGACAATACTGGTGCAATTGCCTTGGCAAAGGAATCCAGATTTCACGAGAGAACCAAGCACATCAAGAGACGCTTCAATTCCATCCGGATCAAGTCCGGTGGGAGACATAGAGATTTGCAAGATACATACGAATTTGAATGTTGCGCACCCGTTGACTAAGCCTCTTCCACGAGCAAAACATGATCGCACCAAGACTCCATGGGTGTTAGAATCATTCTTGTGTAATCTAGATTATTGACTCTAGTGCAAGTGGGAGATCAAGGAAATATGCCCTAGAGGCAATAATAAAGTTATTATTTATTTCCTCATATCATGATAAATGTCTATTATTCATGCTAGAATTGTATTAACCGGAAACATAATACATGTGTGAATACATAGACAAACATAGTGTCACTAATATGCCTCTACTTGACTAGCTCGTTGATCAAAGATGGTTGAGTTTCCTAGCCATAAACATGAGTTGTCATTTGATTAACGGGATCACATCATTAGGAGAATGATGTGATTGACTTGACCCATTCTGTTAGCTTAGCACTTGATCGTTTAGTTTACTGCTATTGCTTTCTTCATGACTTATACATGTTCCTATGACTATGAGATTATGCAACTCCCGATTATCGAAGGAACACTTTGTGTGCTACCAAACGTCACAACGTAACTGGGTGATTATAACGGTGCTCTACAGGTGTCTCCGGTGGTACTTGTTGAGTTGGCATAGATCAAGATTAGGATTTGTCACTCCGATTGTCGGAGAGGTATCTCTAGGCCCTCTCGGTAATGCACATCACTATAAGCATTGCAAGCAATGTGACTAATGAGTTAGTTGCGGGATGATGCATTACGGAATGAGTAAAGAGACTTGCCGGTAACGAGATTGAGCTAGGTATTGAGATACCGACGATCGAATCTCGGGCAAGTAACATACCAATGACAACGGGAACAACATATGTTGTTATGCGGTTTGCCCGATAAAGATCCTCGTAGAATATGTAGGAACCAATATGAGCATCGAGGTTCCGCTATTGGTTATTGACCGGAGACTTGTCTCAGTCATGTCTACATAGTTCTCGAACCCGTAGGGTCCGCACGCTTAAAGTTCTGTGACGATCGGTATTATGAGTTTACATGTTTTGATGTACCGAAGGTAGTTTGGAGTCCCGGATATGATCACGGACATGACGAGGAGTCTTGAAATGGTCGAGACATAAAGATTGATATATTGGAAGCCTATATTTGGACGTCGGAAGAGTTCCGGGTGAAATCGGGATTTCATAGGAGTGCCGGAGGGGTTACCGGGACCCCTCGGGGGTTAATGGGCCTTGTTGGGCCCTAGTGGAGAGAGAGAGGGGCCGGCCAGGGCAGGTCGCGTGCCCCCTTCCCCTCTCATTACGATTGGACTAGGAAAGGGGGCGCCTCTTCCTTCTCCTTCTCCCCTTCCTTTCCCTCCGAGTAGGGGTAGGAAAGAGGGAGGCCTACGCCTACTAGGGGGAGGAATCCTCCTCTGGCCAGCCCTCTGAGTGGCCGGCCTCCCCTTGCTCCTTTATATATCACAGGCGGGGCACCCTAGAACACACAAGTTGATCATTGATCTCTCCCAGCCGTGTGCGGTGCCCCCCACCACCATAATCCACCTCGGTCATATCGTAGCGGTGCTTAGGCGAAGCCCTGCGACGATAGCTTCATCAACATCATCACCACGTTGTCGTGCTGACGAAACTCTCCTTCGAGCTCTATTGGATCGTGAGTTCGCGGGACGTCATCGAAAGTGAACATGTCTTTGAGCAGCGGAGGTGCCGTCGTTCGATCTTGAGGATCGGTCGATCGTGAAGACGTGCGACTACATCAACCGCGTTGTCATAACGCCCGCTTAACAACGGTCTATGAGGGTGCGTGGGCGACACTCTCCCCTCTCGTTACTATGCATCACCATGATCTTGCGTGTGCGTAGGATTTTTTTTAAAATTACTACGTTCCCCAACACCTGAATCATATCCTACTACATCGTGTCTTTGCACGCGAGGTATGGACGACAGTGTTACACTCCCTCAGCAAGTTGGAGCGGATGCCGATGATGGAGGTGAATCCCACGGATTGGTGCCACGACAAAGGAGGCCGAAGCAAGGCCATGAGGAGCATAAGTGCGATCACCATCCTAGTGTTGTGGCAGTTGTGGAAACACCAGAACTCAATTGTGTTTGGGGGAGCCACACCATCAAAGAACAACGTCATCCTCACCATTGTCAAGGACGGGCGAGCATGGAAACAAGCGAGTCTTCTAAAGGGCGACATGAACAACTTCTTTCGGAAGGGTGGGCTAGACCGGGTAGTTAGTGTTACTAGAGTTAGCTACGGTGGATGGTGTGTGGTGTGTTGGTGTTCTTGTACATCTGCTTGTAACACTAACGTGGAGGGGCTCTTTACCCCGTCTCCTATCTATATAACATAGTACACACACTCATGTGTATTCGAGAAAAAAGTTCACCTCGTGGATATGTAACTTGGTCATCAGGGGGCATATATATAGAGAAATACCAAGATGTATACAATCGTAGGTCGAGAGTTAACTTAAATAATAATGTTAATGTGGTTTTTAAGTTTATGAGTGATCTTTTTTCTTGTTGAACTTTTTTTTGAGTAATTTTTCTTGTTGAACTTAGTGACCTTTGTTAGTACACTTCTTATTGAGCAATTCATATGAACATTTAACTTTATTTACCTGATAATTTATTTATTCGTTTATTTTAAGGAGGATGGCATGGCGGTTCCTAAAGCGAGACAAGATTAAAAAAAATGAAGGAGAAAAAACAAGGCAAACATGGAGGGCCCCATGTCGATTGGGCCGGACCGGTGGCCTCGCAGCCCGCTACCACCGAAAAAAAGAAAGGGAAAAACACGCCAACTTTCTCCCCTCCGAGGCCGGCCGCCCCCTCACTCTCCCCGACTCTGGCAGCGAGCGACGCGCGGCAACGGAAAAATCCAGAGGCGCGAAACTCGAAACTTCTCCCGCCGCGCGCCCCTCGTTTTGTTTCGCCCCCCTTCCATCTCCGAGATCCGCCGTTCCAATCCCCTCCCACCTCCCACTCCTCGTGAGAATCCTCCCCCGCGAAGCCAAGCGGAGCGGAGATCCCTAGGCCGGCAGGCGGCGCCATGGACACGGAGCCCTTCGACGAGGCGGACCTCCTCGCCCTCCCGGCCTCCCCCGTCGCCTCCCCTCCCCGCCGCCTCAAGCGCCTCAAGAAATCCTTCCAGACCGCCACCGCCGTCTCCCCCCATAAATCTCCGCCGCCGCAGCCGCCGGCGGAGGAGGAAACCCTGGCCCCGCACCTCGGGTCTCCCCCTCCTCCTCCTCCGAACCACTCCCCGCCGCCGCCGTCAGCGGAGGAAGCCGTGGCCCCGCGCCTCGGATCTCCCCCTCCTCCTCCGCCGCCGCCGTCAGCGGAGGAAGCCGTGGCCCCGCGCCGAGGATCTCCTCCGACGAACCCCTCTTCCCCGCCTCCGCCGGCAGCTGATGCGGACGGGGTGGCCCCGGCGCCGTCCTCGCCTCCCGTCCCCGTTTCCTCGCCACTGCCGCCGGCCGACACCGCCGAGGACGAGGAGGAGGAGGAAGAGGACGGGCTCGACCCGCTCTTCTCGGAGTCCGGCGGCGGCGCGGGGTGGGACCCGCTGGGTCTGCCGACGGGAGAGGACGAGGAGGAGGAGATGCTGGCGGGAGGAGGGCTCATCGAGGAGCTGCGGAGGGAGAAGGAGAAGTCCTCCGCCAAGAAGCGACTCAACATGGACGAGGGGGAAGACGGCGGGGGCAAGATGGACGTCGAGCCGGAGCCGGAGGTCGCTGTGACGGGGAAGAGGAGCAAGAGGAAGAAGAAGGATGGGGACATGGAAGGGAAGGGGAAGAAGAAGAAGGGGGAGGATGGGGAGGGGAAGAAGAGGAAGAAGGACAAGGCGCCCAAGGAGTCGGTCGCATCGAAGAAACGGGCTGAGAAGGTAGCATTTCGATGATTTTGTTTCCTTTCCTTCGGTTCGTATGATTGCATCTGTTCCACTGAATGGTCTGTGGCTTTTGTTGATGGGTGTCCTGTGGACTGATTTGTGCAGGAGAGGAGGGCTCAGCTTGAATCGATCCATGCCGAGTCGCAGAGGCTGCTGCGAGGTATATATCCTGACAGTGTACATGGTTGGAAGCAGATGGTGTTAGATTTGTGCATCATCTAACTGTTTCTCGTTAATTTTGTTCTTTGCAGAGACAAGAAAGGCATCATTTAAGCCAATTGCAGAGCCAGTGTACAAACCCATCTCGTCAGTCCTGGAGAAGATTCGCCTTCGGAAGCTGGAGATTCAGAAAATGTCAGTTGTCATATTGCTTTTATGAGGTTATGCAAAGAACAGAATGACTGTCCGCTGATGTTATTTTTCTCCACTACTGTTTGCAGGTCAAATACTCCTGTTGAAGAAGAAGAAGAAGAGGAAGAGGAAGAGGAAGAAGAAGAAGACGAAGGTGAAGAAGAAGATGCCTCTTCAGAGCCCGAGAGCGACCCTGCTGAAAAGCCAGCCGTACCCGAGGTTAAGGAAGCGGGTTCAGATGACAAAAATCGGAAGAATGTGAGTCTTCATCCAGATAGCTTGATTTGAGCTCAGTATAGCGTCTATAAAACTAAAAGGCTGTGAATCGTTGTAGGATGATGCTGACAAGGAGGTTGGAGCAAATGCTGGTGACCTGAATGACCATGCCAGTCCCCCTGAGAATGAGGTGATCATTGCTTTCACTCGACTAGTATGCTGTTTTGTGTTTGCACTGTACTGATGTTGTGTCTGGTTTGCAGGACGCTGTGATTAGCGACAAGGATCTTAATAAATGTGGTAGCAAATCTCCAAACAAGGTCAGTTCCCCTTCCCTAATTGTGTAGCCATCTGCGGCTGCTGTTTTGCAACAGAATAATGATGGTGCTTTTACCCATAAGAGCATGCCTCGATCTTGTGTTATTTGCGTTGAAGTTTCTATCTCAACGTAAGTGTAACAATGTCAACGAAAGCATTAGTTTGATTATACATATTGATGCAAAATATGCTTTGTGCTTTACTGTTGTTGAATCAATGTTTGCTGGATTATCCAATGTTTGGTACTATGGTTAGTCAGTTATTGGTTGCCCAGGATTATCATAGATTCAAAATTATCTCACAGCGAAGTAAGAAAATAATATTATGTATACCCAATGGTTGTCAATTCTCATAAAGTAGAAAATGATTACTAGACATATAATGCATCTATGATTTGAAAGTTTAAGAGCTTAATTATATTTTTGTTTAATGCTTTGCTTGTTGGATTATTGGTTCTACCAGGAACTTGTTGACAATGCTCAGGATAAACACAAAGACAATAGTGACGACTGCATTGATGCTGTAGATGAAGAAGCCCATCTGCCTCCCTCTTCAAGCCCTACCAAGAATACAGATGATAGGTAAGCATATCACACCCTCCTCAGTCGATGATACTTAACACCTGTTAGCATTTACAAACGTACTTATCTTGTGTAAAGAAAATTCACCCCCTTGCCCCTTTAAAAACTTATTTATGCACATGCAATTTATTAATTATTATGTATGGTCTGCATAAGATTATAAAAGCTTGTTTTGGTTGTAGCACCGCATATTATCTCTTCCTGTAGCCTTGACATGTGAATCGCTAAATAACAGAACCATGTAAACTTCAATTATTATTATTTTGCCAATTAAAACCTGTTTGACACCCTTCTTCTATCCATCATCTGTTAGCAACGGCCTGGTGCATTTGCGTGGAATTTGCCTGATTTTACATATGTATATTGATGCACTATATACTGGCTATTAAACATTTTGGTGAATTATCTGTCTGGCTCAGTTCTTCAGAAGATGAAGAAGAGGAAGAAGATAATGACAAGGAGAACATATATCCAGGCATTCAGAAAAATGATGTAAATACCCATCAACAACCTCGACGAACTCTTGCAAGTGATTCATGTCCAGATGCTGCTGTCCTGAAAGACTTTCTAGACATTGAAGCTGAGGAAGAGGACGACAGTGATGATGACATGGCGAGGTTTAAGGACAACGAAGAAGATGATGGTGATGATGAAAATGAAGTACTTACTGCTCTGATTGCTGCTGGATTTGAAGAAGAAGAAGTAGATCATGAGAAACGTAATGCACTCCACCAAAAGTGGCTTCAGGATCAAGATGCTGCTGAAACAAATAATTTCATTCAAAGATTAAAATATGGTCATCAGGAGCAGAAAGTGTTAATGGAGGAAGACGAAGATGATATCGAAGACTGTGAGGACGAATCAGAAAATGAAAGGTCACATGACTTGACTCCAAATATTGTGCGGCAGAATTCTGAGAAGGCAAAACAAATGATTGCCAAAATGTTCACAGATGAGAATGACACTTATGAGCACTCTGATGATGAGGAAATAGAGGAGCATTTGGCCCGTCAACGTATTTCAAAGCGAGAAGTAAGCGCTGACACTTTTAAATACTGAGTATCTTCAGCTTTGCTTGATAAATGCTTGATATTTCATTTTTGGACTGTTAGTTCCTCCCTTCGCTGTGCTAGTACAGACTTTTTATCCACCCTATGTGCTTTAGGAAAATAATTTGAGTGTCATATATTCTTTGTTAGGTTCATAGTACTTCATTCATATCTCCATTGGAAGATGACAGTTCAAGGGAAATGTTTAGCCTTATAAAGAAGCTCAATATTGCTCCTCAACCCCCCAAGAGGAGGGGAAAGCAAGCCACATGTAAGGATTACCAAAATTTCAATCCATGCATATGATTGAAAACATGGCTGGTCATCTACTAATCATTATTATTTATTTATGTTTTCAGCAAATCTTGAAATGCTTATGGTCGGAAGTAACAGCAACTCATCTTCAAAGGTAAATGATTACTGACACTCTTTTCTGTTTGTTGTCATACATCTCACATGGATGTTGACTAGCTGAAATGACCTCATATGGCAAATCATCGCTTGTGTTGCTCCAAATGGAAAATTACTGCTTACTAAACATTACCATCTGCACCTAGTAAAACCTCGACTTAAACAGAATTTTGCATACTTTTTGTAGTTATTTTTGTTATTATTTGTTAATGTATGTAATACAGGTAATTACATGTACTTTCCCTGCCATTGTTCTGTTAGGGATCATTTCATGGTTCTTTTCCATTGCAAGCCGTATCTGAGAAAACCGGTTTCCCCTTCATTTTTATCTCTTGCATCACAGTATTGTATATTCTTTGCAGTCGTCTTTTCTCGGCCGGACAACGAGTGGTCCAATCTCATCTTCACATAGATCAACTTACAAAGGCTACATTTTCGGTCGCGATGACAGCAATAGCAACAGCAAGAGCTGCTTTGCAGCCTCTGAGAGTAACTCGGATGTGGTAAGCTCGATGAAAACTTGTCTCTGATCTTGTCATGATTCCAGTGTGCTCAGAGGCAGAGTCGCACATTCCCTATACTCAGAAACATTCTCATGTGCCCCCTCATTCCACTAATACAGCAGGAGCAGGCGAACCCCAGCCAACCCAAGAAAGCGAAGTTCAGCAGTTCACAGACAAAGCCAGCCGCACCAGGCACAGGCTCCGAGGGTGGCTCGAGTTCAGGCGCCTCTCTGTTCGAGCTCCTGCGCAGGTCAACCTCCGCCGCCGAGAAGCAAGAGCACAAGCGCCCTGAAAGCTTCGGCATCATCACGGAGAGCCAAGCCGTGCACCAGTTCTCGGCGTTCAAGCTGTCAAGGAAGTTCTCCAAGATAGGAGCAAGGAACTGACTCACATAGCCTCCCTTACCCCACATACCATTGCTACCATGTACACCTGTTTATGTCGGTGGAATACATTTTCGTGGTACTTTCAGTGTAGCTCGTTTCTGTTGTTACCTACCTGTGCTCTGGGGAAATGTGCATTGGATTCAGTATCACCTTAGGTTTAAGATAAATGTGCATCTTTTTTTTTTGAGACATTCTCGCCAGGCTTTATTCAAACTGTCCACAAACCCTAAAGAAAGTGCATGCCTAGCGAGATTGTGAGCCTCGAAATTTGAGCTCCTATACTCGTAAACAATGTTACAAGCAGTAAAAGAACGAGAGTGATCTATGATTTTATGTATGATTGCAGCATGTCCCGCCAACGATCCCTGCTTGATATCATCCACCACCTTCTTGCAATCAGAAGCCACTTGTATTTTTTGAACATACAGATCCTGCGCAAGTGATAGTGACTCGCTTCAAGTGTAACAGGGTTATGTATATGTTTGAAAGTGATTGGGGTTATGTATATGTTTGAAAGTGATTGCCGACGCACCCAAAAATACTCCATTGATGTCTCTGCAGACCATAGCAACGGCTCCCAGATTATCATTTAGTACTGCAGCGTCGACATTCATCTTCACATGATCTTGTGGTGGTGGTAACCACTGTGATGGTCTTCTCAAAGTGCTCTTGATTGTCTGGTTCGGTATCGCTAGAATTTGAATATCCCTCAAGAAAGAATTGATGAAGTGATTGATTTGCAACGGACTATCATATATACCCTCATGAATAGCTCTCCTCCGTGCCCTCCATATCGCCCAAAGTGTCACCATCATGCGCGTGAACTCCTCATGAGGCAGAACTTCATGCATCGTGAACACCCAACTTTTTGCATTCAGACTCAAATTATCACACATTGTTTCAACAAGCTCAGCAGATGATAAAGACCACACGCACCTTGAAATGACACAATCAATTAGGGCATGCTTCCAGCTATCCTCTGCGGAACAGAAGACACAGACACAACTCGTTGCCATATGCCTATGTTGTAAAACATCCGCGGTCGGTATCGAGTCGTTACACAATCTCCATATAAAGTTCTTTAATTTTGACGGAACCTTGATATTCCACACGGACGTCCAGGCTTTCTGCTCCCGTTCCAAAGCTGACGATCCTCCCGTCCCGTCCAAGAGATATTCATGCTGCCTCTTTAAGTTGGACAACAATTTATATACTGAACTTATACTGAGATAAATGTGCATCTGTGTCTGTGTTTCTGAATACATGTGGATCTTTTTCTTCTGAGCCAGCCTGTGATGGTCGACAGCCTGGGCCGACGCAGGCCGTCCGGCTTAATAATGGGCCAGACCGGGCTTGAATGGCCCAACATTCCTCACCGGTTGGTCAACGACGGCCCAGTCTTACCAGCCGCTCCCGCACGCGTAGAAAATTCTAGGGTTCAAATCAAATCGACCTTGTCCTCCTCGCCCTATCCTCTCGCTTCCCCCGTCCAATCCCCACCTCAGCAAGCAAACCCTAATCGACTGCCACGGAGGAGGAGGCAGGATCGAAGGTGCGCCACCAAGCGGGAGCTGGCCGTGGCCGTACCTGAGATCCGAGCCTCCGGAGCTCAAAATCCCCCCGCCCCGGCGCCACCGCCGTCGCTCTCGCGGTAAGAAGATCATCCGTCCATTCCGTTCAATTTGCAGCTGAACTCGACGCCGCCGGTGGTGGCCGGAACCTCGCCTTCCTCCCTGAATCGGGAAAATCTGAAATATCTGCGTTCTGAGCTCCGGATTTCTTTCTCTCCCATGGCAGCCGCGGCAGGAGGGTGATGAGATCTTCGGGAGCGGGCCTCGCTCGGTCATAAGATGCTAGCCGGCGGCGTTGGCAGCAACAGAGGCGGCAGCTCTCATCTCTCCTCCCAGAGGGACCTCCGCGGAGGCCGGAGCTTCCTCTTCGGGAACACCTGGTTCATGCTCTCCGCCTACCCGGCGCGCCTGCTGCACACCGCCGACCGCCGCGCGCCCGCCGCCGCCTTCGTCGCCGCCGCCATCCACCGGACGCCCCGGGTCGTGCGCGCGCACGGCGGCACGGGACAGGGCCTGCTGCAGCGGGGCATCGTCATGGCCGCCTGCGGCTACGCCTTCGGGCGGGCCGACCTGGGCGCCGCCGCCAAGCGCCAGCTGGAGAAGGACTCCTCGTCCGTGGCTGCCCATGCCTCGCGCATCGTCGCCATGGGGTCGGCTGGGAGCGCGGCCAGGCCCGACGTCTCGTTCAAGTACCGGGGTTTGGAGTACTGTAAGAAGGTCGGCGTGAGCTTGAGATGCCGCGAGCAGTGGGGGGCGGCCAGGACGTTCTGGACCAGTGCGGTTGGACCAGGCAGGCAGCTCAGCTTCTCGGTTGACCCTTGGGCTCGGGATTTCAGCACGTCGTGTGCGGCGCCTTACTCTGCTGGAGCTACAGAGAGTCAACTGACTCTGGATGAGGCATTACAGGAGAAGCAGACGGATAACTCCACCGTTGCCTCTGATGGGTATGTATCCTTATTCCTGTTGCATGTGCCATTATGAATTCGAAATGGCTGTTTCCCTTGGAATTTCTGTTAAATTGATCTAAAACAGATAACAGATATGAACACACATTTAATTTCCATGAAATGTTTGATCCCTTTAGAATTTCATGCACTGTTGTGTTTGTCGCCTTCATATTTTGTCAAAAGAAGAGTATCTGTATGTAACCCATGAGGAATGCCTGAGTCTTGATATAGGTCCATACTATACATGAATGCTTCTATTAGTCACCCAAAATGTTGTGTTCCATGCTTACCGTTGTCTATATGCAAGTGCTAACATGCAAGCAAACATTTTCTCAATCAAGAAAGTTAAGTTCGAAATGGGACTAATGTGATTATTTCATGATAAGGCCACAAGGGATATAAGTTTGAGTTTTGCTTCGGTACAGCCCCCACCCCCACCCTCACCCCTTCCCTCCCTTAAAAGTGGTCACCAATCTTAAAGTTACTTAAAAAGCCTATCCCCGTATTGGCTTGCAGATCAAACATATTGAATAAATTGATTTAGATACAAAGGACCCTTTTTTGGATAACAGCATGTAGACATTGAACATGAACCAACTATTTGCGGCCAATTTCCTACACACTAGTCATTGCATCTTAAGGAAATTTGCTCTCATGTTGTTTCCAGTGTCATATTAGAAGCATTTACATTTCTGCTGTTATCTTCTGATAGCAACTGTTCTATTGCTTTTTTTGCACCTGTTGTTGGTTGGCTGAAAACTTTTTCTACAGGAAGTCACCTGCTCCTGAAAAACTGAAGCTGGTCTCAGGTTCTTGTTACCTGCCTCATCCTGCTAAGGAGGCAACTGGCGGCGAAGATGGCCACTTCATTTGCATTGATGAACAGGCGATTGGTGTGGCAGATGGTGTTGGTGGTTGGGCAGATCACGGTGTTGATGCTGGACTATATGCGAAAGAACTAATGAGTAAATCAATGAGTGCTATCAAGGATGAACCAGAAGGTGCAATTGACCCATCAAGAGTTCTGGAGAAAGCTTTTACAGGCACCAAAGCAAGGGGATCATCAACTGCTTGCATCATCACTCTTAAAGAACAGGTTAGCCAGATTCTCTGACTTTACTTAATCGTTGTCCATTGTAGTCTCCTTCTGTTGCCAGTTGATTTATTGTGCTGAGTAAACACAAATTGTTACTATGTAGTTTCTTTGGACCATGTATAGCACATTAAGGCACCTCCCACATGATCGGAGGAAAAAGGGGTCACTGATATAGTAAAATGAGGATAGCTGAAATAGCACTTTTGGTACCACGTTCTTGGATCGCTATGGTGCTGTGGCTTTCTCGTCCATGAGTATAAAAGTAGCTGTATTGATAACTCTCGTATTCATCTGTTTGGTCATGTCTGAGCACTTTCAATTCAACAGAACTAGAAGTTCCTGATTCGTATTTCTGGAAAGGAACACATTTATTATGCAGTCCTTTTTTCTGGTTTAGTGATGCTTCCTATCATGCTGTTTAAACTTGCAGGGTCTTCATGCTGTAAATCTTGGGGACAGTGGCTTCATAGTGGTCAGAGATGGCCGCACTGTTCTCAAATCACCTTCGCAGCAGCATGATTTTAATTTTACTTATCAGCTCGAGAGTGGGGGTGGCAGTGATCTTCCCAGTTCTGCTGACGTGAGTACATCCTGACTTTGCAGTGATCTTCCTATATCTTTGAATAATGTTTGTAGAACTCTGACACAACATGATAACTTGGAAGTCTTTATTCTCCGCCGAATTGGTTGTTTAAGTTTATAGCATCGAAATATTTTATAACATGATGCCCTGTACTCACTTATGCAGGTATTTCACTACTCGGTTGCTTCTGGTGATGTTATCATTGCCGGCACAGATGGGCTTTTCGACA
The DNA here is from genome assembly GCA_021605145.1 of Aegilops bicornis. Classification (NCBI taxonomy): domain Eukaryota; kingdom Viridiplantae; phylum Streptophyta; class Magnoliopsida; order Poales; family Poaceae; genus Aegilops; species Aegilops bicornis. Next base: position 733,847,932 of record CM038673.1, read on the forward strand.
ACCTGTACGACAACGAAATCACTGCCGTCGTTGTCGAGGCCCTCAGGAGTGGCCTCGGTGCCCAGGGCACAGCTCAGAAAATCGCCGCCCTTGCTCGGGAGAGAGCGGAGGATAAGCACAGGCAGTCGCCCTTTGCAGCCGCTGCTCAGGAGGCTGGGTACAGGTACTATGGAGGGAAGCTCGACGACATCACGGTCGTGGTGTCGTACGTGACGAGCGCCGCAGCCGTTTGATGCCATGCTTCCATTTTCTGTTGTAATGTACATAACCTTGCCCCAAACTCATGGGAGCTCCTATGCCCCGGGGAGTAGATTCCTAGGCTGGTTTATTCGAGTGTTGGGGATCTCCTGACACCATAATGTTTTAGAGTATTGAGATTGCGCTTTGGCTCGGGAAATCGTGGCGAAAAACCATGTCTGCCCCCCTGCTCATTTAGCACTACATGAGATGCTTCTTGTACTCATCCTTGGTGGAAGGAGAACCCCACCACCTGCTGGCAAAGTTTTGTTGTATTCTTATATTCAGTACTACTTAGTTGCTAAACATGTTTGCCTTCTCGTGCTGCGAAGAGATAGCCTGTTGTGAGTTCTTACTGTGCGTTAGCTCACCAAACTGCTGCGAGCAATTCCCTTAAAAATGGTGTTGTAAACAATTGAATCAAAATAATGTATCCAGACAATTTTATTTACATGCTGTTGAACAGCATTTGAGCCGTCACTTTCGAGATCTCGAAGTGGACAGTTTTGCTGGCATAGTGAATCTTGCTGTTTCTGCCGTGCCGCATTAGTTGGGACTTGGAAAGCACTGTTTTTTGTTGTCGCGAGAATTAAGATAGCGTTGCAAAGATAACTTCGCTATGCAGCAAGTGTTTCGGAGCGGATTTATGGCAAAAGGTTTGAATGGTGAAGGGCGTGTGATGTTCATAAGTTGTGCATTTTCTGCTTTCGTTGCTTCACAGTTCTCTTTAAGCTGGTCTGAGTTCTGATCTCAAGCGTGCCGTTAACGGTCATTTCAGGTCAGGTACTGGTCTCTGAGTTCTGATCTGCAGCGCCGTTAACGGTAGTCCTCAGGTCAGGTACTGGCCCGAGTTCTGATCTTTACTGGCGTTACCGGTCGCCCTCAGGTGAGGTACTAGAGTTCTGATCTGAACCGTTAAGGGTCGTCGTCAGTCGTCAGGTTAGGTCCGTCTGTTAACGGTCGTCGTCAGGTCAGGCGTTCTGGGCAAGCTCTGTTGCTTCCAGCATTCAGCGCCGATTTGAGCATGCCGTTTACGCCAGATACCTTGCTGCTCTGCACTTTTCTTATGAATTTATAATCATTGTGGTTGCATAAACAGCAAAGAACACGCTGAATGTGGCAAATATGACCCAACTTCTTTAAAGAAAAAACAGATTTTGGTTGCAGCATGCACCCGAGTAGGTCAGTGACAGCACCAGTTGCCATTACTGAAGTCATTGTTTTCTTTCATCAATGACAGCGCCAGACCAAGGGTGGATTTACAAAAACAGGCTCCATATACAAGCCAGGCCCAGGGACCAAAATTTAATTTCAAAGATTGGCAGGGGCCGCGCGAACGCGTACCCCCTCTACCACAAATTATGACGTTCATTCTCCCACTTGGGGAGATGATGGGCCAACGCACCCACCAAGTGCAATGTGGGCCATTGACCCAGGCCACGGGCCTTCTTGATCGCCCGTCGACCCCGTCCAGGTAAGTAAGGAGAACGTAGCACCTCGCCTTCCTCTTATAGCCAGCGCTCCCACTCCATGCTCCTCCGCTGGGCGAGGTGGGACTAAAAACTGAAGAGCAGCAGCCGCGGGGGCCAAGCGAGTCACGGGGGGCGCGATGAGCTTCAGACTTTAGTGGGCTCACGTTTGACCTATCTGGCCCTACAGCAGCAAGACGTGGGCCTTGAGAGTACCAGTTTTGTGCTCTTGCTGTGCAATCGTGTTGCTCACCACCCAAAAAAAAAACACCAAAAAAAAGTGTAACCGTGTTGCTCTCTCCTCTAGGAAGAATGAGCCATGGCAACTGTTTCCTCTCTAAAAAGAAACAGGTGCATGACAACTCAACAAAAAATAAGGAAAATTATAAATAAACTCATTTGCATTTAAAGTTTCTTCATTCGTTCTTTCAGAAGAGTTTCCTCTCACTTTTCTGTGTGGAAGTTTTTTTATGTTGTTCTGGTAAAAACAAAATATGTTTAGCTTTTAGTGGTAGTTGAGGTGCGTGCTGGTGTTTTCCTTCGATAGCTAAAGCCCCCTTGCTAAAAAAACATATACAAGCAAGCCCAAGGTAGTTCTATTCTAGATCAAGCATGTAGTATCCCTCCATTCTTTGATTCCACGTATTAGGTTTGTCTTAAGGCAAACCTTTTGAAGTTTGACCATGTTTAATGAAAAAAGTATCGACATTCACAATACCGAATCAAATGTCATTATATTAACTATGAAATATAAGTTCACATTGTATTTATCTGGTATTGTAGAAGTTATTCTTTTAAATATAAATTTGGCCAAACTTTACAAAAATTGGCTCCAAACAAATCTAATACACGGAGTAAAAAGAAACACAGGGAGTATGAGTTGCTCGGATGGCGTATTTTTCCTTTTCTTCCCAGCCTATTTTAAACCTGATTTGATTTGTATGATGGGAAGAAAGGAAGAATACACAATAAATAGTGCATATCCTATTCGGGCAGTCCAAATTTGCAAGTGTGTCCCATATTCTGTACAACACAAGGGCAGTCCAAAATTTGCAATGCTTCTAGATGATACTAGCCTATTGCCGTCGCGCCCTGTCGATACAGTGTTGTTATATGGATTATGATTTGATTTGGCTTAAACCTCTCTTCTCTCTTGGTGGACGCACATGTATTGTTACGGGCAACAAATGTTCCTTTTCCTTTCTTAGCAATCATACTTAATTTTGCATACATGGGGTATCCGCGGCACAGGTCGCGCATTGTTGGCGTGTTCCATTGAGATTTGTGTGGTATAGAGAAAGGGTTATGTGTTGAACATTTTGTTGTTTGATTGGTTTGTACACATGTTTTTGTCCATTCATTCATTTCATCATGAACCAATGGTGTGTATTAGCTATAATTGTGCGTGTCAAGTCTTTTCTACGTGTGTTATTTACGTGGCAAAGCATTGGTTACTACTTGCTACTGCAAATAGAGGTTTTGTTGTTGCAATTTCCCTACGCAGTTGTGCTGCATGTGCAAGATTTTATTGCCCTACTTTAGCTACAACAACAATTTTTGCTGTTATTGGTGCATTGCATGCACCACCAGTTGCTTGCAAGCTCATCATCAGTTTCTTCTCTGAAGAAAAGAGTTGAAACATACTACTCACTTAAGCAGCACAATTTTTTTTTCATGATAATTGAAACCAGATTGCTGAGATCAAGCCTTCAACGCTCTTAATTATCACCAGACATACATAAATGGGTAAACAATTGGGGATCATTAATTAATTGGTATGACAGTGCAGTGGATGGAATAAATATGCTAAGCACAAGGAGGAGGCCACAGGGGTGTTGAAAAGATATTCTACCATGCACGGTATATACCATGCATGTATCAGCCACCGGTTATCTTTGAGATTTGGATCCGTGCATGATCTGGTCTTTGTGTTGCTTAGTTAACCTCAATTTATGACCTTGTTATATTAATTTATGTCATATCAATCAGTCACTATTTCTCCTAACAACTTTTCCGTAGTTATTACCTGCGATATCTCTCATCTCACTCACAAAGTAGAGAGGAGTAGTACTACACTCACTCAGGGTCTTTTCATATGATTCTAAAATTTAAATTTATTTTATCTTCTGAACAGTAGGTTTGATTTATGATACATTTGCAAATTTATGTTCCTTGTGAAGCGAATGTCGAAATAAGATCACTCTTGAATATATTTTCACAAATTTTAAAATTCAAATATGAAACGTGGAGAGACCTTACGAAACCGTAAATAACTACTGTGTGTACCAATATTGATCGAGTTTTTTATAGATCAGTTTTGTTTAAAATATCTCTTCTGTATGAACACATTTGTCCAAATAGAATATAACACAAACTTTTATTCCAGAAGATATCAAGCATCCAAATCTTTAAATAGAAAGAGAAAATATATTTTTTGGATAGAGTTGCAAAAGGGGGAGGCATCCAAACGGAAGAACACTACTCCGTATTTAAGAAAGGCTGACACGCACAAACTGACCATGTGACAGAAAGGTGGAGAAAAGTAAACATACAGCAGGTTAGTACATTGTGATTTATTTAGGACACTGAAATAATTAAGCAGCTAATCAAAACACGGTATATACCGTGCATGGTAGAAAATGCACTCTCGGGTGGGGTGCCCCTGACCCAGCCGTTGTTGGCCTTGGATCCAAAGATTCTATATAGTGCAGACACATATGGCACACACACTCACTCACCGTATACCAACACCTTCTGCTGCCACTTTACAATATGAGTGGCTTACTCATGCATAGTCTCACACTCACAACCTAGTTTAGCAAAGGAGGAGGAAGAGAGAAAGAGTCATGCAGCCAAGGCTACATTTTTTTTATATTTCCATGGGAAAAGATCAGTAGGCGGACATGGACGTATCAAGCAGCGGGAAATGGCCGATTGGGTGGCGGCGAGCGGTGTGGAGCCGTGCTAAATTTAACCAACCCGAAGGGTTAACCTCGCCACCTAATTAAGAGCTGCGAGGCGCAAGTGCTGTGTTATTATCCATCTATCTACGAAAATTCTGACACATAGGATTTGCTTGTGTTCCTTCTGAATTTGAGTAGTATTTGACACACCGGCATGTGCAGCTAAGCCGCCGCGCCAGCTATTTATCGTCCTTGGGAAGTGCCGAAGTGGGTACTGGCGACAGTACCTGGAATGAAAGTGCGGTGTCAATCCGTTGTACAAACATGTTGGGAGACTCCGGAAACATGTCTGAGAAGCGAACAGGTTTCACATCCAGCCGCAGCTTGCAACCTGCTGGCGCTCACCGGGCCCACATCCCGGAGAAACCGACCGGTGCTCTGTCGAACGTTTTGTACGCCCTGTTCGTTTCTACCTCACCGCCATCCCAGACGCCATCGACAACCTGATGACGCTGCGCAAGCTCATATTGAACGACAACCAGATCGTGGGCGCCATCCAGGCCTCCATCAGCCGGACGGCCAGCCACGAGAAGCGCCGCAGCAGCGGCAACAAGAACCAGGGCGCGCTCTCGCCGGAGATCGGCAATTGCTCCAACCTCACCATGCAAGAGACGTACTGCCAAGAGCGCGTTGGTGAGGGGAGTTCGACGGGGCGGTCTTTGCGCGGAAGCTGAGGTAGTGACTGAGCCGGCGCCGGCGGCACCAGCCGAGGATGAGATGATGACGATGACGCCGGGATGACGGTGGAGAGAGACGGAGATGGCGGCAAACGGCCTCGCGGAGACCAGCATCTCTGGCCCCCCTCCAGGGGAGCACGGCCGACTCAAGAACGTGGGCACGCTGGCCATCTACACGACTCTACTCACTGCACGATCCCGCCGGAGCTCGGCGAGTCCTTGTGTTGCAACAGGCCGCGGTTGCCCTACAAGACGGCGCAGCCGCCTGCGGCCGATTCCTCACGGTCGATGACGCGTGCTCTCTCGGGCTCCTGGCCACCACACGCACGAACAAACGATCGTCGCACCACGAGCTCCGCCTAGCCGCGCACCGATGCAAACACACCAAGCTCTGCCGATGCCCACCGCGCACGGTCGACCTGCTAGCCACCAGCACTGCCACAGTGTCGTGTGTGCCCCGTGCTGGTCGTCACCATGGCCGAGGAGCGCCGCACTTCGTTGGGAGCTCGCTAACCATTGGCACCACTGGCCGGAGGCCTCCAGCAGGCAGCAGCCCCCGTCGTCGCGCCCTAAAGCCGATGGACACCCAGGCGGAGAAGAAGACACACGAAAGAAGGAAAGAGGGCCTCGCCAGTGTAATCTACGTCGCCTGGACTTCCGCCCGACCAAAGGCCTCTCCGGTGATTCGTAGGAGGTCGTTGAAACCTACCTCGCCTGCTGGACATCCTGGTCGGCCCAGGTACCTCGTACCTTGCTATTCGACATCATGTGCTCCATTGCTGCGGCCGCCGATGATGGCATGAGCAGCGACGGCCGGCGAGCACCGCGGCAACCCCGCCGCAATGAATGAGCAACAGACAATCCATCAGGAACGGGAGCCTCTCTCATTAAGAAAGGACGACCCTCAGCAGGAACACGGCCGCCGTTGCACACCCGATTGATGACGGCTGCCTGGATTGCGGGAGGACGACCCCGTCGGCCTCGATCAGAACAAACAGCGCTAGGAGGAATCATCAATAAATACGATTAGTAGATGAGCAAGTAGCAGAACCCGCGATGGAAAGAAAAGCAGCATGAAAGGCCCATATTTATAGGGGGTCGGAGGAGAAAAACCAATTCAAACACAATCACCTCAACGCGAAACAACCAGAGCATCCGTACAAAGCGGCAACCGCCTCCGCATGCACTGAATCAAAGCCAAATCGTAAATAACCGCTGCCGTGGCAGCCATAACTGAAAGTGCTAGTTATCGACTAGAGGGGGGGGGGGTGAATAGGCGATTTTTAGGAAATTCTTCAAAACACGAATGTTTCGAAGACAAACAATAGAAATGACCTAATTGATATGCAGCGGAAGATAAACTACAACAAGCAAGCCATAGTCAAGTATGCAATAATGTGAACGGACAAGACTAATAGCAGCTATGTAGTAAGGATCGAGGATGGAAGATAGTATGAAGCCAAACAACGATAGTAGTCAAGCAATGAAGTCAAACAGATAAGACATATAAGCAATGACTTCACGAAGACAAACTCAGTGGTAAAGGAGGGAAGGGATAGAACCAGTCACTTGTTGAAGACACATGATTTGTTGGACCAGTTCCAGCTTGTCGTGACAACTGTACATCCGGGTTAGGGAGGCTGAGATTCAACTCAAGACCGCGTCTTCACCTTATCCCCTTGAGCTAAGGACACACAGTCCTCGCCCAATCACTCCGTAAGTCTTCAAGGTAGACTTCCGAACCTTCACAGATCAAGGCGTTCACCGCAATCCACAATGACTCTTGGATGCTCGAGCGACGCCCTAACCGGCCGGAGGATTCACAGTCCTCAAGTGTAATAAGTCTTCGTGTCACATGCATGTAAAGACTTCATGATGCCTAACACTCTTTGGCTCGGGTGTTTGGGCTTTGTCCTCGCAAGGATTTCTCTCTCTCAAAGGCTTCGAGGTGGGTTGCTCTCAAACGACAAAAGCCGTGCACTAACTCTCGAGCAGCCACCAATTTATGGTGTAGGGGTGGGCTATTTATAGCCACTAGGCAACCCGACCTGTTATGTACGAAATGACCACTGGTCACTAAGGAACCGACACGTGTTCCAACGGTCGATTTCAAACACACACGCCAACTTTACTTGGGCTACAAGCAAAGTCGACTCATCCAGCTCTGGACAAGTTTTGCTCTCATTGTCTTCGTCGAAGACATAGGATTTGGGTTGAGCATCACTTGATCATTCTCGACTATGATCACTTGGACCCCACTTAACGATGCGGTGGTTCCTACGACTCAACAAAGAAGAAAAGGAAACAACGAAACGACACGCCTTCAAGGCTCCATAGTCTTCACTCAATGTCTTCTCATGTCATAGTCTTCAATGTGAATATCTTCACATACCACCATTGTCGCCAATGTCTTCATACATTTTTAGGGTCGTCTCCTAGAGGTAAACCGAATCAATGAGGGACACTACTGCGTTATCCTACAATTCTCACAAACGCATTAGTCCCTCAACCACATTTGTCGTCAATACTCCAAAACCAACTAGGGGTGGCACTAGATGCACTTACAATCTCCCCCTTTTTGGTGATTGATGACAAACTGGTTGAAGTTTTCAATGTGGATAAAACATGTGAAATTGTAAATGATAGGGAATTGTCTTCATAAGTGGCAAAGGCTCCCCCTGAAGATGTGCATATAAGTAGTTTGCTTTTGGAATGCAAATGCACATGGCAGGTTGTACTTGTGGAGATCCTCTTCAACTTATGAAGATAATTCATCATGCATGAAATGATATAGCTAAGAGAATGACATGCATAATGAAAAATGGACGTCTCAGAATGATCTAAGTGTGGAAGTTATCGTCGCATTACGCGGAATTTATCATCGCACTGCAGTAAAGCAAATAAGTAGCAGACGACCATCAAGTTTAAGTGTTACAACTCAAAGAACCAAATGTATCAAAAGCGAGAGTTGTAAACACTAAGCAAAATATTTATGCAACCGCCCTTATGAACCCGCTTGAAGACTATCAAATTCATATGCTTCTCCCCCTTTTGTCAGTAAGGACCAAAAAGGTTTGAAGACATAGAGCATCTACTCGTCCTCTTGAGTAGATGATGCGGCAGGGTTGTCGTTGTTGGTTGGCGGTGCAGCGAGCTTGGTGCGATGTCGATTCGTGCGTAAGTAGGGGCGGTGAAGTAGCATCATCTTCATCATCGATCACTCTGGCATTGGCGATTGCAGCGGAGGAAGAATAGTCGAGTCTTCAAGTGATGGAGTTTGTCGTAGGACTGCATTCCGTGGAGGAGTGGAGTCAAACTTGAAGCGTTCAAAGGAAGCCATCATCTTGAAGATCTGCTTGACCTGGCGGTCAAACTCTTCCATGATCGCCGACTGGTCTCGTGAGTGACAAAAGCATTCTTGGTGGCAAGGTTTCAAATGCGATTGACGTCCACCAAGAGGCTTTGCATTTGACGCTTGAGCCAGGAGTGATGCTTATCTTGCTTTGATGCAGCGCCACAAGAAGTTCTCGATCATTGAGGACTCGAGCGCTTCCGAGGCCTTTGGCCAATTGTGCTCTCGGTGGCTTCAGTCCGTGCACAATGAGGCAGACATGTGTTCCCAGCCAGAGGATAGACACGAGATATTGTTGGGATGCCTTCCATGGGTTGAGAGAAGCTATGGTGATCTGCATTCTGAAGACTTAGTGGCGTTTTGGCAGGCTCAGCGTATATGGCTTCAACAGACATATCAACCTCTGGTAGAAAGATCAGATGATTGCGAGCAGAGGGTTGATAGTTGATAGCAGAGTGCATCTTGATGAGGCGCATGACCCATGGAGCATAAAACTTCGGACCAAACAGATTAGATCCGACGCAGCCAATTGTCGGATGAAGAATTCTTGTGTGTTGAAGTCGATGCCATTGAGGATGTAGAAGACCAATGTCTTCATTGCTCCTTCAAGCTTTGCATTTATGAATGCCCTTTGATAGGCCATAGAGTTTGCACGATGATGTGATATATTGTGCGAGGCGGATACTCAAGGTCATCAACAAAGAAGTGCTGAGGGTATTCACGTCATGTGGCGATGGCTTCATCATGCTCAAGATCCGACTCATGTAGGGTTCTCGCTTATGAAATATGCTCTCCAAAGGCATCGCGGTGGAGTTGACATCCGTGTTGAACAGCTCTCCGGGAGTGGGTAGGCCTGTGAGCTCAATGAGGTCAAGAGCTTTGGCTTCATGATGAACATTTCAGCCATCCACTCGAGAACCCATGTCTTTGTGTCTCTGTTGTAGCAATGATGTGGAGGGTAGCATAGAATTGAAGCACAAGTTCTTCATTCCAAAGGTTTTTTGTCCTGTTATTCTAAACCAAGCGGCACTGCATCACGAAAAGCAATCAAGTGCTTCTTCTAAGCACGGCGGTCCCAAGAATGGCTTCAAAGGTCGAGGCATATGAGGAAAATGCCCTTGATCATACTGAACGCATGAATAATAGCTTCTTGCTGATAGCTCCGTAACCGGTCGGATGAGATCCTTGGCCTTGTGTAGGGGTTCTTTGCACTTTGTCAAAGAAAGTGTTGTGGGCTTTGAAGCCATTTGCATTGAAAGAACTGTTGAGGTGGCGATTGCACAGAAACCTTGGCGCCTTGGCTTCGCTTCGGACCCGAGGCCTATGCTCAATATGATAGTCGAACCGAGGACCCGGAGGCATGAGGCGGAGGGACCAGAACGGGCCATCTTACTGTGACTAGCTCGCCATAGTTGTATGCTTGCTCGATTGTGTTGGGCCTTGGTGGCGGAACTAGAGCAGTGGCAGCAACAGAGGCTTCAGGTTGCTCAGCAGATGCTTCGGGAGCAGTGGCCTCATTGGCTTCAGGCACATTTCCTTCAGTGGCTTCAGGAGCAGTTGGTACAGGCTCCACATTGGCTTTAGCCATGACCACGTCATTGGCTTCATTGGTGTTGGAGGTGGCAGCCTCAATGTTTTCAACCTCCACTTGAGGAGCTGGAGGGTCAGGCACCGCACGTTGATATCGGGATAACTTCTTCAATTCTTGGGGCGTGGGGACACGTTCTTCTTCTTCTTGGGTGTTTGCGGCTGATGTTGGATTGTCTTCAGCAGCTTTAGCTTCGCACTCGAGACATTCACGCTTGGAGTGGCTTCGAAAACACTTGTCGTGCAATAGGTTGGTGGTGCACTTCTCCTTCTCGAACGCTCGAAAGAGGTACTTGAGGCCTTTGACCTTTGAAGCTCATGCGAAATCTTGGCGGCGCCTTTGGAGAAAGGGGTTGGTTGGGCCTCAAAGTCTTCCTCTTCTTCTTCTTTGTTGTTGTTGGGGAGTGACTTGTTGTTGGGGAGTGACTTGTTGTTGGGGAGTACTAGGGGAGTCTTGTTGTTGCGGGCGATCAGCCCATGAAGCATCCTGAGCAATTGGCGTCAGAGGACGACCAATGCTGATGAGTTCGCTGTTCGTACGAACAAGCGATGATACCACATTGTACTCGATTTGAGGAAGAACTTCATCATCTTCAACATTGTCATGGTGACCAATGTCTTCAGCAGTGATGGGATCAGCTGCTGGAATCTCTTCAGCTTCAGGAGCCTCTGTGGAAGCAGGCTTATGAACAGTCATGCGAAGTTCTTGGGTTGCAGACGCGGGACGAACCAAAAAAATGGGTTCAACAACCAAGGGCTCTGTGGAAGCAGCCTGATTCTTCTTGGTCTTAAGCTTCTTCTTGGAGGGAGCAGCATCAGAGGCGTCAGGATTTTTCCTTTTTCTGGCTTCAGCCTCGGCAGCCCTCGTCTTCTTACATCGTAAGCGGTTGACCGGACCTTTGGCTTCGAGCCACCATGCGCTTTGGGAAGACTATGCGGGGTTCTTCCTGCCTTGAAGGTGCAGCTTGGTAGTTGAAGACTTCTTTTTCTTTGCAGCCATCCTGGGGTCGATGCCAGGACAACCAAGAGCCTTGCGCTTCTCAGCCTCATTGTAGGCAAGCACACACTTGTTAGCCAGAGCCTTCATGCGCTCACGAGAGCCTCTGGCTTCTTCACGCTTCTTGACAAAGGCTTCCTTGAGGTTGTGCAGCATGACCTTGAAGTTTTTGACGTCTTGCACGCTGAGTGCAGCCATATGCTTCTTGAACTGAGTCTTCTCATAGTCAATCTTGTGCTTCAGTTCAACAATCCGCTGAGCAAGAGCTAGCTCAGAAGCAATGGCTCCATTGAAGGAGACGCTGAGGCCAATAGGAAGTTGCAGATCTTCAAAGCTGATGTTTGGTGTGAAAAACCACTCATCAATGAAGTGATGGATGATTGCCACATCAAAGAGAGGCAAGTTGTGATTTCTGCTTCTTCTTTGCTCTTGACAAGTTGCTCAAGAGCATCATCTGCAAGATCGTCATCACTTGACAGATCAATGTGCTCTTCACGCAGAATGGCAGCAGGGGTCAGTGTCAGTTCAGTGTTCTTGACAATTTTCTTTCTCTTCTCCGTCTTCTTGGAGATACGGGATTGATCTTGATCGTAATCGGCTTCAGGAGGTGCAGTGGCCAGTGGCTTCACACGTGAAGCTTTTGGAGGAGCAACTGACTTTGGAGCCTTGACTTTCATAAGCTTCTGCGGCTTTGGAGCAGGAGCTGGAGCTGGGGCTTCATCAGACTCAGCATCGTCATCAGAGTGATCCACTTTGGCACCTTGGACCAGGATGTAGGTGATGAGGCCATCAAGGTTTGAAAAGGGACCGATGACATTGGGTTCAAAGATCACGTGAGCCGGCCAAGACGGGGAGCGAGAGGGACCAGGTTGAAGTCTAATCCCAATGACTTCTTGTTTTCCTTTGCGTAAGCCTTTATGCGTCTTTGGAAGTTGCACTTGAAGAGATTATCGTCACGACACCAGAGCAAAGACGTTGGGTCGGCATTCTCAGGCTGAGGTCCACGGACCATACAAGGATAGAAACCTTGTGCAATAGTTTCAGCCATGTTCTTGGGTGGAAGGCCTCGAAACAGAATATCACCCCAAGGGCTTCTAATGGCATTCTTCTCGGCATATTCCTGTGTGACGAAATTGTACTTGAACCACTGTTTAGCCCAATATCGACGAATCCATTGGATTCAAGTCTTCTTATTGATTGTAAGTCTCTTCGATCTGTTTTGTACAGCTCTGCGAGGTCATCAGGCAGATCTTTTGAGGTTCCCTCACGACGCTGTCTGCCGCCCTTCCTGACTGATTTCTATGAAGCCATGAATTTCAAACTGAATGGCTTCATGTTCAAAGGCTTCAAAGGCTTGCGTTCTTTGAGCAGACGAGGCGGCTTCGGAGAGTTAGTTTGATGTCGTAAGAATTTCGCAAACGAATGCGCACTATGAGAACCAAGGGATTCTCCCACGGACATGTACCTGTGACAGCATTAGAGATGTGAGGGAAGGGGAAGAGGTCATATGCATTCTTAGAAGATTTTGAAGATAAATCGGTTTGAAGACATTGACCTCATGATGCGAAGACATTCACTTATACGTTGAGAGTTGGTTCCAGATTTGTACGAATCCGTGAATAAGTACAAGTGAGGAATCTAACTAGTTGTGAAGCTTAAGTGAATATACTAGGCAAGACGAGATGCGTATATAATAGATCTAACATAGTATGGGCGTAAACCAATTTTGGCAAGTAGGATGAATCTTGAAGATCAAAAGATGGTAAAAATAGAGTTATATTTACCGCTTGAAGAACTGCTAGACGGGAGGAAAGGAGGCCCGGCAGTTCAATCCACCGTGCCCTAACTTGGCGACGGAGGACACCTACGGCGGCGGAGATGAAGATGTTCGCGTCGGCGTGAAGACGACGTCGGAGAGGTCGCGCAGCTAAGCGCTTTCACCGGCATCGCCGAGAGCTAAGCGGTGGCGCTAGGGTTTTGACGAGGTGGAGAGGTGGAAGAAGATTTTCTTTACCGCAGGGACATGTATTTATAAGGGGTGTGCGGCACAGCGCGCAATTACGCAGTGCCTGGCGGTTCACATCTCGAGGGGCACGTGGCACGCATGCAACATACTCGAGATGTCCCACGTTCCCACGCCCGCCAGTTTGTTTGATGGTCGCTCCGGCTTCTCCGAATTCAACAAAGAAGGATGAGTCATTTAAAACAGACTTAAAGTTTGTCTCGTGTCTTCACGACAAGGACGCAGAGAAGACATTCGACAGCTTCAATGTAATGCATATGATTTGGACAGATAGAGTTTGAGATAGAAAGCATAGAGAGATTAGGGTCCGATCACATTCACTTAGTTCAAAGGATTCAACTTGAAGACTTAGCTATAAGTGAATGCTGTAGAGGACAGAACAATATATATATATATATATCAGACGGCAACCAAATCAACATAGTGAAGAAAATCATGAAGATAAGTTGAAGTTGAAGACAAATCAAATGCGAAGATATTGCAGAAATAACGCCATGAGTGAAACACTTCAAACAAAGAAATTTGGTGGTGGCGTTACCCACCGTATAGGAAATATTAGACCTGCACACGGCGCACAATTATCGTGGCGCTCGAAGTCAAATTCCACGTTAATGTATTCACACTCGTAATGTAAGTCTTCATTGATTGAAGATATACGTTACTTCGTGTTGCACATCTAAGTCATCAACATGCATAAGTGTTAGGATGTGTGCTTGATCACGGGACATTTGAGGATTCCAAGATATTTAGCTCACACCGTAACTTGCAAAACCTTTTCTCATCCAAGGGCTTTGTGAAGATATCTCGCCAGTTGCTCTTCAAAGTGTTGACGTGAATGATGTCAATATCTTTCTTCATGACATGATCCACGAGAAAATGATGACGAATTTCAATGTGCTTTGTCTTCGAAAGTGTTGGACTGGATTGTTGGCAATTTTGATGGCGCTTTCGTTGTCGCAGAAGAGAGGTACTTGTGTCGATTGATGCCATAGTCCTTGAGAGTTTGCTTCATCCATAGAAGCTGAGCACAAGAAGATCCAAAGCAATGTATTCAGATTCAAAGTAGCTTGAGAGTGATACAGTTACGCTTCTTTGAAGACCAACAGACGAGTGATCGTCCCGTAAAGTGACATGTGCCTGATGTAGACTTGCGATCCACCTTGTCACCAAAGCATAATCAAGATCCGAAAATCCAACCAAATCAAATTTTGAGCCCTTTGGATACCATAGTCCGAAGTGTTGGGGTGTGAGCCAAATATCGAAGAATTCGCTTCACGCCTAAGTGATGCGATTCCTTTGGTGCCGCTTGGAATCGAGCACACATGCAAACACTAAGCATAATATCCGCCTAGATGCACATAGGTAAAGTAAGGAACCAATCATGGAGCGGTATACCTTTTGATCGAACTCTTTACCATTATCGTCGGGACCCAAGTGGTGTTTGGTCGGGCATTGGCGTCGTGTATCCTTTGCACTCTTGCATTCCAAACTTCTTCACCAATCTTGGAGGTATTTTTCTTGAGATATAAAGATGCCATTTCTTTGTCGACGAATTTGAAGACCAAGGAAGAACTTGAGCTCTCCCATCATGGACATCGATATTGTTCTTGTATCATGTATCCAAATTCATCACTATACTTACGGTTGGTGCGGCCGAAGATAATGTCATCCACATATATTTGGCATACAAACAGTTCACCATCATATGTCTTCGTGAAGAGTGTGGGATCAAGGGATCCGTGTTTGAAGCCTTTGCTCTTCGTGAAGTCTTTGATTGTATCATACCAGCGCAAGGAGCTTGTTTGAGGCCATACAAAGGCTTTATTTAGCTTGTACACCATATCAGGATGTTTTGGATCTTCAAAGCCAGGTGGTTGAGCGACATATACTTCTTCTTCAATCTTGCCGTTGAGAAATGCACTCTTCACATCCATTTGATAGAGCAAGATGTTGTGGTGGTTAGCATAGGCTATTAGTATGCGAATGGCTTCAAGCCTAGCTACAGGAGCAAATGTTTCATCAAAGTCAATTCCTTCAACTTGAGTATATCCTTGAGCCACAAGCCGTGCTTTGTTTCCATTTACTTGACCATGCTCATCTTGCTTGTTTTGATATATCCATTTGGTGCCAATAATGTTATGCTTATGAGGGTCGGGGAGCTTGACAAGTTCCCAAACATTATTCAGCTTGAACTGTTGAAGTTCTTCTTGCATAGCTTGAATCCATTCTCGTTCCATAAAAGCTTGACAACTTTCTTGGGTTACGATATTGACACAAATGAAAAGTGCCCATGTAAATTTGCTAGTCATGTTGCTCTCGGCGAGTAAGCGGACCAGGTGCATTGATGCTATCGATTATCTTCTCAATCTGTACTTCATTTGAAACTCGAGGATGAATCGGACGAAGACTTTGCTCTTGCCGATCATTGTCATCATTGGGAGGATTGTCTTCAGTGAGCATTGTCTTCAAAGTTGGTTAGGTGCGAAATGATAAGTTCCTCTTCAGTTTGTGCTTCGAAGGCATGATTTCACCGGTTCCCATTAGCTTGATAGATTCATTTGGGTGGAGCTTCGTCAAGTGTACTTGGCGAGAACTCTCTTTGTGAACCATTGGTTTCATCAAATCGCACATCTACAGTTTCGACGATTTTGTAGAGATAGAGATTGAAGACTCTGTAAGAGTGTGAGTCCTTTCCGTATACGAGCATGAAGCCTTCGTAAGCTTTGGGTTCAAATTTTGACTTGTGATGGGGATCCTTGATCCAACACCTAGCCCCAAATACTCTGAAGTAGCTGGCATTTGGCTTCTTGCCAGTAAGGAGCTCATAGGATGTTTTGTTCAGAAGCTTATGGATATAAACACGGTTGATGACGTGACAAGCTGTATCAATGGCTTCAGGCTAGAACTTTCTTGGTGTCTTGTACTCGTCGAGCATTGTTCGAGCCATCTCAATGAGGGTTCTGTTCTTGCGCTCCATGATGCCATTTTGCTGAGGTGTGTATGGAGCTGAGAACTCATGAGTGATTCCCATGGTATCCAGATAAAGATCAAGACCGGTGTTCTTGAATTCAGTGCCGTTATCACTTCTGATATGCTTGATCTTGACACCATAATTGTTCATTGCTCGATTGGTTGCGTCTGAAGACATCTTGCACTTCATCTTGTAGAGAATTATGTGCACCCATGTGTATCTTGAGTAGTCATCAACAATGACGAAGCCATAGAGACAAGCAGTTGTTGTGAGGGTAGAGTAATGAGTAGGGCCAAACAAATCCATGTGTAACAGCTCGAAGGGTTGAGATGTCGTCATGATTGTCTTCGAGGGTTGCTTTGCCCTCGTCATCTTTCCAGCTTCGCAGGCACCACACAAATGATCCTTCTTGAACTTGACACCTTCGATGCCTATGACATGCTTCTTCTTGGCGAGTGTGTGTAAGTTCCTCATGCCAGCATGCCCCAGCCTCCGATGCCAGAGCCAAAGATTCTCAAGCTTTTGCAAGAAGACATACGGCAAGTCAGTGGACCTGCCGAGAAATCTACCATGTATAGATCATCTTTCCTATACCCTTCAAAGACTAGAGACTTGTCGATTCCATTAGTACAAGGCAACGATATTTTCCGAATATCACAATCATGTTCAAGTCACAAAGCATTGAGACAGACATCAAGTTGAAACCAAGGGATTCAACAAGCATCACTTTATCCATGTGTTGATCCTTTGAGATTGCAACTCTACCTAGACCCAATACCTTGCTTTTACCAAAGGTCAAGAAATGTGATGTGACTCTTGTCCGATGGACGTAAGGTTGAGTCCATGAGAAGACTTCGATCACCAGTCATATGATTAGTGCATCCACTGTCCATAATCCATTCTCAAGCATGAGGTGTCATACCCTACTGATGCAGTTAGGGGATAGGCTTCACCAAGAGCATTGCGAAGCATAAACATTTGACGAGCAAGTGGATTATTGAAGCTTAAATCAAGATTAGGACTGATAGGATGAATGGCAAACGATTCAGGAACAAAATACATAGTGAGACCATTTGGGCATTTGATCTTGTGCCCTACAAGATGTTTTAGGTCCCCAGCAATAGCATCAGACGCCTTTGAATTTCGGCTGGAGACCCTTTCCTGCAAAAGAGAGTTAATTCTTCTTAACCACCCACACCTTCAGGGGTGGCTTAGAAGCAATGAGTCTGAGTGCAGCATCTGAGAATTTCAGCTTTGGAGCCCTAGCAAATAGCCTTGCAGGAGATGAATGATACTCATATGAATAAGCAGAAAAGTTCTTAGTTCTATGAACATAGCGGTTTGAAGACACACACTCATATTCATAAACTTGAGTACGGTTTCCCTGCAAAACATTGGCGTTAGGGTGACTCAGGTGAGTCCTCTGTCTGTATGAAGCCTTTGGACCATATGACGCCTTAGGTCCGGGGTTTGTCTTCTTCCCAGGTGGTGTCATGATGACATTCACTGGAAGATTCTCAAGACAGCTTTTGGGAACCCAGATCTTCTTCATAGGCGGTCCATTCCTGCAGTTAGTACCAATATACCTTGAACAACTTATAGTTTGCATCAAAGGATTCATCAATGATAATAGGGTTAGCACAGGTAAAGCCAGATAAGGTGGATGGATCCACTAAAAGTCCCTTTGCAGCAACCCATGTGGTTTTGGGATACCGCCAAAGCTTCCAAAGAGGAACCATCAACATTCATTTTCCTCTCAAACCCAACACCCTCTTTCCTAGGGTTTCGGTTCAGAATCTGCTTTTTGAGGACATCGCAAAGTATCTGATGCCCTTTCAGACTTTTATACATTCCTATTTCAAGCAATGTCTTCAACCTAGCATTTTCATCAGCAATAGCAATGGTATCCTCCGCAGAGGGGTTAGTTACCACATTAGTAGTTGAAGACAATGCAACAAAGAGCAGCAGTTGAACATTCAACAACAGAGGTAGTGATATCACGCTCAAGACATTTTAGACATGGTGGTTCAAATCCATCCTGGCCGGAATCGATCCATTGAGCGCCGGTGACTCATTCTCTTTTTGAAGATCTTCATGAGCCGCCCTCAATTTCTCAAGCTCTTGCTTCCTTTGAAGATAATCATAGGAGAGCTTTTCATGAGTAGTTGAGAGCGTTTCATGATGACTTTCATGTTCTTGGTACTTAGCATGAAGATTTTTAATGTCTTCAACTAAGGACTGTGAACGTGTCATTTCCGCGTCCAACAGGTCATCGCTTTTGTCTAACAGTTTTTGAGTATGTTCCATAGCTCTTTGTTGTTCAGATTGCAATTTTAGCAAGTGTTTTGTAGCTGGGTTTGGATTCACAATCGAGTCATCTTCACTTGACGTTTGAAAGTAAGCATCACGTGATTTTACCTTGGCACCGCGTGCCATGAAGCGATAGAGGGTGGAGCAGGGTCGTCCTTGTCATCGCCTTGGTACTGGTGTAGAAGTCATTGTCTTGATGTTGAAGATGGACTTGGCAACATAGGCGTGGCTAAAGCCGGACTTGCAACGCCAGGTCGGACTCCTCTTCGACTCCACCTCCACCTCCTCGAGCGGACTCCTCCTCTGAATCCATTTCCTTGCCAACAAAAGCACGAGCCTTGCGGATGAGCTCTTCTTATGAGATGAAGACTTTGATGAGGACTTGGAAGAAGACTTTGAAGATTTCTTCTTCTTCTTGTCATCGTAATCATATTCTTTGCTCTTCTTCTTCTTCTTCTCATTGTCCCACCGTGCACACTCGGAGATATAGTGTCCAGCTTTTCTTGCACTTGTGATGTGTTCTCTTCTTGTAGTCATGAGTGGAAGCTTCCTCATTTCATGAGCTGGATCGTGAAGACTTTCTGAAGCCTTTCTTCCTAGTGAACTTCTGGAACTTCTTCACAAGCATAGCAAGTTCCTTTACAATGTCTTCAAGATCATCAGAACCGCAATCAGATTCTTCTTTAGATGAGGAAACAACTTTTGCCTTCAAAGCGCGAGTTCGGCCATAGTTGGGACCATAGATATCTCTTTTCTCAGAAAGCTGGAACTCATGTGTGTTGAGCCTCTCAAGTATATCAGACGGATCGAGTGTCTTGAAGTCAGGGCGTTCTTGTATCATGAGGGCAAGGGTGTCAAAAGAGTTGTCAAGTGATCTCAGTAGTGTCTTGACGATTTCATGCTTGGTGATCTCAGTGGCGCCGAGCATGAAGCTCATTTGTGATGTCGGTGAGGCGATCAAAGCGTGAAATTTGGACATTTTCATTGTCGTTTCTCTTGAAGCGGTTGAAGAGGTTGTGAAGAACACCGATCCTTTGATCTCTCCGGGTTGAGACGCCTTCGTTGACCTTGGATAGCCAGTCCAGACTAGCTTCGGCGTTTCGAGCACTCTCACGGCCATATCGTCCTTTGGTCGATGACCACAGATGATGTTCTTTGCGGTGGAGTCCAGTTGAATGAACTTCTTGACATCAGCAGGGGTGACACCTTCACCAGATTTAGGAACGCTGTTCTTGACGACATACCAGAGGTCGACATCAATGGCTTCAAGATGCATGCGCATCTTATTATTCCAGTAGGGATAGTCAGTTCCATCGAACACGGGGAAAGCAGCGGAGACTTTGATTATCCCTGCAGTCGCATAGCTAAAACTCCAGGTGGTTAAACCGAATCACACAAAACAAGGGAGTACCTTACTCTGATACCAATTGAAGGTGCTAGTTATCGACTAGAGGGGGGGTGAATAGGCGAATTTTAGGAAAGTCTTCAAAACACGAATGTTTCGAAGACAAACAATAGAAATGACCTAATTGATATGCAGCGGAAGATAAACTACAACAAGCAAGCCATAGTCAAGTATGCAATAATGTGAGCGGACAAGACTAATAGCAGCTATGTAGTAAGGATCGGATGGAAGATAGTATGAAGCCAAACAACGATAGTAGTCAAGCAATGAAGTCAAACAGATAAGACATATAAGCAATGACTTCACAAAGACAAACTCGGGGTAAAGGAGGAAGGGATAGAACCGGTCACTTGTTGAAGACACAGATTTGTTGGACCAGTTCGATTCTTTGTGACAACTGTACATCTGGTTAGGGAGGCTGAGATTCAACTCAGATGACCGCGTCTTCACCTTATTCCCCTTGAGCTAAGGACACATAGTCCTCACTCAATCACTCTGGTAAGTCTTCAAGGTAGACTTCCGAACCTTCACAGACTGCGTTCACCGGCAATCCACAATGACTCTTGGATGCTCGAGCCTGACGCCTAACCGGGCCGGAGGATTCACAGTCCTCAAGTGTAATAAGTCTTGAGTCACATGCATGTAAAGACTTGATGATGCCTAACACTCTTTGGCTCTAGGTGTTTGGGCTTTGTCCTCGCAAGGATTTCTCTCTCTCAAAGGCTTGAGGTGGGTTGCTCTCAAATGACAAAAGCCGTGCACTAACTCCGAAAGCAGCCACCAATTTCTACGGTGTAGGGGTGGGCTATTTATAGCCACTAGGCAACCCGACCTATTATGTCCGAGATGACCCAGGTCACTAAGGAACCGACACGTGTTCCAACGGTCAGATTTCAAACACACATGGCAACTTTACTTGGGCTACAAGCAAAGCTGACTCATCCGACTCTGGACAAGTTTTGCTCTCATTGTCTTCGTCGAAGACATAGGATTTGGGTTGAGCATCACTTGATCATTCCGACTATGATCACTTGGACCCCACTTAACGATGCGGTGGTTCCTACGACTCAACAAAGAAGAAAAGGAAACAACGAAGCGACCACGGTCTTAGCTCCATAGTCTTCACTCAATGTCTTCTCATGTCATAGTCTTCAATGTGAATATCTTCACATACCACCATTGTCTTCAATGTCTTCATACATTTTAGGGGTGCGTCTCGGTAGGTAAACTGAATCAATGAGGGACACTACCTGTGTTATCCTGCAATTCTCACAAACGCATTAGTCCCTCAACCACATTTGTTGTCAATACTCCAAAACCAACTAGGGGTGGCACTAGATGCACTTACAATAACGCAACACGCGACGCAAATGGGCGGATGACACGCAGGCATACGACTCTAAAAAAAAGCAGGCAGACGCATGCTCGAGAAAGAAAATATAAGAAAGAGGGAAAAAATAGACGAAGCGACAGTCAAGCCACATACACGCCCGTCCAAGCAGATGACGACAAAAAACTGGTAGCAAACCCGCCTCCGCATGCAAAGGCGCACATGCGAGCGGTGGTAGCAGGAGGATCGGTATACGGTTCACCAATGGTAAACTCTAGGACAAATCGAACATGGAACTGCTAGGTTCACACAAAAGTGCACCCCGCCACATCCCCCATTAAATAGCGTGGCAGCCTTCCATTGGTCCCTTTTTTACTGATAGAAAAAAGTCAAAAAACCCAGGTAAAAGAAACCTAGTTAGGTTTAGTATATTTAGAATATTTGCCACAATGTGTGGCCTCACGGGCAGAAAGTGTAAGGTGAACTGGTCGTCCGTGTGCGCGCCTATGGAGAATGGTGGCATGGGAATCATTGATCCGCACCGGTTCAGTTCGACTATGTGCCTCTGTTGGCTGAGGCTTTCTTGGCGCTACCCAGATTGGCCATAGGTTGGCATTGAATTGCCCTGCGGCGAGGCGGACTGATCGATCTTTAGTGCCGCCACAGTGGTGACCCTGGGCAATAGTGAAGCTTCCTTCTGGAGTTGTTCTTGAATGGAAACGTGCCCCTACGGTCCCATTCCCTGTGATTTTCAAGGACTTGAGAAGGAAAAGAAGAAGCGTCAAAGCTGCTTTGTCGAATGATACCTAGATCAATGATCTTGCCCATGGACACATAACTGCTTTTCTGGCGGAGTTCTTGGCTCTGCGGCGTTGGCTCAATACATAGAACATTGTTCTGCAGACAGATAGAGAAGATGAATCAAATGGCGCCTCACCGCCAACGGAAGCTACTCCACCTCATCGGCATATGCAGTTTCAAGGCACGACTAAAACAAGCAACAACGCAATCATCTGGCAAGCGCGGTCACCAAGAAGTTTGAAAAATCTTTCTCTGGCTCCTCTTCAGAAACTGACTTTGGTGCAACGATCATCGACAATGCAGGGTGGCCGAACGGGTACTTCTGCCAGTTATGTTTCAGAAACCTGGAATCCTCGGTGCACCTATTTTGGAAATGTGAAACATCCCTGGCCGTGTGGAACAAGGAAGCCCTCTGCCATGGCTGTGAATCCCTTCTCAGTGGGTACACGGGGTTCTACATCAAAATAGGAAGACATTGTTGCCACCATAATCAACAAAGCTCGACCACAATATAGCAAGTGTCGGAGTAATGGGCCACGGGTAGGCCAACCCGGAGCCCAGAACCTTTCAAGACATCGGGGCAGGCCGCGCCCCTCAAGGCATCAAGACAAGGTGCCGCCTTCTGATAGCCGGCTGGCGGAGTAGCCGGCTGTTCGGAGGCGGCCGAGTCCCGGCGGACGGCCGACTCCCCCCATGAAGACAAGCCGACTCCTAGCGGGCGACTTCCAGAGAATCCGGCCGCTAGCAGTCGGCCCATGGCGCCCTTGAAGTCTGCACCCACATAAAGGAGGACAAGACGGGGAGTGGCTACAGTGTAGCCCATCCCCCCTCCCCCCCTCGAATCCAGGGCCGGGCATGGCCACAGTGCCTCGTATGGGCGGAGATCTCCGCACGGCGCGGCACTGTTGCCACTTCCCCCCTGACTGTTGGGGAACGTAGTAATTTCAAAAAATTTCCTACGCACACGCAAGGATCATGGTGATGCATAGCAACGAGAGGGGAGAGTGTTGTCCACGTACCCTCGTAGACCGTGGCGGAAGCGTTATAACAACGCGGTTGATGTATTAAATGCGTCTTCACGATCCGATCGATCCAAGTACCGAGCGTGACACCTCCGAGTTCGACACGTTCAGCTTGATGACGATCCCGGACTCTGATCCGGCAGGGTGTCGGGATGAGTTCCGTCGACGACGGCATGGTGACGATGATGATGTTCTACCGGCGAGGGCTTCGCCTAAGCACCGCAACGATATGACCGAGGTGGAATATGGTGGAGGGGGCACGCTGCACGGCTAAGGAACGATCACGAAGATCAACTTGTGTGTCTATGGGGTGCCCCTGCCTGTATATAAAGGAGTGGAGGGGGAGGGCCGGCACTCTATATGGCGCGCCCTAGGGGAGTCCTACTCCCACCGGGAGTAGGATTCCCCCTTTCCTAGTAGAACTAGGAGCCCTTCCATGTAGTAGGAGTAGGAGAGAAGGAAAGGGAAGAGAGAAGGGAAGGAAGGAGGGGGCGCAGCCCCTCCCCCTAGTCCAATTCGGACTAGGCCTTGAGGGGGCGCGCGGCCTGCCCTAGGCAACCCCTCTCCCTTTCCCGTATGGCCCAATAAGGCCCAATACTTCTCCCGGTGAATTCCCGTAACTCTCCGGTACTCCAAAAAATACCCGAATCACTCGGAACCTTTCCGAAGTCCGAATATAGTCGTCCAATATATCGATCTTTACGTCTCGACCATTTCGTGACTCGTCGTCATGTCCCCGATCTCATCCAGGACTCCGAACTCCTTCGGTACATCAAAACTCATAAACTCATAATAAAGCGTAAATGAAACCTTAGCGTGCGGACCCTACGGGTCTGAGAACTATGTAGACATGACCGAGACACGTCTCCGGTCAATAACCAATAGCGGAACCTGGATGCTCATATTGGCTCCCACATATTCTATGAAGATCTTTATTGGTCAAACCGCATAACAACATACGTTGTTCCCTTTGTCATCGGTATGTTACTTGCCCGAGATTCGATCGTCGGTATCTCAATACCTAGTTCAATCTCGTTACCGTCAAGTCTCTTTACTCGTTATGTAATGCATCATTCCGCAACTAACTCATTAGTCACATTCCTTGCAAGGCTTATAGTGATGTGCATTACCGAGAGGGCCCAGAGATACCTCTCCGACAATCGGAGTGACAAATCCTAATCTCGAAATACGCCAACTCAACATGTACCTTTGGAGACACCTGTAGAGCTCCTTTATAATCACCCAGTTACGTTGTGACGTTTGGTAGCACACAAAGTGTTCGTCCGGTAAACGGGAGTTGCATAATCTCATAGTCATAGGAACATGTATAAGTCATGAAGAAAGCAATAGCAACATACTAAACGATCAAGTGCTAAGCTAACAGAATGGGTCAATTCAATCACATCATTCTCCTAATGATGTGATCCCGTTAATCAAATGACAACTCATGTCTATGGCTAGGAAACTTAACCATCTTTGATTCAACGAGCTAGTCAAGTAGAGGCATACTAGTGACACTATGTTTGTCTATGTATTCACACATGTATTATGTTTCCGGTTAATACAATTCTAGCATGAATAATAAACATTTATCATGATATAAGGAAATAAATAATAACTTTATTATTGCCTCTAGGGCATATTTCCTTGATCTCCCACTTGCACTAGAGTCAATAATCTAGTTCACATCGCCATGTGATTTAACACCAATATTCATATCTGTATATGATTAACACCCATAGTTCACATCGTCATGTGACCAACACCCAAAGGGTTTACTAGAGTCAATAATCTAGTTCACATCGCTATGTGATTAACACCCAAAAGAGTACTAAGGTGTGATCATGTTTTGCTCGTGAGAGAGGCTTAGTTAATGGGCCTGTCATATTTAGAGCCGTATGTATTTTGCAAATATTCTATGTCTACAATGTTCTGCACGTAGCTACTCTAGCTAATTGCTCCCACTTTCAATATGTATCCAGATTGAGACTTAGAGTCATCTGGATCGGTGTAAAAGCTTGCACCGATGTAACTCTTTCTGACGGGCTCTTTTATCACCTCCATAATCGAGAAATATTTCCTTAGTCCTCACTAAGGATATTCTTGACCAATGTCCGATGATCTACTCCTAGATCACTATTGTACTCCTTGCCAAATTCGCAGCAAGGTATACAATAGGTCTGGTACATTGCATAGCATACTTTATAGAACCTATGACTGAGGCATGGGGAATGACTTTCATTCTCTTTTCTATTTCCTGCCGTGGTCGGGATTTGAGTCTTTACTCAATTTCACACCTTTGCAACACAGGCAAGAACTTTTTCTTTGGCTGTTCCATTTTGAACTACTTCAAAATCTTGACAAGGTATGTATTTATTGAAAAAACTTATCAAGCGTCTTGATCTATCTCAATAGATCTTGATGCTCAATATGTAAGTAGCTTTACTGAGGTCTTTCTTTTAAAGGAACTCCTTTCAAATACTCCTTTATGCTTTCCAGAAAAATTCTACATCATTTACGATCAACAATATGTTACTCACATATATTTATCGAGAAGGTGGTAGTGCTCCCACTCACTTTATTGTAAATACAGGCTTCACCGCAAGTCTCAGAAAAGCTGTATGCTTTGATCAACTTATCAAAGCGTATATTCCAACTTCGAGATGCTTGCACCAGTCCATAGATGGATCGCTGGAGCTTGCACATTTTGTTAGCACCTTTAGGATTGACAAAACCTTATGTTGCATCATATACAACACTTCTTTAAGAAAACCATTAAGGAATGCAGTTTTGACATCCATTTGCCAAATTTCATAAAATGTGGCAATTGCTAACATGATTCGGACAGACTTAAGCATCGCTACAATTGAGAAAATCTCATTGTAGTCAACACCTTGAACTTGTCGAAAACCTTTTTGCGACAAGTCGAGCTTTGTAGATAGTAACACTACTATCAGCATCTGTCTTCCTCTTGAAGATCCATTTATACAATATGGCTTGCCGATCATCGGGCAACTCGACCAAAGTCCACACTTTGTTCTCATACATGGATTCCATCTCAAATTTCATGGCCTCAAGCCATTTCGCGGAATCTGGGCTCATCATCGCTTCCTCATAGTTCGTAGGTTTATCATGGTCTAGTAACATGACTTCCAGAATAGGATTACCGTACCACTCACAGTGCGGGTCTTACTCTGGTTGACCTCACGAGGTTTCGGTAGTAACTTGATCTGAAGTTTCATGATCATCATCATTAGCTTCCTCACTAATTGGTGTAGGCATCACTTTGGAACTGATTTGATGATGAACTAGTTTCCAATTCGGGAGAAGGTACAAATTACCTTATCAAGCTCTACTTTCCTCCCACTCACTTCTTTCGAGAGAAACTCCTTCTCTAGAAAGGACCAATTCTTAGCAACGAATGTTTTGCCTTCAGATCTGTGATAGAAGGTGTACCCAACAGTTTCCTTTGGGTATTCTATGAAGATGCACTTCTCCGATTTGGGTTCGAGCTTATCAGGTGGAAAACCTTTTTCATATAAGCATCCCAACTCCAAACTTTAAGAAACGACACCTTAGGCTTACTGCTAAACCATAGTTCATACGGTGTCGTCTCAACGGATTTAGATGGTGCCCTATTTAAACGTGAATGCAGCTGTCTCTAATGCATAACCCCAAAATGATAGTGGTAGACCGATAAGAGACATCATAGATCACACCATATCTAGTAAAGTACGATTACGACGTTCGGACACACCATTACATTGTGGTGTTCCAGGTGGCGTGAGTTGTGAAACTATTTCACATTGTTTCAAATGAAGACCAAACTCGTAACTCAAATATTCATCTCCACGATCAGATCGTAGAAACTTTATTTTTCTTGTTACGATGATTTTCCACTTCACTCTGAAATTCTTTGAACTTTTCAAATGTTTCGGACTTATGTTTCATCAAGTAGATATACCCATATCTGCTCAAATCATCTGTGAAGGTCGAAAATAACGATACACGCCATGAGCCTTAACACTCATCGGATCGCATACATCGGTATGTATTATTTCCAATAAGTCAAGAGCTTCGTTCCATTGTTCCGGAGCGGAGTTTTAGTCATCTTGCCCAAAAGGCACGGTTCGCAAGCATCAAATGATTCATAACCAAGTGATTCCGAAGATCCATCTTTATGGAGTTTCTTCATGCGCTTTACAACCGATATGACCCAAACGGCGGTCACGACAAATAAGTTGCACTATCATTATTAACTTTGCATCTTTTGGCATCAATATTATGAATATGTGTATCACTACGATCGAGATCCCACAAACTATTTTCATTGGGTGTATGACCATTTGAAGGTTTTTATTCATGTAAACAGAATAACAATTATTCTCTGACTTTAAATGAATAACCGTATTGCAATAAACATGATCAAATCATATTCATGCTCAACGCAAACGCCAAATAACATTTATTTAGGTTTAACACTAATCCCGAAAGTATAGGGAGTGTGCGATGGTGATCATATCAATCTTGGAACTACTTCCAACACTCACCGTCACTTCCTCTTTAACTAGTCTCTGTTTATTCTGTAACTCCTGTTTTGAGTTACCAATCTTAGCAACCGAACAAGTATCAAATACTCAGGGGCTACTATAAACACTAGTAAGGCACACATCAATAACCTATATATCAAATATACTCTTGTTCACTTTGCCATCATTCTTATCAACCAAATATTCGTGGCATTTCCGCTTCCAGTGACCATTTCCTTTGCAGTAGAAGCACTTAGTTTCAGGCTTTGGTCCAGCTTTGGGCTTCTTCGCTGGAGTAACAACTTGCTTGTCATTTTACTTGAAGTTCCCTTTCTTTCCCTTTGCCCTTTTCTTGAAACTAGTGGTCTTGTCAATCATCAACACTTGATGCTCTTTTCTTGATTTCTACCTTCGTTGATTTCAGCATCACGAAGAGCTCGGGAATCGTTTTCGTCATCCCTTGCATTATAGTTCATCATGAAGTTCCAGTAACTTGGTGATGGTGACTAGAGAACTCTGCCTATCACTATCTTATCTGGAAGATTAACTCCCACTTGATTCAAGCGATTGTAGTACTCAGACAATCTAAGTACTTGCTCACTAGTTGAGCAATTCTCCTCCATCTTTTAGGCAAAGTATTTGTCAGAGGTCTCATACCTCTTGACACATGCATGAGTCTGAAATACCAATTTCATCTCTTGAAACATCTTATATGTTCCATGACGTTTCAAAAACGTTTTTGTAATCCCGGTTCTAAGCCATAAAGCATGGTGCACAAAACTATCAAGTAGTCATCATATTGAGCTAGCCAAACGTTCATAACGTCTACATCTGCTCCTGCAATAGGTCTGTCACCTAGCGGTGCATCAAGGACATAATTCTTCTATGCAGCAATGAGGATAAACCTCATATCACGGACCAAGTCCGCATCATTGCTACTAACATTTTTCAACTTAGTTTTTTCTCTCGGAACATATCAAAAACATAGGGAAGCAAAAACATAGGGAAGCAACAACGCGAGCTATTGATCTACAACATAATTTGCAAAATACTACCAGGTACTAAGTTCATGATAAATTTAAGTTCAATTAATTAATCATATTACTAACTCCCACTTAGACAGACATCTCTCTAGTCATCTAAGTGATCACGTGATCCAAATCAACTAAACCATGTCCGATCATCACATGAGATGGAGTAGTTTTCAATGGTGAACATCACTATGTTGATCGTATCTACTATATGATTCACGCTCGACCTTTCGGTCTCCGTGTTCCGAGGCCATATCTGTATATGCTAGGCTCATTAAGTTAACATGAGTATTCCGCGTGTGCAACTGTTTTGCACCCGTTGTATTTGAACGTAGAGCCTATCACACCCGATCATCACGTGGTGTCTCAAAGACGTAAGAACTTTCGCATAGCGGTGCATACCGTGGAGAACACTTCTTGATAATTAGTGAGAGATCATCTTAAAATGCTACCGTCAATCAAAGCAAGATAAGATGCATAAAGGATAAACATCACATGCACTCAATATAAGTGATATGATATGGCCATCATCATCTTGTGCTTGTGATCTCCACCTCCGAAGCATCGTCATGATCACCATAAATCGCCACCGGTAGCGACACCTTGATCTCCATCGTAGCATCGTTGTCGTTACGCCTTCTATTGCTTCTACGACTATCACTACCGCTTAGTGATAAAGTAAAGCAATTACAGGGCGTTTACATTTCATACAATAAAGCGGCAACCATATGGCTCCTGCCAGTTGCCGATAACTTCCGTTACAAAACATGATCATCTCATACAATAAAATATAGCATCACGTCTTGACCATATCACATCACAACATGCCCTGCAAAAGAAAGTTAGACGTCCTCTACTTTGTTGTTGCAAATTTTACGTGGCTGCTACGGGCTGAGCAAGAACCGTTCTTACCTACGCATCAAAACCACAACGATAGTTCGTCAAGTTAGTGCTGTTTTAACCTTCGCAAGGACCGGGCGTAGCCACACTTTCAGTTCAACTAAAGTTGGAGAAACCGACACCCGCCAGCCACTGTGTGCAAAGCACGTCGGTAGAACGAGTCTCGCGTAAGCGTCTGGCGTAATGTCGGTCCGGGCCGCTTCATCCAACAATACTGCCGAACCAAAGTATGACATGTCGGTAAGCGGTATGACTTGTATCGCCCACAACTCACTTGTGTTCTACTCGTGCATATAACATCTACGCATAAAACCTAGGCTCGGATGCCACTGTTGGGGAATGTAGTAATTTCAAAAAAAAATCCTACGCACACGCGAGGATCATGGTGATGCATAGCAACGAGAGGGGAGAGTGTTGTCACGTACCCTCGTAGACCGAAAGCGGAAGCGTTATGACAACGCTGCTGATGTGATGTAGTCGTGCGTCTTCACGATCCGACCGATCCAAGTACCGAACGTCACGGCACCTCCGAGTTCAGCACACGTTCAGCTTGATGACGATCCCCGGACTCCGATCCAGCAGGGTGTCAGGGATGAGTTCCGTCAGCACGACGGCGTGGTGACGATGATGATGTTCTACCGACGCAGGGCTTCGCCTAAGCACCGCAACGATATGACCGAGGTTAAATATGGTGGAGGGGGGGCACCGCACACGACTAAGGAACGATCACGAAGATCAACTTGTGTGTCTATGGGGTGCCCCCCGCCCCCGTATATAAAAGAGTGGAGGAGGGGGAGGGCCGGCCCTCTCTATGGCGCGCCCTAGGGGAGTCCTACTCCCACCGAGAGTAGGATTCCCCCTTTCCTAGTAGAACTAGGAGCCCTTCCATGTAGTAGGAGTAGGAGAGAAGGAAAGGGAAGAGAGAAGGGAAGGAAGGAGGGGGCGCAGCCCCTCCCCCTAGTCCAATTCGGACTAGGCCTTGTGGGGGGGGGGGCTGCCCTAGGCAGCCCCTCTCTCTTTCCCGTATGGCCCAATAAGGACCAATACTTCTCCCGGCGCATTCCCGTAACTCTCCAGTACTCCGAAAAATACCCGAATCACTCAGAACCTTTCCGAAGTCCGAATATAGTCGTCCAATATATCGATCTTTACGTCTCGACCATTTCGTGACTCGTCGTCATGTCCCCGATCTCATCCGGGACTCCGAACTCCTTCAGTACATCAAAACTCATAAACTCATAATAAAACTGTCATCGAAACCTTAAGCGTGCGGACCCTACGGGTTCGAGAACTATGTAGACATGACCGAGACACGTTTCCGGTCAATAACCAATAGCGGAACCTGGATGCTCATATTGGCTCCCACAAATTCTATGAAGATCTTTATCGGTCAAACCGCATAACAACATACGTTGTTCCCTTTGTCATCGGTATGTTACTTGCCCGATATTCGATTGTCGGTATCTCAATACCTAGTTCAATCTCGTTACCGTCAAGTCTCTTTACTCGTTATGTAATACATCATTCCGCAACTAACTCATTAGTCACATTCCTTGCAAGGCTTATAGTGATGTGCATTACCGAGAGGGCCCAGAGATACCTCTCCGACAATCGGAGTGACAAATCCTAATCTCGAAATACGCCAACTCAACATGTACCTTTGGAGACACCTGTAGAGCTCCTTTATAATCACCCAGATTCGTTGTGGACGTTTGGTAGCACACAAAGTGTTCCTCCGGTAAACGGAGTTGCATAATTTCATAGTCATAGGAACATGTATAAGACATGAAGAAAGCAATAGCAACATACTAATCGATCAAGTGCTAAGCTAACAGAATGGGTCAAGTCAATCACATCATTCTCCTAATGATGTGATCCCGTTAATCAAATGACAACTCATGTCTATGGCTAGGAAACTTAACCATCTTTGATTCAATGAGCTAGTCAAGTAGAGGCATACTAGTGACACTATGTTTGTCTATGTATTCACACATGTATTATGTTTCCGGTTAATACAATTCTAGCATGAATAATAAACATTTATCATGATATAAGGAAATAAATAATAACTTTATTATTGCCTCTTGGGCATATTTCCTTCACTGACATCACCACAAGCAGGCGGAGTCCTGTTCCCACGACGACCTGTCGGTACGGCCCAAGGACGGCGGGCTCCACCTGTCAGCAAGAGCCCAGAAGACGGCGACCTCTCCACCAGTCGGACCCGAGGGAGGTCGGCCCCCAGGAGTTGGCCTGCCCCTTCCTCGGGGCCCTCGCGCCATTAATTAGACGAGACCCGGCGTGGCTACAGTAATCGCCCACCAGGCGGCGGGCTGTATGTTGGGGAACGCAGTAATTTCAAAAATTTTCCTACGCACACACAGGACCATGGTGATGGCATAGCAACGAGAGGGGAGAGTGTTGTCTACGTACCCTCGTGGGACCGTGGCGGAAGCGATCTGGCGTAGAGGAAGTAGTCGTCGTTCTCCTCGCGATCCTGCCGATCGGCGCCGTTACTCCGGCACCTCCGAGTCGATGATGACGTAGAGGAAGTAGTCGACGTTCTCCTCGCGATCCTGCCGATCCCAGCGCCGTTACTCCGGCACCTCCGGTCGATGATGACGTAGAGGAAGTAGTCGTCACGTTCTCCTCGCGATCCAGCCGATCCCAGCGCCGTTACTCGGCGCCTCCGAGTTCTTGGCACACGTTCAGCTCGATGGCGCTCCTCGGGCTCCGATCCAGCAAAGCTCCGGGAGAGGGAGTTCCGTCGGACGACGGGCGTGGTGGCGATCTTGATGTTTCACCGGCGCGGGGCTTCGCCTAAGCACCGCTACGATATGACCGAGGTGGAATATAGTGGAGGGGGCACCGCCTGCGGCTAAGGAGCGATCTCAAGGATCAACTTGTGTGTCCTAGGGTGCCCCCTCCCCGTATATAAAGGAGGGAGAGGAGGTGGCGGCCCCAAGGGGCGCACCATAGGAGGGGGAAACCTACTCCAAGTAGGTTTCCCTCTCTTTCCTTATCTTATTTGGAGGGAAGGAAGGAGTACTAGTATTAGGAAGTAGTACTAGTAGTAGGAATAGGAAGAGGGGAAGGAGAAAGGAAGGGGGGGGCCCTCCCCATTCGAATTGGGCTTGGGGCGCCCCTCCCTTGTTCCTTCTCCTTCCTCCTACATGGGCCCAATAAGGCCCATATACCTCCCGGGGTTCCGGTAACCTCCGGAGCTCCAAACTTCTCCGGAACCTTTCCGGTGTCCAAATATATCCGTCCAATATATTAATCTTTATGTCTCGACCATTTCGAGACTCCTCGTCATGTCCGTGATCATATCCGGACTCGAACAACCTTCGGTACATCAAAATACACAAACTCATAATATAACCGTCCTTGAAACCTTAAGCGTGCGGACCCTACGGTTCGAGAACAATGTAGACATGACCGAGACACATCTCGGTCAATAACCAATAAGCGGACCTGGATGCCCATATTGGTTCCTACATTTTCTCTGAAGATCTTTATCGGTCAGACCGCATAACAACATACGTTGTTCCCTTTGTCATCGGTATGTTACTTACCCGAGATTCGATCGTCGGTATCCAATACCTAGTTCAATCTCGTTCTTGGCAAGTCTCTTTACTCGTTCAGTAATACATCATCTCACAACTAACTCATTAGTTGTAATGCTTGCAAGGCTTATGTGATGTGTATTACCGAGAAGGCCAGAGATACCTCTCCGGCAATCGGAGTGACAAAACCTAATCTCGAAATACGCCAACCCAACAAGTACCTTTGGAGACACCTGTAGTACTCCTTTATGATCACCCAGATTCGTTGTGGCGTTTGGTAGTACCTAAAGTGTTCCTCCGGTAAACGGGAGTTGCATAATCTCATAGTTACAGTGAACATGTATAAGTCATGAAGAAAGCAATAGCAAGATACTAAGCGATCAAGTGCTAGGCTAACGGAATGGGTCATGTCAATCAGATCATTCTCCTAATGATGTGATCCCGTTAATCAAATGACAACTCATGTCTATGGTTAGGAAACATAACCATCTTTGATTAACGAGCTAGTCAAGTAGAGGCATACTAGTGACACTCTGTTTGTCTATGTATTCACACATGTATTATGTTTCCGTTAATACAATTCTAGCATGAATAATAAACATTTATCATGATATAAGGAAATAAATAATAACTTTATTATTGCCTCTAGGGCATATTTCCTTGATCTCCCACTTGCACTAGAGTCAATAATCTAGTTCACTCAAGAATGATTCTAACACCCATGGAGTCTTGGTGCTGATCATGTTTTGCTCGTGGAAGAGGCTTAGTCAACGGGTCTCGCAATGTTCGAGATCCGTATGTATTTTGCAAATCTCTATGTCTCCCACTTGGACTTGGTCCCGAATGGAATTGAAGCGTCTCTTGATATGCTTGGTCCTCTTGTGAAATCTGGATTCCTTTGCCAAGGCAATTGCACCAATGTTGTCACGTAAGATCTTCATTGGTCCCGATGCACTAGGTATAACACCTAGATCGGAAATGAACTCTTTCATCCAGACTCCTTCATTTGCTGCTTCGAAGCAGCTATGTACTCCGCTTCACATGTAGATCCCGCCACGACGCTTTGTTTAGAACTGCACCAACCGACAGCTCCACCGTTTAACAAAAACACGTATCCGGTTTGCGATTTAGAATCGTCCGGATCGATTGTCAAAGCTTGCATCGACGTAACCATTTACGACTAGCTCTTTGTCACCTCCATATACGAGAAACATATCCTTAGTCCTTTTCGTGTATTTCAGGATGTTCTTGACCGCTGTCGATGATCCACTCTGGATTACTTTGGTACCTTCCTGCCAAGCTTACAGCTAAGCATACGTCAGTGTCCGTACACAGCATTGCATACATGATAGAGCCTATGGCTGAAGCATAGGAACATCTTTCATTTTCTCTCTATCTTCTGCTGTGGTCGGGCATTGAGTCCGACTCAATCTCACACCTTATGTCTGAGTAAAAAACCTTTCTTTGCACGATCCATTTTGAACTTCTTCAAAACTTTATCAAGGTATGTGCTTTGTGAAAGTCCAATTAAGCGTCTTGATCTATCTCTATAGATCTTGATGCCCAATATGTAAGCAGCTTCACCAAGGTCTTTCATCGAAAAACTCTTGTTCAAGTATCCCTTTATGCTATCCAGAATTCTATATCATTTCCGATCGGTAATATGTCATCTACATATAATATCGTAAATGCTACAGAGCTCCCACTCACTTTCTTGTAAATCTGAGGCTTCTCCATAAGTCTGTATAAACCCAAATACTTTGATCACACTATCAAAGCGTTTATTCCAACTCCGAGATGCTTGCACCAGTCCATATATGGATCGCTGGAGATTGCACACATTGTTATCTCCCTTTTGATCGATAAAACCTTCTTTTTGCATCATATACAACTCTTATTACAGATACCCTTTCAGGAATTCGGTCTTTACATCCATTTGCCAAATTTCATAATCATAAAATGCGCAATTGCTAACATGATTCGGACGGACTTAAGCATCGCTACGAGTGAGAAGGTCTCATCGTAGTCAACCCCTTGAACTTGTCGAAAACCTTTTGCGACAAGTCGAGCTTTGTAGACAACAATATTACCGTCGCGTCGGTCTTCTTCTTGAAGATCCACTTGTTTTCTATTGCTTGCCGACCCTCGGGCAAGTCAACCAAAGTCCACACTTTGTTTTCATACATGGATCCCATCTCGCATTTCATGGCCTCAAGCCATTTTGCGGAATCTGGGCTCACCATCGCTTCTTCATAGTTCGTGGGTTCATCATGATCTAGTAGCATGACTTCCGTAACAGGATTGCCGTACCACTCACAGTGCGGATTTTATTCTGGTTGATCTACGAGGTTACGTAGTAACTTGATCTGAAGTTTCATGATCAACATCATCAACTTCCTCACTATTTGGTGTAGATATCGCGGAAACTGGTTTACGTGATAAACTACTTTCAAATAAGGGAGAAGGTACAGATTACCTCATCAAGTTCTACTTTCCTCCCACTCACTTCTTTCGAGAGAAACTCCTTCTCTAGAAAGGATCCATTCTTAGCAACAAATGTCTTGCCTTCGGATCTGTGATAGAAGGTGTACCCAACTGTCTCCTTTGGGTATCCTATGAAGATACATTTCTACGATTTAGGTTCGAGCTTATCAGGTTGAAGCTTTTTCACATAAGCATCGCATCCCCAAACTTTAAGAAACGACAACTTTGGTTTCTTGCTAAACCACGCTCATAAGGTGTCGTCTCAACGGATTTTGATGGTGTTCTATTCAAGCGTGAATGCGGCCGCCTCAAGAGCATAACCCCAAAAGCGATAGCGGTAAATCTGTAAGAGACATCATAGATCGCACCATATCTAGTAAAGTGCGATTACGACGTTCGGACACACCATTGCTTGTGGTGTTCCGGTGTGGCGTGAGTTGCTAAACTATTCCGCATTGTTTCAAATGTAGACCAAACTCGTAACTCAAATATTCGCCTCCACGATCAGATCGAAGAAACTTTATTTTCTTATTACGATGATTTTCAACTTCACTCTGAAATTCTTTTGAACTTTTCAAATGTCTCGGACTTATGTTTCATTAAGAAGATATACCCATATCTGCTTAAATCATCTGTGAAGGTGAGAAAATAACGATATCCGCCACGAGCCTCAACATTCATTGGACCACATACATCTCAGATGTATGATTTCCAACAAATCTGTTGCTCTCTCCATAGTACCGGAGAACGGGGTTTTAGTCATCTTGCCCATGAGGCACGGTTACGCAAGTGCCAAGTGATTCATAATCAAGTGACTCCAAAAGTCCATCGAGATGGAGTTTCTTCATGCGCTTTATACCGATATGACCTAAATGGCAATGCCACAAATAAGTCGCACTATCATTATCAACTCTGCATCTTTTGGTTTCAACATTATGAATATGTGTATCACTACTATCGAGATTCATTAAAATAGACCACTCTTCAAGGGTGCATGACCATAAAAGATATTATTCATATAAATAGAACAACCTTTATTCTCTCGATTTAAATGAATAACCGTCTCGCATCAAACAAGATCCAGATATAATGTTCATGCTTAACGCCGCACCAAATAACAATTATTTAGGTCTAAAATTAATCCCGAAGGTAGATGTAGAGGTAGCGTGCCGACCGCGATCACATCGACTTTGGAACCATTTCCCACAGCGCATCGTCACCTCGTCCTTTGCGGTGTTAAGCTTAATCAGAGTCCACATTTCGAGTTGCAAATATTAGCAATGTAACCGAGATCAAATACCCGTGTGCTACTATGAGCTCTAGTAAGGTACACATCAATAACATGTATATCACATATACCTTTGTTCACCTTGCCATCCTTCTTATCCGCCAAATACTTGGGGCAGTTCCGCTTCCAAAGTGACGATCGCTTGCGGTAGAAGCACTCAGTTTCAGGTTTAGGTCCGCACTTGGGTTTCTTCCCTTGAGCAGCAACTTGTTTGCTGTTCTTCTTGAAGTTCCCCTTCTTCTTCCCTTTGCCTTTCTTCTTGAAACTAGTGGTCTTATTGACCATCAACACTTGATGCTCCTTCTTGATTTCTACCTCCGCAGCTTTCAGATTGCGAAGAGCTCGAGCATAGTCTTTACTAACCCTTGCATATTATAGTTCATCACGAAGCCTTTGTAGCTTGGTGGCGTTGATTGAAGAATTCTGTCAATGACACAATCATCCGGAAGATCAACTCCCGGTTGAGTCAAGTGATTGTAATACCCGGACATTACGAGTATGTGCTCACCAGCAGACCCATTCTCCTCCATTTTGCAGCTATAGAACTTATTGGAGACTTCATATCTCTCAATCCGCATTCTGTTGAAATATCAACTTCAACTCTTGGAACATCTCATATGCTCCACGACTTTCAAAAGCGTCGTTGAAGACCCGGTTCTAAGCCGTAAAGCATGGCACACCGAACTATAGAGTAGTCATCGACTTTGCTCGCCAGACGTTCTTAACGTCGTCGGTTACATCGGCCAGAGGGCACTGGCACCTAGCGGTGCATCCGGGGCGTAACTCTTACGGCAAGAATGAGGATAATCCTCGAGATTCTGGACCCGATCCGTGTAATTGCTACCATCATCTTTCAACTTTGCTTTCTCAAGGAACGCATTAAAATTCAACGGAACAACAGACGAGCCATCTATCTACAAGCAGACATAGACAAGCAAGATACTATCAGTACTAAGTTCATGATAAATTTAAGTTCAATTAATCATATTACTTAAGAACTCCCACTTAGACGTACATCTCTCTAGTCATCTAAGTGATCACGTGATCCAAATCAACTAAACCATAACCGATCATCACGTGAGATGGAGTAGTTTTCAATGGTGAACATCTTATGTTGATCATATCTACTATATGATTCACGCCGACCTTTCGGTCTCCGTGTTCCGGAGGCCATATCTGCATATGCTAGGCTCGTCAAGTATAACTCTGAGTATTCTGCGTGTGCAAAACTGGCTTGCACCCGTTGTAGATGGACGTGAGAGCTTATCACACCCGATCATCACGTGGTGTCTCGGCACGACGAACTTTGGCAGCGGTGCATACTCGTGGAGAACACTACTTGATAATTTTAGTGAGAGATCATCTTAAAATGCTACCGTCAATCAAAGCAAAATAAGATGCATAAAGGATAAACATCACATGCAATCAATATAAGTGATATGATATGGCCATCATCATCTTGTGCTTGTGATCTCCATCTCGAAGCACCGTCATGATCACCATCGTCACCGGTAGCGACACCTTGATCTCCATCGTAGCATCGTTGTCGCTTTCGCCATCTATTGCTTCTACGACTATCGCTACCGCTTAGTGATAAAGTAAAGCAATTACGATGCGTTTGCATTTCATACAATAAAGCGACAACCATATGGCTCCTGCCGATTGCCGATAACTCGGTTACAAAACATGATCATCTCATACAATAAAATATAGCATCACGTCTTGACCATATCACATCACAACATGCCCTGCAAAAACAAGTTAGACGTCCTCTACTTTGTTGTTGCAAGTTTTGCGTGGCTGCTACGGGCTGAGCAAGAACCGTTCTTACCTACGCATCAAAACCACAACGATACTTCACAAATAGACTCCGTTTAACCTTCTCAAGGACCCGGGCGTAGCCACACTCAGTTCAACTAAAGTGAGAGAGACAGACACCCGCCAGCCACCTTTAAGCACCGAATGCTCGTAGCGGTGAAACCAGTCTCGGCGTAAGCGTCTGGCGTAATGTCGGTCCGGCCGCTTCATCTCACAATACCGCTGAACCAAAGTATGACATGCCGGTAGGCAAGATGACTTGTATCGCCCACAGCTCACTTGTGTTCTACTCGTGCATATGACATCAA
This sequence comes from Aegilops bicornis, assembly GCA_021605145.1. Lineage (NCBI taxonomy): Eukaryota > Viridiplantae > Streptophyta > Magnoliopsida > Poales > Poaceae > Aegilops > Aegilops bicornis. The sequence goes on from CM038673.1 coordinate 733,887,000, forward strand.
CGCATAAAACCTGGCTCGGATGCCACCGTTGGGGAACGCAGTAATTTCAAAAATTTTCCCACGCACACGGGACCATGGTGATGGCATAGCAACGAGAGGGGAGAGTGTTGTCTACGTACCCTCGTGAGACCGTGGCGGAAGCGATCACAACGTAGAGGAAGTAGTCGACGTTCTCCTCGCGATCCTGCCGATCCCAGCGTTACTCGGCACCTCCGAGTCGATGATGACGAGGAAGTAGTCAGACGTTCTCCTCGCGATCCTGCCGATCCCAGCGCCGTTACTCCGGCACCTCGAGTCGATGATGACGTAGAGGAAGTAGTCGACGTTCTCCTCGCGATCCAGCCGATCCCAGCGCCGTTACTCCGGCGCCTCGAAGTTCTTGGCACACGTTCACTCGATGACGCTCCTCGGGCTCCGATCCAGCAAATCTCCGGGAGAGGGAGTTCCGTCGGCGACGGCGTGGTGACGATCTTGATGTTTCACCGGCGGGGCTTCGCCTAAGCACCACTACGATATGACCGAGGTGGAATATAGTGGAGGGGGCACCGCACGGCTAAGGAGCGATCTCAAGGATCAACTTGTGTGTCCTAGGGTGCCCCCTCCCGTATATAAAGGAGGGAGAGAGGAGGTGGCCGGCCCCAAGGGGCGCACCATAGGAGGGGGAAACCTACTCCAAGTAGGTTTCCCTCTCTTTCCTTATCTTATTTGGAGGGGAAGGAAGGAGTACTAGTATTAGGAAGTAGTACTAGTAGTAGGAATAGGAAGAGGGGAAGGAGAAAGGAAGGGGGCCGACCCCTCCCCAATTCGGATTGGGCTTGGCGCGCCTCCCTTGTTCCTTCTCCCTTCCTCCTACATGGGCCCAATAAGGCCCATATACCTCCGGGGTTCCAGAACCTCCGAGCTCCAAACTTCTCCGGAACCTTTCCGGTGTCCAAATATATCCGTCAATATATTGATCTTTATGTCTTGACCATTTTCGAGACTCCTCGTCATGTCCGTGATCATATCCGGACTCGAACAACCTTGGTACATCAAAATACACAAACTCATAATATAACCGCCATCGAAACCTTAAGCGTGCGGACCCTACGGTTCGAGAACAATGTAGACATGACCGAGACACATCTCGGTCAATAACCAATAGCGGGACCTGGATGCCCATATTGGTTCCTACATTTTCTACGAAGATCTTTATCGGTCGGAACCGCATAACAACATAATCGTTGTTCCCTTTGTCATCGGTATGTTACTTACCCGAGATTCGATCGTCGGTATCCAATACCTAGTTCAATCTCGTTCTTGGCAAGTCTCTTTACTCGTTCGTAATACATCATCTCACAACTAACTCATTAGTTGTAATGCTTGCAAGGCTTATGTGATGTGTATTACCGAGAAGGCCCAGAGATACCTCTCCAGCAATCGGAGTGACAAAACCTAATCTCGAAATACGCCAACCCAACAAGTACGTTTGGAGACACCTGTAGTACTCCTTTATGATCACCCGATTACATGTGACGTTTGGTAGTACCCAAAGTGTTCCTCCGTAACGGAGTTGCATAATCTCATAGTTACGAGGAACATGTATAAGTCATGAAGAAAGCAATAGCAACATACTAAGCGATCAAGTGCTAGGCTAACGGAATGGGTCATGTCAATCGGATCATTCTCCTAATGATGTGATCCCGTTAATCAAATGACAACTCATGTCTATGGTTAGGAAACATAACCATCTTTGATTAACGAGCTAGTCAAGTAGAGGCATACTAGTGACACTCTGTTTGTCTATGTATTCACACATGTATTATGTTTCCGGTTAATACAATTCTAGCATGAATAATAAACATTTATCATGATATAAGGAAATAAATAATAACTTTATTATTGCCTCTAGGGCATATTTCCTTCACTGTAGCCACGCCTCCCCTGACCAAGTCTGCGTCATTAGAGACACGACTACAGTGATCTGCAGCGGACAAGACCCGCGAGCGTCGGAGGCGGCCTGTCGGCGGGGCCCACCAGTCGGCGGCCCCCAGAAGCCAGCGGAGAAGCCGGAGGTCGGAGACACTGACAGCCGAGTCCTACACTTGGCAAGATTACCAATGTACCCCCAGGGGGTAGGCCTATATAAACCCCCCAGGGCACCCATGCAAAGGGTTCAAATCCATTAGCACTAGACCAGATCATATAGGGAGGAGAGAGCTAGCCTTGCCCTTCTCCTACCTCAAACATACAGCTCAAGGAGCAACCTTGTACTCACCTTGCCTTAGTGATCATGCGAAGACCCCGCAGAGCAGGACTAGGGGTGTTATCTCCTAGGAGAACCCCGAACCTAGGTAAAGTCCGCCGGCGTTCGTGTCTACGCCTCATCCCGCTTCCAGGCACCGGCGACGTTCTACTCGCTCCCACCATGATAAGCCATCCTTTGGCATATATCGCACCCAACCCCCGACATTTGGCGCCCACCGTGGGGTGAGGTGCACCGTCGTCTGGAGATCTATTCTGGACGGGAACCCTTTTCCTCCCTGGCGAGCGCAGCCAGCCCGACACGCCATACGGAGTCCGCACCGACGCGCTGCATGGCGCGGAGATCGCCTGCGCGGCCAGTTGCCTCGCCGATCTTGTCGGTGAGGTGCGCCTCTCCGACGAGCCCGCGTCCGACGCGGGCACCGACGGCCCTGAGAGCCTCCTCGTGGGCCTCCTCGATCAGCTCCATGTCTCCAACGAGCCAGCTGTGGTCTTGGAGTCTGTAGGCTCCACCGACCCGATGCTGGTCGACTCCGACACTGCGTTGCTTGGCGCGTTCCCACCAACGTGGTGGTCTACGATGAGCTGCTCCCTCGCGCGGAGAGCGGCGGAAGCACCGTCACAGAAGTGCTTGTCATCGGTCACGGCGAGCACTCCGGCAGAGGAGCTCATGACCCGCTTGACGCGGCACTGCAAGACCTGACCACGCCCATTCCCGAAGACGCCGACGCCGAGACGCTGGAGGCACGCCGCCTTCAGCTTGTCGAGGGCGCCAAGAAGCTAGCCAGCATGAGACGCCTATCAGAAGCCTACCAACGCGAGATGGACCGCGCTGTGGGCGGCACGCCGGCTTCTGCGGGGCCCAGCCGCCTTGGTGCGGTCCAGCAGCGAGGCGTGGCCATGGCCAACCTGTTCGGGGCAGAACGCCCCGTCTACGCCACGCCCGCGGAGAACATCCGAGCTGCCCAGGCGGCAGCAGAAGAGCTGGACAAGTTCGAGGGCGAGGAACGTCGCCTGATTGCGGAACGCGTCCAGCGGCTCCTCGACGCGGCCGCCGAGCAGCACGAAGCCGACTGCCGCACTGAGGCGCCGCAGCGGCAAAATGACGATCTGCCCCCCGCCCTCGTCCAAGTCGCAGTTCTGACAGTCGAAGAAATCGCATCACCTTCATGGGCCCAGCCCATCCTCAAATTCCTGGTGAACAAAGAGCTGCCAACTGATGAGATCTCAGCTCGGCAAGTGCAACGCCGGGCAGCAGCCTACACCATAGTCAACAGAGAGCTTGTAAGGCGCAGTGTCACTTGGGTCTACCAGCGCTGCGTAGAGCCGGAGCAAGGCCAAGCAATTCTCAAAGACATCCATCAAGGCGAGTGTGGCCACCACGCGGCTTCAAGATCACTCGTCGCCAAAGCCTTCCGCCATGGTTTCTTCTGGCCGACTGCTTTAGAAGACGCCAAGGACTTGGTCCAAAGATGCAAAGGGTGCCAGAAATTCCGCTCCAAGCCGCATCAGCCGGCTTCCGCACTCAAGACTATCCCCATTGCCTGGCCCTTTGCCGTCTGGGGCCTAGACATGGTGGGGCCGTTCAAGATGGCGCGAGGCGGCATGACTCATCTGCTTGTCGCGGTGGACAAGTTCACCAAGTGGATAGAAGCCAAACCAATCAAAAAGCTGAACGGTCCAACTGCTGTGACTTTCATCTCCGACATCACAATTCGGTACGGCATACCGCACAACATTATCACCGACAACGGCACAATCTTTGCCAAAGGTGCCTTGGCCCGTTTCTGCGCGACGCAGGGCATCCGACTGGACTTAGCGTCCGTTGCCCATCCGCAGTCAAATGGCCAGGTAGAGCAAGCAAACGGCCTCATTTTGTCCGACATCAAACCTCAGCTGGTCGAGCCTTTGGAGCGTTCGGCTGGCTGTTGGCTCGACGAGCTACCAGCCGTCCTCTGGAGCCTGCGCACAACTCCAAACAAGTCAACCGGCTTCACGCCTTTCTTCCTCGTCTACGGTGAGCCGTCATCCCAATGGACATAGAGTTCGACTCCCCTTGAGTCACCATGTACACCGAGAAGGGAGCAGAAGAGGCACATCAAGACGGCGTCGATCTGTTGGAAGAGGGCCGGCTGTTGGCACTCAGCCGGTCCAGCATCTACCAGCAGAGCCTACGCCGATACTACAACCGGAAGGTCAAGCCAAGATCTTTCCAAGAAGGAGACCTTGTGCTCCGGCTGATCCAGCGAACAGCCGGCCAGCACAAGCTCTCAGCACCTTGGGAAGGCCCTTTCATCATCAGCAAAGTGTTGGGCAACGACTCCTACTACCTGATCGACGCTCAGAAGCCCCGAGCACGCAAGAGGGACGACTCCGGCAAAGAGAAGGAGCGGCCATGGAATGCAAATCTCCTCCGAAGATTTTACAGTTAATGCAGTATGTACCACGGTACCTTTTGTATTAAAATACGAAGACTTCGGGCCCCCCGAGAAGAGCTCGGGGACTGCCCTCTTTTATCTATATGATAAGAATTATGCGTACGAATATGTTGTTCTTTGTTACGCCGTTTGGCACCGGGTCTGACTAGTCGGCCCGGGGACTGGCCGTCTGGTACTATGAAATGCTTCCTGCAGCCGGACAAGTAGTGTGCGGCACTTAAGCCGTCTTCTGTCAGAAGCCGCAGCTCGCAGAGCGACTGTCTGGTGGGCAGAAGTAAGGTAGAACGGGTGCCCACATGAAAAATGGCTAAGGACTCAAAGCATGTACATAGTCTAAGCCGGCTTCCAGCCTTTTACAACCGACTCTTGAGCAGCCGGCTTGCCGTTTTCTACTCAACTTGCTAAAAAACTCTAAACGGCTAAGTACTTGCCTTCCCAAAGTAGTTAAGTACTTGACCCAGCAGCAGTGTGCAGAGCGGCTGTCCGGCTGGCAAGACGGCAACCAAGGGGAGGCGGCAAAGGAAAAAAGCCAAAAGAGCAATAAGTAAGAAGAGATGGAACTCGGAGAAATATTTACATAGCAAGGGCCCTTGGCCGAATTTCAACAGAGTTCAAGATACACCCCGCAGGTGGAATTGTGCAAATTAACAAGTTCATCGAGACTGTTAAGCAGATTAAACAAAAATAAAGCGGCAACCTAGGAAGCGGCGGAAGGGTTTGGAGGATCGGAGGAGTAGGCGGTGCCAGTTGTTGGGGCGACCGACTGGTCGGTCTCGGCTTGGTCGCCTCCGGCGGCGGCTGGCTCGGTCGGGCGCAGATCCTTGCTGGAGGTGCGATCGAGCTGAGGCTGGCCATCCGCTCTGTCTTCTGGCGTCTCCCCTTCGACTCCCTCCTCCACCTCGCCTTCTTCCTCACCACTGGAGTCGATCACCTCCGCCGAGTCCTCACCGACGTCCGGATTCATCCCGAACCATTCCGGCGGTGCCTCGTCGCCGTTCTCAGCCCGCTCTGGAACGAAGATGCTGGTATCGGTGTACTCTGCGATCGACGCAGCGCGCTTGGCGAGATCGTCTTCCACGGCCACCAACTCCTCCTGAGCTTCTTGCCGGAACGTGGCTAGCTGGGCTAGGCTCAGCCCAGGGTACCACGCCTTGACGAACTCCAAGGCCCGGCGCACTCCGGCCCGGGCCGAAGAGCCCTTCCAGGCCTCAAGGTGGCCGGCCGCGACTTCCAGCCGGTCGGCAGTCCGACTGGGAGTGCGCGGAGCCGGCATGTCCGGCCACAGGGTGGCAATTGCCTGGGCACCGACACGCTGAAGCCGGCGCAACATCCGGTTAGCCGGCCGAAGGCGGGCCTCGATGCTCAGGATCTGCTCGTCAAGAGTTCGGGGGGCGTCGGCGGCGATCTTCGCGCCGTCCGCCCTCCGCCCCTCGCGATCAGCTTCGATGGCTTGGCTGGCAGTGTTCGAGTGGCCAGGGAAGAAGTCTGCCAAGATAGAAGAATGAAGAGCAAGATTAAAAGACTAAGAAGTCGGCTCGACTAGCAGTCGGTAGCTAGAAAAAGAAAACGAGGGAAAGCTCACCGTCGACGAGATCCTCGATCTCATGGAAGCCGGAGGCCAGCATCGCTTCCTTGTCAGTCCAGGAGGAGCGCTCGATCGCGAACTCAGCAAGGAGGGCGGTCTCCTTGTCCTCCGCCTCCTTATGGGCCTTCTTGAGTAGCTCCTTCTGCTCTGCCACTTGCGTGACCAGCAGGTCGCGTTCCGCGGCCAGCTTATTGCACTCCACCTCCTTGGCATGCAGCACGGCGTTGGCCTCGCCCAGCTGCTGCCGCAGGGTGGCGCTGGCCTCTGCAGAAAGAAGAAGAAAAAAGGCGTCAGTCATCAACAAGGAAGAAAGGTCACCGGGGAGATCCGGCCCGACTGCTCGGCAGTCGGCCCGAATCTCGGGAACTACAGCCCGCCGGTGCACCAGCGCGCCCCCGCAGAAAATAAGAGGACTCACTCCGGCTTTCCGTCAAGTCGGCGGTCTGCTTGGCCAACTCCTCGACGTTGGCGTTGAAGGCGGCCACGCGAAGATTGTGGTAGTCCTACGATCAGAATTTCGGACAAATGTTAGTGCCTGGAACTCGCCGATTAGAGTTCCGAGCCGCCTGCTCAGCAGCCAGCCCGAAACTCGGGGACTACACCCAATGGGTGCGCTGTCGCGCCCCCACGAAGAAGTACAAGAAACAAAAACAAGGAAGAAATAAACATACCCGGACGGCCTCTCGCGCCGCCAAGTGCGCCTTATTGCAGCCCAAGATGGCGTCGCCCTTGGCTCGGATCTTGGCTTGGACGTCCAAGAGCGCCCGGTTCAATGGGCCCGTCCCGCCTCCTTGCATCCACCCAGTGGGCGCGGCGCTCGTCACCTCGGCGTCGAGGACCGAGAAGCTCGTAGTGCCGGTCTCCAGAGGGTGCGACGCCGAAGCCGCCTTCGCAAGATGGCGACGCGTCGACATGCCGACCTGGAGAATTAGGCCCACCACCTCCTCGTCTTCAGTCGGCGGCACCGGCGGGTCCGCCAGCTGCCCGCCTTGCGCGCTCCCAGATGGCGGCGGAGGCGGCACGATCACGTCTGGCATGGAGGCATCGCCGCCCTCCCTCTCCATGACCGGGTTCACGCTGCCGGCTTCCCCAGTCTGCACCATGAACTCCGGAGGCGGTGGCGCAGAATTCAGTGGAGTGACAAAAACCGCCGACTAGCGGTGTGCGGCTTCTTCAACCTGCTTCTTCGCCGTGTCGGCGGCCTCGGCCTCCGCCAGTTTCTTCTTGGCGGCGGCCTCCGCCTTCTCCAGACGGGCGGCTTCCTGCTCCTCACGCATTTCTTGCGTGTTCCACTCCGTCGCCTCCCGGAGGTCGGCGGCTGGGTCAATCCGCCGAGTGGTGGCGGAAGTCTCCGCCGACCCCACGATGGAGGCGGCGGCGACCTTCTCAAGAGAAAGGGGAGCCCTGAACCAAAAGAAACTAGCAAAGAACTCAGACAAGATCCACCAAACAAAGAATGAAGGCGAAAGGAGGGGGCACTCACGCGGAGACCAGCGGCGGCTTCTTCACCTCCTTGCGGAAGCGGTTGGCCTTTGCGGTCGCCTCGTCCCGCTTGGTTGCCGCGGCCGAGCCCTTGGGTTTCTTCGGGCAGCTGCCGAACATACTTGGCACGGCCCTGCGCTTCTTCGCACTGCCTTGAGCGTCCGGTGCGGCTGAAGAGCTCGCGCCGGGCTGGCCGACTCCTGGCTGGTGGTGGGGGGCGACCTCCTCGTCATCATCAGGCCAGTCCTCGAGACTTGCCCCGAGCCGTGGGCCGCCCGCTTCGCCGCCTCCTCCCTCGGCGTCATCTTCCAAGGCCGCCACCCCCAAATCGGGGTCGTCGACGTTGCTCTCCGTCCGGTCTGTGAGGAATTCACGGGCCGGCCCCACGGTGCCGGCTGCTGGATGGAGGAGGGGGTTCTGACCAAAGCCGACTGGTCAGATCAGACAAGACAGACTCGACGACGAAGAAGTCAAGAAAGTTAAAGAAAAAGAGAAAATGAAACAACTTACTATGGGCGGAGGGTTGGCACGTGAATACGGATCCTTGCCGAACTGCCACTCTTCCGTAAGGCTGCAGTTCGCAAGGTAGTTCACCATATAGGCCACCTCTTCGTGAGGCATCTCCTTGGTACACATCCAACTCGGGTCCCGATGCCCGCTCATCTGGCAAATCAAATGGGGGCGACCTTGGAGTGGGAGCACTCTACCACGGCGGCTCCAACAACTCGCCCGGTCAGACCCTCCGATCATCAAGACTGAGTCGCGCGACGGTGCCGGCTCCCTGCCGGCGTCAGCGTCTTGGCCCGGTACGACTAGTTGGGCTGCCTCCAAGCCGGCGGGCCGGCCACATAGGCCGGCAGATTGACCCAGTCGCCCTCCGTGAAGACGCTCTTCATGTAGAAGTACGACCGCCGCCACATCTTCACCGACTTTATCAGCTTGATGGAGGGAAACGGGTTGTCGGCCCCCGACCTCCGCATGGTGATGAACGCACCGCACTGAGCCGGCACGCCTACGGCTTGGGTGCCAAGCTTGGTGTGGAAGAACTCCCCCCAGAGCTCGATGGTGGGGAGAACGCCGAGGAAGCCTTCGCACAAGGCGACAAAGGCGGACAACAACACCACCGTGTTGGGGGTGAGGTGGTCCGGCTGGAGACCATAGAATTCAAGAAAGGAGCGGAAGAAGCCGCTTTACAGCGGAGAGGCCTCGCAGGCGGTCTGGCGGAAGGCGACCCGCCGCCCTCTGCGTCGGCGAGATTTCCCCCCTCGGCGCGAGGTGGACCCGCACGTAATCCTCGGCGGGCAACCGGCGCGTCTTGCGGAGGAAGTTGACATGATCGTCGTGGACCTCCGAACCGTCCTAGGTGCCGGAGTGCACCGCGAGGGGCGCGGTGGCGGAGGAAGAGCTCATCAGGGACGAAGCGCTGCGGTGCTCTGCGTGGCGATGAGGCGCGGCGGCGAGAGGAAGAAGAAAGAAGAGGCAGTGAGGAGGAAGGGGGCGCGCGTGCTCTGCCACTCCCCCTCTCCCGCCTACTTATAGGCCTGTGGGCTGCGAAGCCGAGGGGACGGGCGTGGGATTTACTGCGCCCACTACCCCACGTCCCCACGATTATTGCGCAAGTTACTACGCGCAGTAACTCCATGGGAATCTCAACCGACCGCCTCGGCCACAGCGGATACGCTCACGCGCCGAGGCGTGGTAGTGGCGGGCCCGGCCACTTGCTACCACGTGGCGGGCTCGAGGAGGGCGGTGGCCTGGAAGCTTAGCTAGCACGCCACCTGGATCCCGCCGAGGCGTTCAAAATTTTTGGACAAGTAAAATTGTGCGAGCCCGACTCCTACCAGTCGGCCTGGCGGAAGACGGACGAGGCACCACCTCAAGCACTCGGAGAGAGAAACTGCTGAGGCTTCTCGGCTGATCCTTCGCGGCGCCTCACCAGCTTCAGGGACTACTGTCGGAGTAATGGGCCACGGGTAGGCCAACCCGGAGCCCAGAACCTTTCAAGACATTAGGGTAGGCCGCGCCCCTCAAGGCATCAAGACAAGGTGCCGCCTTCTGATAGCCGGCTGGCGGAGTAGCCGGCTGTTCGGAGGCGGCCGAGTCCCGGCGGACGGCCGACTCCCCCCATGATGACAAGCCGACTCCTAGCTGGCTACTTCCAGAGAAGCCGACCGCTAGTAGTTGGCCCATGGCGCCCTTGAAGTCTGCACCCACATAAAGGAGGACAAGACGAGGAGTGGCTATAGTGTAGCCCACCCCCGAATCCAGGCGTGGCAAGGCACACAAAGGCTCAGACGGGCGGAGATCTCACAGACGCATCAAGATGTGCCACTTCCCCGATACCACCACAAGCAAGTGAGTCCTGCTCCCACGACGGGCCTGGCTTGGTGCAGCCCAAGGACGGCGGGCCCCACCAGTCAGCGAGAGCCCAGAAGACGGCGACCTCTCCACCAGTCGGACCAGAGGGAGGTCGGCCCCCAGGAGTCGGCCTGCCCCTTCCTCGGGGCCCTCGCACCACTAATCAGACGAGACCTGGCGTGGCTACAGTAATCGCCCACCAGGCGGCGGGCTGTAGCCACACCCCCCCTGACCAAGCCTGCGTCATTAGAGACACGACTATAGTGATCTGCAGCCGACAAGACCCGCGAGCGGCGGAGGCGGCCTGTCGGCTCTGCACTGCAGAAAGGCGGGCCCCTGTAAGCCGGAGAAGCCGGAGGTCTGAGACACCGACAAAGTCCTACACTCTAAGATTACCAATGTACCCCCGGGGGGTAGGCCTATATAAACCCCCCAGGGCACCCATGCAAAGGGTTCGAATCCATTAGCACTAGACCAGATCATATAGGGAGGAGAGAGCTAGCCTTGCCCTTCTCCTACCTCAAGCATACAGCTCAAGGAGCAACCTTGTACTCAGTTTGCCTTAGTGATCATGCTGAGACCCCGCAGAGCAGGACTAGGGGTGTTATCTCCTAGGAGAGCCTCGAACCTGGGTAAAGTCCGCCGGCGTTCGTGTCTACGCCTCATCCCGCTTCCAGGCACCGGCAACGTTCTACTCGCTCCCACCATGATAAGCCATCCTTTGGCATATGTCGCACCCAACCCCCGACAGCAAGGCTAGATAAAGATAGTCAATGTAGCTCTTTAGTTGATGATCAAATTTCCCCTACACCACCATACCAGGTGCTTGCTCTAACTTGGCAGTGTGATATGTGGTTGCATGTCGCATCTGGTGTCTAGCTTGTATTGCTTTTAATTTGATTAATTTCATCAGCTATTCTGCTTACTTTACACATTATACCTGTTAATGTGACATGCCTTCCTATTTTTGGTACATACTACATCTGTCTATCTGAAGGAAATATGCCCTAGAGGCAATAATAAAGTTATTATTTATTTCCTTATTTCATGATAATTGTTTATTATTCATGCTAGAATTGTATTAACCGGAAACATAATACATGTGTGAATACATAGACAAACAGAGTGTCACTAGTATGCCTCTACTTGACTAGCTCATTGATCAAAGATGGTTAAGTTTCCTAACCATAGACATGAGTTGTCATTTGGTAAACGGGATCACATCATTAGAAGAATGATGTGATTGACTTGACCCATTCCGTTAGCTTAGCACTTGATCGTTTAGTTTACTGCTATTGCTTTCTTCATGACTTATACATGTTCCTATGACTATGAGATTATGCAACTCCCGATTACCGGAGGAACACTTTGTGTGCTACCAAACGTCACAATGTAACTGGGTGATTATAAAGGTGCTCTACATGTGTCTTCGATGGTACTTGTTGAGTTGGCATAGATCGATATTAGGATTTGTCACTCCGATTGTCGGAGAGGTATCTCTGGGCACTCTCGGTAATGCACATCACTATAAGCCTTGCAAGCAATGTGACTAATGAGTTATTTACGGGATGATGCACTATGGAACGAGTAAAGAGACTTGCCGGTAACAAGATTGAGCTAGGTATTGAGATACCGACGATCGGATCTCGGGTAAGTAACATACCGATGACAAAAGGAACAACGTATGTTGTTATGCGGTTTGACCGATAAAGATCTTCGTAGAATATGTAGGAACCAATATGAGCATCCAAGTTCCGCTATTGGTTATTGACCGGAAACGTGTCTCGGTCATGTCTACATAGTTCTCGAACCCGTAGGGTCCGCACGCTTAAAAGTTCTGTGACGATCGGTATTATGAGTTTATATGTTTTGATGTACCGAAGGTAGTTCGGAGTCTCGGATATGATCACGGACATGACGAGGAGTCTTGAAATGGTCGATACGTAAAGATTGATATATTGGACGACTATATTTGGACATCGAAATGGTTCCGGGTGAATTCGAGAATTTACCGGAGTACCATTAGGTTACCGGAACCCCCCGGTAAGTGTATGGGCCTTATTGGGCCTTAGTGGAATAGAGGAGGAGGAAGCATAGGAGGTGCGCCCCCCCAAGCCCAATCCGAATTGGGTGAGGGGGCCGACCCCCTTTCCTTCTTCTCTCCCTCCTCTTTCCTACCTCTCCTACTCCACTTGGAAGGGGGGGAATCCTGCTCCTGGTGGGAGTAGGACTCCCCTATGGCGCGCCCTAGGGAGGGCCGGCCCTCCCCCTCCTCTACTCCTTTATATACGGGGAGGGAGGCACCCCTTGGAGACAACAATTGATCATTGATCTTTTAGCCGTGTGCGGTGCCCCCCTCCACCATATTCCACCTCGGTCATATCGTAGCGGTGCTTAGGCGAAGCCCTGCGTCGGTAACTTCATCAACATCGTCATCAGGCCATCGTGCTGACGAAACTCTCCCTCGAGCTCTACTGGATCGTGAGTTCGCAGGATGTCACCGAGCTGAACGTGTGCTGAACACGGAGGTGCCGTACGTTCGGTACTCATGATCGGTCGATCGTGAAGACGTATGACTACATCAACCGCGTTGTCATAACACTTCCGCTTTCGGTCTACGAGGGTACGTGGACGACATTCTCCCCTCTCGTTGTTATGCATCACCATGATCTTGCATGTGCGTAGGATTTTTTTTGAAATTACTACGTTCCCCAACAGTGGCATCCGAGCCAGGTTTATGCGTAGATGTTATATGCATGAGTAGAACACAAGGGAGTTGTGGGCGATACAAGTCATACTGCTTACCAGCATGTCATACTTTGGTTCGACGATATTGTTGGATGAAGCGGCCCGGACCGACATTACGCGTACGCTTATGCGAGACTGGTTCTACCGACGTGCTTTGCAAACTGGTGGCTGGCGGGTGTCTGTTTCTCCAACTTTAGTTGAACTGAGTGTGGCTACGCCCAGTCCTTGTGAAGGTTAAAACAACACTAACTTGACGAAATATCGTTGTGGTTTTGATGCGTAGGTAAGAACGGTTCTTGCTCAACCCGTAGCAACCACGTAAAAACTTGCAACAACAAAGTAGAGGACGTCTAACTTGTTTTTGCAGGGCATGTTGTGATGTGATATGGTCAAGGCATGATGCTATATTTTATTGTATGAGATGATCATGTTTTCTAACAGAGTTATCGGCAACTGGCAGGAGCCATATGGTTGTCGCTTTATTGTATGAAATGCAAACGCCCTGTAATTGCTTTACTTTATCACTAAGCGGTAGCGATAGTCGTAGAAGCAATAGTTGCCGAGACGACAACGATGCTATGATGGAGATCAAGGTGTCGCGCCGGTGACGATGGTGATCATTACGGTGCTTTGGAGATGGAGATGAAAGGCACAAGATGATGATGGCCATATCATATCACTTATGTTGATTGCATGTGATGTTTATCCTTTATGCATCTTATTCTTCTTTGATTCACGATAGCATTATAAGATGATCTCTCACTAAACTTCAAGGTATAAGTGTTCTCCTTGAGTATGCACCATTGCGAAAGTCCGTCGTGCCGAGACACCACATGATGATCGGGTGTGATAAGCTCTACGTTCAAATACAACGGGTGTAAGCCAGTTTTGCACATGCAGAATACTCGGGTTAAACTTGACGAGCCTATCATATGCAGATATGGCCTCGGAACACTGGGACCGAATGGTCGAACGTGAATCATATAGTAGATATGATCAACATAGTGATTTTCACCATTGAAAACTACTCCATCTCACGTGATGATCGGACATGGTTTAGTTGATATGGATCACGTGATCACTTAGATGATTAGAGGGATGTCTATATAAGTGGGAGTTCTTAAGTAATATGATTAATTGAACTTTGATTTATCATTAACTTAGTACCTGATAGTATTTTGCTTGTCTATGTTGTAGATCAATAGCTCGCGATGTAGTTCCCCGTTTATTTTTGATATGTTCCTAGAGAAATATATGTTGAAAGATGTTGGTAGCAAAGATGCGGACTAGCTCCGTGATCTGAGGATTATCCTCATTGCTGCACAGAAGTATTATGTGCTTGATGTACCTCTAGGTGACAGATCTATTGCAGGAGCAGATGCATACGTTATGAACGTTTTGACAAAAAGCTCGGAAAGATGACTACTTGATAGTTTAGTGCACCATGCTTTACGGCCTAGAATTGGGACTTCAAAAATGTTTTGAACGCCATGGAGCATATAAGATGTTCCAAGAGTTGAAATTGGTATTTCATACTCATGCCCGTGTCAAGAGGTATGAGACCTCTGACAAAGATTTCTTTCCTACAAGATGGAGGAGAATATCTCAACCAAAGTGAGCATGTGCTCGATTGTCTGGTACTACAATTGCTTGAATCAAGTGGGAGTTAATCTTCCAGATAAGATAGTAATTGACAAAGTTCTCTAGTCACTATCACCAAGTTACTAGAACTTCGTGATGAACTATAATATGCAAGGGATGACCAAAACAATTCCCAAGCTCTTCGTGATGCTAAAATCGGCGAAGGTAGAAATCAAGAAAAACATCAAGTGTTGATGGTTGACAAGACCACTAGTTTCAAGAAAAAGGGCAAAGGGAAGAAGGGAAACTTCAAGAAGAACGACAAGCAAGTTGCTGCTCAAGTGAAGAAGCCCAAGTCTGGACCTAAGCCTGAGACTAAGTGCTTCTACTGCAAAGGGATTGGTCACTGGAAGCGGAACTACCCCAAGAATTTGGCTGATAAAAAGGATGGCAAAGTGAAAAAAAGTATATTTGATATACATGTTATAATGTGTACTTTATTAGTGTTTATAGCAACTCCTCAGTATTTGATACTAGTTCAGTTGCTAAGAGTAGTAACTCGAAACAGGAGTTGCAAAATAAACAGAGACTAGTTAAGGGCGAGGTGATGATGTGTGTTGGAAGTGATTCCAAGGTTGATAAGATCACCATCGCACACTCCCTTTACCTTCGAGATTAGTGTTGAACCTAAAATAAATGTTATTTTGTGTTTGCGTTGAGCATGAATATGATTGGATCATGTTTATTGCAATACGGTTATTCATTTAAGTCAAAGAATAATTGTTGTTCTATTTACATGAATAAAAACCTTCTACGGTCATACACTCAATATAAATGGTTTATTGAATCTCGATCGTAGTGATACACATATTCATAATATTGAAGCCAAAATATGCAAAGTTAATAATGATAGTGCAACTTATTTGTGGCACTGCCGTTTAGGTCATATTGGTGTAAAGCGCATGAAGAAACTCCATGTTGATGGGCTTTTGGAATCACTTGATTATGAATCACTTGATGCTTATGTAACCATGCCTCATGGGCAAGATGACTAAGACTCCATTCTCCTAACAATGGAGCGAGCAACTGACTTATTGGAAATAATACATACTGATGTATGCGGTCCGATGAGTGTTGAGGCTCACGGCGGGTATCGTTATTTTCTGACCTTCGCAGATGATTTGAGCAGATATGGGTATATCTACTTGATGAAACACAAGTCTCAAATATTTGAAAAGTTCAGAGAATTTCAGAGTGAAGTGGAGAATCATCGTAACAAGAAAATAAAAAGTTTCTATGATATGATCGTAGAGGTAAACTATTTGAGTTAACGAGTTTGGCCTTCAGTTAAAACAATGTGAATTAGTTTCACTACTCACGCCACCTGGAACACCACAGTGTAATGGTGTGTCCGAACGTCATAACCGTACTTTATTAGATATAGTGAGATCTATGACGTCTCTTACCGATTGACCACTATCGTTTTGGGATTATGCATTAGAGACATCTGCATTCATGTTAGATAGGGCACCATCGAAATCCGTTGAGACGACGCCTTATGAACTATGGTTTGGCAAGAAACCAAAGTTGTCGTTTATTAAAGTTTGGGGCTGCGATGCTTATGTGAAAAAACTTCAACCTGATAAGCTCGAACCCAAATCGAAGAAATGTGTCTTCATAGGATACCCAAAGGAAACTGTTGGGTACACCTTCTATCACAGATCCGAAGGCAAGACATTTGTTGCTAAGAATGGATCCTTTCTAGAGGAGTTTCTCTCAAAAGAAGTGAGTGGGAGGAAAGTAGAACTTGATGAGGTAATTATTCTGCTCCCTTATTGGAAAGTAGTTCATCACAGAAACCGGTTCCTGTGACACCTACACCAATCAATGAGGAAGCTAATGATGTTGATCATGAAACTTCAGATCAAGTTACCACTGAACCTCGTAGGTCAACCAGAGTAAGATCCGCACCAGAGTGGTACGGTAATCATTCTGGAGGTCATGTTACTTGACCATGACGAACCTATGAACTATGAGGAAGCGATGATAAGCCCAGATTCCGCAAAATGGTTTAAGGCCATGAAATCTGAGATGGGATCCATGTATGAGAACAAAGTTTGTACTTTGGTTGACTTGCCCGATGATCGGCAAGCCATTGAGAATAAATGGATCTTCAAGAGGAAGACGGATGCTAATAGTAGTGTTACTATATACAAAGCTCGAATTGTCACAAAAAGGTTTTTGACAAGTTCAAGGTGTTGACTACGATGAGATTTTCTCACTCGTAGCGATGCTTAAGTCTGTCCGAATCATGTTAGCAATTGCCACATTTGATGAAATTTGGCAAATGGATGTCAAAACTGCATTCCTTAATGGATTTCTTAAAGAAGAGTTGTATATGATACATCAAGAAGGTTTTGTCAATCCTAAAGGTGCTAACAAAGTGTCCGAGCTCCAGCGATCCATCTATGGACTGGTGCAAGCATCTCGGAGTTGGAATATACGCTTTGATGAGTTGATCAAATCATATAGTTTTATACAGACTTGCGGTGAAGCCTGTATTTACAAGAAAGTGAGTGGGAGCACTACAACCTTTTCTGATAAGTATATGTGAGTGACATATTGTTGATCAAAAAAGATGTAGAATTTTCTGGATATCATAAAAGAGTATTTGAAAGGAGTTTTTCAAAAGAAAAACCTCAGTAAAGCTGCTTACATATTGAGCATCAAGATCTATAGAGATAGATCAAGACGCTTGATAAGTTTTTTCGATGAGTACATACCTTGACAAGATTTTGAAGTAGTTCAAAATGGAACAGTCAAATAAGGAGTTCTTGCCTGTGTTGCAAGGTGTGAAATTGAGTAGACTCAAAACCCGACCACGACAGAAAATAGAAAGAGAATGAAAAGTCATTCCCTATGCCTCAGTCATAGGTTCTATAACGTATGCTATGCTATGTACCAGACCTATTGTATACCCTTCCCTAAGTTTGGCAAGGGAGTACAATACTGATCTAGGAGTAGATCATGGGACATTGGTAAAAATTATCCTTAGAGGACTAAGGAAATATTTCTCGGTTATGGATGTGATAAAGAGTTCGTCGTAAAGAGTTACGTCGATGCAAGCCTTTTCACCGATCCGGATGACTCTGAGTCTCAATCTAGATACATATTGAAAATAGGAGCAATTAGCTAGAGTAGCTCCATGCAGAGCTTTGTAAGACATAGAAATTTGCAAAATACATAAGGATCTGAATGTGTCAGACCCGTTGAATCACATGGCGATGTGAACTAGATTATTGACTCTAGCGCAAGTGGGAGACTGAAGGAAATATGCCCTAGAGGCAATAATAAAGTTATTATTTATTTTCTTATTTCATGATAAATGTTTATTATTCATGCTAGAATTGTATTAACCGGAAACATAATACATGTGTGAATACATAGACAAACAGTGTCACTAGTATGCCTCTACTTGACTAGCTCGTTGATCAAAGATGGTTAAGTTTCCTAACCATAGACATGAGTTGTCATTTGATAAACGGGATCACATCATTAGAAGAATGATGTGATTGACTTGACCCATTCCGTTAGCTTAGCACTTGATCGTTTAGTTTACTGCTATTGCTTTCTTCATGACTTATACATGTTCCTATGACTATGAGATTATACAACTCCCGACTACCGGAGGAACACTTTGTGTGCTACCAAACGTCACAACTTAGCTGGGTGATTATAAAGGTGCTCTACAGGTGTCTCCGATGGTACTTGTTGAGTTGGCATAGATCGAGATTAGGATTTGTCACTCCGATTGTTAGAGAGGTATCTCTGGGCCCTCTCGGTAATGCACATCACTATAAGCCTTGCAAACAATGTGACTAATGAGTTAGTTATGGGATGATGCACTATGGAATGAGTAAAGAGACTTGCCAGTAACAAGATTGAGCTAGGTATTGAGATACCGACGATTGAATCTCGGGCAAGTAACATACCGATGACAACGGGAACAACGTATGTTGTTATACGATTTGACCGATAAAGATCTTCGTAAAATATGTAGGAACCAATATGAGCATCCAGGTTCCGCTATTGGTTATTGACCGAAAACGTGTCTTGGTCATGTCTACATAGTTCTCGAACCCGTAGGGTCTGCACACTTAATAGTTCTATGACGGTCGGTATTATGAGTTTATATGTTTTGATGTACCGAAGGTAGTTCGGAGTCCCGGATATGATCGCGGACATGACGAGGAGTCTCGAAATGGTCGAGACGTAAAGATCGATATATTGGACGACTATATTTGGACATCGGAATGGTTCCGGGTGAATTCGGGAATTTACCGGAGTACCGGGAGGTTACCGGGACCCCCCCGGTAAGTGTATGGGCCTTATTGGGCCTTAGTGGAATAGAGGAGGAGGAAGCATAGGAGGGGGCGCCCCCCCAATCCCAATCCAAATTGGGTGAGGGGGCCGACCCCTTTCCTTCTTCTCTCCCTCCTCTTTCCTACCTCTCCTACTCCACTTGGAAGGGGGGGAATCCTGCTCCTGGTGGGAGTAGGACTCCCCTATGGCGCGCCCTAGGGAGGGCCGGCCCTCCCCCTCCTCTACTCCTTTATATACGGGGAGGGAGGCACCCCTTGGAGACAACAATTGATCATTGATCTTTTAGCCGTGTGCGGTGCCCCCCTCCACCATATTCCACCTCGATCATATCGTAGCGGTGCTTAGGCGAAGCCCTACATCGGTAACTTCATCAACATCGTCATCACGTCTCGTGCTGACGAAACTCTCCCTCGAGCTCTACTGGATCGTGAGTTCACGGGACGTCACCGAGCTGAACGTGTGCTGAACACGAAGGTGCCGTACGTTCAGTACTCAGGACCGGTCGATCATGAAGACGTATGACTACATCAACCGCGTTGTCATAATGCTTCCGCTTTCGGTCTACGAGGGTACGTGGACGACACTCTCCCCTCTCGTTGCTATGCATCACCATGATCTTGCGTGTGTGTAGGATTTTTTTTTGAAATTACTACGTTCCCCAACACTATTAACCATGTTCTTACATCAAACTATTGTTCTTGTGTATCCCGCATCAATCACTTATGATGAGACATGTTTAGTATATCCAACATGATATTGGTTGCATCTTTCATATGATTGATAGCATGTACCGCTTCTAATTTGTTGAAACGCCACTTATGATGAGACGCTTTTAACTTGACAGAGTCATATTGGTTGCATCTTTCATGTGGTGTCTAGCTTGCATTACTTCTAATTTGTTGAAATGGCTTCTTCATAGTTTATACAAATAGATTGAATATGCCATGCTGTCATGTTTTTTGTACATATTCCATCCTTATATCATGTGTTTGACTTACAACCAAAGTAGTGTTCATCAGTATCATGCATGAATGAGTTCCGAAGAGTGAACTTTATTCCTTTTTCTTAACTGTTTGACAAAGTTAATAAAGCGAAAGGAAATTACTAAGGCAATGGATGATGGTGCTCCTTTCGAGCAACTGAAACGAAGGGTCTCTACAAATTCTACTCCGCCATCCTCCCAACAAGATTTGCAAGACAAGCATGGCTAGACATTCAACGTAGTTGTGTTGATGATGAGCACATCTCCCCTACTCCACCATCATAGGTGCTTGCTCTAACTTGGCAATGTTATATGTGGTTGCATGTTGCGTATGATGTCTAGCTTGTATTGCTTCTAATTTTGTTGAATTGCATCTGCTTATTTTACACACTATACTTGTGAATATGACATGTGTTCCTATTTCTAGAACATACAATATCTGTCTATCATACCATGTCCTTACATCAAACTGTTGCTGCTGCTGTGTAACCTACAATAATCATTTACCATAAGACACATTTAACTTGGGAGTGTGATATAGGTTGCATCTTGCATTGTTTTCTAGCTTGTATTGTTTTCTAGCCATGGTGTCTACCTTTCATTGCTTCTAATTTGTTGAAATGTCTTCCGCTTACTTTACACATCATATGTGTGAATATGCAATGTTGTCCTTTTTATTACATATTCAATCCTCCTATCATGTGGTTGCTTTACATGAAAGTAGTATTCGTCATTATCATGCATGAATGAGCTATGAAAAGCAAATTTTATTAAATTTTCTTGTTGGTTTGACTTGACAAGGCAATACAAATAGGAAAGAGGAAAGGGGAAAAGTAAGACAGGGGTTGATGGTGTTCACATGGCGCAACCGTAAAGGAGGAACTCTATAGACATTCTACTACTATTGCTAGTGCAGTAGAAGTCCCCAAGTGCTTTCTATAGCTTGGCAGTGTGATATTTGCTTTCATGTTGCATACGGTGTCTAACTTATATTGCTTCTAATTTGATTAAATTGCATCAGATTAGTTTACACAATATACATGTGAATATGGCATGTCTTCCTCGTTTTGCATATCCTACATCTGTCTATTACATGTTCTAACATCAAACTAATATTTGTGTCTATCCTGCATCAATCACTTATGAAGAGACACCTTTAACTTGGTAGTGTGATATTGCTTGTATCTTGCATATGATTTATTGCTTCTACTGCTTCCAATTTGTTTAAATGTCACTTATGACGAGACACTGTTAACTTGGCAGAGCGATATTTGTTGCATCTTTCATATGGTGTGTAGTTTGCATTGCTTCTATTTCGTTTAAATGCCTTATGCTTAGTTTACACATCATAGATCTGATTATCTCATGCAGTCCTATTTTTCGTACATTACATCCTCCTATCATGCGTTTGTCTAACATCAAAGTACAGTTCGTCTGTATCACGCATCAATTAGTTGTGAAGAGCAATTTTTTATACCTTTTTCTTGTGGGGGAGGAAAAGAGAATGCTAGGGGATGGTGTTAGTCGTCGGGAGGTACAAAAACAGAGCCGGGACATCTCTGCACATTCTGCTAGTATAAATATTGCAATAGAAGGTCGAAGTCCACCAGATAAATCTACAAACACAGTATCCCCTGCTCCACCAGCTGCAAGATGTACCAAAAGCCACCGAAAAGTTACCACCCAATAAGCAACAACAGTGCTAGTGGTTGCAACACCTTCTTCCACAGTACCAACATATGAACGAGTTACTCATTCAATAGCTCTGCTAGCGGCAAGTTCCCAAGCTCCCTTGCCACCTGACACTACTTCCGAAGCACTCTTGACACAAGAAGACTTGGCAAGATCAGTTGAACCTTGTGAGCTTCAACACCAAGAAGGTACTTGATCGAGTCAAGTTACAGTTGCATGCTTCTTTATACGTAGTCCCACAGATCGATGTACACTAACACTTCCCATGTCCATTACTGAACCAGCACCTATGCGCGAGAGGAAACAGACATCGGGGATAATGCCCGATAATTTAACTAAATCTAAAGAAGGAAGGATGGAGATCCATTTTGAGGCAGGTTTAAAAAGGTCATGTGATGCTACAGAGTCAGCTAAGTTAGTATCAGAAGCAGTTGTTGCCATTAGGTGTCATGCACGTATCCTCCCAACATGGATTCAACACGGGAATGATAAAGACGAAACCTAGTTTAACGCCTTCCTCAACCATTTATCTATAAGAATGATTATTTATGTAAATTAGTAATATCGTCTTGCTCTCTCCCATATGATAACCCACAAGTATAGAGGATCAATTGTAGCCTTTTTCAATAAGTAAGAGTGTCAAACCCAATGAGGAGCTAAAGGTACAATTAATATTCTCTTCAAGTTCTATCGACCACTGATACAACTCTATGCACACTTAACGTTCGCTTTACCTAGAACAAGAACAAAACTACTTTGTAGGTGGAAGGATAAGTTTGCAAGAATAAAACTAGAAGTACTTAGCTAGATAATAAAAGTTAGTTTGTTTTAGTAGAGAGCTTTTTGTAACACAAAGAGAAAGATTGTCCATAAGCAATTGAATATAACATGATAGATACTTATCATATGCAATGAGGGAGAGGCGTAAGTTTACACGCTTTTCGTACTTGGATCATATGCACTTATGACTGGAACTCGAGCAAGCTTCCGCAACTACTAAAGATCATTAAGGTAAAACCCAACCATAGCATTAAGTAACAAGTCCTCTTTACTCCCTTACACAACAACCATTTAAGATTCTATCACTCGCAACCCACTATAAGCGAATTATGACGTATTGCAAAATCCTACAACGCTAATCCCACACGCTTGCGCGACACGGAGGGCACCATAGGACAACACTATAATAACATACAACTCATATCAATCACACCATACCGGAATTAACCTGTAGGACAAAAGAAATCTACTCAAACATCATAGGATTGCCACACATCATTAGATAATAATATATAGCATTAAGCACCATGTTTAAGTAGAGATTACAACGGGAATAGAGAGGTTACACCGCTGCATAGAGGGGAAAAGAGTTGGTGATGACGGTGGCAAAGTTGCTGGTGTAGATCACCGTCACGATGGTTCCCCCGGCGGCGCTCTGACACCACCGGAAGAAAGGGGGAGAGAGCACCCTCCTTCTTCTTCTTGCTTGGCCTCCCCCTTGATGGGAGGAGAGTTTCTCCTCTGGTCCATGGCTGCCATGGCTCCCGGAGGGCAGGTGGCCCTCCGAGATTGGATCTCTCTATCTGTTTCTCTTCTGTTTCGCGTCCCTGTTTCTGGCCAAAACTGTTTCTTAAATATTTGGAGATCCTTAACTCCGACTGGGCTGCTATTTTAACACAATTTTTTCTCGATATAAGCTTCCTTGCGGCCGAAGAAGGACTCCAATCGACTTACGATGTGGCCACAAGGCAACCCCGCGCGTCTTAGGGGGTGGTGGCACCCTGATGCCTTATGAAGGTTGTGGGCCTCCGTTTGCATTGATTCTTCCTCCAAAAAATCACATATATTCCAACATAAATCTCCGTAAAATTTTACCACGTCTGGACTTCGTTTGATATGTATTTTTGTGAAACAAAAAACATGCAAAAAACAGGAACTCGCTCTGAGCACTGGATCAATATGTTAATCCCAAAAATAATATAAAATTTTGCCAAAAGTATATGAAAGTTGTAGAATATTGGTATCAAACAATACAAAATTATAGATACGATGGCGACATATCACCATACTTTATAGGTTGTTGGTAATGAGACTCCCATAATTTTCAATGAAAGAGGTTCAAGTTTGATCAGCAAGATGATGCAACCAGACAAGCATGCACTCATGTTTCCAAGTCCGCTCTACGACCGTATTAGTATAACCTAAGAAAAACTCACTTTGAAGGCAAGGCTAACAATCAACTTGCCCAAACATCTCTAGTGGTAAATATAGTGGATGAAGACTAGACAACCCTTGTTAAACACTGATCTGAACGAAGTATCAGGTATGTTATATATATGTGGATCAGATCACATGTTGAACTCCTATTTACGCATGTCCCTTACAAATATATCTTCTTCTAGGTGAACTGTTCAAAGAACAAGGCCAATCGTATGAAAGTGAAATTCCAGCAGACGAGATGATCTCGTAGCTATATTGCACACTACGAGGCTCTTGTAACCAGTTGTTTTTCACTCTTTTGGTTGTGCCATATTGTCAGATCTATATTAACTTGTTCCAAATGCAAAGGAAACCGCGTAAGGACCAGAGAGAACCTGAACCAAATGCGGTGGAAATCTTCAAGGACCATTACACCAGCAAGACAAAGGGCATGACTACACCATTCAAAGCCGTTGTTGTAATTCCTTAATACTCATGCCTTTGAACTACTGGTTACTCTAACTTGTGCATTGAACTGCATGGTTTGTAGCCAATGTCTGTTACTCTTTGCAATTTTATACACAATTGTCTTAACGTATCATTGCACCTTACAAGGTTTAAAAGAGAGGAATGATGTTCTTTTGCTCTTGATCTATAATCTAGTTGCGTGTTGGACTTGCCCACACAACGCTACATTTGCCTGTTTGCCCGATCTTAGTTGTTTTGTGATATGAATGATATCATACTATGCTCACCGTATTATAAACTTTGTCTTTTTATCCTTAGCTGCGAATACAATGTGAAGAAATAGAAAATACATTAGCCTTGCTACATGGACATATGTTTGGAACCTGGTTTTATTATGTACTTTGTAGTAAAATACAACTAATATGTTACACGGGTTCACCAAAATAAGTTATGTATATAGACCCAAACTATTCTGTTTGTTTTTGCTGCCTCATTAATAACTTCTTTTATGGTTCTACTAATGTACAAATTCAACTTTCCCGCAAGCTATGGAACAAATGGTGGAACCACCACAACCTCCTGAATGTGACGAGGCAACCGCAACCACAATGTCACCTCTTGAGGTAGTGGGTCAGTATCTCTCCACTAACATTGCCAAAAGCATCTTCCTGCGTAATCCTAGGTTGGTTGTTAAAGCAACCTCATCCAAACTACCTCATGAATAAGATCTTCAAGCTCGGCAGAATGATATATCTGCACTCTAGGCACACGTTTGATACGTCCCAAACGTATCAACTTTTCCAAACACTATTGCTCTTGGTTTGGACTCTAATTTGCATGATTTGAATGGAACTAACCCGGACTGACGCTGTTTTCAGCAGAATTGCCATGGTGTTATTTTTGTGCAGAAATAATAGTTCTCGGATTGAGCTGAAAATTTATGGAGAATATTTTCAGAATACATTAAAAATATTGGCGAAGAGAACTATTAGAGGGGGGCCACCCAGGAGCCATTAGCTCAGGGGGCGCGCCCTGTGAGCTTGTGGGTCCCTCGAGCCTCTGGTTGCCCTAATTCTAACTCCATAAATATTGTTTCACAAAGAAAAAAATCAAAGAAAAAGAATCATCACATTTTACGATACGGAGCCGCCGCAACCTCCTGTTCTTCATCGGGAGGGCTGATCTGGAGTCCATTCGGGGCTCTAGAGAGGGGGATTCGATGCCGTCGTCATCATCAACCATCCTCCATCAACAATTCCATGATGCTCACCACTGGGAGAGTAATTCCTTCGTAGGCTTGCTGGACGGTGATGGGTTGGATGATATTTGTCATGTAATCAAGTCAATTTGCTAGGGCTTGATCCCTAGTATCCACTATGTTCTGATATTGATGTTGCTATGACTTTGCTATGCTTAATGCTTGTCACTAGGGCCCTAGTGCCATGATTTCAGATCTGAACCCTTTATGTTTTCATGAGTATATTTGAGTTCTTGAACCTATCTTGCAAGTTGTATGCACCTATTATGTGTTATGATCTGCATACCCCAAGGTGACAATAATTGGGATTCTTTCCGGTGATTACCGTAGTATGAGGAGTTCATATATTCACTATGTGCTAATGCTTTGTTCTGGTTCTCTAGTAAAAGGAGGCCTTAATATCCCATAGATTTCCTTGTGGACCCCGCTACCATGGGAGGGTAGGACAAAAGATAGCATGCAAGTTCTTATTATAAGGACGTATGACTATATACGGAATACATGCCTACATTATATTGATGAATTGGAACTAGTGTGTATCGCTCTAGGTTGTGACTGTTATATGATGAATGTCATCCAACACAAATATCCATCACTGGTCCAATGCCTATGCTTTTTCTCATATTGATCTTTGCTAAGTTACTACTGTTGTTGCTGTTACAATCATCACAATCTGCTACTGTTATTGTTTCTATTACTTTTGCTACTGTTACTGCTACTATCAAACCTATCAAACTACTGTGCTACTAAAAACTCTGTTGTAGAGTGATAATTTCCCAGGTGTGGTTGAATTGACAACTCAACTGCTAAGGCTCATAAATATTCTTTAGCTCCCCTTGTGTCAAATCAATAAATTTTGGTGAAATACTACCCTCGAAGACTGTCGCGACCCCCTATACTTGTGGGTTATCAAGACCTTTTTCTAGCGGCGCTGCCGGGGAGCATAGCTCTATTTATTGAGTTCACTTGGGATTTTACAGTATGAAGAATTTGAAAGACGCTAAGACCAAGATCATACCCTCTAAGACGAGGGGAGGTAAGGAACTAGCATCTAGCTCGACACTTGATTCACCATCTGTTTTAAGTAGGCTTGCGACACCACCACCTATTATTCTTTCTGATATGTCGCAAGTAATTGATGATATTACTTATGCTATAAACGGAACTTGTGATGATGCTAGTACTCTCCTTGATAATACCGTGCCACTAGGTGAATTTCTTGATGAACAACTTGCTAAAGCTAAAGAACTTGAAAATGCTGAAACTGATGAAAATTATGATTCACCTATTATGCCTAGCTCTCATACCCGAGTTGAAATACCTGATGGTTATGTTATGGATGGGGAGTAGCTAGAGAATTTCTTGCTTGTAATGATAGAGATGACGTTAAGAAATTACCGAGTAAGCTTAAGGAAAAATCTATGATAGAGAGAATCAAATATGATCCTCCTCATAAGAAATTACAGAGTTTGCTACTTCTCATATCTTTGTTACTGATAAGGATTATGAATTCTTTGTTGATCATGAGTTAATTACTTTGATTGAATCTAATCCTTTTCACGGTTATAAAACTGAATCTGTTGTGGCACACCTTACTAAATTAAATGATATAGCCACCCTATTTGCTCATGAGGAAAAAATTCGCTATTACTATGGTCTTAAGTTGTTTCCTTTGTCACTAAAGGGTGATGCTAAGAAATAGTTTAATACTCTTGCTCCTAGTTGTGTGCATAGTCCCTAGGATATGATATATTACTTCTTTGAAAAATATTTTCCTGCTCATAAGAAACAAGCTGCCTTACATGAAATATTTAACTTTGTGCAAATTGAAGTAGAGAATCTCCCTCAAGCTTGGGCGAGGCTTCTCCAATTACTTAATGCTTTGCCAGATCATCCTCTTAAGAAAAATTAAATACTTGATATCTTTTATAATGGACTAACCGATGCTTCTAGGGACTACCTAGATAGTTGTGTTGGTTCTGTTTTCAGGGAACGAACTATTGGACAGGCCGAAGAAATATTGAATAATATATTGAGAAATGATCATGATTGGACACTTCTTGAACCACCACTGAAGCCAACCCCGAATAAGAGAGGTATTCTATTCCTCAGTCCTAAAGATATGCAAGAGGCAAAGAAATCTATGAAATAAAAGGGTATTAAATCTGAAGATGTGAAGAATTAACCTCCTATTGAAGAAATACATTGGCTCGATATCCCAACACAGATAGTAGAGGTAAATTCTCTTTATAAATTCAATGAAGGTGATATACCTTATAATAATTTTGTTAGTCAATGCCTGGATGAGTTTGATAATTACATTGTTAAGCAAGAATATTTTAATATGTATGTTTACAAGCAATTGAAACGTCATGCTTTCATGATTGATCGTTTGAGTGACTTGATGTTCAGAATTGCTAAGGCTGTTAAGGGCTTAAGTAAACATTCATCCATGGTTCATACCCAATTAGAACAAATTGCTAAGTCGTAGAATGATTTTGTTAATAAAATGAATGATCCTGTTGTTAGAGTTGTGACTAGAGGAGGTAAAATGACGTAGGATCCTCTATATCCCGAAGGTCATCCTAAGAGAATTGAGAAAGATTCTCAAAGAATTAATGTGGAAGCACCTAGTTCATCTAAGAAGAAAAAGAAAAATGATAGAACTTTGCATACTTCTAGTGAACTTGTGGTAGAAAAACCTTCTGAGAATCATAATGATGTTTCTATTTCTGACGCCGAGACACAATCTAGTAATGAACATCCACCTAGTTATAATGATAATGATGATGTTCATGTTGATGCTCAACCAAATAATGATAAAGAACCTGATAATGATGTAGAAATAGAACCTGATGTTGATCTTGATAACCCACCTCCTAAGAATAAAAGTTATGACAAAAGTGATTTCATTGCTAGAAAAGATGGTAAGGAAAGAGAGCCATGGGTTCAAAAACCTATGCCTTTTCCCACTAAACCTCTGAAGAATAAGGATGAGGAAGATTTTGAGCACTTTGTTGAAATGCTTAGGCCAGTCTTTTTTGCGTACTAGTTTGACTGATATTTTGAAAATGCTCCATATGCTAAATACATGAAAGATATTGTCACTAATAAAAGGAAGATACTTGAAGCTGAAATTTCCACCATGATTTCAAATTATTCTTTTAAGGGTGGAGTACCTAAGAAGTTAGGAGATCCAGGAATACCCACTATACCATGCTCCATTAAAAGAAGTTATGTCAAAACTGCTTTATGTGATTTAGGACCCAGTGTTAGTTTTATGGCTTTCTCTTTATATAGAAGACTTGATCTGAATAAGCTCACACCTACTGAAATATCTTTGCAAATGGCTGATAAATCAACTGCTATACCTATTGGGATTTGCGAGGATGTTCATGTTGTAGTTGCAAATGTTACTATCTTAACAGATTTTGTTATACTTGATGTGCCCAAGGACGACACTATGTCGATCATCCTTGGCAGACCCTTTTTGAATACTGTAGGGGCTGTTATCGATTGCAACAAAAGCAAGGTTAATTTTCATGTCAATGGTAATGAGCATATGGTTTATTTCCCGAGGAAACAAAGTCTGGTGAATAGTATCAACACTATGGAAAAAATTGCTACAATCACTATTGGAGGTTTTGAACTTCCCCTTCCGTCAGTCAAAAAGAATTATGAAACTCTTATTGTTGGGGAGATGCATATCCCCGTTGAGGTAACTTAGTGTCGTACGAAGTGTTAGCATCGTAACGCGGTTGATGTAGTCGTACTCTTCACGATCCAATCGCGATCCAATTCAATCCAGTGCCGAACGGACGACACCTCTGAGATTAGCACACGTTCAGCTCGATGGCGTCCTCTCCTTCTTGATCCAGCAAGTGAGGGAGAGGAGCTAGATGAGATCGTAACCAACACAATGGTATGGTGGTGGTGGCAGCAGCGAAATTCCGGCAGGGCTTCGCCAAGCGCTTACCAGAGCGACGTGGGAGGAATTGAGAGCGGGAACGGGCCAGGGTCAAGGGGTGGCTGCCGCCATGCACCTCCCTCATCTATATAGGGGGCAGGGGAGGGCATCCAAAACCCATCTAGGGCTGGCCACAAGGTTGAAATCCCTTTAAACTTGGAGATAACATCTTATCTCTAGATTCAACCCTTTAAACTTAGAGATAAGACCTTATCTCTAGGTTTAAACAACATGTGCCTTGGGGGATGGGGAGACCAGCCTATGGGCTGTAGCCCCACCCCTCATTCCATGTGGGTACTTCCTAGGTAATTGGGCGCCATGATGGAGCCCCCAGAACCTTCTAGAACCTTCCCGGTACAATACCGAAAAACCCAAACTTTTTCTGGAACCCAAAATATGACTTCCCATAGATAAATCTTTACCCCCCGGACCATTACCGAGCTCCTCATGATACCCCGAATCCCATCCAGGACTCTAAACAACCTTCGTACTTTCAGCTATAAATATCTCAATACTACCCTAGCGCGAACAAACATTAAGCGTGCGACCCTACGGGTTCGAAACATGCAGACATGACCGAGACTCCTCTCCGGTCAATAACCAATAGTGGGACCTGGATGCCCATATTGATTCCTACATATTCAATGAAAATCTTTGTTGGTTGAACCACTATGTCAAGGATTCAGTCAATCCCGTATGGAATTCCTTTTGTCCGGCGATATGTTACTTGCCCGAGTTTTGATCGTTCGTATCTCCATACCTAGTTCAATCTCATTACCAACAAGTATCTTTACTCGTTTCGTAATACAAGATCCCATGAATAAACTCATTAGTCACATGAAGCTTCTTATGATGTTGTATTACCGAGAGGGCCCAAAGATATCTCTCCGTCACACGGAGCGACAAATCCTAGTCTCGATCCATGCAACCCAACAGACACTTTTGGAGATACCCGTAGAGCACCTTTATGATCACCCAATTACGAAGTGGCATTTGATAGCACACAAGGCATTCCTCTGGTATCCAGGAGTGGCATGATCTCATGGTCGAAGGAACAAATACTTGACATGAACAAAGCTATAGCAAATAACTAAACGATCTGATGCTAAGCTTACGGTTGGGTCTGTCCATCACATCATTCTTCTAATGATGTGATCCCATTATCAAATGACAACTCATGTCTATGGTTAGGAAACCATAATCATCTTTGATCAACAAGCTAGTCTAGTAGAGGCTTACTAGGGACACGGTGTAGCTTATGTATTCACACATGTATTTAAGTTTTCGTTCAATACAATTATAGCATGAATAATAAACATTTATCATGAATGGGAAATATGATAATAACCAATTTATTATTGCCTCTAGGGCATATTTCCAACACTGAACACACCCCAGGGGGTGCACCTGTGAGCCACAAGCTCACAGGGCGCGCCTAGTGAGCATGTGGGTCCCACATGGGCCCCCTCACTTATTCCAGCCAACCATTGCCTTCTCTTACCTCCAGAAAAAATCACCATTGCTTTTAAACATGTGTTCTTTCTCATTCCCATGTGATTCTCGATCCCCTTGCTCGGAGCTCCGTTTTCGAAACTATTTTGGGGGATTACACATTGTCCTTGGTATGTGACTCCTCCAATGTTCCAATTACTTTTTGGTCTAGTGCTTTATGTTTTGCAAATTTTGCTACTGTTGGTGACTATGTATATGAGGTTGCATGTTGAATTTGTATGGTCCAAAGTAGTTTTGATGAATGATATAGCCTCTAGGCACTTGTGGGAGTAGTTGCTATCAATTTTGTTAAATTTTGTTCACTTTTATTTTGAGGCACTAAAAATTTCTGAAAATTTCAGAGGAAGAAAATGCTTAGGAAGATGTTCCATGGTGGTTCTTCGAGCAAGAGCTCTCCAAGGATTGCAATACGTGAGCCGGACCTCGAACCGCCTCGGGATGCCCTTGTGCAACTGTGTGAGTGGTCGGCTGATTTCTTCATGATTCGAGCCAGCATTAAGGAAGAGTTTGATATGTATGTACAGTTGTACACAATGCTGAGCTAACGAACTTCTTATCAGATAAGTGTTCACAGTACCATGATCTCACTGATTCCTTTGTGCACAAATTCAAGTATGTATCTCACCGCACCTCTCATAACGTTATGTTCAATTTATATTGAAATCCTTTTCACAAGACCATTGAGGAATTTAGTGAGGCTTTTAGAATTCCATCTTGGGGGACATGCCTTGAACCCCGTAAAGCTTACTGCAATGAATTTCTTATGAATATTACTAGAGGTGAAACTAGAGGCATAACGCAAGTGGGCATGGGGAGCATCCACTTTCTCGCTATCCATTATTTTTCTCTGTTCATAGGTATGTGAATTAATGGCAAACAAGACCCTAGTCATTTATGCGCACCTGATTTGAGCATTCTCAAGAGTGCAATATTGAGAGATAGAAAATTTAACATGGGGGCCATCATTCCACGTCGCTTACATAATAACTCTTGTTGGTGATCTTTTTGGCAGAATCTATGCTACTTGCTTAACTTCTCATCTTGGTGTACCAATAAAAGAAAATGACACCTTATTGCCGCCTAGTTACCTAGGTTATGAGGCTATGGAATGTCACCAGTTCCTTGAAAGGAACAACCCACCGCTTTGATGCAGACTAATCTTTAATAGGCGTCATGTTGCCCATATTACTTTGCCTACTCCTGCCTTCTTTAACTTTCAGGAAAAACAAAGTTATTTTATACTTGCGGAGGAGGCTGCCCGCCGTAATGAGTTAGCCTGCCAAGCTGTTGTTGGGGAACATTGCAGAAAATAAAAAATTTTCTACGGTTTCACCAAGATCCATCTATGAGTTCATCTAGCAACGAGTGATAGGAGTGCATCTACATACCTTTGTAGATCCTGAGCGGAAGCATTCAAGAGAACGGGGTTGAGGGAGTCGTACTCGTCGTGATCCAAATCACCGATGACCAAGTGCCGAACGGACATCACCTCCGCATTCAACACACGTACGGAGCGGATGACGTCTCCCGCACCTTGATCCAGCAAGGAGGAGGGAGAGGTTGAGGAAGAAGGCTCCAACAGCAGAACGACGGCGTGGTGGTGATGGATTGGCAGTTCTCCCAAGAGGCTTCGCCAAGCTCACGCGGAGGAGGAGAGGTGTTGGGAGGAGGGCTGCGCCTTGGATGTCGTGTGCAGCCCTCCCCTCGCCCCTCTATTTATAGGGGAAGGGGGCC
Organism: Aegilops bicornis; assembly: GCA_021605145.1. NCBI lineage: Eukaryota > Viridiplantae > Streptophyta > Magnoliopsida > Poales > Poaceae > Aegilops > Aegilops bicornis. The sequence continues at coordinate 733,919,631 of CM038673.1, forward strand.
GACCCCCTCTAGATGAGATCTAGGGGGGGGGGCGGCCAAGGGGAGGGGGCTTGCCCCCCAAGCAAGGGGGGCGCCCCCACTAGGGTTTCCCCCCCAACCCAAGGCGCATGGGCCCAAGGGGAGGGTGCGCCCAGCCCTCCAGGGGTTGGTTCCCTGCCCACTACGGCCCTTGATGCCCTCCGAGAGAGGTGGCCCCTCCCGATGGACCCCCGGAACCCCTCCGGTGGCCCCGGAACAATACCGATATGCCCTCAAAACTTTCCGGTGATCGTATGACAACTTCCCATATATAAATCTTCACCTCCGGACCATTCCGGAACTCCTCGTGACGTCCGTGATCTTATCCGGGACTTCGAACAACATTCGGTAATCACATACAAGTCTTCCTAATAACCCTAGCGTCACCGAACCTTAAGTGTGTAGACCCTACGGGTTCGGGAGACACGTAGACATGACCGAGACGGCTCTCCGATCAATAACCAACAGCGGGATCTGGATACCCATGTTGGCTCCCACATGCTCCTCGATGATCTCATCGGATGAACCACGATGTCGAGGATTCAAGCAACCCCGTATACAATTCCCTTTGTCAATCGGTACGACTTGCCCGAGATTCGATCGTCGGTATCCCAATACCTCGTTCAATCTCATCACCGGCAAGTCACTTGACTCGTACCGTAATGCATGATCCCGTGACCAAACACTTGGTCTCTTTGAGCTCATTATGATGATGCATTACCGAGTGGGCCCAGAGATACCTCTCCGTCATACAGAGTGACAAATCCCGGTCTCGATCCGTGTCAACCCAATAGACACTTTCGGAGATACTCGTAGTATACCTTTATAGTCACCCAGTTACGTTGTGATGTTTGGTACACCCAAAGCACTCCTACGGTGTCCGGAGTTACACGATCTCATGGTCTAAGGAAAAGATACTTGACATTGGAAAAGCTCTAGCAAACGAACTACACGATCTTGTGTTATGCTTAGGGTTGGGTCTTGTCCATCACATCATTCTCCTAATGATGTGATCCCGTTATCAATGACATCCAATGTCCATAGTCAGGAAACCATGACTATCTATTGATCAATGAGCTAGTCAACTAGAGGCTCACTAGGGACATGTTGTAGTCTATGTATTCACACGTGTATTACGATTTCCGGATAATACAATTATAGCATGAATAAAAGACAATTATCATGAACAAGGAAATATAATAATAATCCTTTTATTATTGCCTCTAGGGCATATTTCCAACAGTCTCCCACTTGCACTAGAGTCAATAATCTAGTTACATTGTGATGAATCGAACACCCATAGAGTTCTCGTGTTGATCATGTTTTGCTTTCATGGAAGAGGTTTAGTCAACGGATTTGCGACATTCAGATCCGTATGCGCTTTGCAAATTTCTATGTCTCCATCTTGAACATTTTCACGAATGGAGTTGAAGCGACGCTTGATGTGCTCGGTCTTCTTGTGAAACCTGGGCTCCTTGGCAAGTGCAATAGCTCCGGTGTTGTCACGTAAGAGTTTGATCGGCCCCGACGCATTGGGTATGACTCCTAGGTCGGTGATGAACTCCTTCACCCAAATTGCTTCATCTTGCGCCTCCGAGGCTGCCATGTACTCCGCTTCACATGTAGATCCCGCCATGACGCTTCGCTTTAAATGCACTACCATCGCTTCCACCATTCAACATATACACGATTCTGGTTTGTGACTTAGAGTCATCCAGATGCGTGTCGAAGCTAACATCGACGTAACCCTTTAAGACGAGCTCTTCGTCACCTCCATAAACAAGAAACATGTCCTTAGTCCTTTTCGTGTACTTCAGGATATTCTTGACCGCTGTCCGGTGTTCCTTGCCAGATTACTTTGGTACCTTCCTACAAAACTTACGGCAAGGTTTACATCGTGTCCGGTACACATGTCATACATAATAGACCCTATGGCTGAGGCATAGGGGATGACACTCATCTCTTCTATATCTTCCGCCGTGGTCGGACATTGAGCCGAGCTCAATTTCACACCTTGCAATACAGGCAAGAACCCTTTCTTGGACTGGTCCATATTGAACTTCTTCAATATCTTATCAAGGTATGTGCTTTGTGAAAGACCTATGAGGCGTCTCGATCTATCTCTATAGATCTTGATGCCTAATATATAAGCAGCTTCTCCAAGGTCCTTAATTGAAAAACTCTTATTCAAGTAGGCCTTAATGCTGTCCAAAAGGTTTATATCATTTCCCATCAAAAGTATGTCATCTACATATAATATGAGAAATGCTACAGAGCTCCCACTGACTTTCTTGTAAACGCAGGCTTCTCCATAAGTCTGCATAAACCCAAACGCTTTGATCATCTCATCAAAGCGAATGTTCCAACTCCGAGATGCTTGCACCAGCCCATAAATGGATTACTGGAGTGTAGCGACCCGACCCGAATGGATCAAGTCTCTGTGCTTTCGTGTCATCCCTGGATCGGTATGCTGACACACACAGTACTCGAAGGATTTATAACAGAGGTAAATCACATGTATAAAGTAACGTAAATACTATTACCTCGATCCAAATATATAGCGGAAGCAACAAGGTTGTGGATTCCCATCAACACCAACGACAAAGTTGAGTATAGGAAATCGTAACCCTAACGTATCACTTACTCGTCGTCTGAAAATTCTGCAACATGAAAAGTTGCAGCCAAACGGGTCAAGACATGGAATATCTTTGGCAATGTAACACATAGAGAGTAATGAAGGAATAGGCTATCCTACATGCATATATGGCTGGTGGAAAGCTCTATGGTTACAATTTTTGCAAAAAGCCAATTTTTCCCTACTTCAAAGGAATAAGTTTATTTAGCTATCATGGTGGTTGTTGAACATTGAGAATGGTTGACAACATCCTCAATCCCAATTAAAAGTACTCATTAAACCCAAACAAATTATATTAAGTAACGTGATGAGATCAACAGGATAACCCAAGAACTAGATACTCAAGATTGTCCATAACCGGGGACACGACTAATCATGATTAGTTTGTACACTCTGCAGAGGTTTGCGCACTTTTCCCCACAAGACTCGATCGCCTCCGTTTGGTTTCTCGCACTACATGGTGTTTGAGAAACGGATGACCGAGACATAGTCTTTCAGAAGCGCTAGCACCTTACATGTGGGTAGACCGTACCAACCTACATCCCCTACATCAGCTAGCCTACCCGTAAGAGTTCGCACAACTTAGTCAACTATGCCAGAGCCCATAATGGCTTGTGGCTGCACACGGAAGTTTCTAGTTTGAATAATCTTATGATCCCTTTGAGCCCGGGTGGCGGTCCGAAGAAATACAGTGCAAATCCTGTCTACCTGTGTGCCTTGGACAGCAAGTCTGGAATAGCCAGTGCCTCAATCCACCCAGATGTGTGTTTAAGTTTCCACCTTAGATAAACCATTAATTATCAATCTCACATCCGTCATGGATATTCACTCACCCAATCCACGTCTCATCGGCATAGCATGGCATAATAAGCAAACGAGAAGTAACTCCCAAGGTTTCATAAGTAAACAGGTAATAGGTACTACCTTAATCTACTTCCCATCTCACAATTTAATTAGATCCTAATCATGCAAGTGTTTGAGGAATAGATCTAATGCATAAAACTGGGTATGAGAAGAGTATGATCAAGGTGTTACTTGCCTGCAAAGTTGATGAAGATGATTCGCACTCAAAACTCTTGATAGATCTACTCGACACACTCCGGACAATCTATAGTAATCAATCAATAGTAAACACACATAAGCAATCACTCAAAAGATCGGAAAGAACGAAGAAAAGCGATTAGGAAAAGCGTCAAAACCAAATCAAATAACTCTTGCAACATAAAACAATTTCTAACAGTACCAAAACCATGTGTATTTGGCCTTATCAGAAAGTTTAGGTCAAGAGCTTCGATTTGCAAAAAGAATCAACTCAAACGGAGTTATAAAACTCAAGTTATGCTCAAACGAAGTTTGAATTCAAATCTGATCTAATTCAAATTTTAAAATTTCAAAAACATGTTTGAGTTGGATTACGGATAGAGGAGATCATAACGAAGAAGTGGGCGTTGGTTTCATGGATTCCGACTTACGAGTAAAAAGTTATGAACGTTTGAAGATTAGGGACTACGGATAGGTCCATGACGAAAATTAAAAATAAAAAGAAAATCTATCGAGCTTAACGCCGCTAAACAAAACCGGAAAGAAAAACCGAGAAAACCGATCTAGGGTTTCGGAAAGGAAACCAAACGAAAAAATCGATCTAGAAAGCGGAACGGAAACCGATCTAGAAAACGGAACTAAACCGATCTAGAAAACCGATCTAGAAAACGTGACGCGGCTGGGCTAGTACCTCAAGAGGCGAGGGGTGGCGGTGGCATAGGGCGGCCGGCGGCAAGTGGCGCGGGCAAGGCTGGTGAGGGCGGCGGCAAGGCTGGTGAGGGCGGCACAGAGGGCGGCGCGCGGCGGCTATGTGGGCACAAGCGGCGCGGCACTGGCTTCTTGTGGAGAGGAGAGGAGAGTTGATTTGATGTGAGGGGGGGTGCTTGGGTATTTATATTAGGGAGGGGAGGGGTTTTGCTTGGGGTAGAGGACAAGAAATAGATTAGGATTAGGAATCCTAGGAATAAAAAACGGAATAACAAAACGGGGTCAAATTCTACTAGGAATCGTAAAGGAATAGGAAACTTGGGGCTCCTGGCTCCCCTAGGTGCGTGGTGCGTTGGCCTTGTGGCCGGCCGGTGGCTCCTAGGCGGCTTGGGCCTTTGGCCCAAGGCGCTGCAGCTTTTTTTTTTTTTTTTTACAAAATTTTCAGAGAACTTAAAAAAAATGACTAAAACTTTTATATAGGCATATAATATATCAAAATTTGCAGAAAAATATTTTCTACAACATGGACATTATTTTAGCTTCAAATAAAATATACACAAATTCAAATAAAACAAATAGTGCTTCAGCTCTAATAAAATTCAATAAAAATCATTTTAAAAATACCAAAATGAATTCAATTTATTCCTCTCCAATTTTCTGTTGTAGGGAATCATGTTAACCTATTTTCCATATTTTTTGTTTTTGGAGAAAAATAATTTGAATAAAACTCAAATAACTCCAAATTGAAAATAAATTCAAAAGAACTTTGAATTTAATTCTTTGAAACTCCCAACTCATATTTCATATGTTTTGAAGAAGTCATTTTATCTTCGCTCATGAAAATCATTGAGTTGCATAAAGTTTCAGAATTGGAAATATTTTTTTCAAATGAAATTCAAATATTTTCAACACCCCTTGTCATTTAAATAAATGGAAGAAGTCATGTCATCTTCTCTCCAGGGTTTTGTGATGAAAAGAATTTGAATTTCCGAAGATCATAAAAGCAAAATGAAAGTTTGGGAAAGTCCTTTTATTCCCTCTCATCTAACTTTCAAAAAGTTTCGAATTCACTCACTTTCAGTCAATCAATCAAGCAATCAATCAAATCTATCTATTTGTTTATAACATTCCAAAATTTAGAATTTTGGGATGTTACATGGAGCTTGCATACCTTGTTAGCATTCTTAGGGTCGACAAAACCTTCCGGCTGCATCATATACAGTTCTTCCTTAAGATAACCGTTAAGGAATGCCGTTTTGACGTCTATTTGCCATATCTCATAATCATAGTATGCGACAATTGCTAACATGATTCGGACGGATTTCAGCTTCGCTACGGGAGAGAAAGTCTCATCGCAGTCAACCCCTTGAACTTGCCGGTAACCCTTAGCGATAAGTCGAGCTTTATAGATGGTAACATTACCATCCGTGTCCGTCTTCTTCTTAAAGATCCATTTGTTTTCTATCGCTCGCCGATCATCGGGCAAGTCTGTCAAAGTCCATACTTTGTTTTCATACATGGATCCTATCTCGGATTGCATGGCTTCAAGCCATTTGTTGGAATCTGGGCCCGCCATCGCTTCTTCATAGTTCGAAGGTTCACCGTTGTCCAACAACATGATTTCCAGGACAGGGTTGCCATACCACTCTGGTGTGGAACGTGTCCTAGTGGACCTACGAAGTTCAGTAGCAACTTGATCCGAAGTACCTTGATCATCATCATTAATTTCCTCTCCAATCGGTGTAGGCACCACATGAACAATTTCCTAAGCTGCACTACTTTCCGGTTCAAGAGGTAGTACTTCATCGAGTTCTACTTTACTCCCACTTACTCCTTTCGAGAGAAACTCCTTTTCCAGAAAGGATCCGTTCTTGGCAACAAAGATCTTGCCTTCGGATCTAAGGTAGAAGGTATACCCAATGGTTTCCTTAGGGTATCCTATGAAGACGATTTCTCCGACTTGGGTTCGAGCTTTTCAGGTTGAAGTTTCTTGACATAAGCATCGCATCCCCAAACTTTTAGAAACGACAGCTTAGGTTTCTTCTCAAACCATAATTCATACGGTGTCGTCTCAACGGATTTAGACGATGCCCTATTTAAAGTGAATGTAGCTGTCTCTAGAGCGTATCCCCAAAATGATAGCGGTAAATCGGTAAGAGACATCATAGATCGCACAATATCCAATAGAGTGCGACACGGCGTTCGGACACACCATTACGCTGAGGTGTTCCAGGCGGCGTGAGTTGTGAAACGATTCCACATTTTCTTAAGTGCGTACCAAATTCATGACTTAAATATTCTCCTCCACGGTCTGATCGTAAGAATTTTATCTTTCGGTCACGTTGATTCTCTACTTCATTCTGAAATTCCTTGAACTTTTCAAAGGTCTCGGACTTGTGTTTCATCAAGTAGACATACCTATATCTACTTAAGTCGCCAAGTGAGAGTGAGAACATAACGATATCCTCCATGAGCCTCAACGCTCATTGGACCGCATACATCAAGATGTATGATTTCCAATAAGTTGGTTGCTCGCTCCATTGTTCCGGAGAACGGAGTCTTGGTCATTTTGCCCATGAGGCATGGTTCGCATGTGTCAAATGATTCATAATCGAGAGACTCTAAAAGTCCATCAACATGGAGCTTCTTCATGCGCTTGACACCAATGTGACCAAGGCGGCGATTACCACAAGTATGTGGGACTATCGTTATCAACTTTACATCTTTTGGTATTCACACTATGAATATGTGTAACATCACGTTCGAGATTCATTAAGAATAAACCATTGACCATCGGGGCATGACCATAAAACATATCTCTCATATAAATAGAACAACCATTATTCTCGGATTTAAATGAGTAGCCATCTCGTATTAAACGAGATCCTGATACAATGTTCATGCTCAAACTTGGCACTAAATAAAAATTATTGAGGTTTAAAACTAATCCCGTAGGTAAATGTAGAGGTAGCGTGCCGACGGCGATCACATCGACCTTGGAACCATTCCCCGACGCGCGCATCGTCACCTCGCCCTTCGCCAGCCTCCGCTTATTCCGCAGCTCCCGCTGTGAGTTACAAATGTGAGCAACGACACGGTATCAAATACCCGGGAGTTACTACGAGTAATCGTAAGGTACACATCAATTACATGTATATCACATATACCTTTAGTGTTGCCGGCCTTCTTGTCCGCTAAGTATTTGGGGCAGTTCCGCTTCGATGACCCTTCCTTTGCAATAAAAGCACTGGTCTCGTGCTTGGGTCCATTCTTTGACTTCTTCCGGCAAGAATCGGCTTACGCGCGGCAACATCTTTGCCGTCCTTCTTGAAGTTCTTCTTACCCTTGCCCTTCTTGAACTTGGTGGTTTTATTGACCATCAATACTTGATGTTCCTTTTTGATTTCTACCTCTCACGACTTCGCATTGAAAATACTTCAGAATAGTTTTCACCATCCCTGCATATTGTAGTTCATCACAAAGCTCTTGTAGCTTGGTGGGAGCGATCAAGGATTCATCAATGACCGCCTCGTCCGGGAGGTTAATATTCAAGCTGGGACAGGCGGTTGTGCAACCCAGACATTCCGAGTATGTGCTCACCGATGTAACTATTTTCCTCCATCTTACAACTATAGAACTTGTCGGAGACTTCATATCTCTCGACCCGGGCGTGATCTTGGAAAACCATTTTCAGCTCCTCGAACATCTCATATGCTTCGTGTTGCTCAAAACGCTTTTGGAGCCCCGTTCTAAGTTGTAAAGCATGCCACACTGAACGAGGGAGTAATCATCAGCACATGACTGCCAAGCGTTCATAACGTCTTGGTTCTCTGGGATGGGTGCTTCACCTAGCGGTCCTTCTAGGACATATGCTTTCTTGGCAGCTATGACGATGATCCTCGTGTTCGGACCCGATCCGTATAGTTGCTGCCATCATCTTTCAGCTTGGTTTTCTCTAGGAACGCGTTGAAGTTCATGTTGACATGAGCGTTGGCCATTTGATCTACAAGACATATTTGCAAAGATTTTAGACTAAGTTCATGATAATTATGTTCATCTAATCAAATTATTTAATGAACTCCCACTCAGATTTGACATCCCTCTAGTCATCTAAGTGTTACATGATCCGAGTCGACTAGGCCGTGTCCGATCATCACGTGAGACGGACTAGTCATCATCGGTGAACATCTCCATGTTGATTGTATCTTCCATACGACTCATGTTCGACCTTTCGGTCTCTGTGTTCCGAGGCCATGTCTGTACATGCTAGGCTCGTCAAGTTAACCTAAGTGTTTTGCATGTGTAAAACTGTCTTACACCCGTTGTATGTGAATGTAGGAATCTATCACACCCGATCATCACGTGGTGCTTCGAAACGACGAACTTTAGCAACGGCGCACAGTTAGGGGGAACACTTTGTTGAAATTATTATGAGGGATCATCTTATTTACTACCGCTGTTCTAAGTAAACAAGATGCAAAAACATAATAAACATCACATGCAATTAAATAGTAGTGACATGATATGGCCAATATCATATAGCTCCTTTGATCTCCATCTTGGGGCTCCATGATCATCTTGTCACCGGCATGACACCATGATTTCCATCATCATGATCTCCATCATCGTGTCTCCATGAAGTTGCTTGCCAGCTATTACTTCTACTACTATAGCTAACGGTTTAGCAATAAAGTAAAGTAATTACATGGCGTTAAATCAATGACACGCATGTCATACAATAATTAAGACAACTCCTATGGCTCCTGCCGGTTGTCATACTCATCGACATGCAAGTCGTGATTCCTATTACAAGAACATGATCTCATACATCACAATATATCATTCATCATTCATCACAACTTTTGGCCATATCACATCACAAGGCAATTGCTGCAAAAACAAGTTAGACGTCCTCTAATTGTTGTTGCATCTTTTACGTGGCTGCAATAGGGTTCTAGCAAGAACATTTTCTTACCTACGAAAAAGCCACGAAGTGATTTGTCAACTTCTATTTACCCTTCATAAGGACCCTTTTCATCGAATCCGCTCCAACTAAAGTGGGAGAGACAGACACCCGCTAGCCACCTTATGCAACTAGTGCATGTCAGTCGGTCGAACCTGTCTCACGTAAGTGTACGTGTAAGGTCGGTCCGGGCCGCTTCATCCCACAATACCGCTGAAGCAAAATAAGACTAGTAGCGGCAAGAAAGTTGACGACATCTACGCCCACAACAAATTGTGTTCTACTCATGCAAAGAGAACTACGCATAGACCTAGCTCATGATGCCACTGTTGGGGAACGTTGCAGAAAATAAATTTTTTTCTACGGTTTCACCAAGATCCATCTATGAGTTCATCTAGCAACGAGTGATAGGAGTGCATCTACATACCTTTGTAGATCGCGAGCGGAAGCGTTCAAGAGAACGGGGATGATGGAGTCGTAATCGGCGTGATCCAAATCATCGATGACCAAGTGCCGAACGGACAGCACCTCCGCGTTCAACACACGTACGGAGCGGATGACGTCTCCGCACCTTGATCCAGCAAGGAGGAGGGAGAGGTTGAGGAAGAAGGCTCCAACAGCAGCACGACGGCGTGGTGGTGATGGAGTGGCAGTTCTCCGGCAGGGCTTCGCCAAGCTCACGCAGAGGAGGAGAGGTGTTGGGGAGGGGAGGGGCTGCGCCTTGGATGTGGTGTGCAGCCCTCCCCTCGCCCCTCTATTTATAGGAGAAGGGGGAAGGGGCCGGCCTCTAGATGACATCTAGAGGAGGGGGGGCGGCGGCCAAGGGGAGGGGGCTTGCCCCCCAAGCAAGGGGGGCGCCCCCACTAGGGTTTCCCCCCAACCCTAGGCGCATGGGCCCAAGGGGTGCGCCCGATCCTCCAGGCTGGTTCCCTACCCACCTCGGCCCATGAGGCCCTCCGAGAGAGGTGGCCCCTCCCGGTGGACCCCCGGAACCCCTCCGGTGGCCTTGGTACAATACCGATATGCCCCCGAAACTTTCCGGTGACCGTATGACAACTTCCCATATATAAATCTTCACCTCCGGACCATTCCGGTACTCCTCGTGACGTCCGGGATCTTATCCGGGACTCCGAACAACATTCGGTAATCACATACAAGTCTTCCTAATAACCCTAGCGTCACCGAACCTTAAGTGTGTAGACCCTACGGGTTCGGGAGACACATAGACATGACCGAGACGGCTCTCCGGTCAATAACCAACAGCGGGATCTGGATACCCATGTTGGCTCCCACATGCTACTCGATGATCTCATCGGATGAACCACGATGTCGAGGATTCAAGCAACCCCGTATATAATTCCCTTTGTCAATCGGTACGTTACTTGCCCGAGATTCGATCGTCGGTATCCCAATACCTCGTTCAATCTCGTCACCGGCAAGTCACTTTACTCGTACCATAATGCATGATCCCATGACCAAACACTTGGTCACTTTGAGCTCATTATGATGATGCATTACCGAGTGGGCCCAGAGATACCTCTCCGTCATACGGAGTGACAAATCGAGTCTCGCTCGTGTCAACCCAATGTACACTTTCGGAGATACCCGTAGTATAACTTTATAGTCACCCGATTACGTTGTGACGTTTGGTACACCCAAAGCACTCCTACGGTATCCGGGAGTTACACGATCTCATGGTCTAAGGAAAAGATACTTGACATTGGAAAAGCTCTAGCAAACGAACTACACGATCTTGTGCTATGCTCATGATTGGGTTTTGTCCATCACATCATTCTCCTAATGATGTGATCCCGTTATCAATGACATCCAATGTCCATAGTCAGGAAACCATGACTATCTATTGATCAATGAGCTAGTCAACTAGAGGCTCACTAGGGACATGTTGTAGTCTATGTATTCACACGTGTATTACGATTTCTAGATAATACAATTATAGCATGAATAAAAGACAATTATCATGAACAATGAAATATAATAATAATCCTTTTATTATTGCCGCTAGGGCATATTTCCAACAGCTGTGGCGGCCGCACTTGAGTACAAGCCGAACTACTACCACGGGTATTATCCAGGCCAGCTGTGGTCGTAGACCAACTTAGGCCAAAAGCCTGAGCTCGGGGGAGTATGTATTTCTCACGGGCATTATATTCATGTATCACACATTCATTCCAGTTGTCAGTGTTCATCCTCTTTGATTGTATATCCATGTTAGTTTATTTTTTGCTTTCTTGTGTGTTTGAAAAACTTTAAAAATCCAAAAAATATTTATCGCTTCTTTTCGGTTTCTTTCTCATTTAGTTAGTTTGTAGTATTAAAGGAAAACCCAAAAAGATATCTTGTTTCTTCTTTTAGCTGTTGGGAGCTTTCCCACGTAAATAGTTTTTCTAGTTTTTGTTTTTCTCCTTTATTACTTTGCTTTCTTCAGAAAAACTAAAAACTCCAAAAACATTTCAGTGTGTTTCTCTTAATTTCCTTTCTTTTCTTTGAGTCGTCGTAAGGAGAAGATCATGATGAAATTGTTGAGTGGCTCCCATATGTTTTGTTGATGATCTAACGAAGAGCCCATATTACCTTGTCTTCTCCTTTGAATAAAATGTTTGCAAATTCTAGCTTAGTCCACGGTGCACTTGTACTTTTATTATTTTTGTTGGGAAACATAGCATGCAATTTCAAAAAATTCCTATATCCACGCAAGATCTATCTAGGAGATGCATAGCAATGAGAGGGGGAGAGTGTGTCCACATACCCTCGTAGACCGAAAGCGGAAGCATTTGACAACGCGGTTGATGTAGTCAAACTTCTTCTCGTTCCGACCGATCAAGCACCGAACGTACATAACCTCCGAGTTCTGCACATGTTCATCTCGATGACGTCCCTCGAGCTCTTGATCCAGCGAAGTGTCGAGGGAGAGTTTCGTCAGCATGATGGCGTGGTGATGGTGATGGTGAAGTGATCCACGCAGGGCTTCACCTAAGCACTACGAAGATATGACCGGAGGCGTAACTGTGGAGGGGGGGCGCCGCACACGGCTAACAATTGTTGGTGTGTATTCTAGCGGTGGCCCCCCCTCATATACATAGGTTGGAGGGGAGGAGAGGCAGCCAAGGGGGCGCCCCAAGTAGGAGGAATCCTACTTGGGCACCTCCCAATTCGGCCTCCCCCCTTTCCTATTCCTATTCGGAGTAGGAAGGGAAGAGGGGGAAGGGGAATCCTATTCCCTTTTTTCCTTTCCTCCTTCCCCTTTCCTTCTCCAATTTGGCCAGCCCATATGGGGGGGGGTGCACCAGCCCCTTTGTGGCTGGTGTGTTTCCCCTCTTGGCCCATAAGGCCCATATCTTTTGTCGGGGGTGCCCGGAACCCCTTCCGGTGACCTGATAAGTACCCGGTGCTTCCCGAAACACTTCCGGTGTCCGAATACCATCGTCCTATATTTACCTCTCGACCATTTCGAGACTCCCCGTCATGTCCGTGATCTCATCCGGGACTCCGAACAACATTCGGTCACCAAATCACATAACTCATATACTAATAAATCGTCATCGAACGTTAAGCGTGCGGACCCTACGAGTTCGAGAACTATGTAGACATCACCGAGACACCTCTCCGGTCAATAACCAATAGTGGAACCTGGATGCTCATATTGGATCCTACATATTCTATGAAGATCTTTATCGGTCGTACCGTAATGACAACATACTTTATTCCCTTTGTCATCGGTATGTTTGCCCGAGATTCAATCATAAGTATCTTCATACCTAGTTCAATCTCGTTACCAGCAAGTCTCTTTACTCGTTCCATTATACATCAACCCGCAACTAACTCATTAGTCACATTGCTTGCAAGGCTTCTTATGATGTGTATTACCGAGAGGGCCCAGAGATACCTTCCCGGTACTCGGAGTGACAAATACTAATATTGATCTATGCCAACCTAACAAACACCTTCGGAGATACCTATAGAGCATCTTTATAATCACCCAGTTACATTGTGAAATTTGATAGCACACAAGGTATTCCTCTGGTATCCGGGAGTTGCATAATATTATAGTCAAAGGAATATGTATATGACATGAAGAAAGCAATAGCAATAAAACTGAACGATCAATATGCTAAGCTAACGGATGGGTCATGTCCATCACATCATTCTCCTAATGATGTGATCCCGTTCATCAAATGACAACACATGTCTATGGTTAGGAAACTTAACCATCTTTGATTAACGAGCTAGTTTACTAGAGGCTTACTAGGGACACTGTGTTTTGTCTATGTATCCACACATGTATCAAGTTTCTGGTTAATACAACTAGTCGTCAACCCGTGCACCTGCACGGGCTAGCAATTTAAAGACTACAAAATTTAGTGTTTGAGAATCATAAGCAGTCACTAAATTGTTTCATGGTGATACATTCTAATAATACTTATTTATTTTTTACCATTGTTTTTCTTGATTAGTTACCCTATTTACATTGAGGCTGCATGAATTAATTTGATTGGAGGTAGTATTTATTTGCTATTTTTAATGGACATACACACACATTCATGCATGCTTGGAGCATGTTTCAGTCGTATCTAACTTTGATATATAGCTATATTTAGGCCAAGTGTTCCTTGTCTCCAAATGTGGCTAAGGCTAACATAAGCCCTGGCATGTAAATATATGGACATTAAAGTGTAGAAAGTAGTCGTTGCTATGGTTTAAATCATACATACCTCACAGTTGAAGCCCTTCATTATTTCGTATATATGTGTATTATTTTATTTCTAGCATTTATGTGCATGCGAAATCTAAGACATGGTAATGTCATATATATAGGCATCTGATTCGAGCATTGCATAATCCAAATATATGTGTGTCTTGTATAATCCAGATATATATATATATATATATATATATATATATATATATATATATATATGTGTCTTGTAAATGTTTAACACAGACATTTTCAAACACTAGAATATATTAATATTTTTAATCGAAGGCATCATGCACCTTAATATATCATAATAACAACAATGATCACTGATGTACCTTGATCGGAGGTGCCGGACACGTCATGACATCCAGCATGTAAAATTGCTGGGACAATGGGACGACCACCATCTAAAATTCATGTCTGAGATTGTTTTAGACTTGGGCCTTGTTTTTCTAGGTGAGTCTTGGTCCTAAACCAATAATTCTTGGGCAGACACGTATACAATGGTATACATAATTGTAAGCTTTTAGGACTCGACCCCAACTGAACTTCATGGTGCTTGCTTGGTCCTAATATAGTAGAATTTAGATCTTCGGGTCATTTTTATGTCTTTTTATAGGCCAACCTGGGGGTTTGTATGATGCCTTCCATTAGTAACAGATTACAATATTCTATAAAGCTCAAAGCAATTCCGAAACACATTTTAATGGCCAAAAAAATAGTAAGTGATGTTAGTAATAACTGATAAGGGGCCTCATAATACTAATATTATCGAAATATATATTCAGAAATTATACATGGCCATAAAATTAAATTCAAGGTTCCAAGAATCTCTTACCACATCATTAGGTTGGGACATAATAAACTTCACATCCGTTCACTTCCAACAAATAATTAAATTAAGTGACGGGATGAAAACAACGTATATATACTGCTATTCACTTTGTTCAAACGTAACATATCTAGCAACGGACAAAGGACTTAGTAATAGCCATATTAATTTACTCAATTTAATACACAATCCAAACTGTGGCAAAAGGCAAAGTGAGAGGAGGCAATCACGACAGATTTGTTTTGTTCGTCTGCAATGGTATGATTTCTCGTTCTTAATGCACTTACGTGAAGAAAACAATCAGTTAACATGCTCATGCGTACAGTTATAACCAAATTCTACAGAACCTGACCATAAACGATTGCATCCACTTATTCCATCCATGCATGTAATTGACACGATTAAGCAATGAGGCCAAACCTGAAGGCTCGTTTCCATCAATCAATAGATGCTGGATTCAACCTTGATTTTCCCATGGTGGTATACGCAGGAGAACAGAAAGCGGAAGGTCATCCATCACAGACTACAACTCAACAATTAGAGAAGGCGTGGCACCGTCAATCTCGACTGGTAGGTGCAGGAATATTGAAGGGGAGGACGACCGCAGCCATGTACAGGAGTCGATGGCGATGTTTTTCTCCTTTTTATTATATCCGCAGTCAAGGTTGGGTAGAGGCATTGCGAAGTGCTATAACCGAATCATGGAAGATTTTTTTCCCATCCGCTGATGGTGGGATATTTTTCTCCTTTTTTATCTATCGATGGAGTTTTTATGGGTGGAGACTTCCTTTGTTTTTTTTTTCACCAACGATTGAATCTATACCTGAAAGGGTAGGAACGTGGTGATGGCTTTTTTTTAGGAAACATGCTCATGGTCCTGTTTTTGTTAATCTATCGATGGAGTTTTTATGGGTGTAGCTTCCTTTGTTTATTTTTCACCAAAGATTGCATCTATACGTGAAAGGAGAGGAACGTGGTGATGACCTTTTTTTAGGAAACGTGCTCATGGTACTGTTTTTTTTTGACAACTGTGCTGATGGTCCTGATTCTTGTGAGACATGGTCTCTTATAACAGTGTTTGTTTTTCCTGTTAGATCACGACTCTTATAACATTTTTATTAAGGAAAATATTGATTTTTTTTCTTCTGATGTTAAATATGTGCAGGTTGGGTCGGGTTTACGTCTAGATTGGTTATTTTTTCTCACAGGTGTAACACAAATTGAATGGTCAAGATAGATCAACTACATGGATCGGATGATTAAGAATGACTAACATACTTTTAATGATGTGAATTAACGTGGAGCTTCGTATGATGCCTCCAATTAGTAAATATAAGATTCTAGCATGAATAATAAACATTTATCATGATATAAGGAAATGTAAAACAACAACTTTATTATTGCCTCTAGGGCATATTTCCTTCAGTCTCCCACTTGCACTAGAGTCAATAAACTAGTTCACATCGCCATGTGATTTAACACCAATAGTTCACATCGCCATGTGATTTAGCACCAATAGTTCACATCGCCATGTGACCAACACACAAAGGGTTTACTAGAGTCAATAATCTAGTTCACATCGCTATGTGATTAACCCCAAAGAGTACCAAGGTGTGATCATGTTTTCCTTGTGAGAGAGGTTTAGTCAACGGGTCTGGCACATTCAGATCCGTATATATTTTGCAAATTTCTATGTCTACAATGCTCTGCACGGAGCTACTCTAGCTAATTGCTGCCACTTTCAATACGTATCTAGATTGAGACTCAGAGTCATCTGGATCGGTGTGAAAGCTTGCATCGACATAACTCTTTACGATGAACTCTTTATCACCTCCATAACCGAGAAATATTTCCTTAGTCCTCTAAGGATAATTTTGACCACTGTCTAGTGATCTAGTCCTGGATCACTATTGTACCCCCTTGCCAAATTCATGGCAAGGTACACAACAGGTTTGTTACACAGCATGACATACTTTATAGAACCTATGGATGAGGCATAGGGAATGACTTTCATTCTCTCTCTATCTTCTGCCATGGTCGGGCTTTGAGTCTTACTCAACTTCACACCTTACAATACAGGCTAGAACTCCTTCTTTGACTGATCCATTTTGAACTCCTTCAAAATCATGTCAAGGTATGTACTCATTGAAAAGTCTTATCAAGCGTCTTGATCTATCTCTATAGATCTTGATGCCCAATATGTAAGCAGCTTCACCGAGGTCTTTCATTGAAAAACTTTTATTCAAGTATCCTTTTATGCTATCCAGGAATTCTATATCATTTCCAATCAACAATATGTCATCCACATATAATATTAGAAATGCTACAGAGCTCCCACTCACTTTCTTGTAAATACAGGCTTCTCCGAAAGTCTGTATAAAACCATATGCTTTGATCACCGCATCAAAGTGCATATTCCAACTCCGAGATGCTTGTACCAGTCCATAAATGGATCGCTGGAGCTTGCACACTTTGTTAGCACCTTTAAGATCAACAAAACCTTCTGGTTGCATCATATACAACTCTTCTTTAAGAAATCCATTAAGGAATGCAGTTTTGACGTCCATTTGCCAGATTTCTTAATCATAAAATGTGGCAATTGCTAACATGATTCAGACAGACTTAAGCATTGCTACGGGTGAGAAGGTCTCATCATAGTCAACTCCTTGAACTTGTCGAAAACCTTTCGCGACAAGTCGAGCTTTCTAGACAGTAACATTACCATCAACGTTAGTCTTTGAAGATCCATTTATTTTCTATGGCTCGCTGATCATCGGGCAAGTCAACTAAAGTCCACACTTTGTTCTCATACATGGATCCTATCTCAGATTTCATGGCCTCAAGCCATTTATCGGAATCTGGGCTCATCATCGCTTCTTCATAGTTAGTAGGTTCATCATGGTCTAGTAACATGACCTCCAGAACAGGATTACCGTACCACTCTAGTGCGGAACGTGCTCTGGTTGAGCTACGAGGTTTGGTAGTAACTTGATCTGAAGTTTCATGATCATCATCATTAGCTTCCTCTCTAGTTGGTGTAGGCATCACGGGAATGGTTTTCTGTGATGAGCTACTTAACAATTTGATAGAAGGTACAATTACCTCATCAAGTTCTGCTTTCCTCCCACTCACTTCTTTTGAGAGAAACTCCTTCTCTAGAAAGGATCCATTCTTAGCAACAAAGATCTTGCCTTCGGATGTGTGATAGAAGGTGTACCCAACAGTTTCTTTTGGGTATCCTATTGATGTCTACTACACAACTTTATTCTTGTAGACTCGTGTTGGGCCTCCGAGCGCAGAGTTTTATAGGACAGTAGCAATTTTCCCTCAATTGGATGACCTAAGGTTTATCAATCCATGGGAGGTGTAGGATCGAGATGGTCTCTCTCGAACAACCCTGCAACCAAATATAAGAAATCTCTTGTGTCCCCAACACACCCAATACAATGGAAAATTGTATAGCTGCACTAGTTCGGCGGAAAGATGGTGATAAAAGTGTAATATTGATGGTAGAAATATATTTTTATAATCTGAATAAATAAAAACAGCAAGGTAGAATAGTAAACGGGCACAAAAACGGTATTGCAATCCTTAGAAACAAGGCCTAGGGTCCGTCCTTTCGCTAGTGCAATCTCTCAACAATGCTGACATAGTTGGATCATATGATTATCCCTCAAAGTGCAATAAAGAATCACTCCCGAGTTCCTATTAGCGGAGAACAAAAGATAGAAATTGTTGGTAGGGTACAAAACCACCTCAAATCTATTCTTTCCGATCAATCTATTCTAGAGTTCATACTAAAATAACGCAAGCTATTCTTTACGGTCGATCTAATCAAGAGTTCGCACTAAAATAACACCATATGACTCACAATAACCAACTCTAATGTCACCTAGATACTCCAATGTCACCATGAGTATCCGTGAGTTAATTCTACGATATGCATCAAACAACTTCATGATCATAATAGTCAATCCACTCGAAGAACTACAAGGAGACCCCAAAGTTTCTATCGAAGAAAAGATAATAAAAACATGCATCAACCCCTATGCATAGATTACCCCAATGTCACCTTGGGAATCCGCAAGTTGAGTGCCATAACATACATCAAGTGAATCAATATGATACCCCATTGTTACCTCAAGTATTCATACCGCAAGACATACATCATGGTTCTCAAATCTGAACATTCAATCTGACAAGACAAAACTACAAAGGGTAAAGATTCAATTCATCACAACAAGAGTAGAGAGGGGAGAAACATCATATAATCCATCTATGTTAACAAAGCCCATGATATATCAAGATCGTGACATCTCAAGATCACGAGAGAGAGAGATTAAACACATAGCTACTGGTACAAACCCCCAGCCCCGAGGGTGGACTACTCCCTCCTCATCATGGTGGGGATGATGAAGATGGCAACCGGTGATGATTTCCCCTCCGGCGGAGTGCCAGAACAGGGTCTAGATTGGTTTTCGGTGGCTACAGAGGCTTGCGGCGGCGGAACTTCTGATCTAGGTTAACCCCGAAGGGTTTTGGAATATTTGTGAATTTATAGGGCGAAGAGGGGGTGCGGGAGGCCACCGAGGTGGGCACAACTCACCTGGGCGTGCTCTGGTGGGTTGTTCCCCCCTCGGGGCACCCCCCAGGTGCTGCTCTGGCCCATCCTGGGTGTTCCGGTCCATAAAAATTCTCCAAAAAGTTTCGCGGTGTTTGGACTCCGTTTGATATTGATTTCTTGCGATGTAAAAAATAGCAACTAGCACTGGGCACTGGGTCAATTGGTTAGTCCCAAAAAATGATATAAAGTTGCTATAAAATGATTGTAAAACTTCCAAGAATGATAATATATTAGCATGAATACTTCATAAATTATAGATACGTTGAAGACGTATTACCTATGAAGACGCACTTCTCCGATTTGGGTTTGAGCTTATCAGGCTGAAGCTTTTTCACATAAGCACCACAACCCCAAACTTTAAGAAACGACAGCTTAGGTTTCTTGCCAAACCACAGTTCATACAATGTCGTCTCAACGGATTTAGACGGTGCCCTATTTAACGTGAATGCAGCTCTCTCTAATGCATAACCCCAAAACGATAGTGGTAAATCGATAATAGATATCATAAATCGCACCACATCTAATAAAGTATGGTTATGACGTTCGGACACACCATTACCTGTGGTGTTCCAGGTGGCGTGAGTTGTGAAACTATTCCACATTGCTTTAAATAAAGGCCAAACTTGTAACTCAAATATTCGCCTCCGCGATCATATCATAGAAACTTTATTTTCTAGTTACGATGATTCTCCACTTCACTCTAAAATTCTTTGAACTTTTCAAATGTTCCATACTTGTGTTTCATCAATTAGATATACCCCTATATGCTCAAATCATCTGTGAAGGTCAGAAAATAACGATACCCACCGCGAGCCTCAACACTCAACAGACCACATACATCGGTATGTATTATTTCCAATAAGTCATTAGCTTGCTCCATTGTTCCGGAGAACGGAGTTTTAGTCATCTTGCCCATGAGGCATGGTTCACAAGTATCAAATGATTCATAATAAAGTGATTCCAAAAGCCCATCTGCGTGGAGTTTCTTCATGCGCTTTACACCAATATGACCTAAACGGCAGTGCCACAAATATGTTGCACTATCGTTATCAACTTTGCATCTTTTGGCATAAATATCATGAATATGTGTATCACTACGATCGAGATTCAATAAATAATTTACATTGGGTGTATGACCATAGAAGGTTCAATTCATGTAAACAGAACAACAATTATTCTCTGACTTAAATGAATAACTGTATCACAATAAACATGATCCAATCATATTCATGCTCAACGCAAACACCAAATAACATTTATTTAGGTCCAACACTAATCCTGAAGGTAGAGGGAGTGTGCGATGGTGATCTTATCAACCTTGGAATCACTTCCAACACCCATCATCACCTCGCCCTTAACTAGTCTCTGTTCATTTTGCAACTCCTGTTTCGAGTTACTAATCTTAGCAACCGAACCGATATCAAATACCCTAGAGTTACTATGAACACTAGTAAAGTACACATCAATAACATGTATATCAAATATACCTTTGTTCACTTTGCCATCCTTCTTATCTCCAAGTATTTGGGGTAGTTCCACTTCTGGTGACCATTCCCTTTGTAGTAGAAGCACTCAGTTTCAGGCTTAGGTCTAGCTTTGGGCTTCTTCATGGGAGTGGCAACTTGCTTGTCATTCTTCTTGAAGTTCCCTTTCTTGATTTCTACCTTCATCGATTTCAGCATCACGAAGAGCTCGGGAATCGTTTTAGTCATCCCTTGCATATTATAGTTCATCACGAAGTTCAGGTAACTTGGTGATAGTGACTAGAGAACTCTCTCAATCACTATATTATCTAGAAACTCCCACTTGATTCAAGAGATTGTAGTACTCAGATATTCGGAGCACATTGTTCACTGGTTGAGCTATTCTTTTGTAGGAAAAGTACTTGTCAGAGGTCTCATACCTCTTGACTCGGGCATGAGTCTGAAATACCAATTCCAGCTCTTGGAACATCTCAAATGCTCTGTGGCGTTCAAAACGTTTTTGAAGTCCCGGTTCTAAGCCGTAAAGCATGGCGCACTAAACTATCAAGTAGTTTTCATATCGAGCTTGTCAAACATTCATAACGTCTACATCTGCTCCTGCAATAGGTCTGTCACCTAGCGGTGCATCAAGGACATAATTTTTCTATGCAACAGTGAGGATAATCCTCAGATCACGGACCTAGTCCGCATCATTGCTACTATCATCTTTCAACTTATTTTCTCTAGGAACATATCAAAAATAAACGGGAGCTACATTGCGAGTTATTGATCTACAACATAATTTGCAAATACTATCAGGACTAAGTTCATGATAAATTAAAGTTCAATTAATCAAATTACTTAAGAACTCCCACTTAGATAGACATCTCTGAAGTGATCTAAATGTTACGTGATCCAAATCAACTAAACCATGTCCGATCATCACGTGAGATGGAGTAGTCATCAATGGTGAACATCTCTATGTTGATCATATCTACTATATGATTCACGTTCGACCTTTCGGTCTCCAGTGTTCCGAGGCCATGTCTGTACATGCTAGGCTCGTCAAGTTTAACCCGAGTATTCCACATGTGCAAAACTGTCTTGCATCCATTGTATGTGAACATAGAGCCTATCACACCCAATCATCATGTGGTGTCTCAGCACGAAGAACTTTCACAACGGTGCATACTCAGGGAGAACACTTATACCTTGAAATTTAGTTAAGGGGTCATCTTATAATGCTACCGCCGTACTAAGCAAAATAAGATGCATATAAAAGATAAACATCACATGCAATCAAAATATGTGACATGATATGGCCATCATCATCTTATGCTTTTGATCTCCATCTCCAAAGCATCGTCATGATCTCCATCGTCACCGGCTTGACACCTTGATCTCCATCGTTGTGTCGTGGTCGTCTCTCCAACTATTGCTTCTACAACTATCGCTAACGCATAGTGATAAAGTAAAGCAATTACATGGCGTTTGCATTTCATACAATAAAGCGACAACCATAAGGCTCCACCGCCATTGCCGACAACTTTTACAAAACATGATCATCTCATACAATAACGTATATCACATCATGTCTTGACCATATCACATCACAACAAGCCCTACAAAAACAAGTTAGACGTCCTCTACTTTGTTGTTGCAAGTTTTACGCGGCTGCTATGGGCTTCTAGCAAGAACCGTTCTTACCTACGCATCAAAACCACAACGGTGTTTCGTCAAGTTTGCTGTTTTAACCTTCAACAAGGACCGGCCACAGTCAAATTCGATTCAACTAAAGTTGGAGGAACAGACATCCGCGAGCCACCTTTATGCAAAACTAGTTGCATGTCTGTCGGTGGAACCGGTCTCATGAACGTGGTCATGTAAGGTTGGTCTGGGCCACATCATCCAACAATACAGCCGAATCAAAATAAGACGTTGGTGGTAAGCAGTATGACTATCACCGCCCACAACTCTTTGTGTTCTACTCGTGCATATCATCTACGCATAGATCTGGCTCGGATGCCAATGTTGGGAAACGTAGCATGCAATTTCAAAAATGTCCTACGTCCACGCAAGATCTATCTAGGAGATGCATAGCAATGAGAGGGGGAGGGTGTGTCCACGTACCTGAAGGAAATATGCCCTAGAGGCAATAATAAAGTTATTATTTATTTCCTTATATCATGATAAATGTTTATTATTCATGCTAGAATTGTATTAACCGGAAACATAATACATGTGTGAATACATAGACAAACAGAGTGTCACTAGTATGCCTCTACTTGACTAGCTCGTTGATCAAAGATGGTTATGTTTCCTAGCCATTGAAATGAGTTGTCATTTGATTAACGGGATCACATCATTAGAAGAATGATGTGATTGACTTGACCCATTCCGTTAGCTTAGCACTCGATCGTTTAGTATGTTGCTATTGCTTTCTTCATGACTTATACATGTTCCTATGACTATGAGATTACGCAACTCCCGTTTACCGGAGGAACACTTTGTGTGCTACCAAAGCGTCTAGCGTATGGATGATTATAAAGGTACTCTCTGTGTGTCTCCGAAGGTACTTGTTGGGTTGGCGTATTTTGAGATTAGGATTTGTCACTCCGATTGTCGGAGAGGTATCTCTGAGCCCTCTCGGTAATGCACATCACTTAAGCCTTGCAAGCATTGCAACCAATGAGTTAGTTATGGATGATGTATTATGGAACGAGTAAAGAGACTTGCCGGTAACAAGATTGAACTAGGTATTGAGATAACGACGATTGAATCTCGGGCAAGTAACATACCGATGACAAAGGGAACAACGTATGTTATTATGCGGGCTGACCGATAAAGATCTTTGTAGAATATGTGGGAGCCAATATGAGCATCCAGGTTCCGCTATTGGTTATTGACCAGAGACGTGTCTCGGTCATGTCTACATAGTTCTCGAACCTGTAGGGTCTGCACGCTTAACATTTCGATGACAGTTATATTATGAGTTTATATGTTTTGATGTACCGAAGGTTGTTCGGAGTCTCGGATGTGATCACGGACATGACGAGGAGTCTCGAAATGGTCGAAACATGAAGATTGATATATTGGAAGCCTATGTTTGGATATCGGAAGTGTTCCGGGTGAAATCGGGATTTTTAGAGATGCAGGAGGTTACCGGAACCCCCCGGGGGCTTAATGGGCCATAGTGGGCCTTGTGGAGAAGAGGAGAGGCGGCCAAGGCAGGGCCGTGTGCCCCTCCCCCCTAGGCCGAATATGACAAGGAGAGAGGGGCAGCGCCCCCCTTTCCTTCCTCTCTCCCTCCTCTTTCCCCCTCCACTCCTAGTCCAACAAGGAAAAGGGAGGGAGTCCTACTCCCGGTAGGAGTAGGACTCCTCCTGGCGCGCCCCCTCTAGGCCGGCCGCACCTCCCCCTTGCTCCTTTATATACGGGGGCAGGGGGCACCCTAGAGACACAACAATTGATCGTTTGATCTTTTAGCCGTGTGCGGTGTTGGGTTATGCGGTAGGGTGCGTCGACTGCAAATTTAAACATTCCTACACGCAGAACATCCAGGAACATGCTATGGGAGATGGATCACGGTTCGTTACCACTAGACGCGCAGTGTCGTGCAGTGGAAGAAGAGTTGGGGCAGCGCGTCTGCGTGGATCGTCTCCTCCTCGTTCGATCTCCCTCGAGCGGCCGGTCGTCCGATCCCACGTACGAGTTCGCCGGAGCGGCGCAAGTGCACCGCCTCTAACGGTATCCGGCGTGCGGGAGGAACATCGTCTGGCGGACTGCTAGGTCCGATCACACGATCGGCGGCGAGTGGAGGTGGCTATTCGCAACACATGCAAACCCTAGTCGCGGCCAAGCGATCAACCGCCTGAGTGTGCCGCACCTCCACTTTATATAGGCGTCCGTCGCGGGCTCAACACTTGGGCCTCGCACGGACCCTAAAGCTCAAAGTCTATTCGGTCACGTTCCTAGTCGATTCGGATCACATCCGACCGGTGTCCTCTGAACTGACCTCATAGGTTCCTTCCCTTAAGCGGGCGACCCCTTAGGTTCAAGTCGGCTTGGTCACGATTCGGATCACCTCCGACCATGCGGTTGGTAGCGGCCTCTAGCAAGGCGTGCCGACCACCAAGCGAGCGATGAAGCTGGTTAAGCGAACTGCATAACGTGTCACACTTCTGTTCCCTTTGCCACACGATATATGTTGTCGGGCTCAAGGCGAGACTGTCATCCTTGTGCTAACCCGACCTCTTTCTCGTTCCAGTGATACCGACCACAATCCGGATTATCTCATAATCCTTGTCGCATGGCCATGCTATTCCTGGTCAGATCACACGAGGTACCCAGAGTATATCTCTCCTGATCGGAGGGGCAAATCCCATCTTGCTCGACCATGTCTCGCAGCATGGGACTGGACAAACCCGAAACCTACCTTTGTAACTACCCAGTCACGGAGTAGCGTTTGGTCGGCCCAAAGCAAGTCTGCCACCATCCAGAGTACATGTGTTAGCTCAGGTCTTAGGACATAGAATGTATGTTGTACTAGAGACTCACAGATGACATATTGCTGCGTCTCATAGTTGGGTCTGTCCGACTCAGACCTTATCTCGACTCGGATCCGACTATGTCGAATCCGACCAGACCTTTCCAAGTCCATATTATCCGGTTAGCATCCAATGCTCCATGGCTAGTGAGACTGAGCCATCGACCGTGTCATATGCTAGTCTAGTCGGTCTTGGCGTCCACACAGCCCTTCGACTAGGGACCTTTTAGGACAGTCATCATACAATGCATAGTCCCACAAACAAGTCACGTACTTGCCGATACACATCATTGATAATGTCCAAGGACTATCTTTATTCATAAACACATAGGAAATATCATCATACATGATTGCCTCTAGGGCATATCTCCAACAGTCTCCCACTTGCACTAGAGTCAATCAAATAGACATCGAATGCCCATAGCTCTAACGTGCCCCTCATGCTTGGGTTGTGGAAGCGGCTTAGTCAACGGATCTGCAACATTTGCATCCGTGTGAATCTTGCATAACTCTACATCACCATTCTTACGATCTTTCGTATCGGTGATATTTCCGGTCTATGTGTCCGACCTTGTGGTGATTCCTCGGCTCCTTGGCTTGTGCGATGGCACCGTAATTATCACAATAAAGGTCCAACGGTTTCACCGAGGCTGGGAAGATACCAAGATCATCCAGAAAATGCCGGATCCAAACACCTTCCTTTGCAGCTTCACAAGCCGCAATGTATTCGGCTTCTATGGTAGAATCGGCCACCGTATCCTTCTTGGAACTCATCCAGTGCACTGCTCCTCCGTTCAGGACGTACACGAATCCAGACTGTGATTGACAATCATCTCTGTTGGTTTGGAAACTAGCATCGACGTAACCCCTTACGACGAGCTCTTCCTCACCTCCATAAACTAGGAACATCTCTTTAGTCCTTTTCAGGTACTTCAAAATAGTCTTTACCGCTGCCTAGTGACTCTCACCGGTTGGCCTGGTATCTACTTGTTAGGCTTATTGCAAAAGCAACATCAGGCCTTGTACATATCATGGCATACATGATGGATCCGATTCTTTGAGGCATACGGAATCCTACTCATCCCGCTTCGCTCATCGGATGTCGAAGGACTACGAGTCTCGCTTAGCCTTATACCATGTGAGAGCGGCAAGAACCCTTTCTTCGCCTCACTCATGTTGAACCGCTTCAACACTTTATCTATGTACGTGCTCGGCTTAAGCCGAGCAGCCTCCTCGATCTATCTCTATAGATCTTAATGCCTAAAATATAGACTGCCTCACCAAGGTCCTTCATCGAAAACTTGCCATTCAATGATTCCTTGACCGAGTTTAGCATCGAAACATTATTTCCGATCAGTAGTATGTCATCCACATACAAGATCAAAAACACTATCGAGCTCCCACTTAACTTCTTGTATAAACAAGAGTCCTCTTCGCTTTTGATGAAACTGAGATCGGTGGCGACTTCATCAAAACGAATGTTCCAACTCCGAGATGCTTGCTTCAACCCATAAATGGATCTCTTGAGCTTGCATACCTTACTAGTGCTAGTCGGATCGACAAAACCCTCGGGCTGTATCATATACACGTCCTCGGTTAAATTTCCGTGAAGGAAAGCCGTCTTGACATCCATCTGCCATATCTCGTAATCGAAATATGCAGCTATAGCTAGTATGATCCTCACCGATTTCAGCATCGCTACCGGCGAGTAGGTCTCGTCGTAGTCAATTCCGTGAACTTGTCCATAACCTTTAGCGACAAGCCGAGCTTTGTAGATCTGAAAATTTCCATCCACATCGGTTTTCTTCTTAAAGACCCATTTGCAACCAATGGCAGTTACGCCAGGTGGCGGATCAACCAAGTCCTGCACTTGATTCTCATCCATGGACTTTAACTTTCGGATCTCATGGCCTCCAGCCATGCCTCGAATCTGGGCTCACCATCGCTTACGCATGCGTGGCCAGCTCGTCAGCTTTCTAGCAACAATACATCACGCACTCTGCGCCAATCTCTCCGACCTTCGTGGTTCCGTGCCGCTTCCACTACAGGTTCCCCTGGACTCGGTATGATCTCATCACCGGCCGAGCCATCCTCGAGTGGTCCTCGAATTTCTTCGAGTCGAACTGCCCTCCCATCGCCTCCCGACCGAGAAACTCTTTCTCAAGGAAAACCCGTTCGAGCAACAAACACTTTGTTCTCTTCCGGTTGTAGAAGCTATATCCCAAGGTTTCCTCGGATATCCCATGAATATGCATTTATCCGACTTGGGTGTAAGCTTGTCCGACATAAGTCGCTTGACAAATGCTTCACAACCCCAAATCTTTAGAAAAGACAAGCGGGACTCTTCGGTCCACATCTCATCACGGTGTCTTGTCTCACGGATTTTGATGGTACCCTATGAAGTGAGAAAGCTGCATCTTCTAGAGCGTATCCCCAAAATGACAAGGGTAAATCCGATTTGCTCATCATAGACCGGACCATGTCCAACAAGGTCCTATTCCTCCGTTCTGACACGCCGTTTCTCTGTGGCGTACCCGGAGGTGTGAGCTGAGGTACTATACCTCGACTTTTCAGATGATCATCGAACTCCTGGCTCATGTACTCACCTCCACGATCAGATCGTAGAAGCTTTATAGTCTTGCCGAGCTGATTCTCAACCTCGTTCTGAAACTCTTTGAATTTTTCAAAAGTCTCCGACTTGTGTCTCATCAAATAGATATATCCATATATACTCAAGTCGTCGGTAAAAGTCACGGCATCTTGATAGCCACCTCTGGCGGTTGTGCTCATTGGACCACACACATCACGTGTATAAGTTCCAACAGCTCGGATGCCCTCTCGCAACTCTTTGCGAAAGGAGACTTAGTCATCTTGCCGAGCAAGCATGATTCACATGTCTCGAGCGATCCGAAGTCGGACGGGTTAGGAGCCCATCATCATGGAGCTTCTTCATGCGTTTCAGACTAATGTGTCCAAGCCGGCAATGCCGTAAGTATGTCGGATTTATCTCATTAGGCTTATGCCTCTTGACATTTACATTATAGACTGGTTCTGTTCTAGATTCAATATAAATAGCCCATCAACAATGGGTGCATAGCCGTGGAACATACCATTCAAAAATATCGAACAACCATTGTCCTTTAAATTGAATTCATAACCACGACTCATCAAACATGAGGCGTAAATAATGTTCGACTAAGTGCAGGAATGTAATAACAATTATTCAATTCCATAATGAATCCGGAAGGAAGCTGGAGCTGCATCGTGCCAACCTCCAACGCAGCAACTCTTGCTTTGTCAATCTCCCCTTATGCCACACGCCTAGTTCTTACCAGCCCCTGCATCGAGTTGCAAATATGAACAACCGATCCGGTATCAAATACCCTAGAGCTACTAGGTATGTCAGCAAGGTAAATGTCTATAACATATGCAACAAGTGTACCTTTGCCTGAAGAAGCATTTCCGGCCTTCTTGCCATGCTCTGCAAGCCACTTGCTACAGTTCCTCTTCCAAAGGACCGGTCTCCTTGCGGTGATAGCAAGCGGTCTTTGAGTCCGGTCCAGACTTGGTAGCGGCGGAGGTTACCATCTCCGTGCCCTTTGCCTTAGCCTTTTCTTGGACCAACTCTTCTTGAACTTAGCGATTTACGCACCATCAACACTTGATGCGTGCCTTTCTTAATATCCTGCTCGCCACTTTGAGCATCCCATGCAATTCGGTGAGCTTCTTATCCATGCCATGCATATGGTAGTTCGAGATGAACGTCCCATAGCTGGGCGGAAGAGAACCCGTAACAGCATCGCAGCCAGCTCATCCAAGAGCGGGAAGCCCAAACGATCCAAAGCTTGCACATATCCGATCATCTTGATCACATGTGGGCTCAGTGGATCACCTTCCTTCAGCCTGCAATCCATCAAGGATCACCAGACGTTGAACCTTTCGGTCCTAGCCTGTGTCTGAAACATGCTCTTGAGACTCTCGATCATATCGTAAGCCTCAACGTTTTCAAAATGCTGTTGCAAATCGGGCTCCATACAAGCTAGCATCAGACAACTGATCTCCGTTGATTCATCAACGAGTTTCTGGTAGGCATTTTTAGCTGTGGCACTAGCATTATCAGCAGGTTCCTCTGGAAGTGGATCCTCTAGAACATGTTCCTTTTTATCGTGCTTGAGAACAATTCTCAGATTTCTATACCGGTGGTAAAATTTGTTCCATTCAGTTTATCCTTTTCGAGAATTGATTTCAATGCAAAGTTGGGTTGAGCAGGTGGTGCCATTGATCTACAAATAAAATATGCAATCACTAAGCAATGTGTTTATGTAGAGTAATTCTAGCCTAAACAGAAATACTCCCCTTTGAAGTCGACATCCCTCCGCAAACTCTCGGTGATTCAGGATCCGACTAGCGCATGCGACTAGTGAGCTTTAGCATCATCGCTAGCCAACATACCTATCCGTAAGCAACTCCTTGCTAATCGCATCTCTATACGACTCACAGCCGATCGGGAAGGTATCTCATACCCGGCCCCCAACCTTCTTTGCCACAAGGCCCAAAACCATTTTGATAGCCTTGTCAAGTTAACTCGATGCGGTATGTCCGTGTCCGACACGAACCCTTCAGTTCAAGGACACCCAAGAGCACCCCAATTTTATGAGCCCACTACTAAACGTACTTGACGTGCGAAGGTGCAACATCGAGGATGGCAATTCACTTGATATTCATGAGGATCTTTCTACCATTCTAACATGTATAGAAACAAAGAAGCATAACAATCACAAATAACACATATTGTGAAATAGTATGGCTCCTTCATGGACGTTCTTCTAGGTCGGCTCCGACTCCGATGACCATCTACGGACTCCATCTTGTTTGTCACGCCGGGACGCCAAGCCGCCAACCTGATCTCTATTATCCAACTATTACAACTAGTAATGAATTTTACATAGAGTCACAAGTCGACACGCAAGTCATTATACAATATAATGACAGCACTTTGGCTCCTGCCGGCTGACAAGCATGACACGCATGCCACGTATAAATTACACACATGCATCACATACACATGAGCCATACTATTCACATCAAACCTGCAAAACAAAGTTATGCATAGAATCGCATTCTACCGGTTTGTGTGTCGGGTACGAAATACACGGCGCTACGCATACGGCGGTCCCGCTAGCTGGTTAGCGGGCGGGGTTCGAACTCCGATCACGCTGAATTCTCTGATCTGACCGATCTTATCGATCATCGCGAATCCGATTCGGATTTACGTTTCACTGTTAACCCCGACGGCGGATGACCGACCGGTAGGGGTAGATCGTGTCACAACCTCATCGATCCCGATTTACAGAAAACATAGCCTCATCGATCCCCATGTGCAGTTGATCACATCAACCGTGCACATAGCCGATCTCTTCAAGGACAACAGATCTCATCTACCGCCTCCACATATCTAATATGCATACGATCTGAATCCAAATCCTATAACAGAGGCTCTGATACCACTGTTGGTTTATGCGGTAGGGTGCGCCGACTGCAAATTTAAAAATTCCTACACGCAGAACATCCAGGAACATGCTACGGGAGATGGATCACAGTTCGTTACCACTAGACGCCAGCAGCCGTGCGGCAATGAAGAAGAGTTGGGGCAGCGGCGTCTGCGTGGATCGCCTCCTCCTCGCTCGATCTCCCTCGGCCGGTCGTCCGATCCCACGTACGAGTTCGCCGGAGCGGCGCAAGTGCACCGCCTCTAACGGTATCCACGCGTGCGGGAGGAACGTCGTGCGGCGGACTGCTAGGTCCGATCACACAGTCGGCGGCGAGTGGAGGTGGCTATTCGCAACACATGCAAACCCTAGTCGCAGCGCCGAGGCGATCAACCGCCTGAGTGTGCCGCACCTCCACTTTATATAGGCGTCCGTCGCGGGCTCAACACTTGGGCCTCGCCACGGACCCTAAAGCCCAAAGTCTATTCGGTCACGTTCCTAGTCGATTCGGATCACATCCGACCGGTGTCCTCTGAACCGACTTCACAGGTTTCTTCCCTTAAGCCCGCGACCCCTTAGGTTTAAGTCGTCCTGGTCGCAGTTCGGATCACCTCCGACCTGCACGGTTGGTTGCAGCCTCTAGCAAGGCGTGCCGACCACCAAGCGAGCGATGAAGCTGGTTAGGCGAACCTGTACAACGTGTCACACTTCTGTTCCCTTTGCCACACGATATATGTTGTCGGGCTCAAGGCGAGACTGTCATCCTTGTGCTAACCCGACCTCTTTCTCGTTCCAGTGATACCGACCACAATCCGGATTATCTCATAATCATTGTCGCATGGCCATGCTATTCCTGGTCAGATCACACGAGGGGCCCAGAGTATATCTCTCCTGATCGTAGGGGCAATCCCATCTTGCTCGACCATGTCTCGCAGCATGGGACTGGACAAACCCGAAACCTACCTTTGTAACTACCCGATCCACGGAGTAGCGTTTGGTCGGCCCAAAGCAAGTCTGCCACCATCCGTAGTACATGCGTCACCGTGTCTTAGGACATAGAACGTATGTTGTACTAGAGACTCACAGATGACATATCGCTGCGTCTCATAGTTGGGTCTGTCCGACTTAGACCTTATCTCGACTCGAATCCGACTATGTCGAATCCGACCAGACCTTTCCAAGTCCATATTATCCGGTTAGCATCCAATGCTCCATGGCTAGTGAGGCGAGCCATCGACCGTGTCATATGCTAGTCTAGTCGGCTCTTGGCGTCCACACAGCCCTTTCGACTAGGGACCTTTTAGGACAGTCATCATATAATGCATAGTCCCACAAACAAGTCACGTGCTTGCTGATACACATCATTGATAATGTCCAAGGACTATCTTTATTCATAAACACATAGGAAATATCATCATACATGATTGCCTCTAGGGCATATCTCCAACATGCGGTGCCCCCCTCCACCATAGTCCACCTCGATAATACTGTAGCGGTGCTTAGGCGAAGCCCTGCGTCGGTAGAACATCATCATCGTCACCACGTCGTCGTCTTGTGAAACTCTCCCTCAACACTTTCGGCGGGATCGGAGTTCGAGGGGCGTCATCGGGCTGAGCGTGTGCTGAACTCGAGGTGTCGTGCCTTCGGTACTTGATCGGTCGGATCGTGAAGACGTCGACAACATCAACCGCGTTGTGCTAACGCTTCCGCTTTCGGTCTCACGAGTGCGTGAGACAACACTCTCCCCTCTCGTTGCTATGCATCACCATGATCTTGCGTGTGCGTAGGCAATTTTTTGAAATTACTACGTTCCCCAACAGTGGCATCCGAGCCTGGTTTTATGCGTACATGTCATATGCACGAGTAGAACACAAGTGAGTTGTGGGCGATATAAGTCATACTGCTTACCAGCATGTCATACTTTGGTTCCGCGGTATTGTTGGATGAAGCGGCCCGGACCGACATTACGCGTACGCTTACACGAGACTAGTTCTACCGACGTGCTTTGCACATAGGTGGCTGGCGGGTGTCAGTTTCTCCAACTTTAGTTGAACCGAGTGTGGCTACGCCCGGTCCTTGCGAAGGTTAAAACAACACCAACTTGACAAACTATCGTTGTGGTTTTGATGCGTAGGTAAGAACGGCTCTTGCTAAGCCCGTAGCAGCCACGTAAAACTTGCAACAACAAAGTAGAGGACGTCTAACTTGTTTTTGCAGGGCATGTTGTGATGTGATGTGGTCAAGACATGATGCTAAATTTTATTGTATGAGATGATCATGTTTTGTAACCGAAGTTATCGGCAATCGGCGAGAGCCATATGGTTGTCGCTTTATTGTATGCAATGCAATCATACCTGTAATGCTTTACTTTATCACTAAGCGGTAGCGATAGTCGTAAAAGCATAAGATTAGCAAGACGACAACGATGCTACGATGGAGATCAAGGTGTCGCGCTGGTGACGATGGTGATCATGACGGTGCTTCAGAGATGGAGATCACAAGCACAAGATGATGATGGCCATATCATATCACTTATATTGATTGCATGTGATGTTTATCTTTTATGCATCTTATCTTGCTTTAATTGACGGTAGCATTATAAGATGATCCCTCACTAAATTATCAAAGTATAAGTGTTCTCCCTGAGTATGCACCATTGAGAAAGCTCTTCGTGCTGAGACACCACGTGATGATCGGGTGTGATAGGCTCTATGTTCAAATACAACGGGTGCAAAACAGTTGCACACGCGGAATACTTAGGTTAAACTTGACGAGCCTAGCATATAACAGATATGGCCTCGGAACGCGGAGACCGAAAGGTGGAGCGTGAATCATATAGTAGATATGATCAACATAGTGATGTTTTGAAACTACTCCATCTCACGTGATAATCGGACATGGTTTAGTTGATATGGATCACGTGATCACTTAGAGGATTAGAGGGATGTCTATCTAAGTGGGAGTTCTTAAGTAATATGATTAATTGAACTTAAATTTATCATGAACTTAGTACCTGATAGTATCTTGCTTGTCTATGTTGATTGTAGATAGATGGCCCGTGCAGTTGTTCCATTGAATTTTAATGCGTTCCTTGAGAAAGCAAAGTTGAAAGACGATGGTAGCAATTACACG
Organism: Aegilops bicornis; assembly: GCA_021605145.1. Lineage (NCBI taxonomy): Eukaryota > Viridiplantae > Streptophyta > Magnoliopsida > Poales > Poaceae > Aegilops > Aegilops bicornis. The sequence goes on from CM038673.1 coordinate 733,953,799, forward strand.
GACTGGGTCCGTAACTTGAGAATTATCCTCATTGCTGAACAGAAGAATTACGTCCTGGAAGCACCGTTGGGTGCCAGGCCTGCTGCTGATGCGGAACGTCTGGCAAAGCAAAGCTGATGACTACTTGATAGTTCAATGTGCCATGCTTTACGGCTTAGAACCGGGACTTCAACGACGTTTTGAACGTCATGGAGCATATGAGATGTTCCAGGAGTTGAAGTTAATATTTCAAGCAAATGCCCGGATTGAGAGATGAAGTCTCCAATAAATTCTACAGCTTCAAAATGGAGGAGAATAGTTCTGTCAGTGAGCATATACTCAAAATGTCTGGGTATAATAATCACTTGATTCAACTGGGAGTTAATCTTCCGGATGATAGCGTCATTGACAGAATTCTCCAATCACTGCCACCAAGCTACAAGAGCTTCGTGATGAACTATAACATGCAAGGGATGGATAAGACGATTCCCGAGCTCTTCGCAATGCTAAAGGCTGCGGAGGTAGAAATCAAGAATGAGGATCAAGTGTTGATGGTCAATAAGACCACCAGTTTCAAGTAAAAGGGCAAAGGGAAGAAGAAGGGGAACTTCAAGAAGAACAGCAAGCAAGTTGCTGCTCAGGAGAAGAAACCCAATTCTGGACCTAAGCCTGAGACTGAGTGCTTCTCTTTAAGCGTGCTGGTCCTTTGAAGCGGAACTACCCGAGTATTTGGCGGATAAGAAGGATGGCAAGGTGAACAAAGGTATGTGTGATATACATGTTATTAATGTGTACCTTACTAATGCTCGCAGAGCTTTTGGGTATTTGATACTAGTTACATTGCTAATATTTGCAACTCGAAACAGGGCTACGGTTTAGCGAAGATTGGCTAAGGACGAGGTGACGATGCACGTGGAAATGGTTCCAAAGTCGATGTGATCGCGGTCGGCATGCTACCTCTACATCTACCTTCAGGATTAGTTTTAGACATAAATAATTGTTATTTGGTGCCAGCGTTGAGCATGAACATTATATCTGGATCTTGTTTGATGCAAGACGATTATTCATTTAAATCAGAGAATAATGGTTGTCCTATTTATATGAATAATATCTTTTATGGTCATGCACCCTTGATGAGTGGTCTATTTTTGATGAATCTCGATAGTAGTGATACACATATTCATAATGTTGAAGCCAAAAGATGCAGAGTTGATAATGATAGTGCAAATTATTTTTGGCACTACCGTTTAGGTCATATCGCTATAAAACGCATGAAGAAACTCCATACTGATGGACTTTTGGAACCACTTGATTATGAATCACTTGGTACTTGCGAACCATGCCTCATGGGCAAGATGACTAAAACGCCGTTCTCCGAACTATGGAGAGAGCAACAGATTTGTTGGAAATCATACATACAGATGTATGTGGTCCGATGAATGTTGAAGCTCGTGGCGGATATCGTTATTTTCTCACCTTCACACATGTTTTAAGCAGATATGGGTATATCTACTTAATGAAACATAAGTCTGAAACATTTGAAAAGTTCAAAGAATTTCAGAGTGAAGTTGAAAATCATCGTAACAAGAAAATAAAGTTTCTACAATCTGATCATGGAGGAGAATATTTGAGTTATGAGTTTGGTCTTCATTTGAAACAATGCGGAATAGTTTCGCAACTCACGCCACCCGGAACACCACGGCGTAATGGTGTGTCCGAACATCGTAATCGTACTCTACTAGATATGATGCGATCTATGAGGTCTCTTACTGATTTACCGCTATCGTTTTGGGGTTATGCTTTAGAGACGGCCGCATTCACGTTAAATAGGGCACCATCAAAATCCGTTGAGACGACGCCTTATGAACTGTGGTTTGGCAAGAAACCAAAGTTGTTGTTTCTTAAAGTTTGGGGCTGCAATGCTTATGTGAAAAAGCTTCAACCTGATAAGCTCGAACCCAAATCGGAGAAATGTGTCTTCATAGGATACCCAAAGGAGACTGTTGGGTACACCTTCTATCACAGATCCGAAGGCAAGACTTTTGTTGCTAAATTCAGAATCTTTCTGGAGAAGGAGTTTCTCTCGAAAGAAGTGAGTGGGAGGAAAGTAGAACTTGATGAGGTAACTGTACCTGCTCCCTTATTGGAAAGTAGTTCATCACAGAAACCGGTTTCTGCGACACCTACACCAATTAGTGAGGAAGTTAATGATGATGATCATGGAACTTCAGATCAAGTTGTTACTGAACCTCGTAGGTCAACCAGAGTAATATCCGCACCAGAGTGGTATGGTAATCCTGTTCTGGAGGTTATGTTACTAGACCATCACGAACCTACGAACTATGAAGAAGCGATGGTGAGCCCAGATTCCGCAAAATGGCTTGAGGCCATGAAATCTGAGATGGGATCCATGTATGAGAACAAAGTGTGGACTTTGGTTGACTTGCCCGATGATCAGCAAGCAATTGAGAATAAATGGATCTTCAAGAAGAAGACTGACGCTGACGTTAATGTTACTGTCTATAAAGCTCGACTTGTTGCAAAAGGTTTTCAACAAGTTTAAGGGATTGACTACGATGAGACCTTCTCACCCGTAGCGATGCTTAAGTCTGTCCGAATCATGTTAGCAATTGCCGCATTTTATGATTATGAAATTTAGCAAATGGATGTCAAAACTGCATTCCTGAATGGATTTCTGGAAGAAGAGTTGTATATGATGCAACCGGAAGGTTTTGTCGATCCAAAGGGAGCTAACAAAGTGTGCAAGCTCCAGCGATCCATTTACGGACTGGTGCAAGCCTCTCGGAGTTGGAATAGACGCTTTGATAGTGTGATCAAAGCATTTGGTTTTGTATGACTTTTGGAGAAGCTCAGTATTTACAAGAAAGTGAGTGGGAGCTCAGAGCATTTACGATATTATATGTGGATGACATATTGCTGATTGGAAATGATATAGAATTTCTGGATAGCATAAAGGGATACTTGAATAAGAGTTTTTCAATGAAAGACCTCGGTGAAGCTGCTTATATATTGGGCATCAAGATCTATAGAGATAGATCAAGAAGCTTAATTGGACTTGCACAAAGCACATACCTTGACAAAGTTTTGAAGAAGTTCAAAATGGATCAAGCAAAGAAAGGGTTCCTGCCTGTGTTACAAGGTGTGAAGTTGAGTAAGACTCAATGCCCGACCACTGCAGAAGATAGAGAGAAAATGAAAGATGTTCCCTATGCTTCAGCCATAGGCTCTATCATGTATGCAATGCTGTGTACCAGACCTGATGTGTGCCTTGCTATAAGTCTAGCAGGGAGGTACCAAAGTAATCCAGGGGTGGATCATCGGACAACGGTCAAGAACATCCTGAAATACCCGAAAAGGACTAAGGATATGGTTCTCGTTTATGGAGGTGACTAAGAGCTCGTCGTAAAGGGTTACGTCGATGCTAGCTTCGACACAGATCTGGATGACTCCAAGTCGCAAACCGGATACGTGTATATTTTGAATAGAGGGGCAGTCAGTTGGTGCAGTTGCAAGCAAAGCGTCGTGGCGGGATCTACATGTGAAGCAGAGTACATAGCAGCCTCGGAGGCAGCATAGGAAGGAGTCTCGATGAAGGAGTTCATATCTGATATAGGTGTCATACCTAGTGCATCGGGTCCAATGAAAATATTTTGTGACAATACTGGTGCAATTGCCTTGGCGAAGGAATCCAGATTTCACAAGAACACATCAAGAGATGCTTCAATTCCATCCGGGATTTAGTCCAGGTGGGAGATAGAAATTTGCAAGATACATACGGATCTGAATGTTGCAGACCCGTTGACTAAGCCTCTTCCACGAGCAAAACATGATCAGCACCAAGGCTCCATGTGTGTTAGAATCATTACTGTGTAATCTAGATTATTGACTCTAGTGCAAGTGGGAGACTGAAGGAAATATGCCCTAGAGGCAATAATAAAGTTATTATTTAATTCCTTATATCATGATAAATGTTTATTATTCATGCTAGAATTATACTAACCGGAAACATAATACATGTGTGAATACATAGACAAACAGAGTGTCACTAGTATGCCTCTACTTGACTAGCTCGTTGATCAAAGATGGTTAAGTTTCCTAGCCATTGACATGAGTTGTCATTTGATTAACGGGATCACATCATTAGAAGAATTATGTGATTGACTTGACCCATTGCGTTAGCTTAGCACTCGATCATTTAGTATGTTGTTATTGCTTTCTTCATGACTTATACATGTTCCTATGACTATGAGATTATGCAACTCCCGTTTACCGGAGGAACACTTTGTGTTCTACCAAACGTCACAACGTAACTTGGTGATTATAAACATACTCTACAGGTGTCTCCCAAGGTACTTGTTGGGTTGGCGTATTTCGAGATTAGGATTTGTCACTCCGATTTTCGGAGAGGTATCTCTGGGCCCTCTCGGTAATGCACATCAATTAAGCCTTGCAAGCATTGCAACCAATGAGTTAGTTGCCGGATGATGTATTACGGAACGAGTAAAGAGACTTGCCGGTAACGAGATTGAACTAGGTATTGAGATACCGACGATCGAATCTTATCTCTGGGCCCTCTCGGTAATGCACATCAATTAAGCCTTGCAAGCATTGCAACCAATGAGTTAGTTGTCGGATGATGTATTACGGAACGAGTAAAGAGACTTGCCGGTAACGAGATTGAACTAGGTATTGAGATACCGACGATCGAATCTTGGGCAAGTAACATACCGATGACAAAGGGAACAACATATGTTGTTATGCGGTCTGACCGATAAAGATCTTCGTAGAATATGTGGGAGCCAATATGAGCATCCAAGTTCCGCTCTTGGTTATTGACCGGAGACGTGTCTCGGTCATGTCTACATAGTTCTCGAACCCGTAGGGTCCGCACGCTTAACGTTTCGATGACAGTTATATTATGAGTTTATATGTTTTGATGTACCGAAGGTTATTCGGAGTCCCGGATGTGATCACGGACATGATGAGGAGTCTCAAAATGGTCGATACATGAAGATTGATATATTGGAAGCCTATGTTTGGATATCGGAAGTGTTCCGGGTGAAATCGGGATTTTACCGGAGTACCGAGAGGTTACCGGAACCCCCCGGGGGCTTAATGGGCCTGTTGGAGAAGAGGAGAGGCGGCCAGGGCAGGTCCGCGCGCCCCTCCCCCTAGTCCGAATAGGACAAGGAGAGGGGGGCGGCGCCCCCCTTTCCTTCCTCTCTCCCTCCTCTTTCCCCCTCCACTCCTAGTCCAACAAGGAAAAGGGAGGGAGTCCTACTCCCGGTAGGAGTAGGACTCCTCCTGGCGCACCCCCTCTAGGCCGGCCGCACCTCCCCCCTTGATCCTTTATATACGGGGGCAGGGGGGCACCCTAGAGACACAACAATTGATCGTTTGATCTTTTAGCCGTGTGCAGTGCCCCCTCCACCATAGTCCACCTCGATAATACTGTAGCGGTGCTTAGGCGAAGCCCTGCGTCGGTAGAACATCATCATCGTCACCACGCCGTCATGCTGACGAAACTCTCCCTCAACACTCGGCTGGATCGGAGTTCGATGGTCATCATCGGGTTGTACGTGTGCTGAACTTCGGAGGTGCCGTGCGTTCGGTTTGATCGGTCGGATCGTGAAGACGTGCGACTACATCAACCGCGTTGTGCTAACGCTTCCGCTTTCGGTCTCTGATGCGTAGACAACACTCTCCCCTCTCGTTGCTATGCATCACCATGATCTTGCGTGTGCGTAGGAATTTTTTTGAAATTACTACGTTACCCAATAGTACCCTCATAGACCGAAAGCGGAAGCGTTTGACAACGTGGTTGATGTAGTCGAACTTCTTCTCGTTCCGACCGATCAAGCACCGAACGTACGGCACCTCCGAGTTCTGCACACGTTCATCTTGATGACGTCCCTCGAGCTCTGTTGATCCAGCAAAGTGTCGAGGGAGAGTTCCGTCAGCACGACGGCGTGGTGACGGTGATGGTGAAGTGATCAGCGCAGGGCTTCGCCTCAGCACTACGTAGATATGACCGGAGGCGTAAACTGTGGAGGGGGGCGCCGCACACGGCTAACAATTGTTGGTGTGTATTCTAGTGGTGCCCCCCTCATATATATAGGTTGGAGGGGAGGAGATGCAGCCAAGGGGGTGCCCCAAGTAGGAGGAATCCTACTTGGGCACCTCCCAATTCGGCCTCCCCCCTTTCCTATTCCTATTCGGAGTAGGAAAGGAAGTAGGGGAAGGGGGAATCATATTCCCTTTTTTCCTTTCCTCCTTCCCCTTTCCTTCTCCAATTGGGCCAACGCATATGGGGGGGGTGCACCAGCCCCTTTGTGGCTGGTGTGTTTCCCCTCTTGGCCCATAAGGCCCATATCTTTTGCCGAGGGTGCCCGGAACCCCTTCCGATGACCCGATAAGTACCCGGTGCTTCCCGGAACACTTCCGGTATCCGAATACCATCATCCTATATATCAATCTTTACCTCTAGACCATTTCGAGATTCCTCGTCATGTTCGTGATCTCATCCGGGACTCCGAACAATATTCGGTCACCAAATCACATAACTCATATAATAACAAATCGTCATCGAACGTTAAGTGTGCGGACCCTACGGGTTTGAGAACTATATAGACATAACCGAGACACCTCTCCGGTCAATAACCAATAGCGGAACCAGGATGCTCATATTGGCTCATACATATTCTACGAAGATCTTTATCGGTCGTACCGTAATGACAACATACATTATTCCCTTTGTCGTCGGTATGTCACTTGCCCGAGATTCGATCGTCGGTATCTTCATACCTAGTTCAATCTCGTTACCGACAAGTCTCTTTACTCATTCCATAATACATCATCCCGCAACTAACTCATTTGTCAAATTGCTTGCAAGGCTTCTTATGATGTGTATTACCGAGAGGGCCCAGAGATACCTCCCCGATACTCGGAGTGACAAATCCTAATCTCGATCTATGCCAACCCAACAAACACCTTCAGAGATATATACCTGTAGAGCATCTTTATAATCACCCAGTTATGTTGTGATGTTTGATAGAACACAAGGTATTCCTCCGGTATCCGGGAGTTGCATAATATCATAGTCAAAGGAATATGTATATGACATGAAGAAAGTAATAGCAATAAAACCAAACGATCAATATGCTAAGCTAACGAATGGGTCATGTCCATCACATCATTCTCCTAACGTTGTGATCCCGTTCATCAAATAACAACACATGTCTATGGTTAGGAAACTTAGCCATCTTTGATTAACGAGCTAGTTAAGTAGAGGCTTACTAGGGACACTATGTTTTGTCTTTGTATCCACACATGTATCAAGTTTCTGGTTAATACAATTCTAGCATGAATAATAAACATTGATCATGATATAAGGAAATATAAAATAACAACTTTCACATCATTCGGTCATGCAAGTGAAAGGCACTAATGAAGATGATTTGATGAAGTGATTGCGGTGAAGGAAAGCTGGTATGAACTATTCTTGTTTCATTTTTGTAAATATGTTTAACTCGATCAATCTTGATTTGTATCCATGGATCTGGTTGGTGTTTCCCGATTCAGAGGAGGAGATGAGGTGAATGCCGTGACGGGTGCGGAGATTGGCGGGCACGACAGGATGAGCATCATGTCGTCGAAGGGCTCGACAGCAACGTGTCGGTCCTTTCGCATCCCCAACGGCATCACAGGTGTGCGGCGACTACGGCGAGACACGAGAGAAGGATGGCATTCAGTACTGCTCTTCACGAGGAGAGCGCCGGAGAACAACATGGCAGCCCGGGCATTGAATAGGTGAGCGGAGGGGAGGAGCACAGCGAGCCGCTGGGGCTGGAGACATACAGAGAAGCACTGGGAGGAGCTAGTTCATGTGAATCGATCCAGTTCAATCAATCTGGGCTGCTTTGGTTCAAGTGGTATTTTTTTATCAGCTCAGTTGTATTATCAGAGAATAGTGCAAACCCATCAAAAGGGGAAAATCATCAAGAATTCAGCAAAGGTGTGGCAAATCATCAATTACAACAAAAACATGGGCCAATCCTCAAAGTACAAAGAAAGATGTGGCAAATCATCAAATTCCCCTGGTAGTGCACCACCCCTCTCTCTAGCTGCGTTACAAAGGGGTTCGAGTGGATACATTGATGGTGTGCACTTCATGTAGTAACTGACAAAATAAGTGTTGGTAATGTCAAGTTGCGTGCCCCTTGACGTTCTTGAATACTATAAATTGTTTCCACATTAATAGAGTAATGTTCAGAAAAGGGGGAATCATAATCATGACAAGTTTTATAAATATAATCATCACTACTTTTTGTAGCATACGTTTCATCACAATAATCATCATAAGTAGCAACTTTGTTCTCATCATAATCGATTGAAACCTCTTCCAAGATAGTGGACTCATCACTAAATAAAGTCATGACCTCTCCAAATCCACTTTCATACATATTATAAGATTCAACATCCTCCAAAATAGTGGGATCATTACTTCCTAAAGTTGACACTCTTCTAAACCCACTTTCATCAATATAATCATCATAGGTATAAGGCATGCTATCATCATAACAACTTTGCATATCAAAACTTGAGAGGCTAAAAATATCATCTTCATTAAACATAGCATCCCCAAGCTTGGGAAAAACATTAATTGCAGCAAATATATTCTCAAACATGTCATCCTCATCAAACATAGCATCCCCAAGCTTGGGCCTTTTCATATCATAAGCATAATCACTCTCATCATCAATAGTATGGATAACACCAATAGTATAGCAAACATTATTATCATATTCTTCCAAGCAAATGCCAAAAAGGTTTTCAAGATCATAAGAAGTATCATTATCTTCCCAATCATAATCATCACAACAAGCAATAGGCATAACGAGATCATCATCAATTGCATCATCTTCCACAATTATTTTTGATTCATTTTCATGAGGCACAACAATAATAGGAGCAACATTATTGGGGAGAGATATCGTTTTACCTCTCCTCCTTTTCCTTTTCTTCTTCTTCACATCATGTGTGGGTTAGATCCTCTTTTTGGCGCTCCTTATTAATGAGATTGGTTGGATAGAAGGTTCCTCCTCGTTACCTGATTCATCATAAGAAACAATAGGAGGATATAGGGAAGTCTCTTCCCTTTCATTAGTATTCTCTTCATCTTCTATTTGTTTTCTTCTCTTTATGTAATTGGCAATATAAGGATTTTCAATGCAATTCACCGCACAATACATACAAATTTCTTCTAGATCAATATCGAGGAATTTCTCAAGGTTATATTCTGGAATATGCTTAGTTTGACGTTTCATTTCTTCATAACCCAAAATCAGACTAAGTTCATTATGATGTGCAAGGGAAATCAAGTCATCACAATTTTTGGACACGATACGATCATGAAACAATTTGCAATTGATATTTAAATGACCATATTCATTGCAAAGTTCACAAGTGCGGTAATTAATTTTCAGCACTCCCATTTAGCCTTTCTTGCAACCATTTAGTTTCGAAGTACTTATGCCTCTTGCAATATCTATCTTCCCTATTTGGTGTGTACTTGCAAACCCAACATACTCCACAAAAATTGACATGCTTATAGGAGATATTTTCATCATAACTAGTGCAATCATCATTAGTATCATGTATATTCAAGGAGTTCATACTAACAACATTGCAATCATGCTCATCATTCAAAGATTTAGTGCCAAACATTTTAATGCATTCTTCCTCTAGCAATTGAGCACAATTATCGGAATCCTTATTTTCACGAAAGATATTAAAAATATGAAGCATATGAGGCACCCTCAATTCCATTTTTTGTAGTTTTTATTTATAGACTAAACTAGTGATAAAACAAGAAACTAAAAGATTCGATTGCAAGATATAAAGATATACCTTCAAGCACTCACCTCCCCGGCAACGGCGCCAGAAACTGCTTAGTTGACGGGGTGTGAGTGCCGCTTACCCCCCCCCCCCCCGGCAACGGCGCCAGAAAAGAGCTTGATGTCTACTACGCAACCTTCTCCTTGTAAACGTTGTTGGGCCTCCAAGTGCAGAGGTTTGTAAGACAGTAGCAAATTTCCCTCAAGTGGATGACCTAAGGTTTATCAATCCGTGGGAGGCGTAGGTTGAAGATGGTCTCTCTCAAACAACCCTGCAACCAAATAACAAAGAGTCTCTTGTGTCCCCAACACACCCAATACAATGGTAAATTGTATAGGTGCACTAGTTTGGTGAAGAGATGGTGATACAAGTGCAATATGGATGGTAGATATGAGTATTTGTAATCTGAAAATATAAAAACAACAAGGTAACTAAAGATAAAAGTGAGCGTAAACGGTATTGCAATGCTAGGAAACAAGGCCTAGGGTTCATACTTTCACTAGTGCAAGTTCTCTCAACAATAATAACATAATCGGATCATATAACTATTCCTCAACATGCAACAAAGAGTCACTCCAAAGTCACTAATAGCGGAGAACAAACGAAGAGATTATGGTAGGGTACGAAACCACCTCAAAGTTATTCTTTCCAATCAATCCGTTGGGCTATTCCTATAAGTGTCACAAATAGCCCTAGAGTTCGTACTAGAATAACACCTTAAGATACAAATCAACCAAAACCCTAATGTCACCTCAAGTATCCGTGGGTATGATTATACGATATGTATCACACAATCTCAGATTCATCTATTCAACCAACACATAGAACCTCAAAGAGTGCCCCAAAGTTTCTACCGGAGAATCACGACGAAAACGTGTGCCAGCCCCTATGCATAGGTTCATGGGCGGAACCCGCAAGTTGATCACCAAAACATACATCAAGTGAATCACGTGATATCCCATTGTCACCACAGATACGCACAAAGAAGACATACATCATGTGTTCTCAAATCTTTAAAGACTCAATCCGATAAGATAACTTCAAAGGAAAACTCAATCCATTACAAGAGACTAGAGGGCGAGAAGAAACATAAGATCCAACTATAATAGCAAAGCTCGCGATACATCAAGATCGTGCCAAATCAAGGACACGAGAGAGAGAGAGAGAGAGAGAGAGAGAGAGATCAAACACATAGCTACTGGTACATACTCTCAGCCCCGAGGGTGAACTACTCCCTCCTCGTCATGGAGAACGCCGGGATGATGAAGATGGCCACCGGTGAGGGATCCCCCCCTCCGGCAGAGTGCCGGAACAGGGTCCTGATTGGCTTTTGGTGGCTCTGTAGGTTTGCGGCGGTGGAACTCCCGATCTATTCTGTTCTCCGAAGTTTTTAGGGTATATGGAGATATATAGGCGGAAGAAGTACGTCAGGGGAGCCACGAGGGGCCCACGAGGGTGGATGGCGCGCCCTAGGGTGGTGGGCGCGCCCCCCTACCTCGTGGCTCCCTCGTTTCTTTCCTGACATGCACTCCAAGTCCATCGGGTAGCTTTCCTTCCAAAAATAACTTCTCCAGAAGGTTTCATTCCGTTTCGACTCCGTTTGATATTCCTTTTCTTTGAAACATCAAACAAGGGGGAAAACGGAATCGGCACTGGAGCTCTGGGTCAATAGGATTGTCCCAAAAGTAATATAAAAGTGCATAGTAAAGCCCATAAAACATCCAAGATGGATAATATAATAGCATGAATACTTCATAAATTATAGATACGTTGGATACGTATCAGCATCCCCAAGCTTAATTCCTGCTCGTCCTCGAGTAGGTAAATGATAAAAGAAATAATTTATGAAGTGTGAATGCTAGCAGGTGCATAAGTTTGATCAATGATAATTTCAATCACCTTTTCTAACATCATTATATGTCATAACAGTAGTTCAACTCATAGAACTATTCATGATCAAGTAGCAAGCTATTCACATGTTAAAGTATAGATCATAAACTTTCTTGAAAACTAACAAACTATGTTCTCAGTCATCAAACAATTGCAATTCATCTTATTTTCAGGAAGATTCTATGTCAGAGCTTTGATTCAACAAACTTCACATACTCGACTATCATTTAGTCTTCCATGATTGCTACCACTCAAAGCATGTTTTTAGAACAAATAGTATTCATCGAACACAGAGAAAGATAGGGGCTTAATGTTTCGCCTCCCAACCTTTTACCTCAAGGGTAATGTCAACAGTAATAATTCATGCTCAATTATATTTGAATGGCCATATATGCCTAGATCTTTCCATCATATGATGCTTTCCAACTAAAGAGTAGGTTGGAATGAGAAGGAATACTACTGCCTCTTGCATAAAAGTAAAAGATAGGCCCTTCGCAGAGGGAAGCAGGGATTTGCAGAGGTGCCAGAGCTCGAAGCAAAAACAGAGATGAAAATAATTTTGAGAGGTATGCTTTCATTGTCAACATAACAACCAAGAGCTCCCAATATCTTCCATACTACATACATTATAGGCGGTTCCTAAACAGAAAGGTAAAGATTTTTACTCCCCCTCCACCAACAATCATCAATCCATGGCTTGCCCGAAACAACGGGTGCCTCCAACTAACATCAATCCTGGGGGAGTTTTGTTTGCAATTATTTTGATTTGATTTCGATCTTTTGATCATGGGACTGGGCATCCCAGTTACCAGCCATTTTCTTATGAATGATGAGCGGAGTCCACTCATCGTGAGAATAACCCACCTAGCATGGAAGATACTGCTAACCCGTAGTCGCTACATGAGCGATTCAGGCATACAAAATAGATTATTATTTGAAGGTTTAGAGTTTGGCACATGCAAATTTACTTGGAACGGCAGGTAAATACCACATCTAGGTAGATATGGTGGACACTCATGGAAGAAACTTGGTTCAAGGAATTTGGATGCACAAGCAGTATTCCCGCTTAGTACAGATATTTTGGATAGCAAAGGATTCTAAATAGCAAGCACCGCATGTTAGAGGATCCATAACAATATAACTTATACAAATATACCCAAGCATAACTCATTATGTTGTCTTCCTTGTCCAACTTCAACTAATTTGCTCAGGTTTGAAAATAATTAATGGGGCTCACAATCATAGAAGATGTCCAAGATAGTATTATATATGAAATCTCTCTTCCTTTAATATTCTTTCATGAATTGTTCAAGTGACCAATACAATGTTTGCTAACCTCCAATAAATTTACCACCTCTACTTCTTATATGTGAAGTCATTACTCCCCATAGGATAAGCATATGAAACATATATAATTTCAGATTTATGACATTCAATTCATTCAACCATTTACCCATAGGATATAAGTGAAGCACACGAGTAAATGACAAACTACTCCAAAAATATATGAGTGAAGATCAATGAGTAGTTAAATAATTATTTAGCTATGTGAGGACTCTCTCTCATTTAAGAATTTCAGATCTTGGTATTTTATTCATACAGCAAGCAAAGCAAAATAAAACGACATTTCAAGGATAGCACAACTCATGTGAAGAAGTAAAAACTTAGGCTCAACCGATACTAACCGATAGTTGTTGAGGAAGAAAGGTGGGATGCCAACCGGGGCATCCCCAAGCTTAGATGCTTGAGACTTCTTGAAATATTATCTTGGGGTGCCTTGGGCATCCCCAAGCTTGAGCTTTTGTGTCTCCTTTATTCCTTTCATATCACGGTCTCCCTAAATCTCAAAAGCTTCATCCACACCAAACTCAACAAGAACTCGTGAGATAAGTTAGTATAAACCAATGCAAAAACCTTATCATTCTCTACTGTAGCAAATCACAAAAATTATTATTCAACATTGCATACTAAATGTCTCTGCATATTTAATACTCCTATCCTCAAATAGAATCATTAAACAAGCAAACATATGCAAACAATGCAAACATAACGACAATCTGCCAAAACAAGACAAATCAGAAGAATACAAGAGTATCAATACTTCCCTAGCTACAAAAATTATGAAAGAAAATTCCTACTGTAGTAAATTTATCAGAGCTTATTATGCAAAAGGTTTCAACATAATTCTAACTTTTCTAGGAAATTTTTGCAACAGCGGTAAACTTTCTGTTTTCAAACAGCAACATGTAGACTTGTAAAATAAGCATGGTAAAGGCTATCCTTGACATTTTTATTGAAAATAAAGATGCAAAACACTATTCTAAATAACAGCAAGCAAATAATAACAAAATAAAATGACGCTCCAAGCAAAACACATATCATGTGGTGAATAAAAATATAGCCCCAAGTAAAGTTACCGATGAACGAAGACGAAAGAGGGGATGCCATCCGGGGCATCCCCAAACTTAAGCTCTTGGTTGTCCTTGAATATTACCTTGGGGTGCCTTGGGCATACCCAAGCTTAGGCTCTTGCCACTACTTATTCCATAGTCCATCGAAACTTCACCCAGAACTTGAAAACTTCACAACACAAAACTCAATAGAAAACTCGTAAGCTCCGTTAGTATAAGAAAATAAAACCACCACTTAGGTACTGTAATGAACTCATTCTAAATTCATATTGGTGTAATATATACTATATTCCAACTTATCTATGGTTCATACCCTCCGATAATACTCATAGATTCATCAAAATAAGCAAACAACACATAGAAGACAGAATCTGTCAAAAACAGGACAGTCTGTAGTAATCTGTATCAAACGTATACTTCTGGAACCTGAAAACTTCTACCAAATTAGGAAGTCCTAGATAATTTTTTTATTGATCTACTGCAAAAATAATAAACTGAAAAGCATGTTTCTGTGATTTATGAAAACTAATCTCGTGCGTGCAAAGTTTCTGTTTTCTGCAGCAGGATCAAATAACTATCACCGTAGGTTATCCTAAAGGTCTTACTTGGCACTTTATCGAAACAAAAGCTATAAAACATGATTACTACAGTAGCATAATCATGTGGACACACAAAAACAGTAAAGGTAAATATTGGGTTGTCTCCCAACAAGTGCTTTTCTTTATTGCCTTTTTAGCTAGGCATGATGATGGCAATGATGCTCACATAAAAGATAAGAATTGAAACATAACGGAAGCATCATGAAGCATATGACTAGCACATTTAAGCCTAAACCAATTCCTATGCATAGGGATTTTGTGAGCAAACAACTTATGGTAACATGAAAATCCTACAATAGGAAGGTAAAGCAAGCAAATCTTCAAGATTTTCAACACATAGAGAGGAAACTTGATATTATTGCAATATGTAGAAGCATATGTTCCTCCCTCATAATTTTCAGTAGCATCATGAATGAATTCAACAATATAACCAGCACCTAAAGCATTATTTTCATGATCTACAAGCATAGAAATTTTACTACTCTCCACATAAGCAAAATTCTTCTCATTCGGAATAGTGGGAGTATCATAAGACTCTTGAATACTATAAATTGTTTCCACATTAATAGAGTAATGTTCAGAAAAAGGGGAATCATAATCATGACAAGTTTTATAAATATAATCATCATTACTTTTTATAGCATACGTTTCATCACAATAATCATCATAAGTAGCAACTTTGTTCTCATCATAATTGATTGAAACCTCTTCCAAGATAGTGGACTCATCACTAAATAAAGTCATGACCTCTCCAAATCCACTTTCATACATATTATAAGATTCAACATCCTCCAAAATAGTGGGATCATTACTTCCAAAGTTGACACTCTTCTAAACCCACTTTCATCAATATAATCATCATAGGTAGAAGGCATGCTATCATCATAACAACTTTGCATATCAAAACTTGAGAGGCTAAAAATATCATCTTCATTAAACATAGCATCCCCAAGCTTGGGACAAACATTAATTGCAGCAAATATATTCTCAAACATGTCATCCTCATCAAACATAGCATCCCCAAGCTTGTGCCTTTTCATATCATAAGCATAATCACTCTCATCATCAATAGTATGGATAGCACCAATAGTATAGCAAACATTATTATCATATTCTTCCAAGCAAATGCCAAAAAGATTTTCAAGATCACAAGAAGTATCACTATCTTCCCAATCATAATCATCACAACAAGCAATAGGCATAATGAGATCATCATCAATTGCATCATCTCCCACAATTATTTTTAATTCATTTTCATGAGGCACAACAATAATAGGAACAACATTATTTGGGAGAGATATCTTTTTACCTCTCCTCCTTTTCCTTTTCTTCTTCTTCACATCATGTGTGGGTTCAATCCTCTTTTTGGCGCTCCTTATTAATGAGATTGGTTGGATAGAAGGTTCCTCCTTGTTACCTGATTCATCATAAGAAATAATAGGAGGATATAGGGAAGTCTCTTCCCTTTCATTAGTATTCTCTTCATCTTCTATTTGTTTTATTTTCTTTATGTAATTGGCAATATAAGGATTTTCAATGCAATTCACCTCACAATACATATAAATTTCTTCTAGATCAATATCGAGGAATTTCTCAAGGTTATATTCTGGAATATGCTTAGTTTGACGTTTCATTTATTCATAACCCAAAAGCAAACTAAGTTCATTATGATGTGCAAGGGAAATCAAGTCATCACAAGTTTTGGACACGATACGATCATGAAACAATTTGCAATTGATATTTAAATGACCATGTTCATTGCAAAGTTCACAAGTGCGGTAAAGATATTTTAAATTTCCAACACTCACATTTAGCCTTTCTTGCAACCATTTAGTTTCCAAGTACTTATGCCTCTTGCAATATCTATCTTCCCTATTTGGTGTGTACTTGCAAACCCAATATACTCCACAAAAATTGACATGCTTATAGGAGATATTTTCATCATAACTAGTGCAATCATCATTAGTATCATGGATATTCAAGGAGTTCATACTAACAACATTGCAATCATGCTCATCATTCAAAGATTTAGTGCCAAACATTTTAATGCATTCTTCCTCTAGCAATTGAGCACAATTATTGGAATCCTTATTTTCACGAAAGATATTAAAAAGATGAAGCATATGAGGCACCCTCAATTACATTTTTTGTAGTTTTCTTTTATAGACTAAACTAGTGATAAAACAAGAAACTAAAAGATTCGATTGCAAGATCTAAAGATATACCTTCAAGCACTCACCTCCCCAGTAACGGCGCCATAAACTGCTTAGTTGACGGGGTGTGAGTGCCGCTTACCCCCCGGCAACAGCACCAGAAAAGAGCTTGATGTCTACTACGCAACCTTCTCCTTGTAGACGTTGTTGGGCCTCCAAGTGCAGAGGTTTGTAGGACAGTAGAAAATTTCCCTCAAGTGGATGACCTAAGGTTTATCAATCCGCAGGAGGCGTAGGTTGAAGATGGTCTCTCTCAAACAACCCTGCAACCAAATAACAAAGAGTCTCTTGTGTCCCCAACACACCCAATACATTGGTAAATTGTATAGGTGCACTAGTTCGGCGAAGAGATGGTGATACAAGTGCAATATGGATGGTAGATATGAGTATTTGTTATCTTAAAATATAAAAACAACAAGGTAACTAAAGATAAAAGTGAGCATAAACGGTATTGCAATGCTAGGAAACAAGGCCTAGGGTTCATACTTTCAGTAGTGCAAGTTCTCTCAACAATAATAACATAATCGGATCATATAACTATCCCTCAACATGCAACAAAGAGTCACTCCAAAGTCACTAATAGCGGAGAACAAACGAAGAGATTATGGTAGGGTACGAAACCACCTCAAAGTTATTCTTTCCAATCAAAGTGAGCATAAACGGTATTGCAATGCTAGGAAACAAGGCCTAGGGTTCATACTTTCACTAGTGCAAGTTCTCTCAACAATAATAACATAATCGGATCATATAACTATCCCTCAACATGCAACAAAGAGTCACTCCAAAGTCACTAATAGCGGAGAACAAAGCGAAGAGATTATGGTAGGGCAAAACCACCTCAAAGTTATTCTTTCCAATCAATCCGTTGGGCTATTCCTATAAGTGTCACAAACAGCCCTAGAGTTTGTACTAGAACAACACCTTAAGATACAAATCAACCAAAACCCTAATGTCACCTAAATACTCCAATGTCACCTCAAGTATCCGTGGGTATGATTATACGATATGCATCACACAATCTCAGATTCATCTATTCAACCAACACATAGAACCTCAAAGAGTGCCCCAAAGTTTCTACCGGAGAATCACGATGAAAATGTGTTCCAACCCCTATGCATAGGTTCATGGGCGGAACCCGCAAGTTGATCACCAAAACATACATCAAGTGAATCACGTGATATCCCATTGTCATCACAGATACGCACAGCAAGACATACATCAAGTGTTCTCAAATCTTTAAAGACTCAATCCGTAAGATTACTTCAAGGGGGAAACTCAATCCATTACAAGAGAGTAGAGGGGGAGAAGAAACATAAGATCCAACTATAATAGCAAAGCTCGCGATACATCAAAATCGTGCCAAATCAAGAACACGAGAGAGAGAGAGAGAGAGAGAGAGAGAGAGATCTAACACATAGCTACTGGTACATACCCTCAGCCCCGAGGGTGAACTACTCCCTCCTCATCATGGAGAACGCCGGGATGATGAAGATGGCCACCGGTGAGGGATCCCCCCCTCCGCCAGAGTGCCGGAATAGGGTCCCGATTGGCTTTTGGTGACTCTGGAGGTTTGCAGCGGCGGAACTCCCGATCTATTCTGTTCTTCGAAGTTTTTAGGGTATATGGAGATATATAGGCGGAAGAAGTATGTCAGGGGAGGGCGCACCCTAGGGGGATGGGCGCGCCTCCCTACCTCATGGCTCCCACGTTTCTTTCCTGACGTGCACTCCAAGTCCATCAAGTAGCTTCCCTTCCCAAAATAAATTCTCCAGAAGGTTTCATTCCGTTCCGACTCTGTTTGATATTCCTTTTCTTCGAAACACTAAAACAAGGGAAAAACAGGAACTGGCACTGGGCTCTGGGTCAATAGGTTAGTCCCAAAAGTAATATAAAAATGCATCGTAAAGCCCATAAAACATCCAAGATGGATAATATAATAGCATGAATACTTCATAAATTATAGATACGTTGGAGACGTATCAGGGCCTCAACAGCTGGAGAGGATAACAGGTTGGCAGAAGCCCGAACTTTAGTGATCTTCACCTCCAGAGCGTCCTTATTGGCCGACTTAGTCAATAATTTCAAATGTAGCAAGAAGATAGACATTTTAATCAGGAAATCAACAGGTTTATTAGGAAAGACACCCTCAATGGTGAACTTGTTCCTAATAATCTAGAGAGCCCACCAAAGGGCGCCAAAGCCCACCCAAAAAATTCTCTTAGAAACACCCTGGAGATTAGAAGAGAGCAAACTGAGTTCCGCTAATGAATCAGGGGCCCAGGTAACCTGTAACCAAGAACGAACACAACACCAGGCCAACTTGGCCAGCACACAGCCAAAGAAAATATGGTTGACATCTTCCAACTGAGAGCAAAGAGCACAATGCTCAGAACCAGACCCATTCCATTTACGGATCTGATCAGCCGAAGGCAGCCGGCCCCTGAATGCCTGCCAAAGGAAAATTTTAATCTTGGGAGGGACCTTGGTCGCCCAAATAAGCTTATATTTAGAAGTAGGGGACCTAGATATAAGTCTAGAATACAAAGACTTGACCAAAAAACTTTCGAGAAGCCACATGGGGCCAGACCACGAGATCCTCCTCCTCCGAGAGCACAGGGAACAAAGCAGCAAGGCGATGCCAGTCTCCCAACTCTGCAGGAGAGAGGGATCTCCTTAGGCCTAGGTCCCAGATATTACGGGAGAGCTCAGAGATTGAGATCTCTGGGATCGACCAGTAAGAAAACAACAAAGGAAAAGCAGAGGCTAAAGAAGAACCACTCGTCCAACCAAAAGCGAGTGGAGGCACCCTTCCCCACAACAAACTTAACGTGCTCACGAAACAGGTCATGAACTCTGACCAATTCTTTCTAAAACTGGGATCCTTGAGCCGCAGACGCAAACATGGGACTGCTAGAAGGGAAATACTTAGCTTTCAAGAGGTCAAACCAAAGGGTTCCAGAAGAAAGCGTCATAATCCTCCACCACCACTTGATAATCAAGCATTTGTTCATTATCGCGGTGTTCAAAATGCCCACCCCCAAGGTTTTTTGGTCTCAAATGATTTTCCACTCCACAAACCTATACTTGCGCTTGTTATCAGCAGCATTCCAGAAAAAGGCACATCTATTAGCAAAACCATCATGAGTGCCCTCGGACAGCCTATAGAAGCCCATGGTGAACATGGGAAGAGAAGACAGGCACACATTAATAAGACAAACCTTCCCAGCCGACGTGTTGTACCTGCCACGCCACGACATGACCCTATTGCACACTTTAGTAAGAAGAGGCTTAAACTCTTTCGCACATAAATGGAATGGAGAGATGGGGGGACCCAGGTATTTGAAAGGAAAGGAAAGGAGGCTTAAAAAATAACATACATCACTTTTATCATACCTTTGTGATTCAATAACACACCCACAAAATATCCTATGTGCCATATTCAAATATATCTCATAGGTCACTTAGAGTTAGAAACACAAATTTCACTGATCCACCATATGTCCAGTCCCATCTTTGGTACAGGATGTCCTACGTTCATCGGAAATCCGGTGGCATACTAGAGAAGGTTGTCCACCAATATTACCAGATGTTTGGTTGTCACTAGACGTCCGGTCACTCACATACCATAGATGTCCAGTACTTAACGAACGCCCCACAAACCTATCCAAAGCCAAACTTTACGGATGTATGACACTGTCCGGAAATCCGGTGCCACTATCTAGAGAGATATTGAATATATGTTTGGTACCCTTTGGATGTCCGTGCTCCTCGAGCTACCGGATGTCCGGTGCACCCGCACTTAGCCATTTTCTGGCTTACTTAAACTGCACAATAACTTCATCCACCGGATATCCGGTGACTCCACTAGATGTCCGGTACATCGTAAGCCACCAGATGTCTGGTACTTATTGCACATATTTTTTCCCAATGGCCATAAACATGGGTTGCTATATATACTCCTCTCCCACTCCGAGAGAGGGTAGCACTTCATTTGAAATACACCCAAGAACCATAAGTGCTCCCTCTCACTCTCCTGCACACCAAATCTCACATCTAAGAGTTGTTTGTGAGAGATCTTGAGAGAAATTCCACCAAGTGATAGATCCACTCCCTCTCCTTCTTGTGACCAAATAAAACCATGATTTGAGCAAGTGTTGAGCATTTACCCCCTGATCTTGTTACTCTGTGGAGACTCCTAGGCGGTAGAAGTTCTTCGGAGAGGAATCATTCATTGTGATTGCCCCTAGAAAGTTGTGATGGTTTGGAGATTGATACGTCCATTTTGTGTCATTATTTTCTACTACGATTTCTCTTATTTAGATGTTATATTTCACTTTATAATGCAATTCTAATCCTTTTCTCTCTTAAAATGCAAGTTACATCAAGAGAGAGGGACTATCGGCAACTGTAATTCTAACATGAAAAAGCCACAATGGAGGTAACAATTCTCTGGAGCTCAAAATGAAGCAATTATTGTTGGAGAATTATTTTGGAATATATAATAAATATTGGAGAAAAAATATACCATAGGGGGGCCACCAACAGCCCACAAGGGCAGGTGGCGCGGCCACCCGTTGCCACGCCACCTAGGCTTGTGGGGCCCCTGAGCCTCCTCTCCCAACGCCCTTTGGTCATATATTCCCATTTTCCATAGAAAAAAATCAAGGGAACACTTTTCGGATTTTCTGCCGCTATCTCGAGGCGGAACCAGAGCAGGAGCACCTTTGCTCTCCGACGGAGCGATTCCGCTAGGGAAACTTCCCTTTGGTGGGAGGGGGAATCAAAGCCTTCATCATCACGAGCGCTCCTCTCATGGTGGGAATTATCATCTTCATCAAAATCTTCATCAGCACCATCTCATCTCAAAACCATAGTTCATCTCTTGTTTTCAATCTTTGTATCAAACCTCATATTGGTACCTGGGGGTGCTAGTAGTGTTGATTACATCTTGTAATTGATGCTTGTTGGTTTAATGGGTGGAAGATTGTTATGTTCAGATTGTTCATCATATTTTATACCCACTGATCATGATTAATATGATGAGTTGTGGCTAGCTCTTTTGTTCTTGAGGACATTGGATAAGTCTTTTTATTAGTAATGATGTGAAGTTGATCATCGTTCAATGTTTTGATATTATGTTGTGTTGTTCTTCCTCTAGTGGTGTTACGTGAACGTCAACTACATGACACTTCACCATCTTTGGGCCTAGGGAAAGGCATCATGGAATTAGTTTGTGGATGATGGGTTGCGGGAGTGATAGAAACTTAAACCCTAGTTTATGAATTATTCTGTAAGGGGTTGTTTTGGATCCACATGTTTACTGCTATGGTTAGATTTATCTTAATTACTCATCTTGTAGTTGTGGATGCTTTCATGGAGTATAATCATAAGTAGGTGGTTGTTCAATTAAGAACAATACCTTAGCTCTGGTCCACCCACATAGACAATGAACGTAAGTCAATGAATCATGGTGAAAGTAACTTGGCGATATTCCCGCGTGTCCTCGAGAGTGTTTTGATCACTATAAGAAGTACCACCATCTGGTTATTAGCATCGTTAAGGATTGGGCCACTTGTTTAACCTTGTCACTTTTGTTACTTGTTACTTGCTACAAATTATCTTGCTATCATATTATCTATCAAAACAATTTGACAGCACTTGCAGTGAAATCCTTGTTGAAAACCGCCTATCAATTCCTTCTGCTCCTCATTGGGTTTGACACTCTTACTTATTGAAAGAACTATGATTGATCCCCTATACTTGTGGGTCATCAGAGACCACCTCAAGGTATACTGCTTTCTTTCTTGTAAGAGTTGGTAAACCCCAAGTGTAAGGGTGAAGTAACCTAGCAATAAGTATTTTCCTCAGTAGAGAACCATGGTTTTGAAGGAAATATGCCCTAGAGGCAATAATAAAGCTGTTATTTATATTTCCTTATATCATGATAAATGTTTATTATTCATGCTAGAATTGTATTAGCCGGAAACTTGGTACATGTGTGAATATAGACAAACAGAGTGTCCCTAGTATGCCTCTACTTGACTAGCTCGTTAATCAAAGATGGTTAGTTTCCTAGCCATAGACATGTGTTGTCATTTGATGAACGGGATCACATCATTAGAGAATGATGTGATGGATAAGACCCATCCGTTAGCTTAGCATAATGATCGTTTAGTTTTATTGCTATTGCTTTCTTCATGACTAATACATGTTCCTCTAACTATGAGATTATGCAACTCCCGAATACCGGAGGAACACCTTGTGTGCTATCAAACGTCACAACGTAACTGGGTGATTATAAAGATGCTCTACAGGTGTATCCAAAGGTGTTTGTTGGGTTGGCATAGATCGAGATTAGGATTTGTCACTCCGTGTATCAGAGAGGTATCTCTGGGCCCTCTCGGTAAAGCTCATCACTATAAGCATTGCAAGCAATGTGACTAATGAGTTAGTTATGGGATGATGCATTACGAAAGGAGTAAAGAGACTTGCCGGTAACTATATTGAACTAGGTATGATGATACCGACGACCGAATCTCGAGCAAGTAACATACCGATGACAAAGGGAACGACGTATGTTGTTATGCGGTTCGACCGATAAAGATCTTCGTAGAATATGTAGGAACCAATATGAGCATCTAGGTTCCGCTATTTGTTATTGACCGGAGATGTGTCTCGGTCATGTCTACATAGTTCTCGAACCCGTCGGGTCCGCACGCTTAATGTTCGATGACGATTTGTATTATGAGTTTTGTGATTTGATGACCGAAGTTTGTTCGGAGTCCCGGATGAGATGACGGACATGACGAGGAGTCTCGAAATAGTCGAGAGGTGAAGATTCATATATTGGAAGGTTATATTCGGACACCGGAATGGTTTTAGGAAGTATCGGATAAGTTTCGGAGTACCGGGGGTTACCGGACCCTCCCCGTGAAGTTAATGGGCCACACATGGGCCTTAGTGGAGGAGAGAGGGCCGGCCAAGGAGGTGGCGCGCGCCCCCCCCCTTGCCAATCCGAATTGGACAAGGGCTGGGGGCGGCGCCCCCTCCCCCCATTTCCCTCTCCTACTCCTCCTCTCTTTCCCTCTTTGCTATTCCGAAAAAGGAAAAATGAGAGGCGAATCCTACTTGGACTAGGGAGTCCTAGTAGGACTCCCCACACCTGGCGCGCCCCCTTGGGCCGGCCACCTCTCCTCCCCCCTTTATATACGTGGGAGGGGAGCACCCGAAAGGCACACCAAAGTTTCTCTTAGCCGTGTGCGGTGCCCCCCTCCACAGTTACACACCTCGGTCATATTGTTGTAGTGCTTAGGCGAAGCCCTGCGCCGGTAACATCATCATCACCATTGCCACGCTGTCGTGCTGATGAAACTCTCCCTTGGCCTCAACTGGATCAAGAGCTCGAGGGACGTCATCGAGCTGAACGTGTGCTGAACGCAGAGGTGCCGTACGTTCGGTGCTTGGATCGGTTGGATCGCGAAGACGTTCGACTACATGAACCGCGTTACTAAACGCTTCCTCTTTCGGTCTACGAGGGTACGTGGACACACTCTCCCCGCTCATTGCTATGCTTCTCCTAGATAGATCTTGCGTGATCGTAGGATTTTTTTTGAAATACTACGTTCCCCAATAGTGGCATCCGAGCCAGGTCTATGCGTAGATGTTATATGCATGAGTAGAACACAAAGAGTTGTGGGCGATAATAGTCATACTGCTTACCTGCAACGTCTTACTTTGATTCAACGATATTGTTGGATGAAGCGGCCCGGAACGACATTACATGACCGCGTTAATGAGACTGGTTCTACCGACGTGCCTTGCACACAAGTGGCTAGCGAGTGTCAGTTTCTCCAACTTTAGTTTAATCGAGTTTGACTACGCCCGGTCCTTGTTGAAGGTTAAAACAACACACTTGACGAAAAATCGTTGTGGTTTTGATGCGTAGGTAAGAATGGTTCTTGCTAGAAGCCCGTAGCAGCCACGTAAAACTAGCAACAAGAAAGTAGAGGACGTCTAACTTGTTTTTGTAGGGCATGTTGTGATGTGATATGGTCAAGACGTGATGAGATATAAATTGTTGTATGAGATGATCATGTTTTGTAGAAGTTATCGGCAACTGGCAGGAGCCTTATGGTTGTCGCTTTATTGTATGAAATGCAACCGCCATGTAATTGCTTTACTTTATCACTAAGCGGTAGCGATAGTCGTAGAAGCAATAGTTGGCGAGACGACAATGATGCTACGATGTCAAGGTGTCAAGTCGGAGACGATGGTGATCATGACGGTGCCTTGGAGCTGGAAATCAAAGGCACAAGATGATGATGGCCATATCATATCACTTATTTTGATTGCATGTGATGTTTATCCTTTATGCATCTTATTTTGCTTAGTACGACGGTTGCATTATAAGATGATCCCTCACTAAATTTCAAGGTATAAGTGTTCTCCCTGAGTATGCACCATTGCTACAGTTCGTCGTGCCGAGACACCACATGATTATCGGGTGTGATAAGCTCTACGTTCACATACAACGGGTGCAAGCCAGTTTTGCACACGCGGAATACTCGGGTTAAACTTTACAAGCCTAGCATATGCAGATATGGCCTCAGAACACTGAGACCGAAAGGTCGAACGTGAATCATATAGTAGATATGATCAACATAGTGATGTTCACCATTGAAAACTACTCCATCTCACGTGATGATCGGACATGGTTTAGTTGATATGGATCACGTGATCATTTAGATGACTAGAGGGATGTCAATCTAAGTGGCAGTTCTTAAGTAATATGATTAATTGAACTTTAATTTATCATGAACTTAGTACACGATAGTTTTGCATGTCTATGTTGTTATAGATAAATGGCCCGTGCTACTGTTCCTTGAATTTTAATGCGTTCCTAGACAAAGCTAAGTTGAAAGATGATGGTAGCAACTACACGGACTGGGTCCGTAACTTGAGGATTATCCTCATTGCTGCACAGAAGAATTACGTCCTGGAAGAACCGCTAGGTGCAAGACCCGCTGCAGGAGCAACTCCGGACGTTATGAATGTCTGGCAGAGCAAAGCTGATGACTACTCGATAATTCAGTGTGCCATGCTTTACGGCTTAGAACCGGGACTTCAACGACGTTTTGAATGTCATGGAGCATATGAGATGTTCCAGGAGTTGAAGTTAATATTTCAAGCAAATTCCCGGATTGAGAGATATGAAGTCTCCAATAAGTTCTATAGCTGCAATATGGAGGAGAATAGTTGTAACATCCCAAATTTTCAATTTGGAATGTTATACATAGAGCATCATTGCATATCATATTTTTTTTTGTTGCATTTTTGCTCGATCCTAGAAATTCTACACAACTCAAGGACCCACGGGGAGAGTTGGGTATTTTCGTTATTTTCATATTTGAGTTTTCTCAAATTTTGAAAATAGGATCATTTGATTTTAGTTATTTTATCTTCAATTATTTCTACTATCAATATGAGAGACGAAATAAAATGACTTTCCCAAAATAAAGAAATAATTAAGATTTAATAATAAAATCAAATAAGATTTTATTTTGGAGTTTTTCGCCTTTTTATTTGAATTTAGGAAAAATGCGCGTTTTTCAAAATTGCATTTAGGCCCCAAATAAAAGTTCATCTTGTCCGGCTTGATTTTAGAAGCCGAGGAAAATTTATTTTGGGATTTTTGGAGCCTGTTTAGTATTTCTTTTTATTTTTTTCTGCGTGTAATTATTTTAAAAAAACGAACCGCCTTTGGGCCGTGCCCGAGCGGGACTCCGCTCGGGGGGCGCCTTTAAATAGCGCCGCCCGGCGCCCCCAGCCCACCCGAGCCACCCGCCCCCAGCCCACCAAGCCGCCGCCGCCGGCCCACCCCGGGGAAACCCTAACCCTAGCGCTCGCCCATCGCCGCCGCCGCCGCCGCCCGCCCGCTGCGGATGCCGTCGCGGACCCCGCCGCCGAGGTTCATGGGGATTCGCCGCCGCCTCGTTTTCCGCGTCGGTTTTTTTTAAAACCGAGCTGTTTTTCTTCGGGTTTTTTTCGGTTTAGGCTAATTAGCGGACGTTCGTTCGTTAGTTCGTTTAAACGTACGAGTTCGTCAAATTAGTTTAGTTAACGAACGTTTGTTCGTTAACCCGTTCGTCGTTTTTCTTTTTCTCGGATTTAATCCGCGATTTTTCTGATCGCGATTCCTGATCCGATTTTCATTTTAGTATAACTTTTCGCTCGTTTATCGGAATCAGGCGATTCAAGCTCCTAGAGTTTCGTCTCGAAACCCTCTTTCCGAATAACCTACTTAAACAAGTTTTTGCTTCTGTAAAATTTGACCTAGATCCAGATTAGTAAAATGAAGCTGTTTTCTTCCGCCTTTTGACTTTCGTTGCTTCGTTTGATTTGATTCTTTTTGCAAACCGGAGTTCTTAAGTTGAACTATCTGGTTAGATCTATTTGAGTTTTACCTGTGCATTAGATGAGTACTTATTGTATGCTTGTTTGTTTGTCTGTGATAGAATACCCGAGTGCGCCGCTTTGTTACTTCGAAGTCTCTAGGTTTCATGGATCATCGACTAAGGCAAGTAACACTTTGATCATACCTTTTCTACTACCCAGTTTTTATGCATTATATCTATCCTCAAACATTGCATGATTAGGATCTAATTAAATTGTGGAATGGGAAGTAGATGAGGTAGTACCTATTACATGTTTTATTATCAAACCCTTGGGAGTTACTTCTACGTTTGCTTATTATGCCATGCTATGCTAGTACACGTGGATTGGGTGAGTGTATTCCATGACAGATGTGAGATTGTTATTTAATGGTTTATTTAAGGTGGCAACTTAAACACACATCTGGGTGGATTGGGGCACCTGGTTTCTATCAGACTTGCTCAGTATTTCTTCGGACCGCCACCCTGGCTCAAAGGGATCATGAGATTATTCAAACTAGAAACTTACGTGTGCAGCCACAAGCCATTATGGGCTCTGGCATAGTTGATTAAGTTGTGCAAACTCTTACGGGTAGACTAGCATATGTAGGGGAAAGTAGGTGTACCGGTCTACCCACAAGTAAGGTGCTAGTGCTTCTGAAAGACTATGTCTCGGACATCCGTATCTCAAACATCATGTAGTTCTAGAAATCCAGCGGAGGCGATCGAGTCTTGTGGGGAAAAGTCATAAACCTCTGCAGAGTGTATAAACTAATCATGGTTAGCCGTGTCCCTGATTATGGACATCTTGAGTATCTAGTACTTGGATATCATGTGAATCTCATCATGTTACTTCTAATTAATATTGTTGGGTTTTTAATGAGTACTTTTAATTGGGATTGAGAATGCTGTCAACCATTCTCAATGTTTAACAACCACCTTGATAATTAAATAAATTTATTCCCTTGCAGTAGGGAAAAATTGGCTTTACGCAAAAACTGTAACCATAGAGCTTTCCACCAGCCATATATGCATGTAGTATAGGCTTATTATTCCATTATTCTCCATGTGATACTTTGCCAGCATATTCCATGTGCTGACCCGTTTTCAGGCTGCAACGTTTCATGTTGCAGACTTTCCAGATGACGAGTAAGGTGCATAGGTCGTGGTTCTATACTCAGTGATGCCGTTGGAGTTCATGGACTCGCTTATTCTTCCAAGCCTTCCACTGTTATCGTTATTAGATGGTCTTAAGCCATATTTATTTTTATTAAGTTCTCTCTTGAGACATTCGATTGTAATAAGTGTGTGATTGCTACTCTGTTATAAATCCTC
This sequence comes from Aegilops bicornis, assembly GCA_021605145.1. NCBI lineage: Eukaryota > Viridiplantae > Streptophyta > Magnoliopsida > Poales > Poaceae > Aegilops > Aegilops bicornis. The sequence continues at coordinate 733,982,574 of CM038673.1, forward strand.
CGAGTACTGTGTGGTGTCGGCATTCTTGATCCGGGGATGACACTAAGCACGAAGATCGACTCGCTTGAGGTCCTGGTTGCTACAAAGATGGTATCGAGCACACGCTAAGCATGAGACACGACCATTAATCTAAAGCCCTAGATCACTACTCTCTTCTCATTTCTAACTCCTCATCCTTTCTATTCTTTTTAGGATGACTAAGCGAGGATCAAGTTCACCCAGCCGGATGAAGATACACCCTTCGGACGACACCTGAAGGAAGTCACTAAGTACCTTAACATCGGATTACCAAGTTTCAGCGGGACCTACAATTCCACTTTACCCGAAGAAGAACGCTGGAAGATTCAAGCTCAAGTTCCCGGAAGGACGTTTGCGCCAATCACGGAGCCCATAGAGTGTGTTTTCAATGCACCAACTTGGAGCCTGGGAAGGAGCATGGCAGCTCACGTAACCATGGGACGCATTGGAGAAGTTTACAAAGAAGACCTCAAGGATACTATCTACCAGATTTGCAGGCGCCGAGATGAACAATGGGAGATAGTTGGCACTAAGAAGGACCGATCCATTGCAGCTTTCATCCAGGAGTTAAACCAGCACATTCGGCGCCAGGAGAACCGGATGTCTTGTGAACATGATGGAGTTGAAGACAGCAAAAGCCAAGATTATCGAACTAGAAGGAGAAGGCGAAGGCCACTCGCAAGGACTACATGGAGGAGATTGTAGCTCTAGTGGGACAAAACGGCGATCTTAAGGAGAAGATTGAAGAACTCATGGGAAATTCAGCACCCGGAGGAGAAAATGAAGATTGCACCTGTCCAGAGAACTACATCATCATCGACGACACCGATCCTAGTGATGATGATTACGAAGATGAAGCTGGAGCAGATATCATGGAGTCTTCATCGGAGCAGTTTTTCTAGTTGACCACCATAACAGTAGTAGATTTCCCCCATTTTATATTAGTTTTAGTTCTAGCACTTTGTAACGATAGATAGACCGTTGTATGCCCTTGTTTGAATTGATTGGAGTGATATTGTGTGATTTGTCTCATGTGCATATGGGTAGTGTTTCTCTCTAGACCTCATTCTATTCTTAACTCTCGTCTTTTCTATAAACCCTCAGATGCCTCCGAGACGCGACCCCGGATTTGTTTTCCCGCCAGAGATCACTCAGTTGATTCAGGAGCAGAATGCCTTGATTCAAACATTGGTGCAGAACCAAGGAAACAACAACAACAACAACAACAACAACAACAACAACAACAACAACAACAACAACAACAACAACAACAACAACAACAACAACAACAACAACAACAACAACAACAACAACAACAACAACAACAACAACAACAACAACAACAACAACAACAACAACAACAACAACAACAACAACAACAACAACAACAACAACAACAACAACAACAACAACAATAACCCACCACCACCACCACCAGTTGACCATTTGACCCGTTTCTTAAGGCTGAATCCGCTGGTGTTTTCCAGTAGCACCGAGCCGATTTTTGCAGATGATTGGCTCCGTAAGATAGGGAGGGAGTTGACCACTGCAGGATGTACAGATGGAGAAAGGGTTAAATTTGCCGCGCATCAGCTCGAAGGACCCGCAAAGACATGGTGGGAGAATTTTACACCACTTACCACCTGTAGACACCTTGTCACATGGGATCGATTTCAACAAGCTTTCCGTCTTGCCCATGTTTCAGCGGGAGCTATGGCCATGAAGAAGCGTGATTTTTGCAACTTACGCCAAGGAGGGCCAGACGGTTGGCGGTATGTGGATGATTTCATAAGCTAACACGTTATGCCCGGATGACGTTGCTACTTTCTGAGCGACTAAGCGAGAAGTTTCTAGAAGGACCGAATGATGAGCTGAGCATGCGATTGATGGTAGCCACCTTCAATAACTACCAGGAGTTAGTAGATCGTGCTCTTATGATTGAAGGGAAGCGACAACAGATTGACTATCGCAAGAGAAAGTATGGACGGGGAAGAATAACTCGGAGCTCGGTGAAACTTCGCTTTACCCGAAGACCGGAGGACAATTTCAGCATACCCATGGAGGAGGTAGCTCGCACAACCATAATGGCACCAAGAATGGGAGCAGGGAATGGAGGAAGCAATGGACAAAACCGCACCAACCCGTCAACAACATCCAAGGTAGACCTGAGCCACATCACTTGCTTTAAGTGCCGCAAGACTGGGCATTATGCAAATGACTGTCTAGAAGGCCAAAATGGAAATGGTAATGGAAGCTCAGGAAAGAAGCCGAACCCTTTCAACAGAGGACAAGTGAACCACGTTACCGTGGAGGAGGTTGAAGCTCGACCGGATCTGCGATAATAGGTAAGTTTTTGGTTAAGTCATTTACTGCAGTTGTTCTTTTTGATACTGGTGCATCGCATTCATACATATCAAGGGGATTTGTGGATAAGTTTAGCCTGCCCACTAGGACTCTTAAGACAACCATGCTAGTAAGCTCACCGAGAGCGGAGTTTATGGCCAGTCAAGGATGTTTTCAAGTGCCATTAAGTATAGGGAGGCATGTTTTTCCAACGGATTTAATTATATTGGAATCCCAAGGTTTGGATGTAATTCTTGGTATGGATTGGTTGTCGATGAATGGAGGAAACATCGATTGCGCCAGTAAGACAATTTTGCTTACGACACCAGAAGGAAGGAGAATCAAGTATGTATCACGGCATGAGCCGAGAAGGGCACATGTAAATTCCTTATCGGGAGTTGTGCTGGAGGAAGTACCAGTGGTAAGGGATTACCGGACGTGTTTCCGGAAGAGTTGCCAGGCATGCCACCGGATAGAGACATTGAGTTTCTGATTGAATTACTGCCAGGCACTGGGCCAATATCTAAGAGACCGTATAGGATGCCAGCCCAAGATTTGGAGGAAATTAAGAAGCAGATTAAGGAGTTACTGGATAAAGGTTTTATTCGCCCAAGTTCTTCGCCTTGGGGATCACCAGTACTTCTAGTGGAGAAGAAGGATGGATCATTAAGAATGGTTGTTGATTATCGCGGATTGAATGAAGTGACCATCAAGAACAAGTACCCGTTGCCGATGATCAATGACTTGTTTGACCAATTGCAAGGAGCTAAGGTGTTTTCCAAGATCGATTGGTGATCAGGGTACCATCAGTTGAAGATTCGAGAGCAGGATATACCTAAGACGGCTTTTACCACTAGGTACGGGCTGTATGAGTATACCGTTATGTCATTTGGTCTGACTAATGCACCTGCCTATTTTATGAACATGATGAACAAAGTGTTTATGGAGTTTTTGGATAAGTTCGTTGTGGTGTTCATTGATGATATTTTGGTTTACTCGAAGAATGAAGAAGAACATAAGGAGCATTTGCGTTTGGTACTCGAGAAACTCAGAGAACACCAGTTGTATGCCAAGTTCAGCAAGTGTGAGTTTTGGTTGAAGGAAGTTGGATTTCTTGGACATGTTATATCCGGAGAAGATATAGCAGTAGATCCCACTAAAGTTGTCACTGTAACAAACTGGGAAGCGCCAACAACAGTTGGAGAGATCCAGAGTTTTCTTGGACTCGCAGGATACTACCGGAGATTCATTGAGAATTTCTCAAGGATTGCGAAGCCTATGACAGAATTGTTGAAAAAGAAGACCAAGTTTATTTGGACTGAGGAGTGTGAAGCTAGTTTCCAAGAGTTTAAGAAACGTTTGGTTACCTCGCCAGTGTTGATTCTGCCAGATCAGACCAAGGATTATGAGGTGTCTTGCGACGCTTCACGTCGAGGACTTGGAGCAGTGCTTATGCAGGAGGGAATAGTTGTTTCGTATGCTTCACGACAGCTTAAGCCTCATGAGCTAATGCTACGCATGATTTGGAGTTAGCAGCCATAGTGCATGCGTTGAAGACATGGAGACATTTCCTCATTGGAAATCATTGTCAGGTGTATACGGATCACAAGAGTTTGAAGTACATCTTCACGTAGAAGGACCTAAATCTCAGGCAGAGGAGATGGTTGGAACTCATCAAAGATTACGATATGAGATTACATTATCACCCCGGAAAGGCTAACATTGTAGCAGACGCGTTGAGCCGTAAGAGTCACATCAACACACTAATGACGGGAGAAATACCAAAGGAATTAGCCGAGGATCTTCGAGAGCTATGTTTGGAAATAGTTCCGAGAGGCTATGTAGCAGCATTGGAGATTCAGTCAACTTTGATGGACAAGATCAGGGAAGCCCAGAAGACCGATAAAGAAATTGCCTCTATAAAGGAGAGGATGAGCGAAGGAAAAGCTAAGGGATTTCGTGAGGATGAGCACGATACCCTATGGTTTGAAGACCGTGTTTATGTGCCCAATGACCCGGAGATCAGGAAGTTGATTCTACAAGAGGCACATGATTCACCATATTCGATTCACCCAGGAAATACCAAGATGTATTTGGATTTGAAGAATACTTTCTGGTGGACCGGAATGAAGAAAGACATTGCATAGTACGTAGCAGTTTGTGATGTATGTCAGAGGGTGAAGGCAGGACATCAGAAACCAGCAGGATTGTTACAGCCATTGCCTATACCCGAATGGAAGTGGGATAAACTAGGTATGGATTTCATCACGGGATTGCCCAAGACTCGTTCAGGCTATGACTCGATTTGGGTTGTAGTCGATCGTTTGACGAAGGTAGCTCATTTCATTCGATAAAGACTACCTACAGCAGTGCCAAATTGGCTAAGATATACATGACAAGGATTGTATGCTTGCATGGAGTTCCAGGAGTATCGTATCAGATAGAGGAACCCAGTTTACCTCAAAGTTCTGGAAGCAGTTGCACAAAACTTTAGGAACCAGGTTGGAGTTTAGCACAAGTTTTCATCCTCAGACAGATGGACAAACCGAGAGAGTCAACCAGATTTTGGAAGATATGCTTAGAGCTTGTGCTTTGGATTATGGATCAAGTTGGGATGACAATTTGCCATATGCGGAGTTTTCTTATAACAACAGTTACCAAACCAGTCTGAAGATGGCCCCTTTCAAGCCTTATGCGGAAGGAGGTGCAGGACCCCGTTGTTGTGGGATGAAGTTGGAGACCGCCAGTTGTTTGGACCGGATTTGATTAAGGAGTCTGAACAGAAAGTAAAGTTGATTCGCGATAGGCTCAAGGTATCCCAGTCGAGACAGAAAAGTTATGCAGATTCAAAACGCAAGGAGATAGAATACAAAGTCGGAGACAGAGTTTATCTTCGAGTATCGCCCCTTTGAGGAGTTAAGCGTTTTGGAGTTAAAGGAAAGTTAGCGCCACGATTTGTAGGACCATATCGTGTTTTGGAGCGCATGGGAGAAGTTGCGTACAAGTTGGAATTACCCGAAGGATTGTCAGGAGTCCATGATGTGTTTCATGTTTCTCAGTTGAAGAAGTGGCACGCAGAGATACAGTGCCACTGGAAGCGATTCAGTTGAACGAGGATTTGACCTACGAGGAGAAACCAGTTAAGATTCTGGAGTATGCCAGCCGAGTCACCCGCAGCAAGGTCATTAAGTTTTGCAAAGTTCAGTGGAGCCACCACACAGAGGATGAAGCCACACAGGAGGCGAGAGGAAGATTTGCTTAAGGACCACCCTCACCTATTTTCTAGCCAACTGAATCTCGAGGGCGAGATTCATCTTAAAGGTAGGTTTGTAACATCCCAAATTTTCAATTTGGAATGTTATACATGAAACATCATTGCATATCATATTTTTTTGTTGCATTTTTGCTCGATCCTAGAAATTCTACACAACTCAAGGACCCACGGGGAGAGTTGGGAATTTTCGTTATTTTCATATTTGAGTTTTCTCAAATTTTGAAAATAGGATCATTTGGTTTTAATTATTTTATCTTCAATTATTTCTACTATCAAAATATGAGAGAGGGAATAAAATGACTTTCCCAAAATAAAGAAATAATCAAGATTTAATAATAAAATCAAATAAGATTTTACTTTGGAGTTTTTCGCCTTTTTATTTGAATTTAGGAAAAATGCGTGTTTTTCAAAATTGCATTTAGGCCCCAAATAAAAGTTCATCTTGTCCGGCTTGATTTTAGAAGCCGAGGAAAATTTATTTAGGGATTTTTGGAGTCCGTTTAGTATTTCTTTTTATTTTTTTTCTGCGTGTAATTATTTTAAAGAAAAACGAACCGCCTTTCGGCCGTGCCCGAGCGGGACTCCGCTCGGGCGCGCTTTAAATACCGCCCGGCGCCCAATCCCGAGCCACCGCCCACCAAGCCGCCGCCCTTTCGCCCGAAACCCTAAACCTAGCGCCGCCATTGTCGCCGCCCGCCGCCCGCCGGACGCCGTCACGGACCCGCCGCCCGCCGCCCGAGGTTCGCCCTGCCTCGTTTTCCGCGCCGGTTTTTTTTTTTTGAAAAAACCGAGCGATTTTTCTTTGGTTTTTTTTTGTTTCGGTTTTTTTCGGTTTAGGCTAATTAGCGGACGTTCATTCGTTAGTTCGTTTAAACGAACGAGTTCATCAGATTAGTTTAGTTAACGAACGTTCATTCGTTAACCCGTTCGTTGTTTTTCTTTTTCTCGGATTTAATCCGCGATTTTTCTGATCGTAATTCCTGATCCGATTTTCATTTTAGTATAATTTTTCGCTCGTTTATCGGAATCAGGCGATTCAAGCGCCTAGAGTTTCGTCTCGAAACCCTCTCTCCGAGTAACCTACTTAAACAAGTTTTTGATTCTGTAAAATTTGACCTAGATCCAGATTAGTAAAACGAAGCTGTTTTCTTCCGCCGTTTGACTTTCGTTGGTTCGTTTGATTTGATTCTTTTTGCAAACTAGAGTTCTTAAGTTGAACTATCTGGTTAGATCTAATTGAGTTTTACCTGTGCATTAGATGAGTACTTATTGTATGCTTGTTTGTTTGTCTGCGATAGAATACCCGGTCGCCGCTTTGTTACTTCGAGTCTCTAGGTTTCGCGGATCATCAGCAAGGCAAGTAACACTTTGATCATACCTTTTCTACTACCCAGTTTTTATGCATTATATCTATCCTCAAACATTGCATGATTAGGATCTAATTAAATTGTGGAATGGGAAGTAGATGAGGTAGTACCTATTACATGTTTTATTATCAAACCCTTGGGAGTTACTTCTACGTTTGCTTATTATGCCATGCTATGCTAGTACACGTGGATTGGGTGAGTGTATTCCATGACAGATGTGAGATTTTTATTTAATGGTTTATTTAAGGTGGCAACTTAAACACACATCTGGGTGGATTGAGGCACCTGGTTTCTATCAGGACTTGCATGTATTTCTTGGACCGCCACCACGGCTCAAAGGGATCATGAGATTATTCAAACTAGAAACTTACGTGTGCAGCCACAAGCCATTATGGGCTCTGGCATAGTTGATTAAGTTGTGCGAACTCTTACGGGTAGACTAGCAGATGTAGGGGAAAGTAGGTGTACCGGTCTACCCACAAGTAAGGTGCTAGTGCTTCTGAAAGACTATGTCTCGGTCATCCTTTTCTCAAACATCATTTAGTGCGAGAAATCCAACGGAGGCGATCGAGTCTTGTGGGGAAAAGTGTGCAAACCTCTGCAGAGTGTATAAACTAATCATGGTTAGCCGTGTCCCGGTTATGGACATCTTGAGTATCTAGTACTTGGATATCATGTGAATCTCATCATGTTACTTCTAATTAATATTGTTGGGTTTTTAATGAGTACTTTTAATTGGGATTGAGAATGTTGTCAACCATTCTCAATGTTTAACAACCACCTTGATAGTTAAATAAATTTATTCCTTTGCAGTAGGGAAAAATTGGCTTTACGCATAAAAGCTGTAACCATAGAGCTTTCCACCAGCCATATATGCATGTAGTATAGGCTTATTATTCCATTATTCTCCATGTGATACTTTGCCGGCATATTCCATGTCTTGACCCGTTTCGAGCTGCAACGTTTCATGTTGCGAGACTTTCGAACGACGAGTAAGGTGCATAGGTCGTGGTTCTATACTCAGTGATGCCGTTGGAGTTGATGGACTCGCTTATTCTTCCAAGCCTTCCGCTGTTATCGTTATTAGATGGCCTTAAGCCATATTTATTTTTATTAAGTTCTCTCTTGAGACATTCGATTGTAATAAGTGTGTGATTGCTACTCTGTTATAAATCCTTCGAGTACTGTGTGGTGTCAGCATTACTGATCCAGGGATGACACTGAGCACAGAGATCAAACCGTTTGAGGTCTGGTCGCTACAATAGTTCTGTCAGTGAACATATACTCGGAATGTCTGGGTATCACAACCACTTAACTCAACTGGGAGTTAATATTCCTGATGATAGTGTCATCGACAGAGTTATTCAATCACTGCCACCAAGCTACAAAAGCTTCGTGATGAACTATAATATGCAAGGGATGGAAAAGACTATTCCCGAGCTCTTCGCAATGCTAAAGGTTGCGGAGGTAGAAATCAAGAAGGAGCATCAAGTGTTGATGGTTAACAAGACCACTAGTTTCAAGAAAAAGGGCAAAGGGAAGAATGGGAACTTCAAGAAGAATGGCAAGCAAGTTGCTGCTCAAGTGAAGAAGCCCAAGTCTGGACCTAAGCACGAGGCCGAAGTGCTTCTACTGCAAAGGGACTGGTCACTAGAAGCGGAACTGCCCGAAGTATTTGGCGGATAAGAAGGATGGCAAAGTGAAAGGTATATTTGATATACATGTTATTGATGTGTACCTTACTAATGCTCGTAGTATCGCCTAGGTATTTGATACTGGTTCTATTGATCATATTTGCAACTTGAAACAGGGGCTACGGATTAAACGAAGATTGGCTAAGGACAAGGTGACGATGCGCGTGGGAAATGGTTCCAAAGTCGATGTGATCGCGATCCGCACGCTACCTCTACATCTACCGTCGAGATTAGTTTTAGACCCGAATAATTGTTATTTGGTGCCAGCTTTGAGCATGAACATTATATTGGATCTTGTTTGATGCGAGACGGTTATTCATTTAAATCAGAGAATAATGGTTGTTCTATTTATATGAGTAATATCTTTTATGGTCATGCACCCTTGATGAGTGGTCTATTTCTTTTGAATCTTGATAATAGTGAAACACATATTCATAATATTGAAGCCAAAAGATGCAAAGTTAATAATGATAGTGCAACTTATTTGTGGCACTGCCGTTTAGGTCATATTGGTGTAAAGCGCATGAAGAAACTCCATGTTGATGGGCTTTTGGAATCACTTGATTATGAATCACTTGATGCTTGCGAACCATGCCTCATGGGCAAGATGACTAAGACTCTGTTCTTCGGAACAATGGAGCGAGCAACTGACTTATTGAAAATAATACATACTGATGTATGCAGTCCGATGAGTGTTGAGGCTCGTGACCCTGTATCGTTATTTTCTGACCTTCACAGATGATTTAAGCAGATGTGGGTATATCTACTTGATGAAACATAAGTCTGAAACATTTGAAAAGTTCAAAGAATTTCAGAGTGAAGTTGAAAATCATCGTAACAAGAAAATAAAGTTTCTATGATCTGATCGTGGAGGAGAATATTTGAGTTATGAGTTTGGTCTCCATCTGAAACAATGCGGAATAGTTTCACAACTCACGCCACCTGGAACACCACAACGTAATGGTGTGTCCGAACGTCGTAACCGTACTTTATTAGATATGGTGCGATCTATGATGTCTCTTACTGATTTACCGCTATCGTTTTGGGGTTATGCTTTAGAGACGGCTGCATTCACTATAAATAGGGCACCATCTAAATCTGTTGAGACGACACCATTTGAACTCTGGTTTGGCAAGAAACCCAAGTTGTCGTTTCTTAAAGTTTGGGGCTGCGATGCTTATGTGAGAAAGCTTCAACCTGATAAGCTCGAACCCAAATCAGAGAAATGTGTCTTCATAGGTTACCCAAAGGAGACTGTTGGGTACACCTTCTATCACAGATCCGAAGGCAAGATATTCGTTGCTAAGAATGGATCCTTTCTAGAGAAGGAGTTTCTCTTGAAAGAAGTTAGTGGGAGGAGAGTATAACTTGATGAGGTAATTGTATATTCTCCCAAATTGGAAAGTAGTTCATCACAGAAATTAGTTCCAGTGATTCCTACACCAATTAGTGAGGAAGTTAATGATGATGATCATGAAACTTCAGATCAAGTTACTACCGAACCTCGTAGGTCAACCAGAGCACGTTCCGCACCAGAGTGGTACGGTAATCCTATTCTGGACGTCATGTTACTAGACCATGACGAACCTACGAACTATGAGGAAGCGATGATGAGCCCAGATTCCGCAAAATGGCTTGAGGCCATGAAATCTGAGATGGGATCCATTTATGAGAACAAAGTGTGGACTTTGGTTAACTTGCTCGATGATTGGCAAGCCATATAGAATAAATGGATCTTCAAGAAGAAGACTAATGCTGACGATAATGTTACTGTCTACAAAGATCGACTTGTTGCGAAAGGTTTTCGACAAGTTCAAGGAATTGACTACGATGAGACCTTCTCACCCGTAGCGATGCTTAAGTCTGTCTGAATCATGTTAGCAATTGCCACATTTTATGATTATGAAATTTGAAAAATGGATGTCAAAACTTCATTCCTTAATGGATTTCTTAAAGAAGAGTTGTATATGATGCAACCAGAAGGCTTTGTCGATCCTAAAGGTACTAACAAAGTGTGCAAGCTCCAGCGATCCATTTATGGACTGGTGCAAGCCTCTCAGAGTTGGAATATACGCTTTGATAGTGTGATCAAAGCATATGGTTTTATACAGACTTTTGGAGAAGCATGTATTTACAAGGAAGTGAGTGGGAGCTCTATAGCATTTCTAATATTACATGTGGATGACATATTGTTGATTGGAATGATACATAATTTCTGAATAGATAAAAGGATACTTGAATAAGAATTTTTCAATGAAAGACCTCGGTGAAGCTGCTTACATATTGGGCATCAAGATCTATAGAGATAGGTCAAGACGCTTAATTGGACTTTCACAAAGCACATACCTTGATAAGATTTTAAAGAAGTTCAAAATGGATCAGTCAAAGAAAGGGTTCTTGCCTGTGTTACAAGGTGTGAAGTTGAGTGAGACTCAATGCCCGACCACTGCAGAAGATAGAGAGAAAATGAAAGTCATTCCCTATGCCTTAGCCATAGGTTCTATCATGTATGCAACGTTGTGTACCAAACCTGATGTGTTCCTTGCTATAAGTATAGTAGAGAGGTACCAAAGTAATCCAGGAGTGGATCACTGGACATCGGTCAAGAACATCCTGAAATACCTAAAAAGGACTAAGGATATGTTTCTCGTTTATGGAGGAGACAAAGAGCTCGTCGTAAATGGTTACATCGATGCAAGCTTTGACTCTGATCTGGATGACTCTAAGTCGCAAACCGGATACGTATTTATATTAAATGGTGGAGCTGTCAGTTGGTGCAATTCCAAGCAGAGCGTTGTGGCGGGATCTACGTGTGAAGCGGAGTACATAGCTGCTTGAGCGACAAGCGAAGGAGTCTGGATGAAGGAGTTCATATCTGATCTAGGTGTAATACCTAGTGCATTGGGTCCAATGAAAATCTTTTGTGACAATACTGGAGCAATGGCCTTGGCGAAGGAGTCTAGATTTCACAAGAGAACCAAGCACATCAAGAGCCGCTTCAATTCCATCCGCGATCTAGTCAAGAAGGGAGACATAGAAGTTTGCAAAATACATACGTATCTGAATGTTGCAGACCCGTTGACTAAGCCTCTTCCACGAGCAAAACATGATCAGCACCAAGACTCCATGGGAGTTAGGATCATTACTATGTAATCTAGATTATTGACTCTAGTGCAAGTGGGAGACTGAAGGAAATATGCACTAGAGGCAATAATAAAGTTGTTAGTTATATTTCCTTATATCATGATAAATGTTTATTATTCATGCTAGAATTGTATTAACCGGAAACTTAGTACATGTGTGAATACATAGACAAACAGTGTCCCTAGTATGCCTCTACTTGACTAGCTCGTTAATCAAAGATGGTTAAGTTTCCTAGCCATAGACATGTGTTGTCATTTGATGAGCAGGATCACATCATTAGAGAATGATGTGATGGACAAGACCCATCCCTTAGCTTGCATAATGATCGTTTAGTTTTATTGCTATTGCTTTCTTCATGACTTATACATGTTCCACTGACTATGAGATTATGCAACTCTTGAATACCGGAGGAACACCTTGTGTGCTATCAAGCGTCCTGGCGTAATCGGGTGATTATAAAGATGCTCTACAGGTGTCTCCGAAGGTGTTTGTTGGGTTGGCCTAGATCAAGATTAGGATTTGTCACTCCGTGTATCAGAGAGGTATCTCTAGGCCCTCCCGGTAATGCTCATCACTATAGGCCTTGCAAGCAATCTGACTAATGAGTTAGTTACGGGATGATGCGTTACGGAACGAGTAAAGAGACTTGCCGGTAACGAGATTGAACTAGGTATGATGATACTGACGATCGAATCTCGGGCAAGTAACATACCGATGACAAAGGGAACAACGTATGTTGTTATGCGGTTTGACCGATAAATATCTTCGTAGAATATGTAGGAACCAATATGAGCATCCAGGTTCTGCTATTGGTTATTGACCGGAGATGTGTCTTGGTCATGTCTACATAGTTCTCGAACCCGTAGGGTCCGCATGCTTAACATTCGATGACAATTTGTATTATGAGTTTTGTGATTTGATGACTGAAGTTTGTTCGGAGTCCCGGATGAGATCACGGACATGACGAGGAGTCTCAAAATAGTCGAGAGGTGAAGATTCATATATTGGAAGGTTATATTCAGACACCGGAATGGTTTCGGGGAGTATCGGATAAGTTTCGGAGTACCGGGGGTTACCGGAACCCTCCCCATGAAGTTAATGGGCCACACATGGGCCTTAGTGGAGGAGAGAGGGCTGGCCAAGGAGGTGGCGCGCACCCCCCTTGCCAATCTGAATTGGACAAGGGGTGGGGGCGGCGCCCCCCCCCCCCCTTCTCTCTCCTACTCCTCCTCTCTTTCACTCTTTGCTATTCTGAAAAAGGAAAAAGGAGAGGGGAATCATACTTGGACTAGGGAGTCCTAGTAGGACTCCCCACACCTGGCGCGCCCCCCTTGGGCCGACCACCTCTCCTCCCCCCTTTATATACGTGGGAGGGGAGCACCCCAAAGGCACACCAAAGTTTCTCTTAGCCGTGTGTGGTGCCCTCCTCCACGGTTACACACCTCGGTCATATCGTCGTAGTGCTTAGGTGAAGCCCTGCACCGGTAACATCATCAGCACCGTCGCCACGCCGTCGTGCTGACGGAACTCTCCCTTGGCCTCGACTGGATCAAGAGCTCAAGGGACGTCATCAAGCTGAACATGTGCTGAACGCCGAGGTGTCGTACATTCGGTGCTTGGATCGGTTGGATCGCGAAGATGTTCGACTACATCAACCGCGTTACTAAACGCTTCCGCTTTCGGTCTATGAGGGTACGTGGACACACTCTCCCCGCTCGTTGCTATGCTTCTACTAGATATATCTTGCGTGATCGTAGGATTTTTTTTGAAATACTACGATCCCCAACAGGTTTGTCGATCCAGAAGGAGTTGTTCCAGCAAACAAAGTCATGGGTACCTGCACGCAAAGCAGAAAACAAACTTGTGCCCAACACATGAAATTTATCAAGCTTCTTGTCTTGCTAATTACAAGAATTAATTGCATGATATGGTAGGAATTGATAGATAAGTAAAATAAATAATACGGCACAAGACATAATAGTATTTTTGTAGGGGGTTTCAGTAAAGGAAAATAGACCCCCAGGGCCAAAGGTTCACTAGTGGCATCTCTCCAAGCATACATGTGTAGTGTGGTGAACAACTTACAGTTGGGCAGCGATTAAATTTCAATTTATTTATTTATGACTATGATCATTCATGGTATAATATCATATAGGCTTTACGTCCATGATGCGTAGATTTTTATCCAACTGCATCTACAACTAATACTCCACCACAAGACCTCTATCCAACATGCATCTCGAAGTATTAAGTTTATCAAAAACAAAGCATTGCAATAAGCATGGTGACATAATGCACACAGTAAAACTATCATCGAAGTATGATAAAGAAACCATCATTTAATTCTTGGTGGCAACAATACAATATGGCTCTGTTCCCTTCCTGACACTCGGACGATCATCGCAAGATTGAACCTGCTATTCTGCACCACTCCCTCTAAAGAACTACCATTAAAGTTGGCCAAAGAATACAAATAGATCAGAGAGCATACAAATCTATTTGATTATACAACAAAGAAACTTCAAAAGATTCAATAGAATTCAATGAACAATCTGATCGTAAATTGATAATTCATCATATCCCAACAAACACACCACCGATTACATCATATGGTTCCGAATCATGTGAGGCAGCTCATGGGAACTTTTTATTGAATCACAAGGGATTGAGGATGCTATTTAGCTACTGCTAGGACCCTAAGGTCCTAAGGGAACTACTCACACATGGTCATGGAGGAAACAAGGTTGATGAAGAAGCCTCCTATGGTGGATTCCCACTCCGGCAGAGTGTTGGAACAGGGCTCTAGGTTGGATCTCCTCGGAACAAGAATTTGCGGTGGCGAAAAAAACCCAGAGAAAATCGGTACAAAGGTTTTCGCGAAATATGAGATTTATAGGCGAAATTATGGGTGTAAGGCGGTGCACAAGAGGGCCACACGGGTCAGCCCCTGTCCGTGTGGGGGCCCCGGCTGGCCCTATGGCAGATCTCGACACTTTCTGGACTCCTCTTGACCCAAAAAATCGTATTAAATCCTAAGGTTTTTTTACCTCTGTAGATATCGATTTTATGAAAATTCAAAAACATGCATAAAACATCAACTGGCTCTGGGCACTGAATTAATACGTTAGTATAGAAAATAAATTGCTATAAAATTACTCAATAGTGATATTATAATAGCATAAAATAATAAAAAAAATATAGATACGTTTAAGATGTGTATCATACATCACCATTGGTTGAGAAACGTCTTCATGGTGTTGTCTCATGGGAGGAATAGGATGAACCTTTGTGGTGTTGGTGTGCCGTTGTGGTAACATCCGCCCCTCCAATGGTGACTAGCTTCCCTCCAAGGAATTGAACATCGACATACATCCTTGTCTCTAGAGTTTTGGCTATCCCTAATCCTAACTCTCTACTCGTGGTTACTTGTCTCTTAGTCATTACTTATATCACATTGTGCTTGTTTATCGTGCCACTAAGTTGTTTCTGAATATATTGCTCGCACTAGATTCAACTTCAGTTGTTAGGCACAATTTCATATTCCGTATTACTCCCTCCGTACCACAATAATTGTCACTGGGGAACTTGTACTGGTTTTCCCCAACGACAAGTATTTAGGTACAGAGGGAGTATTGCCTAAAATTGATAAGTATTAATTAAAATTTGTAATTGTATCTATTCACCCCCTTTAGGTCCATCTCGATTTTTTCAGCGTCGTTTTTAGAATAATTGGGAGGTTATTATTCAACAAAAACCCACATAGTATAATATGACAGAATTCACGCTAACACTTTAGAAGTTAAAGTGTCTCTACCATGTATATAACAATAGCTGCTTTGCAGCCTCAAGCTGAGCTACAGTGTTGAAGTTCCTACGTAAGCAAGCCCTTGATTGAGGCTTGGGATGACAAAGAGTTTAGCAACTGTCGAGGTCATTGTGTCTCGCTGCTATGCAAATATTTGAGGTGCAACCAACATTTTCGCGAGCTTGTTGTAGAGCCTTAACAACTATTGAGGATGGTTGTGTGCTGATTTTGCACATGTCCTAATGCTATTTGGATCGACAAGTGAAGTTGCAATGTCGATAATGAACTATGGGCATTGCATGCTCCAATCTCTTGAGCATCAGAGCACTTAACTATGACTATGGTTCACTTATGTCTAACAAGTCCTGCAGACAGGCAAGCCAGCTAGGAAGCCATTGATTCCAGATGCCTCCTCTTCCTATTTGACTGACTTGTAGCTTGGCTGTGAAACTTGTATTTTCAAATTCCTCTGTATTTCCAGCTACACTTCTAACATAGTTGATGGATTTGGTCTTGTTGGCTTGCTCCTTAGCATGAAGAATTGAAGATAACATACTAGTATTTATTGTGGAGGCCCCCGGGTAGACGACCACTCTCCCATTGAGATCATGATGATGAGATGTACTACATCATAACTCATAATTTATGTTAGACACAAACCATTCATGGGTTGCCGGTAAGGTAGGTATATGACCTTACACACGTTCACCTTGTTAATAGTTGTGGGTGACTGCACATGGATCATGTATGACTTAAATTGTATGTAACATGTGAAAC
Organism: Aegilops bicornis; assembly: GCA_021605145.1. Lineage (NCBI taxonomy): Eukaryota > Viridiplantae > Streptophyta > Magnoliopsida > Poales > Poaceae > Aegilops > Aegilops bicornis. The sequence continues at coordinate 733,998,996 of CM038673.1, forward strand.
AACTAATGCAAACTGACTCGGTATGCTCAGAGTATCCACTGCAGTTACATGTTACTGCAGCCCCAACCCCACCCACCCACCCAAAAAGGAGTGCAGGTTAGTCACTTCACTATAACCTTGGTTGCGCACTTAAGGGGGTCAAGGTGAAAAGCACCGGCCACTATTATCGAGCACAAGGAAGCCTCTTTTTTCTAGAATACGCACAAGCATGCATATTATATATTGATGGAAGAAGAGGCAAAGAAGCCGGATACAAGTCATTACAACACCAATCACAACGATTAGTAGCCACATCCACGAAGCACCCCCACCATGCGAACTACGATACATGCTCGACCTAGACCAACCTCATGCCAATGGCAATGGGGCAAACCACAGAGCAACCAAGCCGCATCACAACCAACACCGGAGACCTCTACAGCAAAATCAAGACCCGAGGACAACACAAACCAACATACCCCACCCATTGCGCCAAGAGGAAGCTCTCTTTAACAACACATAAAGTTATATTTTTTTTCCTAACATGGTAGGCTAAAAGTTGTAGGTAGCCAAATTAACACAAATCCATGCATGCTAAATTTCTACCGTGGCAACAACAAAACCTCGGCAGCTGAGTTATGGGTATGTAAGAAGGTTGCACTCAATAAAGACACACTCCTTCTGAATGGGTTTATAAGTCCGGCACGGATTTTTAGGTCTTCATTTTGACAAGGAAAACATTTGTTATATATTGTCCAATGTAGTTTCTGACCACATAATTTTGTGACATATTGCATAGTTTTTATCGGTCAAACCGATGACCTGAAAACCTAGCTATGCCCGACTTACAAACCCATCTGGACCGAGTATTAGTTGTTGGACAACGGCAATGAGGACGACTGCTAGGCGCCACAGAGTTTCTAAAGCTGCGTTGGATAGACTATTGTATAAGCATTGGGGAGGGACCACCGTTTGCTGTGCAATTTTTAAGGACTTCATAATCAGTTCACACTAATTAATGAATACATATAAAAGTCAATATTGGCGAGACATCTTATTATATATCTGGGCGGTATAGGGAAGGCGCCATATGCTTGTGCCATTGGTGTAGGAATCAATCTTGGTGACATGACAAATAAAGTTGCATTGTTGTGTGGCATCACAAACACACGGGGTGTTTATTTTGGGTCATGACACTTAGTAAAGGCCGTTTAGTTCCTAACCTTGGTCAATAAGCTCTACTGACTATTTTATGGAATTTAGTGTTGTCAGAATGTCCCACCGAGAAAGGAGTTGTATACTGGTTAGCTCAAGTATCTATTTTTTGTGTCTCATTATATTTTGATCGATTGATGCACAGCCTTTGGGTATGACCTTTCCATAATATAACTGTCATCTGGCCACTGCTCTCATTTTGGAGAACAGGAAAAAGAAACAGGATAGTTGCGGTATCATGAATAAAACACTCTGAACCAGTCATGCCCAGCCCTATCTAGAGCGGATTTTCTTCACTAAATCACTATACTGTGAACTCATAAATGACCAAGCTGCCGGACACCACGTGCAACCAAGAACCCCACCTTACTAATTCCAAGCGGAATCAGCCTGTATCACACTTGTATCAGACTTTGCAGTCTTGCTGTATCACACTTGTATCAGAACCCTCCTGTGTTGTGTACCTTCAGTTCCATGCATGTCCTCTTCTTTTGTCACGTTCAAAGAACACACTGCCTGAACATCAGATGAGAGGCTGGAGCGAGCGTAGAGTTCAGCATGCATCAAAGTGCTGTTTATCTTTAAGTTTGTTCTCTACCAGCTTGTTCTGGAAAATTGCTCCTCCGGCAGAGAACAGAACAGAACAGAACAGCAGCTCTGTTGCAGTATTTGTCTACTGTCGTTACATGTTCACAGGAGCTCTGAAGCTTTTGCGAGTAGTTCCATCCTTGAGTGTTTAGAACTTAGTGAGAGGCAGTGTTTCTTTATCAGTTAGGTATGCTGTTGAACTACATACTGAATCTTCTTATTTTGCTGGAACTGACAAGTTTGAGGTGTAGCTTTGCCTGAAGAGGCATGGTGTGGCCCTTATGGATTTATCAATGTGTGAGAAAGGGATTCCTCTGCAGGTGCATGGTTTGTTTTTTACGTTGCATGTACTGGAAAAACACACCTTGTTTGGTTTGGTGTATGGTTGCTGGCCCTGAACATCAAGAAGACATACATGTATTGCACTGAACTTTATGCTTGTGTTGATTAGCATGTGCATACCTGCTCTTGAGTCAAGGAATGCTTGCTATGAGCTTTGCGGGCTGTTGTTTGTTCATTTACACAGAGAATTGCTAGGTGGTAACCTTGGTTGGTGGCGCATCTGACAGTAAAGTTGTTGACGTTCCATTTAGTTTCAGGCTAAAGGGACTAAACTAGAGCTAGGTTTCCTGTCAAGAACTTTTCGCGTTGAAATGCTAGCAGTGCCTTCGATCGGTTCTATCTATCTACTCCCTCCGTTCCTAAATAATTGTCTTTCTAGCCATCTCAAATGGACTACAACATACGGATGTATGTAGACATGTTTTAGAGTGTAGGTTCACTCATTTTGCTCCGGATGTAGTCACTTGTTGAAATCTTTAGAAAGACAATTATGCTCCGGATGTAGTCACTTGTTGAAATCTTTAGAAAGACAATTATTTAAGAACGAAGGGAGTACATGTCTCTGCATGCTTAGAAGTTCAGTTCTAGGCAGATTTTACTTGCAACAGGAAGGTAGAGAGCACCAGAATATACAACCTGGTGGATCAGAACCCTCCAGCAATTGCTGAATTTTGTTCTCTGTTGCAGAGTACAACACACTGCCTGAAGAAACTGCTATCTGTCGACTAGGAGGACTGCATTGTAATAGCAGACTTCACAAACAGGCTATGCGAAAGTAGCAAATTTTAATTTTAATTTTAAAGGATTGGCAGGGGCCACGCGAACGCGTACCCCCTCTATCACAAATTATGTCTATCACAAATTATGACGTTCATTCTCCCACTTGAGGAGATGATGAGCCAACGCACCCATCAAGCACAATGTGGGCCATTGACCAAGGCCACGGGCCTTGTTGATCGCCCGGTGACGCCATCCAGGTAAGTGAGGAGAACGTAGCACCTCGACCTCCTCTTGTAGCCAGCTCTTCCTCTCGATGCTCCTCGGCTGGGCGAGGTGGTACTAAAAACCGAAGCACCGCAGCAGCGGGGGCGAAGGGAGGCACGCGTTCTGGGAGGTTCGCTTCAGCGGGCCTGAAGGAAGGACGAGAGAGATAGGCGTATGGGCCGTAGCAGCTTTGTGCCAGTGTTGCTCTTCTCTAAAAGAACAGAACCATGGCCAATTCTTTTCTTCAGAAAAGAAACGGGATCCACATCCACGCCTCCAACGCCGGGAGCAAACTGTAATGGATCCATGTCCCAGCGGGGTGGTCGACTGTAGCTTGTGCCGAGTGAGACGACTCCTCTTCAGATATTCAAAAAAGTTTCAGTTTTATGGCCCGATCCATTACAGTTTCAGCATGTAAAGCCCAACCAGCTTCCCTCTAGTATATCCTGATACTGAACACGGTGTCACTACCATACCAGGAGCTCTTCTGATGTCACTTCTTGTCGTACACCAAAATATAACAGCAAATATATGTAGTATAATCTTTCATATGTTTATCTACACCTTGTTTTACAGACAACCAATTGACTAGCCGACTAGCCGCAAGCCGCCACAACAAGACTCTGAACCAGATGGAACTTCAAAAGTGGGTGAAAAACTATCAGGCGATGGCGGCCATAGATAACATAAATATCCCCACTAATCTCCCTCTCCTTCTACTTCTTGGTTTGCACTCCAACTCGTCGATGTCACTATCAAGCATTCTTATGAAGCTTTGCCGTCTCCACCATGATGCAGCTTGGACGCTTCAATCTGGATGCTAGGATGTTGAGGTTCCTAGGAAAGGAAACCCTTGCTCGAGATGACAGACATGAATCTATATCTATATCTATATCTATATACCTACTAATAAAGCAAGGTGTGTTTCTCTGATTTTTTTATCCGTTCACCATCAAAAAGATTCTTTTTTTTCTATTCGAGGTGGTACTAAAGTTTTGTCCGTTCGTCTATTAAAAAAGGAAAATGCCAGATTACGTACATGGGCCGCTCGAAGTGTGGCATGGGAAAGCCGGCCCAGTTATTTTCGTGTCCATGTAGATGGGAAAACCCTATTTATCTCCTCAAGCATTGAAAATTCGCATAGGGGGGCCAAGCTGGGCTGGCCTGTTTTCTTTTTTTTTTTTGTCTTTTGTGTTATGTTTCTATTTTTCTTTTTCATTTCTTACTCTTCTTCTTTGGTCTTTTTTTCTTTCATGTTTTTTTTTTCATTTTTCGTAAATTTAATTTTTTGAAAAAAGTTCACAGTATCATAAAAAATTGAATTTTCAAAAAAATGTTCAGAATTATAAAATTTATTCCATTTTGAAAAATGTTCAGAACATTAAATATTTGTTCCCATTCCTTGGTAAAATTTTTGTCCCATTCTACCCGACCTTGGTAAAAATTTCCTCGCAATCTGTGTGAGCCTATTCGTCCCGACCTTGATAAAATTTTTGAAACTAACATTAAGAAGACAAATAGGCCGGAATTGCTCGATTCTCACTGCTTCTGTCTTCTTGGTAAGAAGGGTTATCGTTCCAAAATTCAACTAAAAAAGGTGAAGCTGGCCAGAGAATAAATCATGGAACAGCGGCAACAGATCTCCTTTAATAATATGCCAACACTTCTTATAAAACTCAGTCGGGAAACCATCCGGGCCAGGAGCCTTATTATTCTTCATCTGGGAAATGGCCTCAAACACCTCTTTCTCAGAGAAAGGAGCAGCTAAGATATCATTCTCAACAGCCGAAAGTTGAGGCACATCCTCAATCCTAGACTCATCCAACGACACACAGTTGTCCTCTGGAGGCCCAAACAGCTGCTTGTAATACTCAGTAATATATAGCTTTAAGTTTTCCTGCCCAAGAATCGTTCCCTCATCTTGCTCAAGCTGAAAGATCCTCTTCTTTCTATGTTTACCATTAGCGATCATGTGGAAGAATTGTGTGTTTGCGTCCCCCTGGACAACTTGTCTGACCTTGGCCCAGAGTGCCCACTTTAACTCTTCCTCACGAAAGAGCTCTTTCAGCCTCATCTCCGCATCAAGCTTGGCATGAAGCTCCGAGGCTGGCAGGACCGTGGTTTCTGCTCTTACATCTAGGGACTGTATAAGTGTAAGGAGCTGTTCCTTTTCAATCTTATACGCCCCGCTGAGATTCTTAGCCCATCCACGAAGGAAACTTCTCAAATGCCTAATTTTATTCTGCCAACGCTCAAGCGCAGACCTACCTCCTGCATCCTTAGCCCATTCTCTGGCTACGAGATCCAAGAAGCCTTCTCTCTCAAACCAGGCTAGCTCGAAGGAAAAAACATTCTTATTTCCCAAGTGGGTGGGTTCCCCAGAGTCGAGAAATAAAGGCGTGTGGTCAGAAATACCACGCGAAAGCGCCTGGACTGTTACATAGGGAAATTTCTGCTCCCATTCTACACTAGCCAGGACTCGATCCAACTTTTCAAACGTCGGATTTGGCATCGCGTTACCCAGGTAAACTTTCTGCCGAAAGCTCTATCTCTCTCAGATCCGAGCTTTCAATGATAGTGTTAAACATGAACGACCATCTACCGTCGAAATTATCATTATTCTTCTCATCACGCCTTCTGATAATATTGAAATCACCCCCCACCAGGATTGGAAGTTGTTCTGAACCACAAATCCTAACCAGATCAGCCAAGAAATCCGGTTTCAGCTCGGGCTGTGCGGCACCATATACTGCCATCAAAGCCCAGTTAAACCCATCATTCTTCGACCGCACCCTAAACTTAACAGCAAAATCGCCCATCACCACGCTTCGGACTTCTAACGAATCGCATCTAACTGCGAGTAAGATCGCACCCAATCTTCCTCGCGGTGGTAGACAATGCCAGTCAAAGTCAATACCGCCCGACAAAGTATTGAGAAATTGTGGCGAGAAATTAGCTCTACCAGTTTCCGACAATGCGATAAAGTCCAGCCTATGCTGAAAGGACATGCGGTGCCCCCATGTGTGGTTTTGGTAATTGATGACATTCTCTATGGACTAATGGTTGCATTGAGTTATATTTGAAGGATTTGTCCATAGGCATTTCTTGAAGTCCATGTGTTGGTTTCAAGGAGTTTATGTGTTGACCAAGGTGCTATTAAGGAATTATCCAAAGATTGGTCATGTGAGTGTTGAGCTTATTGCAAGCATGTCCTGAATAAGAAGATTGTGTGATCATTCATGTTTACCTTCAAGACATCATCCAAACGAAGAGAGTTGGAAAGATTCAAGGTTGATCAAGACTAAGTCAAGAGTGAATCAAGTTGATCAACTCACAAAGCGTAGAAGATGTACCGAGAGGGATCAAGTGATCCCATGGTATGGTAAGCATTATCCATTGCACTTTGTGTACTAACCCATGGTCTATGTGAGAGTCTATGTGGGGTTAGGTGCGTGTCCATGGGCTTGCGTCAAGAGGAAGATATCATACAACCCATGGAAAGGATGACATCAAGTGGTGATCGTCATCAAGATTGCCGTGTGCAAGTTCAAGTGGAGCATCACGAAGAGATCAAGTGCTTGAAGCTTGCCATCCATTGTGGTGTCAATGGACTTGTGAAGATGTGCGAAGAGTGGCTCACCCATAGTGGAGTATGGGGAGCAATCATCTAGTCTCCATCGACCCAACGCAATCAAGAAAGGTGGTCCATCTTGAGGAGGACAAGATCGTCATCATCTAGCTCAAGTGGATCATGTGCAAGGCAAAGGTTTGCCCTTGATAGGTTTTCTATTTTACCGGTCTCATGGTGGTAGTTGGGAGACCGGGTTATAGGATCGATAGCCGTACTATCAAGGGGGCTCTCAAGTGAGTAGCTTGATCGTATCGTTCGTCGAGAGCTCAAACCATTGCATCCTTGCATCATGTTTCTTGGTTCTTGTTTGGTTCTCTTTGTGAGTCTTAGAGCTTATGGTCATCTTTATGACAAGCTTGAGTTCATCAGCGGAGTTTGCATGCGTCTTCTATGATGTTTTCGGTGTTGGAGGTTTTACGGTCTTTTCCGAGGAAGGGTTCTCACCATTTTCTTTTGGGCCTTTTCTCATTTGCTTATTATTGGTATTTCTCTCAAGATTGTGTTAGCCCTTGTTTCTAGCTTTCCAACAAACTTGGTTTCGTTGAATTCGAGTCCGTTTGCAAAAGTTATGGCTGTTTTGGTAAAGGCTGCGGCGGTACTACCGCGACTAGAGCGGATGTAATTTTTACTACCGCTCGAGCAATACTACCGCGGCTCTGAGCGGTAGTACCGCCCCGAGCAGTACTACCGCGGCTCCTAAGCGGTAGTACCGCTTCGGACCAAAATCTCGTGTTTTGCTCAATGGAAGTAGGCATAGAAGTATTTTTTTAGTACCGCTTCATAGCGGTAGTACCGCTACCATTTAGGTAGTACCGTGGTCGAGCGGTAGTACCGTGAGGAATGGCGGTACTACCGCTCGAAGGTTCTTTTGGCCTTTTGCCTCCTCGCTGTTGTGTTTGAAGGGTTCTACCGCCCTAGCGGTAGTACCGCTCCTTGAGCAAGAGTACCGCTCCTTGGGCGGTAGTACCCGCCATGTCTTGGCTGTGAACATAACGGTTGGATTCGGGAGCTCCTATAAAAGGGGGTCTTCTTCTCCATTCAACCCAATCCCTTTTAGCTCGTGTTCTTCCCCCATTGTTGACCTTCTTCGAGCTTGCTAACTCTCAATCCCTCCAATGATTCTTGCTAGTTCTTGAGGGAAAAGAGGAGATCTAGATCCACGTTTCCACCAATCACTTTCTCCTCTAAGTGAGGGAACCCCTTGGATCTAGATCTTGGAGTTCTTCGTGTTCTTCTTTCGTTCTTCCTCTCATTTCCCTTCCTAGCATTAGTTGCTTTGGTGGGATTTGGGAGAGAAGGACTTGGGCACTCCGTGTGCCCTTGCCATTGCATTTGGTGCATCGGTTTGAGTTCTCCACGGTGATACGTGGAAGTGAAGTTTGAGAAGCTTATTACTCTTAGGTGTTTGGGCACCCTAGAGTTTGTTCCTCTTGGGTGCCTTGGCGCCCTAGGCAGTTGGTGGTGTTGAGCTTAATCATTGTGGTGTAAAGCTCCCGCAAGCGTCGAGGTCTCCAATTAGGTTGTGGAGATCGCCTTGAGCAATTTGACGGGTACCGTGACCGCCCCAAGGGTTGCCAAAGTGTCTGGGTTGGTGACCGCCCCAAGGGTTGCCATTTATGCGGGTTGGTGACCGCCTCAAGGGTCCCTTAGTGGAATCACGGCATCTTGCATTGTGCGAGGCGTGAGGAGATTACGGTGGCCCTAGTGGCTTCTTGAGGAGCATTGTGCCTCCACACCGCTCCAAGCGGAGATTAGCATCCGCAAGGGTGTGAACTTGGGATACATAAATGCGTCTCCGCGTGCCTCGGTTATCTCTTTCCCGAGCTCTTTACTTATGCACTTTACCTTGTGATAGCCATATTGGTTCTTGTCATATATCTTGCTATCACCTAGTAGTTTATCTTGCTTAGCATAAGTTGTTGGTGCACATAGGTGAGCCTAGTTGTTGTAGGTTTTGTGCTTGACAAATTAACCGCTAGGTTTATTCCGCATTTGTTCAAGCCTAAACCATAATTATTTTAAAGCGCCTATTCACCCCCCCCCCCCCCCTCTAGGCGACATCCACGATCTTTCATATGCTCAATAGATGCCTCAGCAAGAAACCTTCTTTTAGCCAAGTCTTTCAGACATCTGCTATTCCAAAAGATTCCTTTCATATCTTGTCATGGAATTTTTTAGCCGTACGTATCCGAGCACTCCTACGCACTGCGGAATCCGGGTATATCTTCCGCTTCCACTTTCTTTTAGGAAGATTAAAACTCTCCAGCCGGTCCTCACAATCAGTCTCAAAGGTACCCACATCAACATTCTCCTCACTCTCACCCTCCTCCTCAGGCTCAGAGGAAGGATGAGCAAGATCCGCACACAAGTTATCGAGAACCCTGACCACCAGAGCATCAATATCGGAGTTATTCATGGGTTTAACTGCAGCTAAGTTACGAATCATCTCTAAAGCCCGCTCAGCCTCTAAATCCAGCATATCATTAACCGAAGTTACAATCTCACTATCATTACTGCCTAGTGAAATTCCTAGCTGGTTTGCATTATTAACAATCTCATCATTGGTAAAATGCAAAATAGAATTGGATGTATTGACCGACATACCAGTAGTGACCTTCACGTCACGAAGCTTGGCCGCCCTCATGGCGCACCGCTGCTGAATGTTGTCCACATCCGGATGGTCCTGGAGACGGCTGCTCAACCGTCGCCCCTCCGATGCTGGATCCGGAATACCACTGAACGCAATCACCTCCTCCGAGTGGCCCTACTCGAGAGCCCCAAGCCGAGGAAGGGTGGAACCTGGGCCTCCTGCCCGAGTTCCCCGTCCGCCCCGGCCTTTCGGCCAGCAGTAGGCGCCGACGCCGAAGGAGGGCTGGCCCCCTGGGCGCCCCAAGAGCCCCGAGGCCACCTGCCCCGAGCCCCGAGCCCTCGCCGGAAAGCAAGGCCTCCGCCTGCACCTTGATCTCCATCGTAGCATCGTTGTCGTTACGCCATCTATTGCTTCTACGACTATCGCTACCGCTTAGTGATAAAGTAAAGCAATTACAGGGCGTTTGCATTTCATACAATAAAGCGACAACCATATGGCTCTGCCGATTGCCGATAACTTCGGTTACAAAACATGATCATCTCATACAATAAAATATAGCACCACGTCTTGACCATATCACATCACAACATGACCTGCAAAAACAAGTTAGACGCCCTCTACTTTGTTGTTGCAAGTTTTACGTGGCTGCTACGGGCTGGGCAAGAACTGTTCTTACCTACGCATCAAAAACCACAACGATAGTTCGTCAAGTTAGTGCTGTTTTAACCTTCGCAAGGTCCAGGCGTAGCCACACTCGGTTCAACTAAAGTTGGAGAAACATACACCCGCCAGCCACCTGTGTGCAAAGCACGTCGGTAGAACCAGTCTCGCGTAAGCGTACGCGTAATGTCGGTCCGGGCCGCTTCATCCAACAATACTGCCGAACCAAAGTATGACATGCTGGTAAGCAGTATGACTTGTATCGCCCACAACTCACTTGTGTTATACTCGTGCATATAACATCTACGCATAGAACCAGGCTCGGATGCCACTGATGGGGAACGTAGTAATTTCAAAAAAATATCCTACGCACACGCAAGATCATGGTGATGCATAGCAACGAGAGGGGAGAGTGTAGTCCACGTACCCTCGTAGACCGAAAGCGGAAGCGTTATGACAACGCGGTTGATGTAGTCGTACGTCTTCACGATCCGACCGATCCAAGTACCGAACGTACGGCACCTCCGAGTTCAGCACACGTTGAGCTCGATGACGATCCCCGGACTCCGATCCAGCAGGGTGTCAGGGATGGGTTCCGTCAGCACGACGGCGTGGTGACGATGATTATGTTCTACCGACGCAGGGCTTCGCCTAAGCACTGCAACGATATGACCGAGGTGGAATATGATGGAGGGGGGCACCGCACACGGCTAAGGAACGATCACGAAGATCAACTTGTGTGTATGGGGTGCCCCTGCCCCCGTATATAAAGGAGTGGAGGAGGGGGAGGGCCGGCCCTCTCTATGGCGCACCCTAGGGGAGTCCTACTCTCACCGGGAGTAGGATTCCCCCTTTCCTAGTAGAACTAGGAGCCCTTCCAAGTAGTAGGAGTAGGAGGGAAGGAAAGGGAAGGGAAAAGAAGAAGGAAGGAAGGGGGCGCCCCCCTCCCTAGTCCAATTCGGACCAGCTCATGGGGAGGGGTGCGACCACCCTTTGAGGCCTTTCTCTCCTTCCCGTATGGCCCATTAAGGCCCAATACGAATTCCCGTAACTCCCCGGTATTCCGAAAATACCCGAATCACTCGGAACCTTTCCGATGTCCGAATATAGTCGTCCAATATATCGATCTTTACGTATCGACCATTTCGAGACTCCTCGTGATGTCCCCGATCTCATCCGGGACTCCGAACTCCTTCGGTACATAAAAACTCATAAACTCATAATATAATTGTCATCGAAACCTTAAGCGTGCGGACCCTACGGGTTCGAGAACAATGTAGACATGACCGAGACATGTCTCCGGTCAATAACCAATAGCGGAACCTGGATGCTCATATTGGCTCCTACATATTCTACGAAGATCTTTATCGGTCGGACCGCATAACAACATACGTTGTTCCCTTTGTCATCGGTATGTTACTTGCCCGAGATTCGATCGTCGGTATCTCAATACCTAGTTCAATCTCGTTACCGGCAAGTCTCTTTACTCGTTACGTAATGCATCATCCTGCAACTAACTCATTAGTTACAATGCTTGCAAGGCTTATAGTGATGTGCATTACCGAGTGGGCCCAGAGATACCTCTTCGATAATCGGAGTGAGAAATCCTAATCTCGAAATACGCCAACCCAACAAGTACCTTTGGAGACACCTGTAGAGCTCCTTTATAATCACCTAGTTACGTTGTGACGTTTGGTAGCACACAAAGTGTTCCTCCGGTAAAAGGGAGTTGCATAATCTCATAGTCATAGGAACATGTATAAGTCATGAAGAAAGCAATAGCAACATACTAAACGATCAAGTGCTAAGCTAACGGAATGGGTCGAGTCAATCACATCATTCTCCTAATGATGTGATCCCGTTAATTAAATGACAACTCATGTCTATGGCTAGGAAACTTAACCATCTTTGATTCACGAGCTAGTCAAGTAGAGGCATACTAGTGACACTATGTTTGTCTATGTATTCACACATGTATTATGTTTCCGGTTAATACAATTCTAGCATGAATAATAAACATTTATCGTGAAATAAGCAAATAAATAATAACTTTATTATTGCCTTTAGAGCATATTTCCTTTAGGAGGGGCAGCACATCATCGATAGTAGTCGCCACTTCCTCCTCCGTGTAGCCGGCATTGAACCAGTCGTTGACGTGATCAGAAGGACTCGGCGACGGCGGTGATGGCGGAGCATCGTCCGCATCCCCGTCCGCGTCATCCTCCTCCGCGTCCGCGAGCGCCCAAAACCGGCCTCCAACACGCCGTTGATCGCCGGAGAGGAGAGGCGGTGCGCGTGCGGCTCCCCCGCCTGACGCCCCGCGCCTGACATTCTTTCCGAGCTATACACAACAGCATGTGCTTGGCCTTAACCAATAGTAGAACAGAAGCACACAAGAGGAACACTAAAACTGTTGATTCGCTCTGTTGTGGCCGTTGGAATGGATAATCAGCTCTGCTTGTACATCGATTTACTCTTCTCAGGAACTGAAATATATCCCATGTTCACCTCGCTGCACAATGTAGTGCAGATAGTTCATCTTGGACATGCCGCGATCTTGCGGTACCACACCTGTATCAGAACGCTCATGTGCTGTGTACCTTCAGTTCAATGAATGGCCTCTTCTTTTCTCATTTTCAAAGAACACACTGCCTGAACGTATGAGAGGCTGGAGCCAGCGTGGAGTTCAGCATGCATGAAAATGTTGTTCATCTTTATTTAAGCCAGCTCTACCAGTCTGTTCCGAAAAATTGCTCTTCCAGCAAAGAAGAGAACAGTGGCCCTTTTGCAGTATGTGCCGTAGATGTTCACGCTGGTGGGAGCTCTGAAGTCCTTGCAACTAGTTCCATCCTCCATTGTTTAGAGCTTAGTTTTTTTTGCGAGGGGTTTAGAGCTTAGTTAGAGACATTGATTCTTCTTATTTTGCTGGAAGCCTTATCGAGCAAGGGATTCTCCTACTAGACGGGCGCATGGTTTGGTTTTAGTTTGCACGCGTGTTGTTTTTTTCAGTTCACCACAACTTAGTTTCAGGCCATTGCTTAGATTCCGGGTGCTTGTCTCTGCTTCAACTGACAGCATGTTTTTGCGGGTGCAGAAGTGAATTTCTCGCTGAATTTTGCTTAGGTCGTTCATGTTGCTCACAGAAACTTGGATCAGAAATTCAGAAGCAACACATGAACTAGACAAAGAACTGAATATGTACGGTAAACATACCAGACAAGGATTGGATTGCCAAAACAGACTCCATATCCAAGCCATATCCAAGCCATGCCAGGAACCAAAATTTAATTTGAAACAATTGGCAGGGGCCGCGCGAACGCGTACCCCCTCTGTCACAAATTATGACGTTCATTCTCCCACTTGGGGAGATGATGGGCCAACACACCCACCAAGTGCAATGTGGGTCATTAACCCAGGCCACGGGCCTTCTTGATTGCCCGTCGACCCCGTCCAGGTAAGTAAGGAGAACGTAGCAGCTCGCCCTCCTCTTATAGCCAGCTCTTCCTCTCGATGCTCCTCGGTTGGGCGAGGTGGGACTAAAAACCGAAGCACGCAACGGCAGCGGGCGTGAAGGGAGGCACGCGTTCTGGGAGGCCCGGTAGCCCGCGCCGAGAGAGACAGCCCCTCGTCAGATATTGAAAAGAGTTTCAGTTTTGTAGTCTAATCCATTACAGCTTCAGCATGTAAAGTGCAACAAGCTTCCCTCTACTATATCCTGATACTGAACACAGTGTCACTACCATACCAAGGACTCTTTTGATGTCACTTGTTGTCTTACATCAAAATATAACAGCAAATAGTATATTAGTATAATATATCATATTTTTATATGCACCTTGTTTTACAACCCATTGACTAGCCGCCACAACCAAGACTTGAACCAGATATACTGATGGGACTTCAAAAGGGGCGAATAACTATCGGGCGATGGCGGGCATAGATAATATAAGTATCCCCACTAATCTCCCTCACATTCTACTTCTTGGTTTGCACTCCAACCCCTCGATGTCACTATCCAGCATTCTTATGAAGCTTTGCCGTCTTCGCCAAGCCGCATCAACCTGGATGCTCAAGGTAGTTACAACGCTAGGGCCCTCCGGTAGTTGCATTTTATCGTCGTGACTTCGTTAGCATTTTTCAAATAACTAAAAGATTACTATTCCACTAAAAGCATCAAGTACAATATGACAAATTCACGCTATTTTGGAAACAAAGTGCCCCTACCTTGTTTACAACAAGCTGCTTTGCGTCTCAAGGTGAGCTACAATGTTGAGTTTCCTAGGAAAGGAAACCCTTGCTCGAGATGACAAAGAGTTTAGCAACTGTTGAGTCCCTTGTGTCTCATTGTCGTGCAAACATTTAAGGTGCAACTAGCGTTTTGGCTAGGTTGTTGTGGAGTCCTAACAGCCGCCGAGGATCATTGTGTGCTAGGTTTGTCCATGTTCTCATGGTATTTGATGCTACATGTGAAGTTGCAATGTAGACAATAAACGATGGACAGTGCATGCTCCGATCTCCTGAGGGTTAGTGCACTTAGCTATGACTATGGCTCACTTATGTCCAGCAAGTCTTGCAGACAGGCAAAGCAGCCAGGAAGCTCTTGATTCCGGATGCCTCCTCTTCCTATTCGACCGACATGTAGCTTGCGTGTGAAACTTGTGTTCTCATTTTCAACTTCCTCTATTTTTTCAGCAACACTTCTCACATAGTTAGATGAATTTGGTCGTGTTGTCTTGCTCCATAGCATGAAGATAACATACTACTATTTATTATGGAGGCCACTGGCTAGACGACCACTCTCACTTTTGAGATCATGATGAAGAGATGTACTACATCATAACTCATGATTTATGTTAGTCACCAACCATTCATGGGTTGCCGGTAAGTTAGGTAGGACCTTGCACAGGTCCATCTTGTTAAAGGTTGTGGATGACTGCACATGTATCTTGTAGTATGACTTTGAAATTGTATGTAGCATGCGAAATAATTGATGGAAAGTGACTGTTGAAACAATCTCTCGTGGAAGGAAGAAAATACCTATTGTTAAGGAATAAGGAGTGTATGGTGCCGTTTTATATCATGGTTCACCATGTAGAAAGGCTCCTAGACTTCTCTAAACCACAAAGAGCCCACGTTTATGCACGACTTTCTACTATATTTTTATGGGCTGCTAACTGTTTCGTGGTTGTTTAGCGAATTCCTTGTGAAAAGCTTTTTGCAATCATAAACTGTAGGTGCTAGAGCAAGAGAGGCATTGTTATAGGTTGGCATAACTCTTTCTGTATTTATCGTTCTAATTTGTGTCCGCTTTATATATCTTGTTCACAGATAATTAAATTATTAACTTGCTTCCTACTAATGCAGAATGCTTTGGTACTGTAGCCCACAACACTTGGTCGAAGCTGCTCCACGAGCGACAAGTTTTAACTTCTAGGCTGCTTTGATTTAATTTCTGTCTGCTCTGCACACTTCAGTTGTCTTAATGAATAGTACTAGTAGAAGAGAAGCGCGCAAAAGGAACACCAAGACTGTGGATTCTCTCTGTTGGGGCAGTTGCAATGGGTAATCAGCCACGATTCATGTGGACGTATAATGTAGTGCAGATAGTTCGTCTTGGACATTTTGCAGTCTTCTGTGCCACACTTGTATCAGAACCCTCATGTGCTGTGTACATTCAGTTCCCCACAAGGGACTGAATATGTACGGTTAAATTGCTGTTGGCTCCCCACACCCTCGCTGCCACAGAGCCCAGATGACCCAGACAATTGACTGGATTTCAAGAACAGACTTCTTCAGCAATCCAGGGCAGGGACCAAGATTTAATTTCAAAGAATTGGCAGGGGCCGCGCGAACGCGTACCCCCTCTGTCACAAATTATGACGTTCATTCTCCCACTTGGGGAGATGATGGGCCAACGCACCCACCAAGTGCAATGTGGGCCATTGACCCAGGCCACGGGCCTTGTTGATCGCCCGTCGACCCCGTCCAGGTAAGTGAGGAGAACGTAGCACCTCGCCCTCATCTTATAGCCAGCTCTCCCTCTCGATTCCCCACGGCTGGGCGAGGTGGGACTAAAAACCGAAGCGCAGCAGCACCACGCGTGCGGAGTCACCAGTCACGGGAGGCGCCCGGTCTGGGGAGGTTCGTTCCAGCGGGCTCGTGTTTAACTATGGGCCTGAAGATAGGCGTGTGGGCTTGAAAAGCCCGTAGCTGCCACTGCCCTAAAAAAATGCTGGGATTCCCCTCGTGACCCAAAAAAAATGCAAGGATTCTTCTCGTGCAGTTTGTTGCTCTCTCCTGAAAATAATATTGAACCCATGGAAATTCTTTCACTACAAAAAGAGATGACATAATGGCAATTCTAAAAAAACTCAGGGCAATTATAAAATAAGCTCATTGCAATTTCATATTTTTACTTCCTTAATATATTTCACTCCTTGTCTTCGTTGTACGGAATTTATTTATTTGAAACGAGGCAAAAGACTTGTCATTTCATTGATTAATAAGAGAGTTAAAATTGCTCTGTTAATTTGTAAAGAAACAAGGCTAAAACCGACATAATCCAAACCATAGAAAATGAGCACCATCGGCCAACCTGGTCGCCGGCATGGATCATATATAGCTACAAAGAAGAAAAGACATCCATCAAGGGCAGTGGCGGAGCTTGCCAGAGTTGTTTGGGGGAGGGGGGGGGGGGCAAGTACAATACATGAATCAGGGGGCAAGCACACAAAAATTCATAATGTAAACTCTCTCTCAAAAAAATTTGTGCATGCATGTGACAATCTTGGGGGGCGGGGCGGGGGGGGGGGGGGGGCACAGCCCCCCGGCAATGCACGAAGCTCCTCCATTGATCAAGGGGCCACAAGCGTCATGGTTATCACCGGTTGCCTCCGAACAAGTGACTCCGACTTCACCGAACAACCCCATCGACAAAGCTAGTGTGCAAACAGTTGCATAAAGGCAGCACATGCCAACAGTGGGCCACACGCGCCAACGAACAACATCTCCAACTTTGAGGATGATCCCGAGGGGAAAAGGCAGGGCTTGCGCCGACCGAGTGCTCCGCAAACAGTCATCGAGTGTGTATCATTGTCACCACCCGGACACAACTCACCACAGCTCCGACTCCACAACAACCGAGCCAAACCACGAAAGAGCACATCAGACACGCTAGAAAGAGCCAACTAGTGGAACCCAATCCGCGACCCCAACATAAGGTAGATTTTTAGCTATTATTGGTAGTTTAGATTCGATCCGGTGATTTTCTTTATATAGCTAAGCTCAAACTATTATATTGGGAACCATGTGTATAGTACGAGTAGCCACGCATCGACATGACCAAGACAAAAGATATCCAAATCTATTTTATAAATACAAATTCAGTACGATGCGGCATTTTAACACAAATATGGATATGAAAACGGATATATTCGTGTCCAAAATAAAATTCCATGAGCTAATTAAGCAATTTTTGCCCCAATATGCCAATTATCGAACATAAAAGGCCTAATCGGTTGTCAATTTTAAATTTTACATGACTAAACTTAGTAATTATTATGCATTATAGTACTATTTATTTATGAACATATCTATCGTTGACTTATTATACGTTGCAAGTTGATTATATTGTGTCACATATCTATTGACTTATTTCTTTTAAGTAATATATGTTGCTATTATTCGTGTCTCTTCCAAATTCGACAAACATCTGATATGTTCGTTTCAAATTGAGCAAACATCTGATATGTATCCGTATGTGAGTAAACCCAGTCCACATTCGTATTCAACAACATCCATATTCACATTTGTATTTGTCTTGAAAATATGAAAATAGAAATGGTAAAAGCACTGTCCGATCCATTTCAGCCCCTACCTCCATGTCCCAGCCGAGCGGAGAGAGACCCTCACCGGGTACCGAAGAAAGTTTTACCAGTTTCGCGGTCCAATCTATTGCACTTTTAGCATGTACTAAACCATTAACGAAGCAAAGCTTCCCTAGATGATACTGAACACAGGGCTCGGATTCGCTGCCTTTGCGTGGCTAAGTCCCAGCTACAGTAGCCTGACTTAGCCACTGCAGAGCGTCCGATCAAAAATGAGTGACCCAGATCAATCCACTGTTGACGAGCATTGTTTATCGGTGTAGCAGCTCATTGATTGCTCTTGTAGATGATGTACTGTAGCGGTACACTGTAGCACTGATCTGGAGCGTTGTCTGCCAATCTGACGACTCGCAGGTGGGCTGAGGTAGCGGCACTGTAGCCTGGCTGACTTGGCCATGGCAAGTCAGCGAATCCGGGGCGCTATCACTGCCATACCAGCAAGACCTCTTCTACCGTCCGGACGTCACTACTTGTAGTACACCAAAATATAACAGCAAATATGGTAATCTATCATACATTTATCTACACCTTGTTTTACAAACAACTCATTGACCAGCCATGACTAAGACCAAAAACCAAGTATGATTATGGAGCTTCAAAGGGGGGTGAAACGCTATCGGTCGATGGCGGGGTTAGATAATAGGGAACTCCACCAATCTTCTTGACTTCTACTTACTGGTTGGCACTCGATCCAACCCCTCGCTGTTGCTGTTGAGCGTTTCTTACGAAGCTTTGCCGTCTCTTCCATGATGCGGGTCGGGCACTTCGACCTGGATGCTTAGGGTAGTCACAACGCTAGGGCCCTCTGACTGCTGCATTTTATCATCGTGACTTAGTATTTTACCCTGCATTAATCAGAAAATCACTGGTTACAGTCAGCAGTAAGATTGAGTTATGACAATAAATTTGCCATCAAGAGCATGGCCAGAGAGGGGTGTGGCATTCACCATCAGCTGTTTATTTTCTGTTTCCATGGTTTTGCAGTCCTTCTTAAGCTGGTCGAGTTCTGATCTGAGCGTGCCGTTCGCTGCGGTCAGCTCACTTACCTTCTTGGCTAGCTCTTCGCATTCTTGCTAGTAGCATAAGAAGAAATCGAGATTAATTAGTATACTGTTTCAACGGTGAAATTTTATACCATCAAATAATCTTAAGTTAATTCATTTGCTGGCCTAGAAAATCGATACAGTGTTGTCTTACTTGCCTAAACTGGATATGTTTCGCTGTTCAGCTGAGTTCAGAATGTCAGATATATTACCCCAGAAGATAATTTTAGCAACATGCAGGTAATAGCTCATAGGGACACTTGACTAAACATCCCTACTGGAATCAAGTCCAGTTAAAACAAATCAAGTATATTAGGCAGCATTGCTCAAGAAGCAGTAGAAAGTATATTCTAATTAAACTTCTGGAAGCCTGAGATGATCCCAGTTGGCCAAAACTTTTAGTGATTGCATACTTCCCTACAAAGCGATCGCTTAAATTTCTGAAACAATAAAATCTGGGTAATCCTATTTGAGCAATAAAAGCGAGAGAAATGCTTCCAAGATGACCAGGCCATCAGGCCGGCGGTGATTGTTTCAGACATTATGTCCAGCATAACCTATCTGGAGCATTCTCATGCGGAGAGATCCTTGTGCGGACCTAACTTAACAGTCAAACGTCCATAATGTTGAACGTAAATTTTATAACTATCATTTCTCTACTTCTAGTGCCACACACTCACCAGGAAATAAACAAGTGCAGGAAAGTACAAAACATTGTGTGACGTATTTTTTTCCACATTCCCACTGAGATTGTTCGTCTTTAGTACTGACTGTACCTGTTTGCGTAATCTTGATCTCCTTGCAGACTCTCTGTTGGATTGTTTCCTTCTCTCCCTCTTCAGTTCCCGTTCATCCTACAAAAACAAAGATAAATCGTGCAGAACATTGCAAAAATTCACTCGCACAGACATCCGGGCGGTCATGAGTGACCAGTAGCTATAGATTCATATTTAATAATCAATGGTATTCGCAGGCATAAAATTTCTGACTCAGGTGCTGCTTCGGTAATATATACTGTTAGAGATTGATTGCTCGTCACAGCCTCAAGGGTATGGCTGTTATAATCATATAAGATGCAATCTGAAAAACATTTACATGCTATTTGTCACCACATTTTTATAAAAGAGGGCTAAAGTAAAACCGAGTCGCAAGTAAATGCACTATTCACATTTTCCAAAATGAGAGGAAAACTACTGGTCATTCATGACAATTACCAATTTACCACGCTCTCAAAAATCATAACAGTCCAGAGGCTGGAAGTCTGGAAGAAACAGAGATCTTCATTTGAAGAAAAGAATTCATAAAGGAAAACTATACCATCTGAGACAGCGAAGCGTTACTGTGGGAAGAAGCTCCGGCGTTCACCTCCCTCTGTACTAAGGAGGATGGAGAAGCACTCAAGGGATCCATCCCAATATTCAAGTTTGGTGCAGCACTGGGGAGTGCCGCCCTCCCAGGCACCAAAACCAACGCAGACTTCTCCTTGTCTTCCAATGGCGGCTCGGTTACAGCATTCTGCACTGTGGCAGCCTGAGATGGCTCACCTGAAAATGCCAACTGTCATTCTCACATACGACCAAAGTAGACAAACTACTCCCATACAGTACTCTCTTAGGGTGAAATGGTGCCCTGACAAGGATGAGAACCTGACACAGTGACACAAATTCAGGCCCACTTCTACCTTACTACGAAGTGTGACTGGTCCTGTCGTCGTCTTTTCAAACTAACCCATCATACCTTGTATCCAAGAATTATGGTTTGTGATAACTGATAACCCACCTTCTGTATTTGCAGCGCCGGACTTCCTCCTCTTTGCGGATGATGATGAGCCCTGGACAGATTACATAAGCATATGTGAAACTGTGCATCAACCAAAACTAACAATCAAAGATTGCTAGAAAAGCATAATTCAGACAATGCCAAACGAGGCACCTTCTGATTGGCGCCCGTATCTCCCTTCTCCGATGACCCCTGGCTCCCGGCATCGCCGCTGTGCAAGCCATATCAGTTGATTTCAGTTCAGTCCACCCGGCCAACAGACAAACAAGAGCACGCCGCACACATGCGAGCACAGAAACCACGCTGTACCTGCCGGAACTGGAATTGATCTCGCCGGAAGGGGCACGCCGTGTCTTCCTCACCCTCTTCCCTTTCCCCGCCGCCGACGCAGACTCGCCGGCCATGTAAGGCAGCCCCTGCACAGAGCAGAACGCGGCAGACAATTTCACAACACGGCCGCACAACGTACGGTCAGGTCCAATTTCGCTAGAAAATAGAAGAGGGAGGGGAGCTCGGCATTTACCGCGGCCATGGAGGCGTGCGCGTAGTACGCCGCCGCGGGGTGGTGGTACATGGGGAACGGCACCGGCGCGCCGTACGCCGCCCCCGGCCCGGCCGCCACCAGGCCGTGCTGCTGCGTCCCGCCGCGAAAGAGGAGAAGAAACCTGATCAGAACTCAAAAGCCACGCCACCACCAGCCCCGCGCCGGCGCCGCGAGTCTGCGGCCCCGGAGCGGCTCTAGGAGAGGAGGATCGCGTCGCGTACCTGGGCCTGCGGCGGCAGCGGCCACGCGGCGTAGGGGTGCCCGGCGGCGGAGGCGGCGGCCGCGTAGTACGCGTTCTTCGAGGCGGCCCACTCCGCGTGAGCCTGCGCGGGGTCCTGCCCCGCCCCCGCCCCCGCCCCCGCCGGCCGGCGGCCGGTCGTTGCCGGACGTCGCGGAGGAGGAGGACGCCATGGCGCGCGCGCGGGCGCGAGGGGTCGATCTGTGGAGCGCTGCGGCCGCGGGGTGGGGCGGAGGGGAGGATACCGCGCGCGGGCGCGAGGGGAGGCGGGGGGCGGTGGCTCGCCGGCTCGCCGCTTGGCTCGGGTACTGGTCCCTTTCTGGTCGCTTCGGGCGGAGCGGTGAGGTGGCCAGAGGGACGACGCGTGAGCGGGGGCGGCGCAGGGTGTCCACGTGTCGGTGGAGGTGGGCACGCGGTTGGCGCTGGCCCAGGTTCAAGCCCGGTTCAAATTTTCATCCGACTGCGACGGTTCGAAAGGATTTGGCTACCCAAATTTGGGATATCCCGACGCCACGTGCCCGGAAAAAAAAATTTGAGCAAAAAAAAAATTTAACGGAAAGCTTATGAAACGTTTTGTTAGCGAAAAAGCCAAAACCTCTAAATATACGTCGTATTTTGCGTACGAATCCCGATGCGTTCGCTTCCATCACCCTTCTGAGAGAACAGCGGAATGGTTCACTACGTACCCTCTCAAAGTGAACGGTCGCTGGACATTATTTACTTGAGGGACGCAAAAAGCATCTTTCGCTCGCGGGAGCCTCTTAAAGCATTGTTTCCTCAAAAAGCACAACGGAGAGAAAGTTCTTTCCCTATTAGGGTCCAAAGTTAATAATTTTGCTTTGCCTAATACTTTTTTATATGACTTGTGCGTAATACTGCTATCTTGAAGTGTTGGCAAGCCAAATCATTGTCTCTCGTCCAAATATGCGTATCGTGTGGTCGATGCTAGGTTTTTTGGCCTCGGCGGTTTTTTGGCTCAAAACCAAAAGGATCCACAAAATTCTACTCCCTTCGTTTCAAATTACTCCTCGTGGTTTTAGTTCAAATTTAAACTAAAACCACGACGAGTAATTTGGAACGGAGGGAGTACAACTAAGGTCCAGTTCTTTTGCCAGAATTTAGGAATTCTTCCAGAATCCGACCCCTACCCAGTTTCTCCCAGAATCTTTGAGCCCCATTTGTTTTACAATGTTATCTAATTAGAAGCTGGGTAGGGGTCGGATTCTGGGAAAATCCCCAGATTGTGGCAAAAGAACTGGGCCTAAGTGAACTAGTAAACGAGCACATGTAACTGGGAGGGAAATTTTCTCATTGATCCTAGTTAACAGGCATCTCACATGTATAATGTATCGGATGAAAGACAATCAAATGTCTCCATAAAGAACATAGTGATATGCTCATTGAGTCCAATGGTAAAATTGGAATAAAATGAAAATAACAACAGATTCACCAATTAATATTAATCTTAACCACACAAAACAACATGACGTGAAAACTTTCAAGCGTACAACTATATCGCTCCGGGAAACAAATCATATGTGCCTACTTACCTAGCCATGTAAATTGTTACCTTGTTGGATTGACCATGCTAGGAAATTGGAGTCTGATTTCTTAGATTTGAGTGGTGCAAGTCTTTTTGAATTCAGTCAGTTTAGCTTCCCTTTGCAATGCAAAGGGGGGGGGGGGGGGGCTCCATGCCGCATGTTTCACCCACAAGTAGCCACATGTCCGACCCTCTCCTCACCACCATCCAGTATAAGTTGTTATAGTTGTGAGTATGTGCACATCATGTCGCGAACACATTCACACCATCGCATCAGACGGTTAGTTAAAAGATTGATAATCATATGAAAGTAGCATTTTTTCCCATATTGTTATATATTGAAGCTGAATGGTACCACTTATGAATCTTCTCATGTTGACTTGGGCGAAACAAATAGGAGCATAAGGCAACTTCATTTACAAGGAGACAAACACAACATGTTTTGCAAATGTTCATGAAACTGACATCACATCACATGTCTTGATAGCTTTTTGGAACATCGACGTGAACACATGCGCAAGCACGCGTCTCTATACAACCTCTAATTAAGAAAATCCTTTGTTGTGAAACTAGCAACGTGCTGAGAAAATGAGCTCTACAGAGCCTATCTAATCAAAAATTCCTTTGTTGTGAAAAAAACTGGCAACATATTGACAAAAAGGAGCATCAGATTTCATAGTTGGCAGCACCAAGGAGCGAGGCAAGTTTGCATATCCAAAACGAACTCCTTCATAACATAGACCCAATCAGGTTGTATGTAGTACACGTATTTGCACAAAATAGGTAGCATCAAGGTGTAGGCAAATTGTGTGCCTGATACAAGGTTACCATGTAAGGTCGACAATATGTGCCTTCTTTTTCGCTAGCAGGACCATCATACCTTTCTTGTGACTGTGATTTACACCTATAAATGACAGCGGAAAGTAACATCATTTAGCAACTAGTTACACAAAGAGTCGGGCTGGAAAAAAAAGGAGAGCTCCCCGTTCTTGGTTCTCCTATAACTAGATTCCCCGAAACAATGCGAGAATCAGGAGCTAAACATCATCAATAGGTTGGTCAAGCTGCATAATATGCCATCAACGTTACATCCAAATTTCATTCCTTTCACAACCTAAAAAGGCAAATAAGGCATTGTGTCACCTTACTATATATCTCAAGGCACCAAACGCATCATGGCATATACAATACATGACTTTTAAAATTAGCAAGTGCCCATATAAACAAATGGCGAAGGAGAATAGGGAAAAGGCCATAAATATGTACCATGTTTTTTTGAGGAACCGACATGAGCCATGCCTTTTCATTTAGAATAAGAAAATGACCATCTAATAAGGAAAACCGCCGAAAACCGATAACATATGATAGTATCCTTTGGTACCATATGATAGTACTTTTTTATCGCTCTATATGGCACAAATGCTTGTTGGTATGCATCACACTTCAAACGTACGACACCGGCATTTGCACATGCCATTATCTCGGTTCTTTATGGTATATTACCAGAATC
This sequence comes from Aegilops bicornis, assembly GCA_021605145.1. Lineage (NCBI taxonomy): Eukaryota > Viridiplantae > Streptophyta > Magnoliopsida > Poales > Poaceae > Aegilops > Aegilops bicornis. Next base: position 734,023,528 of record CM038673.1, read on the forward strand.
GTAAAATCCATTCAACATTGTATTGTCCTATGCAAAAAGGAGCATAAAAGTCACTAATAGCCAAACTGATCCTTCTAACCCTAATTCCCTATCTTCATGCGTACTATGGAAATGACATACTTTGTTTAATATAGATAGTTAGTAGTACACCATAGGTAAAAGCACATCTGCATTTTGGACCTCCGGATAAATGTAAGAAGCATGAGCATTGTTGCTGATTGTAAATTAAAAACATATAAAAAATCCCAAGCACTAATGAAAGCTGGCACTATTGCTTAGCTTTATCAATAATTTGATGGTTGAACATCAATACTTTGCAGACTGCAGCCTCGACAAATAATACTTGTGGATTTTTAGCATGGGCTACTATGGAGCAACACTTTTTTGCTGCTTTTTTTATAGCAACAAATATATATACTGAAGAGGGAATGCAAATGGCTACACTATAAATATCTATCAAAACAAGAACATTAGTGCTGGAGTAATTGAGAATGAAATTGCATCAGTTTGTTTTGCAGGTATTGTTCGGACACAATTGTTTTGGATGCAACATTAATAGTCTGGTCATGTGATAGACGTTAGGCAAAGCAAGTCAATGTCGATGTTGCCAAATCATCATAAGAGATGCTAAAAATCAAAAGCAACCAAGTCATGTTACAGATTCTGCTACGAATAATCAACAAATTACCGAAATTATAGTGCCAACAAGTCGTGCCTCAAATAAAGGCTTATACACACAAGGGAATCGCAAAGAACTACCTCACATAAAAAGTACAGATCATGTGCTTGCGGAAGTTCACAAACCAAGTCCCTTGTATCCCGAACAAGCAGGGGGAGGGGGTCTGCTTGCCTATTTCGTTGGAGCTATGAAGCCACAACAGGTTAGAGTCCCCGGTACGGTCTGGCGGTTAGAGGGGGGTGCCTCGGTGGTGGTTGAAGGACATTTTCTGTCTTAAGTGTTTTGGTGTTGATTACAATCCAATTTGCGGACTAACCATGTGCATGAGCTACACATGAACGTTTATATGGCACAAGACGGTTAGGTACCCCTCTGGAAGGAAAAGAGTGAAGATGACATTCCAGACACTTTTATTTCTTTAGTTGTAGAAAATCCGTACTGTTAAGAGGGGTCCGCATCGAAAGGTACGGGTGGAATCAAATCACATACACAAAATACATATTTCACCCACATTTACCTCCATATCCATTCGAGAAGAGAAACCAAAATTCAACCTAGTAGAAATCACCCAAGCGGTTGTACCGCTCCCCATGTGGAGTGGGGCAACCGGTGCACAATCAAGCGATTGTACCGGCCGCAAGTATGTTTGTACCGCTCCTTGTCCTGGAGCGGTACTACCGGCTCTTGTACCGACCCAACTACTGCCCATTTTTTTCCTCGGGTCAGGCAGTGGTACTTTGGGCGGTGCCAGGGCGGTTGTTCCAGATATTTAAATAATAATTGATACCACCGTTGGCCCTAGCGGTTGTACCGCTTAGGCCTCGGCAACGCCTTCTACATGATGTGGTTGTATTGCTTGGACCCTACAGATTGTTTTACGGGACTTGGACGGTTGTACCGCTCTCCGGAGCGGTTGTATCACCTTGTGTGTTTTCTGCACATGATGGTTGCATTTTGGTGGAGTTATTTAAGGCGAAGGTTCTTCCTCCTCCCACCTACCTCTTGTCTCCCTCTCTCCTCCAATAATACCCGAAGCTCTATCTTGCCGATCTCCTTCTCTAGCCAACCAAACTTGTTGATTTGCTAGGGATTGAGGGAGGGGACCTAGCTCTAGACTTCCACCAAAGAAATTTGACCCCCCATCATTCTCTTGTGGATCTTGTTCCTCTTGGGTGTTTGGGCATCCTAGACGGAAGGTGTCACCTTGGAGCCACATTTCATGTGGTGAAGCTTCGTGCTGGTGTTGGGAGCCAACAGTTAAGTAGTGGTGATTGCCCCAACCTTGTTTGTAAAGGTTTGGGTTGCCGCCTTCAAGGGCACCGCTAGTGGATTCATGACACCTTACATCGTGCAATGGCGTGAGAAGGATAGGTGAACCATTGTGGTTGTTGGGGAGCATCGTGCCTCCACACCCCTCAAACGAAGATGTACCCCCCAAAGGAGTGAACTTCAGAAACACATCATCGCCTTCGCTTGTGATTACTTCTATCCTTTACTTTGTGTGGGCTTATTATCTTGTGTCTACTTTTAGCATGCACTTGTGGTTTTTTGTGCTTTTCATGTAGGTTGTCCCCCTGCTTGCATATCTAGACAAACCTATTTTTATTGTCGACCCTAAAATTTGCAAATGAAGTTAAAAATTGTTAGTTGCCTACTCTACCCCCTTCTAGTCGACCATACAGATCCTTTCAGTGTCCCATCTGAAGAAATATGCCCTAGAGGCAATAATAAAGTTGTTATTTATATTTCCTTATATCATGATAAATGTTTATTATTCATGCTAGAATTGTATTAACCGGAAACTTAGTACATGTGTGAATACATAGACAAAGCAGTGTCACTAGTATGCCTCTACTTGACTAGCTCGTTGAATCAAAGATGGTTAAGTTTCCTAGCCATAGACATGAGTTGTCATTTGATTAGCGGGATCACATCATTAGGAGAATGATGTGATTGACTTGACCCATTTTGTTAGCTTAGCACTTGATCGCTTAGTTTATCGCTATTGCTTTCTCCATGACTTATACATGTTCCTATGACTATGAGATTATGCAACTCCCGAATACCGGAGGAACACTTTGTGTGCTACCAAACGTCTACAACGAATCGGGTGATTATAAAGGTGCTCTACAGGTGTCTCCGATGGTACTTGTTGAGTTGGCATAGATCAAGATTAGGATTTGTCACTCTGATTGTCGGAGAGGTATCTCTGGGCCCTCTCGGTAATGCACATCACTATAAGCCTTGCAAGCAATGCAACTAATGAGTTAGTTGCGGGATGATGTATTACAGAATGAGTAAAGATACTTGCCGGTAACGAGATTGAGCTAGGTATGAGGATACCGACGATCGAATCTCGGGCAAGTAACATACCGATGACAAAGGGAACAACGTATGTTGTTATGCGATTTTACCGATAAAGATCTTCGAAGAATATGTAGGAACCAATATGAGCATCCAGGTTCCGCTATTAGTTATTGACTGGAGACATGTCTCGGTCATGTCTACATAGTTCTCGAACCCGTAGGGTCCGCACGCTTAAAGTTCTGTGACGATCAGTATTATGAGTTTTTGTGTTTTTATGTACCGAAGGTAGTTCGGAGTCCCGGATATGATCACGGACATGACGAGGAGTCTCAAAATGGTCGAGACGTAAAGATCGATATATTGGACGACTATGTTCGGACACGAGAAGTGTTTCAGAAGGTTTCGGACATATACCGGAGTACCGGGGGTTACCGGAACCCCCCGGGGAGTGTAATGGGCCTATTGGGCCTTAGTGGAGAAGAGGAGGGGCGGCCAGGGCAGGCCGCGCCCCCTCCCCCTCTAGTCCGAATTGGACAAGGGGGGGGGGGCTCCCCTTTCCTTCCTCCTCTCTCCTTCCCTTCCCCCTTCTCCTACTCCTACTAGGAAAGATGGAGTCCTACTCCCGGGAGTAGGACTCCCCCCCCTTGGAGCGCCCTCCTCCTTGGTCGGCCGCCTCCCCCCTAGCTCCTTTATATACGGGGGCAGGGGGCACCCCAAGACATAACAATTGATTATTGATCTCTTAGCCGTGTGCGGTGCCCCCCTCCGCCATAATCCACCTTGGTCATATCGTAGCGGTGCTTAGGTGAAGCCCTGCGTCGGTAGCTTCATCAACACCGTCACCACGCCATCATGCTGATGAAACTCTTCCCCGAAGATCTACTGGATCGTGAGTTCGCGGGATGTCACCGAGCTGAACGTGTGCTGAACGCGGAGGTGTCGTACGTTCGGTACTGAGGATCGGTTGATCATGAAGATGTACGACTACATCAACCGCGTTGTCATAACGCTTCCGCTTACGGTCTACGAGGGTACGTGGACGACACTCTCCCCTCTCCTTGCTATGCATCACCATGATCTTGCGTGTGTGTAGGATTTTTTTTGAAATTACTACGTTCCCCAACAGTGGTATCAGAGCCAGGTTTATGCGTAGATGTTATATGCACGAGTAGAACACAAGTGAGTTGTGGGCGATACAAGTCATACTGCTTACCAACATGTCATACTTTGGTTCGGCGGTATTGTTGGATGAAGCGGCCGGACCGACATTACGCCAGACGCTTACGCGAGACTGGTTCTACCGACGTGCTTTGCACACAGGTGGCTGGCGGGTGTCTATTTCTCCAGCTTTAGTTGAGCCGAGTGTGGCTACACCCGGTCCTTGTGAAGGTTAAAACAACACTAAGTTGACGAAATATCGTTGTGGTTTTGATGCGTAGGTAAGAACAGTTCTTGCTCAGCCCGTAGCAACCACGTAAAAACTTGCAACAACAAAGTAGAGGACGTCTAACTTGTTTTTGCAGGGCATGTTGTGATGTGATATGGTCAAGGCATGACGCTATATTTTATTGTATGAGATGATCATGTTTTGTAACGGAGTTATCGGCAACTGGCAGGAGCCATATGGTTGTCGCTTTATTGTATGCAATGCAATCACCCTGTAATTGCTTTACTTTGTCACTAAGCGGTAGCGATAGTCGTAGAAGCAATAGTTGGCGACACGACAATGATGCTACGATGGAGATCAAGGTGTCGCGCCGGTGACGATGGTGATCACGACGGTGCTTTGGAGATGGAGATCAAAGGCACAAGACGATGATGGCCATATCATATCACTTATATTGATTGCATGTGATGTTTATCCTTTATGCATCTTATTCTGCTTTGATTGATGGTAGCATTATAAGATGATATCTCACTAAATTTCAAGGTACAAGTGTTCTCCCTGAGTATGCACCATTGCCAAAGTTCGACGTGCCGAGACACCACGTGATGATCGGTGTGATAAGCTCTACGTTCACATACAACGGGTGCAAGCCAGTTTTGCACACGCAGAAATACTCGGATTAAACTTGACGAGCCTAGCATATGCAGATATGACCCCGGAACACTGGAGACCGAAAGGTCGAGCGTGAATCATATAGTAGATATGATCAACATAGTGATGTTCACAATTGAAAACTACTCCATCTCACGTGATGATCGGACATGGTTTAGTTGATTTGGATCACGTGATCATTTAGATGACTAGAGGGATGTCTATATAAGTGGGAGTTCTTAAGTAATATTATTAATTGAACTTTAATTTATCATGAACTTAGTCTTGGTAGTATTAGCATATCTATGTTGTAGATCAATAGCTCGCGTTTAGCTCCCCTGTTTTATTTTTAGATATGTTCCTAGAGAAAACTAAGTTGAAAGATATTAGTAGCAATGATGCGGATTGGATCCATGATCTGAGGATTATCCTCATTGCTGCACAGATAAATTATGTCCTTGATGCACCGCTAGGTGACAGACCGATTGCAGGAGCAAATGCAGACATTATGAACGTTTGGCAAGCTCGATATGATGACTACTTGATAGTTTAGTGCACCATGCTTTACGGCTTAGAATCGGGGCTTCAAAAGATGTTTTTGAAACGCCACGGAACATATGAGATGTTCCAAGATTTGAAATTAGTATTTCAGACTCATGCCCATGTCGAAAGGTATGAGACCTTTGACAAGTACTTTGCCTACAAGATGGAGGAGAATAGCTCAGCTAGTGAGCATGTGCTCGTAATGTCCGAGTACTACAATCACTTGAATCAAGTGGGAGTTAATCTTCCAGATAAGATAGTGATTGACAGAGTTCTCTAGTTACTGTCACCAAGTTACTAGAACTTCGTGATGAACTATAATATGCAAGGGATAACGGAAACGATTCCCAAGCTCTTCATGATGCTGAAATCGACGAAGGTAGAAATCAAGAAAAGCATCAAGTGTTGATGGTTGACAAGACCACTAGTTTCAAGAAAAGGGCAAAGGAAAGAAGGGGAACTTCAAGGAGAACGACAAGCAAGTTGCTGCTCAAGCAAAGAAGCCCAGGTCTGGACCTAAGCCTGAGACTAAGTGCTTCTACTGCAAAGGGACTGGTCACTAGAAGCGGAACTGCCCCAAGTATTTGGCGGATAAGAAGGGTGGCAAAGTGAAAGTGCGTTATATCGACTAGAGGGGGGGTGAATAGGCGATTTTTATGAATTCTTCACTAAGGAATTTGCCGGTGAGGAAATTCCTTAGCGAAGAACTACTTGTAGCGGAATAAGTACTCAGAAGTAAGCATAACAGATTACAAGCATAGTCATCATGATGAAATGAAGACAATCACAGAGTACAGAAAGCGTAATCACAGGATAACACAGGATGAAGACAAACAGATGAAGAAATTGAGCTGAGGAAATTGAGAAAGTCTTCAACAAAGTCTTCAAACACAGATATGAACAAATACTCAACACAAGAATGAGGAAATGAAAGGGTTGAGGAAATAGAACCGATTAGGTTGGTGAAGACAATGATTTGGTAGACCAGTTCAAGCTATGTCTCGGTTATGCGTCTGGTTGGAGCGGCCGAGTATTTAAACTCGAGGACACACGATCCGGACACCCGATCCGAAAGCACGCAGCTCGGGACACCAAGTCCTCACCGTATTCTCCTTGAACTAAGGTCACACAGACCTCATCCAATCACTCGTGGTAAGTCTTGAGCGACTTCCAAACCTTCACAGACTTGGTCACTCGGCGATCCACAATTCCTCTTGGATGCTCTAGACCATGATGCCTAACCGTCTGGAAGAAGCACAGTCTTCAAAGGTAACAAGCGTCGGATCCACGCAGGATCAATTTCTTCAGGGAGGCTCAAACACTGTGGGATTTGTGGGGTTTGGGTTTGTGAGGTTGTACTCACGTTTGGGTTTTTCATCACTTGATGATTTTCTCTCAAAGTCCTCGGAGGATGGGTTGCTCTCAAATGACAAGTGTCAAGTTCTCTCGGGCAGCCAACCAGCTAGTGGTTGTAGGGGGCGCTATTTATAGCCTAGGGAGCAGCCCGACATGATAAGACATAAATGCCCTTCAATGATATGACCGTTAGGTGGATAAGATATTTTGGGACAGTCAAGGCAAAGATAAAGAACGGGTCGGAAATTTGACTCTCAAATTCCTCGGGGCTATCATGTTCCTCCTTTGTGTAGGCAATTCACATCGGCGAATTCCTAACTCCTCGGTCGTAACAAATTCTCAACACTGTAAGAGCTTCGTCTACATCAAGAAATTGACTGAATCAGTATGAGATTTCCAAAAGCTTCACTCGAAGGGATTGGTAGGTGTAGGATTTTGAGTTGAGCATCAAATGGAAATTTTTCCTTAGTATTTCCTCGACCCCTTTAACAAGACGGTGTTTCCTATGACTCAAGAAAGAGAAAATGAAACTACGAAAACAAAAAGTCTTCACGCTTCATGTTCCTCAAATGAATACCAAGTCTTCAAGGTCACACCAATTTCTTCACTTTCAAAGTCTTCGTAAAGTCTTTAATATCAAAGTCTTCGTGATGAAGTACTTCATTTTTAGGGGTCGACTTTCTCTGTAAATATCAAACTCCTCATAGACTTATAGACATGTGTACACTCACAAACGCATTAGTTACTTAACCTATAAGTCTTCAATACACCAAAATCACTAAGGGGCACTAGATGCACTTACAATCTCCCCCTTTTTGGTGATTGATGACAATATGGGTTAAATTTTCAACGGGATAAACATATGAATTGTAAATCGATAATGAGGAATTTGATTGCAAGATATAGAAGAACTCCCCCTGAAGATGTGCATAGTGAGGAATTTGCTTTTGAGGCAATGCACATTTGAAGAATTGAATCATGGAGATCTCCCCCTATATCTTGTAATTCATACACGCATTTAACATATAATATGAAGAATTTGAAATGCATGATGAAATATGGTGCTTGATGTTATGCAAAGTAACGCATCAAGAATATCGAGCTCAAATCGATTTGCTATGAAGATTTTCAAGGAGCTCACGAGAATCGTAACATAGAGCAAGAGCATAATGCATCAAAAGTACCAAAGCACCATCGGGTTTAAGATTACAACTCGATCCAATAAAAGGTTTCAGAAGAACGAGAGTTGTAACTTAATAAAATACGGTATATAGACAAAAACATAGACCCGCTTGAAGACTAACTCAAATTTCTCCCCCTTTGTCATCGAATGACCAAAAGGATCGAAACTGAGGACTAATGCTCTTGAAGAATTTCAAGTTGAAGACGGAGCGCCAAAGATTGTCGGGTTGTTTGTTGAAGTAGGACCAGCCATGTGTCTTCCAAGTCTTCATTTTCATCGATTGTCGCGAGATGAAGAATAGGAGCTGGCCACCAAGGAAGGAACTTTGACCTTCTTGAATTTCTTCTGAGGAGGTGCAGACTACCAAATTCTTCCTTGAGACCCATTGAAGTCAGTTCTTCTTCACTTTGTAGACATGTGAAAGAACAACCCAGGTGCGCTTGAAGGTTTCATGAAGGTAGTAGTGGTTTTTCTTCACTGCATTGTGTGTTGAGGTCATGTTGTAAAGAAGAGTACCAAATTGACGCTTGACCCACTTATGATTATGATCAACCTTCTGATGAAGACTGAGGAGTAACTCACGATCAGTCATCACCCTGGGTGCAGTAGCTTGAGGATTTTGCTTGACTGAGGTATTTGCGGCTGAGTCATGTGTGGCGTAGTCATCATTGGTGGAGTAGGATGTCGCTTTGCTAAACTGTCCATCCAATGGACGAATGCCTTCATCGATCACAAAGAAGGGCCTTGCCCTTGTCATCACCGAGGTAATTGTCCGCTTGAGGACTTCAATCGGGGCAAGTAGCTGCAGTGGTTCAAAGTATCGACTTTGTAATTGAGTGAAGACCTTGTCCCGATGAATCTCATAATCCAAGGCACATAAGGCTTCAAAGCTCAAATGGTGACATAGCAATGTTTGCGAGTCCTCATGAAGAAATCATGGAAGTTGACGGAACGCCATGGATGATGTTGAAAAGCATATTCTTCATGATGCCAACGACTTCTTCATCATTCGAAGTCGTGACCTTTGATTGGACTCATTGTCTTCGCTGTAATACGATAGACCGTCCGAGGCACATATAATAATTCCTTGACGAGGAATTTGGTTCTTGGGGCCTGCCTTGGCTTCAAAGGCTTCATCAAGACTTGCATATAGTGATTTGTAAGTTACGGTTCGTCATAGATACGACGTGCACCATCAAGTGGAGGACCGAGTGGTAGGGCAAGAAGCAATTCGATTGTCGGTGCCTTGTAGTGAGTATTTTCGGTCATCCAATCTAAGACCCATGAGTTCACGTCTTCGTCTCCGGTGATGTGCAAGTTGCATAAAATCAAGAATTAGCTCTTCATTCCGATCCAGATATCGGTGCAGAAATTTAGAAGTCCTGCATCATGAAGAACACCGAGGACTGGCTCAAAGCTCGGCAGTGACTCCATATCCACATGAGGAATATGAGCATGATCGAAGATTTTATCCTTGTTGAAGAGCACCGAGGAATAGAAGTTGGCTTGGTGGCAGTCCGTAGCGCCTCTTCCTAATCCGAGCGTAATCATAAGGATTATATTCAGTGAAGAATACGTGCTCGGCAAAGAAATCTTCAGCCTTGAACTTTTGCTTGGTTGAGAACGGATTATTTTGCTTGGGCAGAGGGGTGTCAGTGAGTTGCATCACCACCTCAGGAATCGTAAGTTCAGGTTCTTCAGGCTGAGGAATTTCTTGTTCCTCAACAGGTGCGATCGAGGATTAGCAAAGAAGCAGTTTCATCAAGACTAGTGGCTGGAATTTCTTCATGCACGTAACCAAAGGGTTGATTTTCTTGAGTCGATTCGGACTGTTTGTGCGAGGGACCGAGGAATCTGTTGGAGCGGGGTGAAGAGAGGAGTATTGGGATGCCGACTTTCCCAAAAGTCATCATTGATCACTGGTGTGGTGCATCCAATATCCACATCTTCATCTTCAATTTCCTCAAAGACCACCCGAGGAATTTCATAGTCCGATGAGGGAATAATGGGGTTGAAGGGATGGCATCCACTTCAATTTCTTCATCAAGCTGCTCGACGAAGCAACAGGTGATGTTCTTCATCGGATCCGATTGGGATCTCATAGTCTTCTCAAAAGGAACAACTTCCTTTGATGGTATGGAGGAAATTGGAACAACATCAATTGGATTTTCGAATGAGCTGGTCATTGGCTTCATTTTCTTCACAGCCGAAGAATCTGACGCAGCTGATGCTTTCCTTTTCTTCACAACAGCTCGTTCTGCAGCCTTGGTTTTCTTCACATCAGAAGCAGATGGAAGAATTGGAGTTGGAGTTGGCGCAGGAGGAGCTGAGGAATTTGGTTCAGTTTCTTCAGGAGCAACTGATGCAGTTCCCTTGTCTTGAGCAATTTCTTCAGGCGCACCACTAGTGGGTGCCCTGGCAATTTCTTCGGGCTGGAATGGGATCATCAGCCTGGAATCAACATTTTCATCGCCAGGCTGAACGTCATCAAGTCTTGGCATTTTTCTTCAAGAGGGTCGAATGAGGCTCCAGCCTGAGGAATTTCATGTTGCATTGGGACAGCAACATTTGTGAGTTTCTTCGTCAGGTTGACGAATTTGACCTTGGCTCCTTGCCAATCAGCATAGTATGAATCGAAGTTTTTGCTGAGGTTTTGAATTTCAGTCTGGACCTGGAGAAGCTCCTCGTGTCATCTTGACAACGTTTTCTTCGAGAACTTCTCCTTCCGTATTGAGCCTTTTGATTTCCCTCGCCTTTTCATACTTCCATTTTCTTCAGCTATGAAGTGAGTCAACATATGACTTTGTCCAGTGTCAAATGAAGGTCGGCAGAGGGGTATTGGGATCATTGTGCCGGAGATCAATAAAGTCGAGGACTTTCTTCGGGTCCAATAGCAAGGGCACAGATGTACCTTTGGCTCTAACGGCCCTTACTTGACGGGTCTCTCGATGATTCCATGAAGTTCTTCATCGATGCCTCATCATCGATGGCACATGGAATGCAACCATTTTCTTCTTTGGGCTAGGCCGAGGACCTCGCCCAAATTGTTGCTTTGGTCTTCAAATTGAGTCGGACCAGTTGAAGAAATGGGAGCTGCCGAGGAACTTGCGAGACGCCTTTGAGGCAATTGAAAAGCCAGCAGTCCTTTGACATGTAGCTAGGTGCAGGAACTGAAGGTTTTGACGGAGCTGTTGAGGACTTTGGTGGAGCAGCAGCAGTTTGAGGAATTTGCTTGGAAGGTGTCTTTGAGGAACTTGGCCGTGAGGGCGCAGATGATGAAGCACTTGGCTTATGAGCAGGCTTCTTTTGCATTGATTTCCTCGGTTTGACCGAGACCTTCGTGGCAAGAGTGCGTAATCCTCATTGAATTTCTTCACCGCCTCCTTTGCTTGCTTTGCCAATTTTGCTTGGCGTTTAGCCCATTCATCGTGAAAGTCCTCACCTCGTTTGATGCTTGTGGGATCAGCTATTTGGCCAGTGCCAAAGGAGCTCTTGGGCATGGAGGATTAAGAGCGAATTTCTTCATGTACTTAGGAGTTACATATCTATATTCCCTCCATTCCCGTGCCCATCTCCGTTCAATCTTCCGAATACGCACCTTGCGTTGATTTTTGCTTTCTTCATCCGGTGTGCGATGAGTCGCATATATTTCCTCGGGATTTCAAACGCAGTCATAACCTCGTGTTTCTTTCCTCCCTTCGTGGCTTCTTACCATCTCGCCATTTTCTTGATTGAGGAAATTGAACAATTGAGTTCTCTCAAGAAGTGTGCAGTTTTTCTTCGAGGAACGCTGCAAATGAGTTAAGTTGATGAGAACCTAGGGATTCAAAGAATGACATTTGTACTGTGAACAGAGTATAGGTGCGAGGAATTTGGAGAGGTCATATGCGTTCTCGTAAGGTTTTAAAAAACAAGTTTTGAGGATTTGACCAGATGAGCCTTGAAGAATTTTACTAAGCGTTCTTTGTCTTAGGTTCCAGAGTTGTATAGATCGAGGATCCACACAATTGAGGAATCTTGAAGAAAATCATAGCTTAGAGAAACGAGTCAAGAGATTTGAGGTGTTCATATGTGTGAAGATTTGAGGAATAAACACCTTTGAAGAATTTGAAGAAAATTTGAGAATCAAAGCGAGTAATAAAAGTAACTTTTAATTACCCAAGTGAAGAACACGACAAACCGAGAAGAACAGTTGGGAAGTTCGTCTGTTCAGATCTTCCACGCCCTAACTTGGCGGAGGAAGACAGCTACGGCGACGGCGGAGTGAAGATTTCCGCGGTCGGCGCGAGTACGTCGGCGACGAGGTCAAGGCAGTGAAGCTTTTCCTCACCGGCGACGATGGAGTAGCGGCGGCGCTAGGGTTTGAGGAGCTCGAGCGGGAGAGAGAGGTCGAGCAGAGTAAAAGAGTGAGGAAGGGGAGAGGGATATTTATAGACGCGGTGAAAAACGGGTCGCCCGAAGATTTAGGACGAACATGCCCCTGACCATTTCCCTTCTCACGACATGTGTCACCCATGTATTGTGTAGTGGAGATCGTGTACGATCATGGGTGAATAAAGTAATGCATCGTGGGATGCGGAACGGTTTGAGCGGCAAAAACGAAGGTTTGGATAAGATTCGTTTTAAAGTTCCGTTCGCAATTTCTTCAGCTGTCAAGGACACAATGAAGATTTTGAACGAGTTTCAAAGTAGAACGCACATGAAGAATTTGTGAATGGATTGGGTTGAGTATAGCATAGAGGGGGAAGGGTCCGATCACATTCACTTAGCATAAAAAGCGACTTGAGGAAATAGCCATAAGTGAATGTTGTAGAGGACATAAACCCATATATATATATAGCCAATGAAGAAAGACGACGGAAATAGTGAAGATTTTGCAAAGTTGAAGAATTTGAAAACTGAAGAATTTCAAAAGCGAGGAAAACTCAAATTGAAGATTTCAACTTTGGTGGTGGCGTGACCCATCAGAGATAAGAATGATGATTTCAGACACAGCGTACAATTGTCGAGGGTTACGAGAATCAATTTCTTCATTAATTTCTTCACACTTAGAGTGTTATTCTTCATTGATTGAAGAAAAACGTTTCTTCATGTGTTGCACATCTAAGTCATCAATTTTGCATAAGTGTTAGGATGTGTGTCCTTTTCAAACGATTCTAAGATATTTAGCTCACACCGCAACTTGTTAAATTTCTTCTCATCCAAGGGCTTAGTGAAGATATCAGCTAGCTGTTCTTCAGTCTTCACGTGCTCGATGGAGATGTCGCCTTCAACACATGATCACGAAGAAAATGATGACGAATTTGAATGTGCTTTGTCTTCGAGTGCTGAACTGGGTTGTGAGCAATCTTGATGGCACTCTCATTGTCACAATAGAGAGGCACATTCTTCACGTTGATGCCGTAGTCCTTGAGGGTTTGCTTTATCCATAGCAATTGAGCACAACACGAGCCGGCAGCAATGTATTCAGCTTCCGAAGTGGACAGTGATACGCAGTTCTGTTTCTTCGAGGACCAATGCACCAAAGATCGTCCGAGGAAATGACAAGTACCAGATGTTGACTTGCGGTCCACACGATCACCAGATAGTCGAGTCGTAATATCCAATGAGATCAAAAGTAGAGCCCTTGGGGTACCATAATCCTAGTGTTGGTGTGTGAGCTAGATATCGAAGAATATGCTTCATGACCTTATGGTGTGATTCCTTGGTGTAGCTTGAAATCGGGCACACATGCAAACACTAAGGATTATATCAGCCTAGATGCACATAAGTACAATAAGGAACCAATCATGGAGCGGTATACCTTGTGATCAAGTCAATACCATTTTCATCGATTGCATAGATGGCCATTTGTGGGCATAGGAATTTTGACACCTTTGCAGTCTTGCATGCCGAATTTCTTCAGGACATCTTTGAGGTATTTCTCCGAGATATGAATATGCCATTGTGTTGTTGTGAATTTGAAGACCTAAGAAGAATTTCAACTCTCCCATCATAGACATTTGATATTCTTCACTCATCATGTAGGCAAATTCATCACTATAGCGTTGGTCAAGACAACCAAAGATAATATCATCAACATATATTTGGCACACAAAAGTTCACCATCATAAGATTTAGTAAAGAGAGTAGGATCGAGTGAACGGTGTGAAGCCATTCTTCATGAAGAATTCCTTCAATGTATCATACCACGCCCGAGGGGCTTGCTTGAGGCCATAGAGGGCCTTATTGAGTCTCAAGACTTTGTCGATTCTTTGGATCTTCAAAACACAGGGGTTGAGCAACATATACTTCTTCCTCAAGCTTACCATTGAGGAATGCACTTTTCACATCCATTTGATATAAAGTGATATTGTGATGGTTAGCATAGGCGAGTAATATGCGAATAGACTCAAGTCTAGCGACAGTGCAAAAGTTTCATCAAGTCAATTCCTTCAACCTCGTGTAGCCTTGAGTTACTAGTCGTGCCTTATTCCTCACCACAAGACCATTTTCATCTTGCTTGTTGCGATAGATCCACTTTGTGCCAATGATATTATGCTTGCGAGGATCTCGACGTTTGACGGTTCAGACATTGTTGAGCTCGAATCGATGTAATTCTTCTTGCATGGCCTGAATCCACTCCAGCTCCAGAAATGCTTCATCTACCTTAGAGGGCTCTGTGATAGAGACAAAAGCATAGTGCCCACAAAAGTTAGATAAATGTGAAGCTTTTGAGCGTGTGAGAGGACCTGGCGCTTCAATGTCATCGATGATCTTGTCAACTTGCACTTCTTTGCAACGCGAGGATGAGCTGGTTGTCGTCGAGGAATTTGATCATTTTCCTCAGCACCATTTTCTTCAAAGATTATCTTCAGTGCATCACCGACGTTCTTCACGTACATGAATGAATTCTTCAGCAGCTTTCTTCAAGAGGAATGACATCCTCGGTTGCCTTGAACCCGATAGAATCCTCGGTGCTTTGGTTCGTCTAACACAGAGGGTAGGTGCTCTCTTTGCGAGCCATTAGTTTCATCGAACCGCACATCTACTGATGTCAACAATCTTGTGAAGAGCGATGTTGAAGACTCAGAGGTGTGCGAGTCCTTTCCGTAACCAAGCATAAAACCTTCATGTGCTTTCGGTGCAAATTTAGAGTTGTGGTGAGGATCTCTAATCCAGCATTTAGCAATCAAGACTTTGAAATAACTTACATTAGGTTTCTTGTTAGTGAGGAGTTCATAGGCGCCTTCTTGAAGAATTTGTGAAGATATACTCTTGTTGATGATGTGGCACGCAGTTGTCAATTGCTTCAATCCGTAAACGACTAGGCGTTTTGTATTCATCAAGCATAGTGCGAGCCATCTCAACAAGAGTTACATTCTTGCGCTCCACGATGCCATTTTGCCGAGGAGTATAAGGAGCAGATAACTCATGAGTGATACCAAGTTCATCAAGATAGTCATCAAGACCGAATTCTTGAACTCAGTTCCATTGTCACTCTGATGTGCTTGATCTTCACACCAAAGTTAGTTGAAGCCCTCGAGGAAAATCGTTTGAAGACTTCCTGCACTTGATTTTTGTAAGTAACAATGTGTACCCATGTGTAACGAGAGTAATCATCAACAATAACAAAGCCATATAGTGATGCTTCATTAACGATACCTGAATAATGATTGGGACCAAAGAGGTCCATGTGAAGCAATTCAAGGGACGAGTAGTGGTCATGATAGTCTTCACTGGATGCTTGGCCTTGGTCATTTTTCCAGCTTCACAGTTCGCATAGGTGATCCTTGAGGAATTTGACATTCTCAATGCCAATGACATGCTTCTTCTTCATGGCGTGTGCAAATTCCTCATGCCTGCGTGACCAAGTCGTCGATGCCATAGCCAGCCTTCTAAGCTTTTGCAAGTAGGCACACGGCTGGTTGTGGTCCTAGAGAAGTCAACAATATACAAGTCTCCTCTCCTAAAGCCTTCAAGACTTTGGAATTGTCAGCTTCCATAATCACAACACAACGATATTTGCCAAAGATAACAACCATATCAAGATCACAAAGCATTGAGACCGACATGAGGTTATATCCTAAAGACTCAACAAGCATGACTTTGTCCATGTGCATGTCCTTAGAGATAGCAACCTTACCAAGTCCCAATACTGACTTTTGCCTTTGTCGGAAAGATGATATGCTTGAGATGTGACGGTGATAAGGTAGCATCCATCAATAGATTCTTGTCACCAAATCATGTGATTTGTACATCCACTATCGAGAACCCACTCGGTGGCTTTGGATTGATCATCCTGCAGATGAATTAGTACAACTTACGATCTCATATACTTCATCAAGAAGAATATGATATCAAGTTCATCGAGATGAATTTCATCACCAAGATTCGGATAAGCGATGGGAGGACGTGTGAAATGAAAGTTCATTTCATCATGATTAGCTCAAGGCCCTTTCGTGCATTTTGTCGTGCCCCCAAGAAATTCTTCAGACGTTTAGGCACGCCTCGGAGACCTGACCTCGCAGAAGAGATTAGTTCTTTTTCTTCACCACCCACATCTCAAGGGGTGGCAAAGAGTTCATCATTCTCATGAAAGCACCATACGAGAATGGTGGCATAGAGGCCAAACCATTTCGTTTCACATAAGAGGGGTTAGGGTAAGCATATGAATAAGCGGAGAAATTCTTCGAGGACTTATGAACATATTGGTTTGAAGAATAATGCACATATTCATAGCCCTTAGCTCTACCTGCGAAACAGAGTTGTTAGCACGATGATAATCATATGAGGACTTTGATCCTTTTGAGGAATTTGATCCACGTGAGGAATTTGGTCCGTATGAGGACTTGGATCCATATGAAGAATTTGGTCCATATGAAGAATTTCATCTGGGGTTCCTATTCTTCACTGGTGGTGTCATGAGGACATTCACCTGAAGACTTTCAAGGCACTTCTTGGGAACCCAGATTTTCTTCATAGGGGAACCGTTCCTGCAGTTAGTGCCAACGTATCTAGCAAATACTTCACCATTCTGATTTTTGAACAGTTTATAGTTGGAGTCAAATGACTCAACAATGTAATGAGGAAATTCATACGTAAAACCGGATAAGGTAGATGGATCAATCGAGGTCCCTTTGCGGCAACCCATGAGGTTTTGGGATACCGCTCAAAGCTTCCAATACGTTCCATCAGCATTGAGTTTCCTCTCAAAGGCAATGCCCTCTTTCCTAGGGTTCCTATTGAGGATCTGCTTTTAAGCACATCACAAAGAGTCGATGCCCTTTGAGGCTTTTGTACATGCCTGTCATGTACAATTCCTTCGATCATGCATCGTCAAGGATACTAGCAATGTCCTCGGATGAGGAATTAGTGATCGCAGAGGCAGGTGAAGAATTTGTAACAGTTGAAGCATTTGAACATTCAGTGAAGAATTAGCAGTTTCACGTTCAATGCACTTTAAGCATGGAGGAACAAATTCTTCTTGAGAAGCGTTGATTTGTTGAGCAAGTAATGAATCGCGCGCTCCTTCGAAGATCTTCATAACTCACTCTTAGCTTCTCAAGATCTTGCTTTCTTTGAAGAAATTCATAAGAAAGTTTCTCATGATCGATAAGAGAGTGTTATGATGACCTTGAAGGTTGTCAAGCCTAGATCAAGTCTCTCAAGATTTTCGATCGGGGCTTGAGTGCGATCCATTTCTTCACCTAACATATCATCACTCTTATCTAGCATGTTTTGAACCTTCTCAAAAGCCCTTTGTTGTTTTATAGCAATCTTAGCAAGTTTAGAGTAGCTGGGCTTGAGATCCTCATCGATTCATTTTCACTAGATTCAGAGGAGGTGAAATTTAGTACCTTAGCACCTTTTGCCATGAAGCAATAGGTGGAGCGTAGTCATCATCATCCTCATCGGGCTTGTCGGTGAGTCGGTTTCTTGATGTTGAAGATGGACTTGCTAACATAAGCAGTAGCAAGAGCCAGACTAGCCACACCAGATTCGGATTCTTCAGACTCCTCCTCTTCCTCATTGTCCTCAGATTCAGCTTCAGAGTCCATTTCCTTGCCAATGAATGCCCGAGCCTTTTTGGAGCTGCTCTTCTTGTGAGAAGAAGGTTTTGAGGATTTTGATGATGAAGATTTTGATGATTTCTTTTTCTTCTGCACGTCATCGTAATCGTAATCCTTGTGTTTCTTCTTTCTTAATTCCTTTTCCCACCGAGGACAATCTTGGATATATAGACCAGGTTACTTGCATTTGTGACAAAGTCTACTCTTATAGTCACTAGATGAGGAATCACTGCTTCTTGAGGATTTTCCAAAGCGACCACGTCTTGAGAATTTCTGGAATTTCTTCACGAGCAGTGCTAGCTCCTGGCCAAATTCTTTAGGATCTCCTAGGCTACTACCAGAGTCTTCACTCTCAGATTCGGACACAGCCTTGGCCTTCAGGGCACGTGTTTTCCATAGCCGTAACCATAGAGATCTCTTTTCAAAAAGTGGAACTCGTGAGTATTTAGCCTTTCGAGGATATCGGCGGGATCAAGAGACTTGTAGTCAGCTCGTTCTTGTATCATCAGTGCCAGAGTATCAAATGAGGAATCAAGCGATCTTAGCAATTTCTTCACCACCTCATGGTCGGTGATGTCAGTGGCACCCAGTGCTTGAAGCTCATTTGAGATGTTAGTGAGGCGATCGAAGGTTTGTTGAACATTTTCGTTGTTGAGTCTTTTGAAGCGGTTGAAGAGATTCCAAAGAACATCAACTCGAGAGTCACGCTGAGTTGAAACACCTTCATTTACTTTGGACAGCCTGTCCCAGATGAGTTTGGCAGATTCCAAAGCACTCACTCTTCCATATTGACCTTTGCTCGAGATGGCCACATATGATATTCTTCGCTTGAGAATCGAGTTGCTTGAATCTCTTCACATCAGCATCATTCGGAGAAGGTGTGACCGAGGAAACACCTTTTGTCACAACATACCGTAGATCGTTGTCAATTGCTTCAAGATGCATTCGCATTTTGTTCTTCCAAAGAGGGGTAGTCCGTCCCATCGAAGGTAGGACACCCTGCTGAGACCTTGATCATACCTGCGGTCGACATAACTAAAACTCCAGTGCTTAAACCAAAATCACACGTAACAAGGGAGTACCTAGCTCGATACCAATTGAAAGTGCGTTATATCGACTAGAGGGGGTGAATAGGCGATTTTTATGAATTCTTCAGCGAGGAATTTGCCGGTGAGGAAATTCCTTAGCGAAGAACTACTTGCAGCAGAATAAGTACTCGTAAGTAAGCATAACAGATTACAAGCATAGTCATCATGATGAAATGAAGACAATCACAGTACGTAAAGCGTAATCACAGGATAACACAGATGAAGACAAACAGATCAAGAAATTGAGCTGAGGAAATTGAGAAAGTCTTGATCAAAGTCTTCAAACACAGATATGAACAAATACTCAACACAAGAATGAGGAAATGAAAGGGTTGAGGAAATAGAACCGATTAGGTTGGTGAAGACAATGATTTGGTAGACCAGCCCAATCTTTGTCTCGGTTATACGTCTGGTTGAGCGGCCGAGTATTTAAACTCGAGGACACACAGTCCGGACACCTGTGCACTGAAAGCACGCAGCTCAGGACACCAAGTCCTCACCGTATTCTCCTTGAACTAAGGTCACAGACCTCGTCCAATCACTCGTGGTTAGTCTTGAGGCGACTTCCAAACCTTCACAGACTTGGTCACTCGGCGATCCACAATTCCTCTTGGATGCTCTAGACCATGACGCCTAACCGTCTGGAAGAAGCACAGTCTTCAAAGGTAACAAGCGTCGGATCCACGCAGGATCAATTTCTTCATTGATTCTCAAACACTTTGGGTTTGGTGGGGTATGGTTTTTGGGTTTTTCCTCACTTTTGGGTTTTTCCTCACTTGATGATTTTCTCTCAAAGTCCTCGGAGGATGGGTTGCTCTCAAATGACAAGTGTCAAGTTCTCTCGAGCAGCCAACCAGCTAGTGGTTGTAGGGGCGGCTATTTATAGCCTAGGGAGCAGCCCGACATGATAAGACATAAATGCCCTTCAATGATATGATCGTTAGGTGGATAAGATATTTTGGGACAGGTGGCGTGCGGCACGACAGCGATCGGAAATTTGACTCTCAAATTCCTCGGGGCTATCATGTTCCTCCTTTGTGTAGGCAATTCAGCCTTTGGCGAATTCCTAACTCCTCGATCAGAACAAATTCCTCGGCGACCGGAAGAGCTTCGTCTCATCCTTTGAAGAAATTGACTGAACTATATGAGATTTCCAAAAGCTTCACTCGAAGGGATTGGTAGGTGTAGGATTTTGAGTTGAGCATCAAATGGAAATTTTTCCTTAGTATTTCCTCAACCCCCTTTAACAGTACGGTGTTTCCTATGACTCAAGAAAGAGAAAATGAAACTACGAAAACAAAAAGTCTTCACGCTTCATGTTCCTCAAATGAATACCAAGTCTTCAAGGTCACACCAATTTCTTCACTTTCAAAGTCTTCAGAAAGTCTTCAGAATATCAAAGTCTTCAGATGAAGAACTTCATTTTTAGGGGTCGACTTTTTTCTCAAATATCAAACTCCTCATAGACTTATAGACCTGTGTACACTCACAAACGCATTAGTTACTTAACCTATAAGTCTTCAATACACCAAAATCACTAAGGGGCACTAGATGCACTTACACAAAGTGAACAAAGATATATTTGATATACATGTTATTGATGTGTACTTTACTAGTGTTTATGGAAACCCCTCAGTATTTGATACTAGTTCAGTTGCTAAAGATTAGTAACTCAAAACGGGAGTTGCAGAATGAACAAAGACTAGTTAAGGGCGAAGTGACGATTTGTGTTGGAAGTAGTTCCAAGATTGATATGATTATCATCGTACACTCCCTATACTTTCGGGATTAGTGTTGAACCTAAATAAATGTTATTTGGTGTTTGCATTGAGCATGAATATGATTTGATCATGTTTATTGCAATACAGTTATTCATTTAAAGTCAGAGAATAATTGTTGTTACATTTACATGAATAAAACCTTCGATGGTCATACACCCAATGAAAATAGTTTGTTGGATCTCGATCGTAGTGATACACATATTCATAATATTGAGGCCAAAAGATGCAAAAGTTAATAATGATAGTGCAACTTATTTGTGGCACTGCCATTTAGGTCATATTGGTGTAAAGCGCATGAAGAAAATCCATGCTGATGGGATTTTGGAATCACTTGATCATGAATCAGTTGATGCTTGCGAACCATGCCTCATGGGAAAGATGACTAAGACTCCGTTCTCCGGAACAATGGAGCGAGCAACTGACTTATTGAAAATAATACATACTGATGTATGCGGTTCGATAAGTGTTGAGGCTCGTGGCGGGTATCGTTATTTTCTGACCTTCACAAATGATTTGAGCAGATATGGGTATATCTACTTGATGAAACATAAGTCTGAAACATTTGAAAAATTCATATAATTTCAGAGTGAAGTGGAAAATCATTGTAACAAGAAAATAAAGTTTCTACGATCTGATCGTGGAGGAGAATATTTGAGTTACGAGTTTGGTCTTCATTTGAAACAATGCGGAATAGTCTTGCAACTCACGCCACCTGGAACACCACAGCGTAATGGTGTGTCCGAACATCGTAACCGTACTTTATTAGATATGGTGCAATCTATGATGTCTCTTGCCGATTTACCACTATCTTTTGGGGTTATGCATTAGAGACAGCTGCATTCACGTTAAATAGGGCGCCATCTAAATCCGTTGAGACGACACTATATGAACTATGGTTTGGCAAGAAACCAAAGTTGTCGTTTCTTAAAGTTTGGGGTTGCAATGCTTATGTGAAAAAGTTTCATCCTGATAATCTCAAACCCAAATCGGAGAAATGTGTCTTCATAGGATACCCAAAGAAGACTGTTGGGTACACCTTGTATCACAGATCCGAAGGCAAGACATTTGTTGCTAAGAATGGATCCTTTCTAGAGAAGGAGTTTCTCTCGAAAGAAGTGAGTGGGAGGAAAGTAGAACTTGATGAGGTAATTGTACCTGCTCCCTTATTGGAAAGTAGTTCATCACAGAAATCTGTTCCTGTGACTCCTACACCAATTAGTGAGGAAGCTAATGATGATGATCATGTAACTTCAGATCAAGTTACTACCAAACCTCGTAGGTCAATGCTACCTCTTGAGCACTGCGTTGTGTAGGATCTTGAGAAGAGGTGTCTAGAGGGGGGGTGATTAGACACTAAGTACCAAAGTTGCAGTTTTTAACTTCTTTTAGGTTTAAGTGGAGTTTAGGCACAAGTTTAACATTCTCAATCCATAACAAGCAAGCATGCAAAGAGTATATAGGCAGCGGAAAATAAAGCATGCAACTTGCAAGAATGTAAAGGGAAGGGTTTGGAAGATTCAAACGCAATTGGAGACACGGATGTTTTGTCGTGGTTTCGATAGGTGGTGCTATCATACATCCACGTTGGTGGAGACTTCAACCCACATAGGAGTAGCAGTTGCTGAGTCCACGGAGGGCTCCACCCACGAAGGGTCCACGAAGAAGCAACCTTGTCTAGCCCACCATGGTCGTCGCCCACGAAGGACTTGCCTCACTAGCGGTAGATCTTCATGAAGTAGGCGATCTCATTGCCCTTACAAACTCCTTGGTTCAACTCCACAATCTTGTCAGAGGCTCCCAAGTGACACCTAGCCAATCTAGGAGACACCACTCTCCAAGAAGTAACAAATGGTGTGTTGATGATGAACTCCTTGCTCTTGTGCTTCAAATGATAGTCTCCCCAACACTCAACTCTCTCTCATAGGATTTGGATCTGGTGGAAAGAAGATTTGAGTGGAAAGCAACTTGGGGAAGGCTAGAGATCAAGATTCATGTGGTTGGAATGGAATATCTTGGCCTCAACACATGAGTAGGTAGTTATCTCTCGGAAATAGGATGCTAGAAGTGTAGGCTTGTTCTGATGGCTCTCTCTCCGAATGAAGAGGAGGTGGAGGGGTATATATAGCCTCCACACAAAATCTAACCGTTACACACAATTTACAAAACTCGGTCGGACCGATTTAGTAAACCTAGTGACCGTTAGGGTTTTCGGTGGGACTTACATGCATCTCGGTAGGACCGATATGGTTAGGGTTAGGGCATAACGTAATCTCAGTGAGACCGATTACTCAAACTGGTGAGACCGAATTTGGTAATTAGCTGACCAGAGAGTTGGTCAGGCAAACTCGGTGAGACCGATTACTCAAACTCGGTGGGACCAATTTGGGTAATAAGTTAACCAGAAAGTTTGCATTGTAATCTCGGTAGTACCGATTACACAAATTCGGTGAGGCCGAATCTGGTGATGGACATACACAGAGAGATTACAATCCCATCTCGGTGAGACCGAGATCCCTATCAGTGAAACCGATTTGCCTAGGGTTTGTGGCAGTGGCTATGACATCTGAACTCGGTGGCACCGGATAGAAAGAATTGGTAGGGCCGAGTTTGACTTTAGGTTTAGGTCATATGTGTGGAAGTGAGAAAGTAGTGGAGGGTTTTGGAGCATATCACTAAGCACATGAAGCAAAAGGCTCATTAAGCAACACCTCATCCCTCCTTGATAGTATTGGCTTTTCCTATAGACTCAATGTGATCTTGGATCACTAAAATGTAAAATGAAGAGTCTTGAGCTTGAAGCTTGAGCCAATCCTTTGTCCTTAGCATCTTGAAAAAGTTCCCACATCCTTTAGTCCATGCCACTCCATTGTTGAACTTATCTGAAACATACTAGATAAAGGTGTTAGTCCAACAAGAGATATGTTGACATTAATTACCAAAACCACCTAGGGAGCACTTGTGCTTTCAATCTCCCCCTTTTTGGTAATTGATGGCAACATACATCAAAGCTTTAGGTAAGAATATAAAGAATAGCAAGTAAAGCTTCGGAAAGACATGTAACAAGCATAGGCTCCCCCTATATGTATGCAATCATGTGAGTATGGAATAGAGAAGCATGTGAGAGCATAACTATGATAGAGTAGGTAATGTGTTACATGTATCTTGGCCATATGCATCAGAGCAAACAATATTAAAGAAAGTACCTTCATGCTCATGAGTCCTTCTTGCAAACAGTATGTACATCAGCAAGAATTCCTCATACACATGAGTTTGATGCATATACTTACCTTGTAGTCTTGAGTTGGCTTAGGGTGAAATGAACCTGCACAAACAAGGTTAGATAACACAGGTACATCTACTAGCGAGAGCAAATGTAAGAAACCACAAGAATACCAAGACTGGGATGACATGTAGAGAGTGAGCACATAGTACCACATTGGATTAGACATGCCCCCAAGAGTAAAGATATGCAATGAATTTGATTGATTCCTTTCCCTTAGATGTCTTGCTCCCCCTGAATCTACCATGGGATACTGGGAGAAGATAGGAAACAGAAACTCCGAGCTGAAAGAAAAAAAATGTACAAAGCTTAATTCAAATAAGCACACAAGAACATGTCTTTCCCCCAAAAAGACATGTGGCATCTCTCCTCTTGAGTACCAAGCATCTGGGATCCTTGAGAAATACTTTCTACTTGAGTATTCTCTCCCCCTGGAGATCTCTTTCTCCCTCTTAATACTCTCTCTAATGTGATCTCTCTAAGTGATAAGCTTTGATGTGATCTCTCTCTCCCCCTTTGACATCAATTTCCAAGAAGGGTCTTCTGGAATTTGTTGTGTATGGGTTTGGTCCTTGAGTCACAACACAAAGCACTCGGATAAAATTTGTGATGCTTGTAGAGGACAAGATTCATTGAGTGGAGTTGGATTTAAAAGAAACACAGAATAAGTGGCAAACTGTTTTTCCTGTTGGGAAATCGGTGGCACCGAGTGGTATGCTTCGGTTGTACCGAAAAGATTCGGTTGGACCGAAATCAACAAATTGGTGAAACTGAGTTCATCGCAAAAAAACATTTGTCACCTCAGCTCACTAGACTAGAAAGGTCTCACAAAGATTTGCAAGGAATTAACGAAATGATATGCAATGAATTGGAAGTTGAAAATGCAGAGCAAACAGAAATAAAAGAATGGAATCTAGATGAAGTTTTTTTTGAAAGGGGAAACAAATATGCATGAGACAAATGCAAAAACACAAATAAGAGCACGAGAGAACTTCATCTAGAGATGGTCGGTGACAAAGTCACCTATGTTAGAGTATATTGACTTAGGAGTCAAGTGAGATAACTTGATCATGGGTCATACTCATCGTTTAAGCTCAAAATGGGGTTACCATTTTTCGTTTAAGCATCTTGATGTATTCACATCTTGTCGAGTTGCTTTAGCTCATGACTTGGAGTAAAGCTTCTCTAAGATGGAATAGCATACCTTGGTTGGTGGTGTTGTCCATGTAGTTGAACTTGTGTGGGTTGCTCAAGATTGATGTAGCTCATCAAGAGTTGGGAGCACCACTTGGAATTTGAGTCCATCTACCTACATGGGTTAGTTCTTGCAAGGAAGAACACTTGTGTATCCAAAATGACAATCATGAAGCTCAATCATAGAGTTTGTCAAAAGGATATGTTAGAATGATTCCGTGCTTCCTTGTATTCATCCACCATAGGGTAGAGACTTGGTGATGTAGAGATTGCTCAAGATGTGAGTAGATTACAATCTCATGGAATTTGATTCAACCAAGTACCTACATGGGTTAGATGACATGCAAGATGCAAATATATCCAAGATATAATATATTCATCATAAGAGAGATATCATGGATTAGTCATAAGCTCATGTATTGCATGTATCCAATGGAGTTTCTACTCCAAGTTTGAAGCATCAATGATGTTCAATTCTCCTCTCAACCTGCAAAACACTTTCTCATCAAGGGGTTTAGTAAATATATCCGCTAATTGCTTTTCGGTGCGAACATGCTTAAGATTAATGTCACCCTTAGCAACATGATCTCGAATGAAATGATGACGAACTTCAATATGCTTAGTTCAAGAATGTTGTACGGGATTATGACCCATTTTCATAGCACTTTCATTGTCACAAAGCAATGGAACATGTTTCACATATATCCCATAATGTTTAAGAGTTTGGGTCATACAAAGTAATTGAGCACAACATGAACCAGCGACAATGTACTCCGCTTCGGCGGTAGATAAGGATACCGAGTTTTGTTTCGAGGACCAAGACACAAGAGATCTACCAAGAAATTGACAAGTACCTGAAGTGGACTTTCTATCAACCTTGTTTCCGGCATAGTCCGAGTCGGAATAGCCAACAAGATCGAAAGAGGCCCTCTTAGGATACCAAATGCCAAAATTTGGTGTATGAATTAAGTATCTCACTATCCTTTTTACGGCCTTAAGATGACATTCTTTAGGAGCAGCTTGATATCTTGCACACATGCACACACTTAGCATAATATCGGGACGTGAAGCACATAGGTATAACAATGAACCAATCATAGAGCGATAAACTTTTTGGTCAACGGGTTTACCATCTTTGGTCAAATCAAGATGTCCACTAGTAGGCATGGGTGTAGACATACCTTTGCATTCTTGCATATTGAACTTCTTGAATAAGTCCTTAGTGTACTTCGTTTGAGACACAAAAGTACCTTCCTTAGTTTGCTTGATTTGCAACCCAAGAAAGAATTTGAGTTCACTCATCATTGACATCTCAAACTTCTCCGACATTAGCTTTCCAAACTTTTCACTAAAATGAGGGTTAGTTGATCCAAATATGATATCATCAACATAAATTTGGCATACAAATAATTCTCCATTAACCCTTTAGTAAAAAGTGTGGAATCAATCTTCCCAATTTCAAAGCCTTTTTCAAGAAGAAACTTGGTCAAGCATTTATACCATGCTCTAGGAGCTTGTTTAAGACCGTAAAGAGCTTTGTGAAGTTTGTAAACATGATTTGGTTTCTTAGGATTGACAAAGCCGGGAGGTTGTTTAACATAAACTTCCTCCTCTATTTCACCATTTAGAAAAGCACTTTTAATGTCCATTTGGTACAAGGTGATATTATGGTGATTAGCATAGGCAAGTAAGATGCTTGAATGGACTCAAGTCTAGCAACGGAGCATAAGTCTCACCATAGTCCATACCTTCAACTTGTGTGTAGCCTTGGGCGACTAGGCGATGCTTTGTTGCGAACTACTTGTCCATCTTCATCTTGCTTGTTGCTAAACACCCATTTGGTACCGATGATGTTGTGGTTGTTGTCGGGCTTCTCAACCAATGTCCAAACTTGGTTTCTCTCAAAGTTGTGTAGCTCTTCATGCATAGCATTTATCCAATCCGGATCTTCCAATGCTTCTTCGACCTTCATAGGTTCAATGCTAGAGATGAAAGAATAGTTTCCACAAAAGTTGGCTAAACGAGTTTTAGAGCGAGTGATTCTCCCGGTTTGAATATCATTGTAGATTTGCTCGACGGGATGGTCTTTAGCAATTCTTGCCCGAACTCGTGAAAGCTTTTGCTTGGGTCTCGGTTGAACATCTTCTTCATCTTGTTCTTCTTCTTCTTGATCATCTTCATTGTTGGCGTTGTCGTTTTCTTGTCGAGGTGGAGAAGGAGGTTGTTGACGTTTGTGATGTTCTTCCTTGTTTTCTTCATCTTGGTGTGTTCCACTTGTGGATGCTTCCGTATCAACTCTTGGTTCCCCTTGTCGTGAAGTAGAAGCTTCCACTTGAACAGACGAGGTACTCTCCTTCACCTTCATTGGACGGACCTTGCCAATAGACAAGTCTTGGATTGCTTCTGAAGGGTCTTTGTCTCCTACATCAATTGGCAATTGCTCTACTTGCGAGCCGTTAGATTCATCAAACTTCACATATACCGTCTCTTCAACCTTTCGGGTGAAATTGTTGTAGACACGGTAAGTGTGAGAGTTTGAGCCATAACCTAGTAGGAAACCTTCATGAGACTTAGGAGCAAATTTTGAGCAGCGATGCTTATCAAGAATGTAGCACTTTGAGCCGAATACACGAAAGTATCCAACTTGGGGTTTGTTACCGGTGAGGAGCTCGTATGCCTTCTTGCCGAGTAGCTTGTGAAGATACAAGCGATTTGTTGCATGACAAGCTGTCTCAACCGCTTCGCCCAAAAGTGCTTGGCGTCTTGTACTCATCAAGCATCGTTCTCGCCATTTCGATGAGCGTCCGGTTCTTCCTCTCAACAACTCCATTTTGTTGAGGTGTGTACGTAGCCGAGAACTCGTGTGAAATCCCTTCTTCGTCAATAAAGGTGTCCACGTTTGTGTTCTTGAACTCCGTTCCGTTGTCGCTGCGAACCTTCTTGATCTTCACTTCAAATTGGTTTTGGGCCTTACTAGCGAAGTTTTTGAAGATCTTTTGGACCTGCGATTTATCATCAAGAAAGAACACCCACGTAAATCTTGAAAAATCATCAACTATAACTAGACCAAAAGAATTTCCACCGAGACTTTTGTAGCGTTGGGACCAAAGAGATCCATATGAAGTAGCTCGAGTGGTCTCCTTGTGGTCATGATGTTCTTCATGGGATGCCTTCCTCCGACCTGTTTACCTGCTTGACAAGCACTGCACAGTCTATCTTTATCAAATATGACATCGTTAACTCCAAGGATATGATTTCCTTTAATAAGCTTGTCAAGGTTTCTCATGCCAACGTGACCTAGTCGTCTATGCCATAACCAACCTTTTGAGGATTTAGCAATGAAGCAAGTTTTAGGTTGTGCCTTTTTAGAGAAATCAACAATGTAAATATCACCTCTACGTATACCGGTTAAGACCATTTTATGGTTGTCTCGACGAAACACTTGACAATCTACTTCAGTAAATAGGACATTTAAACCAAAATCCGCAAGTCTAGATACTGAAAGTAAGTTGTAGCCAAGAGACTCAACGAGCATGACATTTTGAATGGAGCTATCATGTGAGATGGCCACCTTACCGAGGCCAACCACCTTACCCTTTGAGTTGTCACCGAAAGTGACATACTTTCGAGGACTATCATTTTCAGCAAGCTCACGAAACATGTCTTTATCTCCGGTCATGTGATCGGTACATCCACCGTCAAGAACCCATTCCTTTCCTCTGACACATATCTCCAGAAGATTTGCCATAAGACCAAAATGTCTCATTGCATCATCAAGATCAAGTCACTATCATCATCCTCATCATAGTATCCATGTTCAACATCGTCATGTGGTGGATCAAGTCCTAGAGAGGGTAATTTGTTAGAGTGAGTTTGACAAAGATCTTGCTTATGAATTCTTATAGCTTCGGAAATAATATCGCCAATAATTCCAACATCTCCTTTGGCACGCATAAGTTCAGTGAGTTCAAATAGACGATCACCAAACATAGGATCACTAGTATTCATCTTACTCAAGGCAATAGACTTATAGAGAATCTCATCTAGATTTTTCAAGGAATAATTTGGAAAGCGTTCCTCAAGAAATTTCCATATAGTGTAGGCACACTCAAAAGTAGGCAAGATTCTAATCAAGTTTCTAGGCAAGCCTCTAGTGATAAGATTAACAGTTCTAAGATTTCTAGTCATGTCAATAGATTCATCAAGGGTAGGATGCATAGGATCAACATGAGGTGCACAAGGGCTAGCAATGTACTTGTTCAATTGATATTGATTGAAAATTACAAGCATCTCATTTTTCCACTCATGAAAATACTCTCCATCAAGAATAGGCACTCTATGTCTAAGACTCCCCAAAGTAGACTCATCCATCTTCCTCCAAAGGTGATTAAACCAAGGCAAAGGAGACCGATGCTCTGATACCACTTGTAGGATCTTGAGAAGAGGTGTCTAGAGGGGGGTGATTAGACACTAAGTACCAAAGTTGCAGTTTTTAACTTCTTTTAGGTTTAAGTGGAGTTTAGGCACAAGTTTAACATTCTCAATCCATAACAAGCAAGCATGCAAAGAGTATATAGGCAGCGGAAAATAAAGCATGCAACTTGCAAGAATGTAAAGGGAAGGGTTTGGAAGATTCAAACGCAATTGGAGACACGGATGTTTTGTCGTGGTTTCGATAGGTGGTGCTATCATACATCCACGTTGGTGGAGACTTCAACCCACATAGGGTAACGGTTGCGCGAGTCCACGGAGGGCTCCACCCACGAAGGGTCCACGAAGAAGCAACCTTGTCTATCCCACCATGGCCGTCGCCCACGAAGGACTTGCCTCACTAGCGGTAGATCTTCACGAAGTAGGCGATCTCCTTGCCCTTACAAACTCCTTGGTGCAACTCCACAATCTTGTCAGAGGCTCCCAAGTGACACCTAGCCAATCTAGGAGAAACCACTCTCCAAGAAGTAACAAATGGTGTGTTGATGATGAACTCCTTGCTCTTGTGCTTCAAATGATAGTCTCCCCAACACTCAACTCTCTCTCATAGGATTGGGATCTGGTGGAAAGAAGATTTGAGTGGAAAGCAACTTGGGGAAGGCTAGAGATCGAGATTCATGTGGTTGGAATGGAATATCTTGGCCTCAACACATGAGTAGGTAGTTCTCTCTTAGAAATAGGATGCTGGAAGTGTAGGCTTGTTATGATGGCTCTCTCTCCGAATGAAGAGGAGGTGGAGGGGTATATATAGCCTCACACAAAATCTAACCGTTACACACAATTTACCAAACTCGGTGGGACCGAATCATCAAACTCGGTCGGACCGATTTAGTAAACCTAGTGACTGTTAGGGTTTTCGGTGGGACTGACATGCATCTCGGTAGGACCGATATGGTTAGGGTTAGGGCATAACGTAATCTCGGTGAGACCAATTACCCAAACTCGGTGAGACCGAATTTGGTAATTAGCTAACCAGAGAGTTGGTCAGGCAAACTCGGTGAGACCGATTACTCAAACTCGGTGGGACCGATTTGGGTAATAAGTTAACCAGAAAGTTTGCATTGTAATCTCGGTAGTACCGATTACACAAATTCGATGAGGCCGAATCTGGTGATGGACATACACAGAGAGATTACAATCCCATCTCGGTGAGACCGAAATCCCTATCAGTGAAACCGATTTGCCTAGGTTTGTGGCAGTGGCTATGACATCTGAACTCGGTGGCGCCAGATAGAAAGAATCGGTAGGGCCGAGTTTGACTTTAGGTTTAGGTCATATGTGTGGAAGTGAGAAAGTAGTGAAGGGTTTTGGAGCATATCACTAAGCACATGAAGCAAAAGGCTCATTGAGCAACACCTCATCCCTCCTTGATAGTATTGGCTTTTCCTATAGACTCAATGTTATCTTGGATCACTAAAATGTAAAATGAAGAGTCTTGAGCTTGAAGCTTGAGCCAATCCTTTGTCCTTAGCATCTTGAAGGAGTTCCCACATCCTTTAGTCCATGCCACTCCATTGTTGAACTTATCTGAAACATACTAGATAAAGGTGTTAGTCCAACAAGAGATATGTTGACATTAATTACCAAAACCACCTAGGGAGCACTTGTGCTTTCACGTTGGATTTCCCTTGAAGAGGAAAGGGTGATGCAGCAAAGTAGCGTAAGTATTTCCCTTAGTTTTTGAGAACCAAGGTATCAATCCAGTAGGAGGCCACGCACGAGTCCCTCGCACCTACAGAAACAAATAAATCCTTGCAACCAACGCAATAAAGGGGTTGTCAATCCCTTCACGGTCACTTACGAGAGTGAGATATGATAGATATGATAAGATAATATTTTTGGTATTTTTATGATAAAGATGCAAAGTAAAGAAAGTAAAATAAAGACGACGCTAGAAATAACTTGTTGTCGGGAGATTATATGATGGAAAATAGACCCGGGGGCCATAGGTTTCACTAGTGGCTTCTCTCAAGAGCATAAGTATTACGGTGGGTCAACAAATTACTGTTGAGCAATTGACAGAATTGAGCATAGTTATGAGAATATCTAGGTATGATCATGTATATAGGCATCACGTCCAAGACAAGTAGACCGACTCATGCCTGCATCTACTACTATTACTCCACACATCGACCGCTATCCAGGATGCATATAGAGTACTAAGTTCATTAGAACAGAGTAACACTTTAAGCAAGATGACATGATGTAGAGGGATAAACTCATGCAATATGATATAAACCCCACCTTGTTATCCTCGATGGCAACAATACAATACGTGCCTTGCTGCCTCATCATTCTTTGGGAAAGGACACCACAAGATTGAACCTAAAGCTAAGCACTTCTCCCATTGCAAGAAAGATCAATCTAGTAGGCCAAACCAAACTGATAATTCTAAGAGACTTGCAAAGATAACCAATCATACATAAAAGAATTCAGAGAAGATTCAAATATTGTTCATAGATAAACTTGATCATAAACCCACAATTCATCGGTCCCAACAAACACACCGCAAAAGAAGATTACATCGAATAGATCTCCACAAGAGAGGGGGAGAACATTGTATTGAGATCCAAAAGAGAGAAGAAGCCATCTAGCTAATAACTATGGACCCGAAGGTCTGAGGTAAACTACTCACACTTCATCGGAGAGGCTATGGTGTTGATGTAGAAACCCTCTGTGGTGGAATCCCCTTCCGGCGGAGCTCCGAAACAGGCCCCAAGATGGGATCTCGTGGATACAGAAAGTTGCGGCGGTGGAATTAGGTTTTTGGCTCCGTATCTGATCTGTTGGGGGTACATAGGTATGTATAGGAGGAAGGAGTACATCGGTAGAGCTTCGAGGGGCCCACGAGGCAGGGGGCGCCCTCCACCCTCGTGGCTTTCTTGACGGAGGGTCCAAGTCTCCTGGGTCTTATCTGATGAGAAAATCATGTTCCCGAAGATTTCATTCCGTGTGGACTCCATTTGATATTCCGTTTCTTCGAACACTTAAATAGGCAAAAAACAGCAATTCTGGGCTGGGCCTCCGGTTAATAGGTGGATATAGCACTATGGGTGGAATAGAATATAATGATGGGGGTTATGTGGAGAAGACAAAAAAAGGAGAAAGTCTCACATCAACGAGGCTAATCAATGAGCTATGGAGATGCCCATCGATTGATGTTAATGCAAGGAGTAGGGATTGCCATGCAGCGGATGCACTAGAGCTATAAATATATGAAAGCTCAACAAAAGAAACTAAGTGGGTGTGCATCCAACTTGCTTGCTCACGAAGACCTAGGGCATTTGAGGAAGCCCATTGTTGGAATATACAAGCCAAGTTCTATAATGAAAAATTCCCACCAGTATATGAAAGTAACAAAACAAGAGACTCTCTATCATGAAGATTATGGTGCTACTTTGAAGCACAAGTGTGGTAAAAAGGATAGTAACATTGTCCCTTCTCTCTTTTTCTCTCATTTTTTTGGGCCTTCTTCTTTTTTATGGCCTTTCTCTTTTTTTTCTTTTTTTCCTCACTTGGTACAATGCTCTAGAAAATGATGATCATCACACTTCTATTTATTTACAACTCAATGATTACAACTCGATACTAGAACAAAGTATGACTCTATATGCTCCGGCGGTGTACCGGGATATGCAATGAACCAAGAGTGACATGTATGAAAGATTTATGAATGGTGGCTTTGCCACAAATACTATGTCAACTACATGATCATGCAAAGCAATATGACAATGATGAGCGTGTCATGATAAACGGAACGGTGGAAAGTTGCATGGCAATATATCTCGGAATGGCTATGGAAATGCCATAATAGGTAGGTATGGTGGCTGTTTTGAGGAAGATATAAGGAGGTTTATGTGTGAAAGAGCGTATCATATCACGGGGTTTGGATGCACCGGCGAAGTGTAACATCCCAAATTTCCTATTTGGAATGTTTTACAATTATAGCTAAGCATCTAATGCATCCTGTTTGAATTTGAATGCCATTTGGAGTTTCAGAAGAGATTTGAGTTTTGAATTTGAATTCAAACTTTGGCAAGTGGGAATCATTTCAAAACTATACGATGAATACTTGATCAAAAGTATGAGAGGAGTAAACAGGACACTCCAAAAATATCAGAGGAAAAACATTGCCAAAGTTTTCGATTCAAATCTGAATTTTATTTGAATTTGAAAAAATGGATTTTTATAAAGTTTGGATTTTGCCTTTGGAAAAATGTTCAAATGATAGGGAATTTTCCCCTGATCATTTTGGTATATATATACCCTATATAAAATATTTATAAATTTTGTTTTATTTCTGTTTTTGTTTTATTAAAAAAATAAATTTCAAAAAATAGAACCCCCCCAGCGCCACCAGCCCTCTGCCCAGCGCCGAAGCCCCCCACCAGCCGGCCCACCAGGCGGCCCAGAGGCCAGCCCAGCGAGCCGACCGAGCCGGCCTCACCTCACCCCGCACCCGAACCCCTTACGCGTCATCGGCCGCCCGCACCACCCTCTCTCTCTCACCGGTGGACCACCCCCATCTTCAACCCCTGCCCGTCTTCGCGCCGCCTCGATCGCCCGGATCCCCAGATCCGGGATCCCGATCCTCCCGATCGCCCCCCGTTGCCATGAGGCCCTCCCTATAAATACCAGGCCCCGCACCCCATTCCCCTTACCTCGCCGGAGCCTCCTCCTCTCTCACGCCGTCATGGGAGCCCGAGTCCCCGCCGCCATTTCCATCACCGTCGCCGCCCTAGCCACTCCCGACCCCACCAACTCCACCAGACGCCTCCCCGACCTCGTCACTTTTACCCGGCCACTCCGTCGACCTCCCCGACGACCGGAGCCATCAACGCACTCGTCGCCGCCGCCGCCGCCGCCGCCGAGCTCCGGTAAGTCGCCGGAGTTATCTCCCCCCGTCCGATGCGTAATCTACGGCGTAGATTAGATCACCCCGAAGGGGTATTTTTTTTATAAAAACCGCCCGGTTCGTATACGGTTTATTTTCATTAGGGTTTTTATTTATTAGCCCGGCCCGACTAGTTTAACCCTAGGCCCGTTTAGTTTATATTACGCACAGTGCGTAGCTTAGGCCCATTAGGCCCTTTTTCTTTTATTTTTTATTTTCTGTTTTAACAGAATAGTTCCTGTTTTGAAAAATTCATATCTTTTATTCTGTTTAATATTTTTAGGTGATTCTTTTTTTGTTGGTTTGAAAATTTTCTATAGTTTCTGTAGAAAATATATTTAGCTATGTTAAAATTAATTAAAATTGCTTTATTTTAGTTTTAGTCAGAATAGTAAATCTGTTATAACTTGAGTTAGAAAAATTATTTTTATATGATTCTTTTTGTCCCAACTTTATTTTGACATTTCCAAACCATAGGAATTAATTTGGGTATTTTAGGATTAAAAAAAATTAGTTTTAAGCAGAATCTTGTTAATCCTAATTAATTAACTAGCTACTGTTTTCCTATTATTTTAATTAGTAAATAAATTTATTTTTAACATGTGATTGATTATTCTAGGATAGTTTCTGTAACTTTATAGGATGAACTTTTATTTATAATAAATAAAAGTTTTATTTTATTTTTCTTAATAGAAATTGGATTAGGCCTAATAGGAGTTTCATAATAGATTTTAATTAATTCTTTTTGATCCTAGTTGCTTAATGAAATCTTTTCATTAAGTTAACATAAAACCATGATTAGGTTATGTTGAGAAATTTTTTGTTATATAAAACTATTCTAGTTGTTGTTTGAAGTAGGAAACTTGAGTTGGTTTTTCTTTGAGTTTTCTCTTGGGTTTTGATTTGGTTGTTTTGATGTGTTATATTGCTAGTGCTATGCTATTGTGATATGTGATCCTATGCTATATGCTTATTGTGATTATTGTTTGTCTCGGTAGAGTTTCAGAGTCTTGAAGCTTGCTACTCTGAATCTTTAGCTTACGAGGATCATCAAGAAGGCAAGTTTTGATCATGTTATTTTCTATACCTATGTTTTTTGTGCATTAGAAATTATCACCACCCCACCATGCATGCAGTAGTTGAAATTTTGAAGTTATAATCTTGAGTAGTATCATGTGGTAGGATGAACCAATCCTTGTTACCATGACCCACAGGGACGAAGTAGTTTACTTTGCTATGCTCAGAGAGCGGGTTTTGGTTGAGTGAATTCATAAGTAAGTTGTGAGAGTCAATAATGATGACAACCCCATGAACTACAAGGATCAAGATGGACTTGAATTCACTCTTGGGTGGAGGACAGTTGACGGGCACCTGGAGAACCCGGTGGTTGGCGGGATGCATGGAGAAGTGCCATGACATCTTGCGAAAGCTTCACCCAGCCACGAAGAGACGGATGGATGCCCCATTGACCGGAAGCTTACGTGCAGCCGCAAGCCATTATGGGCTCTGGCTGGGTCAACCCTAGTTGTGACGCTGGTGGGCGGTACTCTGAGATGTAGAAGAACGGTAGGATTGGATGGAGTACGGCGGTAGCGGAAGAACTCTTTGGAAGACCCTGTTTCATTAGTCCGTCTTCAAACACCATGAATTGTGAAGACTTAAAAGGAGGGAATGATTCTTGCGGGTAAAGTCATGAAACCTCTGCGAGTTAAACATCTAATCGATTAGCCGAGTCCCGATTCACGGACAATTTGAGCCTCTGGAACTTGGAAGTATTCGAAATCTCGACACTAAAACTAATAAGTTAATTTGAGGGGTTATGACTTAATAATTTGGGAATGAGATTTTGGTTGGCGGAACCATCTCAATAACTACCAACAATTTGTAGTAATTTGCAAGCAAGTCCACCGTAGTAGGAGAAAGCGGCTTTTCGCAAAATGATGAAACTTAGAGCCCCACAGCCAAAATGCATATAGTGTTAGTAATTTTATTATTGTTATTTCTCTTCATGACTTGCCAGCTTATTCAAAAAAGCTGACCTACACGGCTGCAACGTCTTATGTTGCGTAGGTATATTCGATCGAGGAGTGAGGCTATGCTCGCGCTTGGCGATTGCCCTTTGGAGTCGGATGGACTCGCTTTATCTTCTACGCTTCGCAGCATTAGTAGTTTATTTCTCATGAGTTGGCCTTGAGCCGAATTTATTCTCTTGTAATAAAGACTCTATATGAGAATCATGTAATAAAATTCAGGTGTGATTGAACTTTGATTACTTTATCGATGTCTTTGTGAGTACCATGATCTTGGGATGGAATGCATACGTAGATTTGAGCGAACTTGGGTCAGGTCGCCATGAGAGATGGTATCGAGCACACGCTGACCGTAGGGACGTAACCCCTAGGATCGGAAAGCCATAGGAAGAGACTATTTATTTTATGTCCTTATCATTCCGTAATTCTCCCCTGTTCATTTCTGACTTCTCTCCGATTTTCAACATTTTAGATGGCCGCCGAGTTCACCACAGTTTTGCTACCGGAGTTTTGCCAGCCAGATGAGACGATGCCCTTCGGCAGGAAGCTGGTCCAGATCGTGAAGAAGCTGAAGATTGCTCGCCCTCGATCACCGGAAGCCTACCAATGCGCTTCCGACGGATACCCGCTTCTGAGATCGAGGTGCACATTCCAGGAGAACCTTCGGAGGGCATCTGAGCCAATTGACTTTGAGTTTACCGACTTCAACTGGATCCTCGGAAGAGACATGTCAATTTATCGTGCACTTGGACATCTCCGAGAAGAGTACAGGGCCGAGCTTCGATCCATCGAGACCTCGCCATGGTTTCTCGCATGAGCAAGGAATGGAGATATCATCCGTGCCGTGAGGGCGACTCCATTCTCTCGTATGTCCAAGACTTGGAGTGTCTCCTCGAAGCAGGAGATCCGGACTTCACCGTAACTTCGAAGGTACACAGGAGGCTGTTGTTCCGTGAACTGGAACTGGAGGAGAAGGCACACGCAGACTTCCTTGACCATGAGGAAGAAATCGCGGACTTCATGGAGACAGTCGACGACCTGAAGATGAAGCTTGCCGCAATAGAGGAGAAGATGGACCTGGGAGAGGACCTTTATCCGAGTGGAGATGATGGACCTCTCGTGAGCAATGATCAGGATTATGAAGGGAGTTCCACTGGAGAAAGCCACAAGAGGAGACGCCGCAACAGAGGACGCCACACCGGAGGACATCGCACCAAAGGACGCAAGGATTATCGATGAAGACATTTAGTCGACCACCATGTTATTTTACTTTTTCGTCGATCAGTTAGGCCAATATTTTCGATTAGTCATGAGCTTTTGTAATCGAGATTGAACCATGTTTGAGTGGAATGAATAAATGATTGGTGTGATTATGATTGTGCATTCATATGGGTAGTGATATTTTCTCATTAGACCCTTGTTCTATTCTAATTTTCTCATCCACTCCAAAACACCAGATGCCTCCGAGACGTGACACGGTTTTCCGCCGAGCTCACCCAGCTACTCCAAGCGAGAATGCCCTCATGCGATACTCATCCGAATCGAACAACAACAACAACAATCCACCGCCACCACCCCTGTTGACAACTTGATGGATTCCTAAGGCTGAATCCGCCGGTGTTCTCTAGCAGACCTTGAGCTGATTGTGGCCGATGATTGGCTCCGCAAGGTCGGAAGAGAGCTAATCACATGGGATGCACCGATGCGAGAGAAGGTGCGCTTTGCCGCACATCAACTTGATGGTCCTGCAGCTTCTTGGTGGGAGAACTACACCGCCACTTATCCCATCGGCACCATCACGTGGGATCGGTTCCAGCAGCCTTCCGCACCGCTCATGTTTCATTTGGAGCCATGAGTGCGAAGAAGCGTGAGTTCCGCAACTTACGCCCGAAGGAACCGTCTTGTGGCACGATGCGTGGATGAGTTCAGCAAGCTAGCCCACTATGCCCACGATGATGTGGCCACAGATGCCGCCAAGCGGAGAAGTTTCTCGAGGACTCAATGATGAACTGGGTATGCGACTTATGGTGGCTACTTTCACCAACTACCGGGAGGCTGGTAGACAAGGCCATCATACTTGAAGGCAAGCAGCAGATTGAAAGCCATAGCGGAAGTACAGCCAGGGGAAGCACAACTCAGGAGCTCAGCAGAAGCCTCGTTATGCCCCATACTCAGGAGGGCACACCCAGCACAACCATGGAGGCCATAACCATGGAGGAAATGGGAACAACCGCAACCAGGACAACAAGTCAGGCAATGGCAATGGCAATCAAGATCGTCCCGCCTTTGAAGGATCTGAGTCACATCACTGTTTCAAGTGCCGAAAACAGGGCACTATGCCACCGACTGCCCGGAGGCCAAGCGGAGGAATGGAAAGCGGCAATGGAAGCTTCGAAGAAGCCCAACCCTTTCCCTCGTGCTCGGTGAACCACATTGGCGTGGAGGACGTCTATGATCAGCCGGACACTATGGTTGGTAAGTTTTATTGAATTCACGTTCAAGATTGGTACTCTTTGATTACGGTGCAACGCATTCATTTCATATCAAGGGTAGTTGTGGAAAAGTATGGGTTGCCCACTAAAACCCTTAGAAGCCCCCTTGGCGTCGGGCCTTCAGGAGGAGAAATGATGGCGAGCTTAGGCTGTCATGCAACCATCAACATCGGGAACCATAAATTTCCGCAGACCTCATAGTGTTGGAAACCCGGACCTTGGATGTAATCCTAGGCATGAATTGGTTGACAGTTTGAAGGAAACATAGATCATGCCCAAGTCGATTCTGCTCACCACCCCGGGCGAGAAGAGGATCAAGTATGTAGCCAGCACAGCCGGATGAAGAATCAGTGCATTCCCTCACGGGAGTTGTTCAGGAGGAAGTGCCGATGGTGCAAGACTTTCCCGATGTGTTTAGGAGGAATTACCGAGAATGCCACCGGACAGGGATATTGAATTTCTGATTGAGTTATTGCCCGGCACAGCCCCAATATCCAAGAGACCTTATCGGATGCCACCGAATGAGTTGAAAGAGATCAAGGATCAAATTAATGAGTTATTGGAGAAAGGATATATTCGGCCAAGCTCATCACCTTGGGGAGCCCCAGTTCTTTTGGTAGAGAAGAAGGATGGAAGCTTGAGGATGGTTGTGGATTATCGTGCGTTGAACGAAGTAACCATCAAGAACAAGTACCCTCTGCCGATGATTAATGATCTGTTTGATCAGCTAGTTGGAGCCAAGGTATTCTCTAAGATCGATCTTCGATCGGTATCATCGATTGAAGATCCGTGAAAAGGATATACCCAAAACAGCATTCACTACCGGTATGGTTTATATGAGTATACCGTCATGTCATTTGGATTGACTAATGCTCCTGCATACTTCATGAATTTGATGAACAAGGTATTTATGGAATATCTGGACAAGTTTGTCGTGGTGTTCATCGATGATATACTGATTTTCTCCAAGAGCGAGGAAGAGCATAAGGAACATTTGCGTCTAGTTCGGAGAAACTTGAGAACATCAGTTGTATGCCAAGTTCAAGAATGTGAATTTTGGCTGAAGGAAGTCGGATTCCTCGGACATGTAATTTCAGGAGAAGGAATAGCAGTTGATCCCGCCAAGGTTGAATCAGTCACCGATTGGCAGTCGCCCACCTCAGTTAAGGAGATCCGCAGTTTTCTCGGACTCGCAGGATATTATCGGATGTTTATTGAGAACTTCTCAAAGATAGCGAAGCCCATGACTGAG
This sequence comes from Aegilops bicornis, assembly GCA_021605145.1. NCBI lineage: Eukaryota > Viridiplantae > Streptophyta > Magnoliopsida > Poales > Poaceae > Aegilops > Aegilops bicornis. The sequence goes on from CM038673.1 coordinate 734,064,188, forward strand.
ATGTTGAAGAAGGAAGCCAAGTACATTTGGACCGAGGATTGTGAAGCCAGTTTTCAGGAATTGAAGAAACGTTTGGTCACAGCCCGATCTTGATTCTCACGGACATACACAAGGAATACCAGGTTTATTGTGGCGCTTCGTCAAGGACTCGGAGGAGTACTCATGCAGGAAGGAAAAGTTGTAGCTTATGCCTCCAGACAACTACGACCTCATGAGATGAATTATGCCACACATGATTTGGAGTTAGCAGCCGTAGTGCATGCACTCAAGACACAGAGACATTTCCTCATCGGAAACCGTTGTGATGTTTACACAGATCACAAGAGCTTGAAGTATATTTTCACGCAGAAGGAATTGAACCTCGTGCGAGAGGAGATGGCTAGAGTTGATAAAGGACTATGACATGAGATTGCATTACCACCCGGGTAAGGCTAATGTTGTAGCAGATGCTTTGAGCCGTAAGAGCTATGTGAACACTCTTCAAAGCAGGAGGATTACCTCAGGAGTTAGTCGATGACCTCAGAGATCTCCGACTGGAGATAGTTCCGAGAGGATTCGTTGCAACTCTAGAAGTTCAGTCCACTTTGACCGAAAGGATTCGTGAAGCCCAGAAGTCGGACAAGGAAATTGATGAGATAAAGCAAAAGATGGATGAAGGAAAAGCTAAAGGATTTCGTAAGGATGAACACGGAACTATATGGTTCGAGGATCGTATTTATGTGCCCAATGATCCCGAACTCAGGAAGCTAATTCTTCAGGAGGCTCATGATTCACGTACTCGATTCACCCGGTAACACCAAGATGTACCGGATTTGAAGGAAAGTTTACGGTGGGCGGTATGAAGAAGGATATTGCCGAGTACGTAGCGATTATGCGATGTTTGTCAACGTGTAAAGGCGTAACATCGAAGCCAGCAGGGTTACTTCAACCTTTGTCGATTCCGATTGGAAATGGGAGAAACTTGGAATGGATTTCATCACAGGATTACCCGGGACCCGTTCAGGTTATGATTCTATCTGGGTAGTGGTTGATCGTTTGACCAAGGTAGCTCACTTCATTCCGTGAAGACTACCTATACCAGTGCTAAGTTGGCCAAGATATACATGACCAGGATCGTATGTCCGCATGGAGTTACGAGGAAAATCGTGTCGATAGAGGAACACAGTTTACCTCAAAGTTTTGGAAGCAGTTGCATGAAACTTTGGAGTACGAGGCTGGAATTCAAGATGACTTTTCATCCGCAGATGATGGACAGACCGAGAGAGTCAACCAGATTACGGAGGACATGTTGAGAGCTTGTGCGCTAGACTATGGGTCTAGCTGGGATGATAATTTGCCGTCGCAGAGTTCTCATACAACAACAGTTATCAATCCGGTTTGAAGATGGCCCTTTCGAAGCTCTATACGGAAGGAGGTGCAACACCATTGCCGTGGGATAGTGTTGGAGATCGATCACTTTTCGGTTCCGATCTTATCGAGGATTCGAAGAGAAAGTCAAGTTGATTCGGGATGACTCAAGATAGCTCGATCGAGACGGAAGAGTTATGCCGACAGAAGCGCAAGGAAGTGACTTACGGCGGGGACCGAGCATATCTTGGCGTGTCTCACTTCGTGGAATCAAGAGGTTTGGTGTCAAAGGGAAGTTAGCACCCGATTCATTGGCCCCTACAAAATCCTCGAACGTCGTGGAGAAGTTGCTTACAAGTTGGAATTGCCGGAAGGATTGTCCGAGTTCATGATGTCTTCCATGTTTCTCGGTGAAGAAGTGTCATGCCGACATGGCCGATGTTCCGTTGAGAGACACAGGTGCCCCTAGAGGCCATACAGCTTGACAAGTGATCTGACTTATAAGGAGAAACCCGTCCGAATTCTCGAGGATCACGGCAGAGTCACCCGCAGCAAGGTCATCAAATTTTGCAAGGTGATGTGGAGTCACCACACCGAGGAAGAAGCCACAGGGAGCGCCAAGAAGACCTTCTTCGAGACCACCCGCACCTATTTGCTAGTTAAACCCGAATCTCGAGGGCGAGATTCATCTTAAGGTGGGTAGGTTTGTAACATCCCAAATTTCCTATTTGGAATGTTTTACAATTATAGCTAAGCATCTAATGCATCCTGTTTGAATTTGAATGCCATTTGGAGTTTCAGAAGAGATTTGAGTTTTGAATTTGAATTCAAACTTTGGCAAGTGGGAATCATTTCAAAAACTATACCTGATGAATACTTGATCAAAAGTATGAGAGGAGTAAACATGACACTCCAAAAATATCAGAGGAAAAACATTGCCAAAGTTTTGGATTCAAATCTGAATTTTATTTGAATTTGAAAAAAATGGATTTTTATAAAGTTTGGATTTTGCCTTTGGAAAAATGTTCAAATGATAGGAATTTTCCCTGATCATTTTGGTATATATATACCCTATATAAAATATTTATAGATTTTTTTATTTCTGTTTTGTTTTATTAAAAAATAAATTTCAAAAATAGAAACCCCCCAGCGCCAGCCAGCCCTAGCCCAGCCAGCCAAGCCCCACCACCAGGCCACCGAGCCGGCCCAGAGGCCAGCCCAGCGAGCCAACCGACCGGCCTCACCTCACCCCCGAACCCCTTACGCGTTGGTCGACCACGCACCACCTCTCTCTCACCGACAGTGGACCACCCCCTGTCTTCAACCCCTCGCCCACGTCTTCGCGGCGCCGCCGATCACGGATCATGAGATCCGGATCCCGATCCTCCCGATCGCCCCGTTGCCACGCCGAGGCCCTCCCTATAAATACCAGGCCCCCGCACATTCCCCCCTTACCCCCTCATGGGAGCCCTCCTCCTCTCTCACGCCCGTCACGGAGCCCGAGTCCCCGCCGCCATTTCCATCACCGTCGCCCGCCCTAGCCACTCCAGGCCCCACCGACTCCACGGGCCTCCCGACCTCGTCCGCACCCGGCGGCCACTCCGTCGACCTCCCGACGACCGGAGCCATCAACGCACTCGTCGCCCGCCGCCCGCCCGCCGCCCTTAGAAACTCCGATGAAATCGCCGAGTTATCTCCCCCCGTCCGATGCGTAATCTACGGCGTAGATTAGATCACCCCGAAGGGGTATTTTTTTTATAAAAACAGCCCGGTTCGTTTACGGTTTATTTTCATTAGGGTTTTTATTTATTAGCCCGGCCCGACTAGTTTAACCCTAGGCCCGTTTATTTTATATTACGCACAGTGCGTAGCTTAGGCCCATTAGGCCCTTTTTCTTTTATTTTTTATTTTCTGTTTTAATGAGAATAGTTCTGTTTTGAAAAATTCATATATTTTATTATGTTTAATATTTTTAGGTGATTCTTTTTTGTTGGTTTGAAAATTTTCTATAGTTTCTGTAGAAAATATATTTAGCTATGGTAAAATTAATTAAAATTGCTTTATTTTAGATTTAGTCAGAATAGTAAATCTGTTATAACTTGAGTTAGAAAAATTATTTTTATATGATTCTTTTTGTCCCAACTTTATTTTGACATTGCCAAACCATAGGAATTAATTTGGGTATTTTAGGATTAATAAAAAAATAGTTTTAAGCAGAATCTTGTTAATCCTAATTAATTAACTAGCTACTATTTTCCTATTATTTTAATTAGTAAATAAATTTATTTTTAACATGTGATTGATTATTCTAGGATAGTTTCTGTCACTTTATAGGATGAACTTTTATTTATAATAAATAAAAGTTTTATTTTATTTTTCTTAATAGAAATTGGATTAGGCCTAATAGGAGTTTCATAATAGATTTTTAATTAATTCTTTTTGATCCTAGTTGCTTAATGAAATCTTTTCTGTTAAGTTAACATAAAACCATGATTAGGTTATGTTGAGAAAAATTTTGTTATATAAAACTATTCTAGTTGTTGTTTGAAGTAGGAAACTTGAGTTGGTTTTTCTTTGAGTTTTCTCTTGGGTTTTGATTTGATTGTTTTGATGTGTTATATTGCTAGTGCTATGCTATTGTGATATGTGATCCTATGCTATATGCTTATTGTGATTATTGTTTGTCTCGGTAGAGTTTCCGGAGTGCGAAGCTTGCTACTACGAATCTTTAGCTTACGAGGATCATCAGCAAGGCAAGTTTTGATCATGTTATTTTCTATACCTATGTTTTTTGTGCATTAGAAATTATCACCACCCCACCATGCATGCAGTAGTTGAAATTTTGAAGTTATAATCTTGAGTAGTATCATGTGGTAGGATGAACCAATCCCCTTGTTACCATGACCCCCGGGACGAAGTAGTTTACTTTGCTATGCTCGTGAGCGGGTTTTGGTTGAGTGAATTCATAAGTAAGTTGTGAGAGTCAATAATGATGACAACCCCATGAACTACAAGGATCAAGATGGACTTGAATTCACTCTTTGGGTGGAGGATTTGGACGGGCACCACAGAGAACCCAGTGGTTGGCCGGGATGCATGGAGAAGTGCCATGACATCTTGCGGAAAGCTTCACCCAGCCACGAAGAGGCGGATGGATGCCCCATTGACCGGAAGCTTACTGTGCAGCCGCAAGCCATTATGGGCTCTGCTGGGTCAACCCTAGTTGTGACGCTGGCTGGACGGTACTACGAGATGTAGAAGAACGATAGGATTGGATGGGTACCGGCAGAGCAGAAGAACTCTTTGGAAGACCTGTTTCATTCGTCCGTCTTCAAACACCATGAAGTGCGAAGACTTAAAAAGGAGGGAATGATTCTTGCGGGTAAAGTGCGCAAACCTCTGCAGAGTTAAACATCTAATCGATTAGCCGAGTCCCCGGTTACGGACAATTTGAGCCTCTGGAACTTGGAAGTATTCGGAAATCTCGACACTAAAACTAATAAGTTAATTTGAGGGGGTTATGACTTAATAATTTGGGAATGAGATTTTGGTTGGCGGAACCATCTCAATAACTACCAACAATTTGTAGTAATTTGCAAGCAAGTCCACTGTAGTAGGAGAAAACTGGCTTTTCGCAAAATGATGAAACTTAGAGCCCCACAGCCAAAATGCATATAGTGTTAGTAATTTTATTATTGTTATTTCTCTTCATGACTTGCCAGCTTATTCAAAATGCTGACCTACACGGCTGCAACATCTTATGTTGCGAGAGGTATATTCGATCGGGAGTGAGGCTACGCTCCAGCTTAGCGATTGCCCTTTGGAGTCGGATGGACTCGCTTTATCTTCTACGCTTCCGCAGCATTAGTAGTTTATTTCTCATGAGTTGGCCTTGAGCCGAATTTATTCTCTTGTAATAAAGACTCTATATGAGAATCGTGTAATAAAATTCAGGTGTGATTGAACTTTGATTACTTTATCGATGTACTGTGAGTACCAGCATGATCTTGGGATGGTACAGACACAAAGATTTGACCGAACTTGGGTCAGGTCGCTACACGAAGTTTGCACCAACTCTCAATGTGAGAAAGGGCAACGCACGGTACCGAAGAGGCTAGCAATGATGGAAAGGTGAGAGTGCGTATAATCCCTGGACTCAACATTAGTCATAAAGAACTCACACACATATTGCAAAAATCTACAAGTCATCAAAAACCAAGCAGTACGCGCATGCTCCTAGGGGATAGATTGGTAGGAAAAGACCATCGCTCGTCCCCGACCGCCACTCATAAGGAGGACAATCAAAGAACACCTCATGTTTCAAATTTGTTACATAACGTTTACCATATGTGCATGCTACGGGACTTGCAAACTTCAATACAAGTATTTCTCATATTCACAACTACTCAAATAGCACAACTTTGATATCACTACCTCCATGTCTCAAAACAATTATCAAGCATCAAACTTCTCTTAGTATTCTACACACTCATAAGAAAGTTTTTACTAGTCTTGAATACCTAGCACATTAGGATTATTTAAGCAAATTACCATGCTGTTTAAGACTCTCGAAATAATTTAAGTGAAGCATGAGATAATAATAGTTTCTATAAAACAAAACCACCACCGTGCTCTAAAAGACATAAGTGAAGTACTAGAGCAAAAACTATATAACTCAAAAGATATAAGTGAAGCACATAGGGTATTCTAATAATTTCCGAATCATGTGTGTCTCTCTCAAAAGGTGTGTACAGCAAGGATGATTGTGGTAAACTAAAAAGAAAAGACTAAAATCATACAAGATGCTCCAAGCAAAACACATATCATGTGGTGAATAAAAATATAGCTCCAAGTAAAGTTACTGATGGAAGTAGATTAAAGAGGGATGCCTTCCAGGGCATCCCCAAGCTTTGGCTTTTAGGTGTCCTTAGATTATCTTGGGGTGCCATGGGCATCCCCAATATTAGGCTCTTGCCACTCCTTGTTCCATAATCCATCAAATCTTTCACCCAAAACTTGAAAACTCCACAACACAAAACTCAGCAGAAAATCTCGTGAGCTCCGTTAGTGAAAGAAAACAAAACACCACTTCAAGGTACTGTAAGGAACTCATTATTTATTTATATTGGTGTTAAACCTACTGTATTCCAACTTATCTATGGTTTATAAACTCTTTTACTAGCCATAGATTCATCAAAATAAGCAAACAACACACGAAAAACCGAATCTGTCAAAAATAGAACAGTCTGTAGTAATCTGTAACTAACGCAAACTTCTGGAACCCCCAAAAATCTACCAAAATAGGACGACCTGGACAATTTGTTTATTGATCAGCAGCAATTGGAATCAATATTTTATCACGTTCTGGTGATTTTTAACAATTATTTTCATGAAAAAAAAGTTTCTGGAATTTTCAGCAAGATCAAATAACTATCATCCAAGAAGATCCTATAGGTTAAACTTGGAACAAACACTAATTAAAACATAAAAAAGACATCTAACCAGAGGCTAGATCAAAGATTTATTCCTAAACAGAAGCAAAAAGCAAAAAACTAAAAATAAAATTGGGTTGCCTCTGATACGTCTCCAACGTATCTATAATTTTTGATTGCTCCATGCTATATTATCTATTGTTTTGGCCTATATTGGGCTTTATTTTCCACTTTTATATTACTTTTGGGACTAACCTATTAACCGGAGGCCCAGCCCAGAATTGCTGTTTTTTTGCCTATTTCAGTGTTTCGAAGAAACGGAATATCAAATGGAGTCCAAACGGAACGAAATCTTCGGGAACGTGATTTTCTCATCAGATAAGACCCAGGAGACTTGGACCCTCCGTCAAGAAAGCCACGAGGCAGCCACGAGGGTGGAGGGCGCCCCCCTAGGGCGTGCCCCCTGCCTCGTGGGCCCCTCGAAGCTCCACTGATGTACTCCTTCCTCCTATACATACCCTCATTACCCCCCAATGGATCAGATCTGAGCCAAAACCTAATTCCACCGCCGCAACTTTACAGATCCACGAGATCCCATCTTGGAGCCTGTTCCGGAGCTCCGCCGGAAGGGGATTCCACCATGGAGGGCTTCTATATCATCATCATAGCCTCTCCGATGAAGTGTGAGTAGTTTACCTCAGACCTTCGGGTCCATAGTTAGTAGCTAGATGGCTTTTTCTCTCTTTTTGGATCTCAATACAATGTTCTCCCCCTCTCTCGTGGAGATCTATTCGATGTAATCTTCTTTTCGCGGTATGTTTGTTGAGACCTATGAATTGTGGGTTTATGATCAAGATTATCTATGAGCAATATTTGAATCTTCTCTGAATTCTTTTATGTATGATTGAGTTATCTTTGCAAGTCTCTTCGAATTATCCGTTTGGTTTGGCCAACTAGATTGGTAGTTCTTGCAATGGGAGAAGTGCTTAACTTTGGGTTCAATCTTGCGGTGTCCTTACCCAGTGATAGAAAGGGTTGCAAGGCACGTATTGCATTGTTGCCATCGAGGATAACAAGATGGGGTATTTATTATATTGCATGAATTTATTCCTCTACATCATGTCATCTTGCTTAAGGCGTTACTCTGTTTTCATTAACTTAATACTCTAGATGCATCTTTGGATAGCGGTCGATGAGTGGAGTAATAGTAGTAGATGCAGGCAGGAGTCGGTCTACTTGTCTCGGACGTGATGCCTATATACATGATCATACCTAGATACTCTCATAACTATGCTCAATTCTATCAATTGCTCAACAGTAATTTGTTCACCCACCGTAAAATACTTATGCTCTCGAGAGAAGCCACTAGTGAAATCTATGGCCCCCGGGTCTATTTTCATCATATTAATCTTCCATCGCTTTATTATTGCTTTGCTTTTTTACTTTGCCTTTTATTTTACTTTGCATCTTTATACCAAAAAAATACCAAAAATATTATCTATCATCTCTATCAGATCGCACTCTTGTAAGTGAACGTGAAGGGATTGACAACCCCTATTCGCGTTGGTTGCGAGGAGTTATTTGGTTTGTGTAGGTACGAGGGACTTGTGTGTGGCCTCCTACTGGATTGATACCTTGGTTCTCAAAAACTGATGGAAATACTTACGCTACTCTGCTGCATCATCCTCTCCTCTTCGGGGAAAACCAACGCAAGCTCAAGACGTAGCAAGAAGGATTTCTGGCGCCGCTGTCTTAGGGAGTCTCATAAAAAGTCAACATACCAAGTACCCATCACAATCCCTTATCTCTCTCATTATATTATTTGCCATTTGCCTCTCGTTTTCCTCCCCCCACTTCACCCTTGCCGTTTTATTCGCCCTCTGTCGGTGTCGAAACCGGCGGATCTCGAGTAGGGGGTCCTGAACTGTGCGTCTAGGCGGATGGTAACAGGAGACAAGGGACACGATGTTTTTACCCAGGTTCGAGCCCTCTCGATGGAGGTAATACCCTACTCCTGCTTGATTAATATTGATGATATGGGTAGTACAAGAGTAGATCTACCACGAGATCGAGAGGCTAAACCCTAGAAGCTAGCCTATGGTATGATTGTTGTTCGTCCTCTGGACTAAAACCCTTCGGTTTATATAGACACCGGATAGGGTTAGGGTTACACAGTCGATTACAATGGTAGGAAATCTACATATCCATATCGCCAAGCTTGCCTTCCACGCCAAGGAAAGTCCTATCCGGACAAGGGACGAAGTCTTCAATCTTGTATCTTCATAGTCCAGAGTCCGCCAACGGTGATAGTTCGGCTATCCGGACACCCCTAATCCAGACTCCTCGGTAGCCCCTGAACCCAGGCTTCAATGACGCATTTAGTCCGGCGCGCATATTGTCTTCGGCATTGCAAGGCGGGTTCCTCCTCCGAATACTTCATAGAAGATTTTGAACACAAGGATAGTGTCCGGCTCTGCAAAACAAGTTCCACATACTACCGTAGAGAGAATAATTTTTGCACAGATCTGCTGACGCATCCCGCGGCATGACATCACACCACGGCCAAGCCTTTATTTGAATCGTTTTCTCATTGTTCCACCTCAGCGCGTTTAGCAAGGCGGTTTCCTTGGAACGTCTTATCAAAGCGGAGATCGTGCCCCCTTATTCCGGGATTCTCATCAATACAGACGTGGGTAACCCAACCGTGCCTGTTGGCACGCCTCCTCCATCGAAGGCGAGTCCCAATCGACCACAGGGAGGGCTCTTGGTATTCAACCTCTTTATAATGAGACCAAGGCCCTCTTCTTTTTTCCACCCTCCATCGAATTCGCCTCGCGCTTCGAGTTCTAACACCCAAAGCTTCAGATTTAGGCGCTTCAGACCTTCGACGATGTCCGGCTCCGACCAGCCCGGCCGATGGATGTCTTCTTCCGTCCCAGAAGAAGATGTGTTAAAGCTGCGAGACGCCAGGTATCTAACCGGCGAGATTTCGCATAGGCTGCCTGCTCCAGGGCAGGTCATTCCCACTCCTGAGCCCGGCGAGAGCGTGGTGTTCGTGTTGTTGGAGATATGCCCTAGAGGCAATCATGTATGATGATATTTCCTATGTGTTTATGAATAAAGATAGTCCTTGGACATTATCAATGATGTGTATCAGCAAGTACGTGACTTGTTTGTGGGACTATGCATTGTATGATGACTGTCCTAAAAGGTCCCTAGTCGAAAGGGTTGTGTGGACGCCAAGCCGACTAGACTAGCATATGACACGGTCGATGGCTCGGTCTCACTAGCCATGGAGCATTGGATGCTAACCGGATAATATGGACTTGGAAAGGTCTGGTCGGATTCGACATAGTCGGATCCGAGTCGAGATAAGGTCCGAGTCGGACAGACCCAACTATGAGACGTAGCGATATGTCATCTGTGAGTCTCTAGTACAACATACGTTCTATGTCCTAAGACCTGAGATGACGCATGTACTCGAGATGGTGATAGACTTGCTTTGGGCCGACCAAACGCTACTCCGTGGATCAGGTAGTTACAGAGGTAGGTTTCGGTTTGTCCAATCCCATGCCGCGAGACATGGTCGAGCAAGATGGGATTTGCCCCTCCGATCAGGAGAGATATACTCTGGGCCCCTCATGTGATCCGACCAGGAACAACATGGCCATGCGACAAGAATTATGAGATAATCCGGATAGTGGTCGGTATCACTGGAACGAGAAAGAGGTCGGGCTAGCACAAGGATGACAGTCTCGCCTTGAGCCCGACAACATATATCGTGCAGCAAAGGGAACAGAAGTGTGACACGTTATGCTGAGTTCGCCTAACCAGCTTCATAGTTCTGCTTGGTGGTCGGCACGCCTTGCTAGAGGCCGCTACCAACCGTGCATGTCGGAGGTGATCCGAACTGTGACCAAGCCGACTTGAACCTAAGGGGTCGCGCGCAAGGGAAGGAACCTATGAGGTCCGTTAAGTAGGACACCGGGGTCGGATGTGATCCAACTGGACTAGGAAACGTGATCGAAGTAGACTTTGGGCTTTAGGGTCCGTGCGAGGCCCAAGTGTTGAGCCCGCGACGGACGCCTATATAAAGTGGAGGTGCGGCACACTCAGGCGGTTGATCGCTTTAGCGCTGCGACTAGGGTTTGCATGTGTTGCGAATAGCCATCTCCACTCGCCGTCGACTGTGTGATCGGACCTAGCAGTCCGCCGCACGGTGTTCCTCCTGCATGCGCGGATACCGTTAGAGGCGGTGCACTTGCGCCGCTCCGGCGAACTCGTACATGGGATCGGATGACCGACCGCTCGAGGGAGATCGAACGAGGAGGAGACGATCCACGCGGATGCGCTGCCCCAACTCTTCTTCCGTTGCACGGCACTGCGCGTCTAGTGGTAACGAACTGTGATCCATCTCCCGTAGCATGTTCCTGGATGTTCTGTGCGTAGGAATTTTTAATTTGCAGTCGATGCACCCTACCGTAGAACCCAACACGTGTCTCACTTCCTTCGGGGTTTAGGCTTCCTGACGGATCCCTTTGTGCGGGGGCTCATGTTTTATTATGGGCTGGATTTCCATGACTTGAATCCGGAGTCCATCCTCCATATCTCGTCATTCATTGTTGTATGTGAAGCCTTCCTCCATATTACCCCTCACTTTGGATTGTGGCTCAAGACCTTCAAGGTGGAGCCAAGATGATCGAGGGGCAACAAGCAGAGTGCGGAGGGCGGTCATAAGCAAGTGTCTTTGATGCTTCGTGGCCCGAGGGCTCTTTTCAAGAGGAGCTTGGTTTGTGGCAACGGGAGTGGTTTTATATCACCGCTCCCGGGGGCACCAAATGGGTGGCGCCACCCGCCTTCCGCTCAGTCCACCACAGCGGTGGCATCATGGGTCAACCGGGGCTCGACTGGGGCCGTCCAAGGGCGTTCCTACAGGTGGTCGATTCGAGACCTCCAAGAAAGAGAGATCAATCTGGTCATGGTGGCGCAGGTTATGCTGATTCGGGCGCCTTCCCGCCTCGCAAATGTCGCCCCTCCGTCTGTGGGAGTTTAATCCGAGGGACCACGAGCTCTCCAACATTTTATGGGCGCGACGCCCAAGGAGATGTACAAACTGTTCTTGGATCACAAGAAAAGTGTCCGGACTTGACCGAGGACGCAGGTCTAAGCTGCAATCACCCGGATACTCAAGTAAGTAACCACAGAACCCGGACAGGCCGTTCATTAATTTATCATATACATGCCCTTTAAGGGAGCCGTTTCTTGAACAGGAGTGGATAGCCAAGGCAAAGTTGATAAGGTGTCCGGCTCCCCTCCCAGAGACCACGTTGGATCCCATGCTGACCAAGATGTTGAAGGCCGCACCTTTTAAAGAAGGCGAAGGGGGGAGCAGGGAAGCAATTGCCTCCATGAAGGAGGCTTTCAAGGAAGAGGGATCGGGGATCCTCCCTCCAAGGGGAGAAGAGGACCGTTCAAGACCCGGAAGCCAAGGCCTCAAAGCAGGGAAAGAAGTCTTCGTCGAGAAAGTCCGGCGCCAGAAGTACCCCAGCCGCACTATTTCCCCAAGGGATCAGCCCTCCAATGAGCCGTAAGTAAAAGAAGGGGTCCTGTGAATAAAGAACATCCCTGTATTTATTTACGAAGATAACGAAATTGTACCTTGTAGTTCGGATCTTAGCCCTTCTCAGTGAGCTCGTCTTGAGGGTCTTCGTCCGGAGATGATAGAGAGCTAAACGCCTCCACCTATCGCGCTTTCGTGCGGTAGGCGACTCAAGTGTCGTCACGGAGAGTTTCCCGAGTCCGTGGCGCCCGGACGGTCCAGCGCTCAAGCGGGCGTCTTGATCGGAGGAGTCAAGGACCTGCTCGGGCGAGCGTATATCTCAGAAGATCACCGTGCGCTAATGGCTACGGTAATTGAAAGAATTGCATCCGCTGAGAGCAGATTGCATGAAGCCGCCAGAAGTTTACTGATGGGGTTTGGGGTACAAAAAAATGATGTACCTTCTGACAGTTATGCATATAGAATGCGCCCTGTATAGATAGTAGCCCCTGAGACTCGGTATGCTGTCTGGTGACAGCGTGCCGAGGATCATAATCTCAGTACTAACATGTCGCCGTTCCTATGTAGGTGGCGGGGCGTCCGGTGGCTAGCCGACTGATGAAATTGCCGAACTAAAGCGGCAACTTGATGAGGCGGATGCGGACATCGCGCTGGTCAAAAAACGGTTTGACGAGTCACAAGGTATGCGACTTCTCCGCGGACACCTGGTAAGTGAGCTTGACGCCCATGCCTTACTACTTGTATGCTTTGATGCAGACGGTGCCGCTGCTGTGGAGAGGCTGCGGGCGGAACTTGCCCGAGCTAAAGAGCAAGCCCGAAGGAGTAATGCGGCCGCTTTAAAGGCGGCCGAAGAGCTGAAAGCCGAACGGGCTGCTCACTGCTGAAGCAAAGAGGAAATGGCTGATTTGGCCCTGAAACTGAAGAATACTACCAACCGCTGCGAGGTTCTTGAAAAAGAACGTCGAGCGGAACAAGAGGACCTGAAAAAGGCCACCGCTGAATCCAAGGATGCCCGTTCCGCTATGAGAGCTGCCAAGGAGGATCTGAGTCAGGTCGGGGATATTGCGGCTGGAAAACCGTTTCTGCTGCGGAGGAAATATACGGATCCGAAGTATGCTCAGTTGGACAAGCTGTGGAGTTTGGAGGATGCTTATCTGGACTTAGTGGCGAGCGCTGCGAGACGCGATTGAGCACTTCCGAGGCGGAAGGGCACAGAAGGGAAGATCTACTTTGGTCGCAATTCCATAGTCCGGAGCGTCCTCTTCCGTTGACCGATCGGTTGGCCGAATGGGCCGAGCTGAATCGATTATCCGGACTTGCCATGAAGCATGTCATGACTCATTTCTGGCCAGGCGGACTGAGGGAGTCCTGGATTAGGGGGTGTCCGAATAGCCAAACTATCACCGTTGGCCGGACTCCTGGACTATGAAGATACAAGATTGAAGACTTCGTCCCGTGTCCGGATAGGACTTTCCTTGGCGTGGAAGGCAAGCTTGGCGATACGGATATGTAGATCTCCTACCATTGTAACCAACGTTGTGTAACCCTAACCTATCCGGTGTTTATATAAACCGGAGGGTTTTAGTCCGTAGGACGAACAACAATCATACCATAGGCTAGCTTCTAGGGTTTAGCCTCTCTGATCTCGTGGTAGATCTACTCTTGTACTACCCATATCATCAATATTAGTCAAGCAGGAGCAGGGTATTACCTCCATCGAGAGGGCCCGAACACAGGTAAAAAAATCATGTCCCTTGTCTCCTGTTACCATCAGCCTAGACGCACAGTTCGGGACCCCCTACCCGAGATCCGCCGGTTTTGACACCGACATTGGTGCTTTCATTGAGAGTTCCTGCAATGCGTCGCCGTCGGGAAGGATGCCTCATCCCGTCTTTAAAGGCACGCAGCCGCCAAAGGAGCCTTGGCCCTTTGGTCGACTCTTGGCTAGGTGGTTTTCTTATGACCGCCATTCGGCCATCACAAGCGATGACTTCTCGGGTCATCGAAACCAATCTTCACGTTAACTTTCGGAACTTGGCGGCAGTTAGATCCGATCGAGCTCTCCTCCGTAAACAAGCTCTTGGATCGCATCGCCGCATACAGGAGTCGCCACAGACTACGACCAGATCGGGCCTAAAACCAATCTGAGAGAGATTAACTCTCCCCAGGCTACCCATCATGTTACTGTGATAGAGGAGCAATGCGGCGATTCTTCTTCTATCTTGAGGACTAGCTACGTCCGGATTCCCGATCCCTCCATGCCGGATTCCCGCAGAGGGACGGATGTCGATCAAGCCCTGAACTTAAAGTCAGGCGGCGGGTTGGATTCATTGGATAACATTCAAAAATCCAAACTTCCGAGTTCGGAAACTTCTCAGCCCCTGAGTCTTAAATTGGACGGGGTTCCGGATCTAGTTCCACCCGCCCACCCAAACATTAGCGATCTATCCCGAATTCGGCAAGAGCCCATGAAACAAAGACATCATTCTTGGGCCAGATTCCTCCTGGTTATGGACAGGATAAAGGACTGCCGAGAGGAGGGCGCAATCTCACTTTTCTGCAATAATTGCACGGACAAGGGAATCCTAAACGCCATAAGTCGTCATGAAATTACACGCTTTCTTGACTTGGTGACCATAGTACAAAAGTAATCTTGTGCGATGGAGAGTGCTTGGAAAACTGAAAGTAAATTTTGGGATAATCCGGCCCGAATACAGCCCTAGTCCGAAATAAAGGGTGCATCATCACCAAGCACCTGGGTTATACACCAAAAACAAAAAACCCCTAAAGGGCATGGAACCGTCTTGGAGGGTTGGCTAAACGGACCTGCAAAATCCATAGCACGTAGGGCGCCACTCCAACTCATAGCCTTGAGCATGTTGGATACTACGGCAGGTGGCCAAAAGTGGCGAAGAGCTTCTAGCCTCGAATCCCAACCCAGCAACACCGATGCACGGTGTTAACAGTCTTGAGACTTTAGCATCAAATAACATGCGAAGCGAACACTCCGCAACCTTGCGAAGTCTACCAAGTAGCAACAATAAATCCATGGGTGACCACGGCTATTACCTTTAATGCCGGATTTAACCTAAATTCGAACAGCCCTAGCACCGGCCGCATTGGTCCTCGGTCCAATAGTGGGCGGCTTTCATTACCAAGGTACTCATGGATGGCGGCAGCGGACTAAACCTCATCTCTGAGGAAACCCTCCAAAAATGGAAATAGACTGGAACCGCATTGGCGAAGCGGCACAACCTTTAGAGGAATAATCCCTAGCCGGGAAGCATCTTTGCCTGAGGAAAAATCACCTTGGGACGTGGTGTTCGGCTCACCGGACAATTACAGGTCTGAGGAGGTCACATTTCAAGTGGCCCCGTTCAGCAGCGGATATCATGCTTTATTAGGGCGAGAGGCATTCACAATTTTTCAAGCTATACCCCATTATAGGTACATGAAGCTTAAAATGCCCGGTCCTAACGGAATCATCACTCTCGCTAGTGATCCAAACATAGCACTCCGCGCCGAAAACAAGACAGCCGCACTAGCCCTCGAGGCACTATCCGAAGCCCTAGCGGCCGAGGAACTCACTGCGATGTGCTCCACGGTGAACGAGGGGCGATGTGATACTTGATAAAAGATCCAAGTCCACCTCTTTTAAACCAGCGGATGAAATAGTCAAATTCCAAGTCCACCCAACGGACCCTGCAAAGACGGCCTCCATTGGGGCACATTGATGTAGACGCCGCACTACGAGAATTTCTACGAGAAAACTGGGACATTTTTGCAGCACCCTTGGACATGCCAGAATCCCACGTTATCGGGCGAGCACAGCCTAAATATCCTAAAAGGATTCAAGCCAGTCAAACAGGCTCTTCGGCGCTTTTCCGAACCCAAGAGACAGGCCATGGGAGAAGAGCTAGCCAAACTTCTAGTAGCCGGATTCATCAGAGATATAAAACATCCGGACTGGCTACCAAATCTGGTGATGGTACCGAAGAAGGATAAATCCTGGCGCCTATGTGTTGATTTCAAAGAACTTAATAAGGCTTGCCCAAAGGATCCCTTCCCCCTCCCCCGCATTGATCAAATTATCGATGCTACAGCAGGACACGAATCATTATGCTTCCTCGACGCATACTCCGGCTACCACCAAATCAAGATGGCGGAGCCAGACCAAGCTGCAACAGCATTCATCACTCCATACGGCCCATTCTGCTTCAACACAATGCCCTTCGGGCTCAAAAACGTCGGTGCAACATATCAGCTCATGATTCAGACATGTCTGGCAAACCAGATCGACAAGACAGTGGAAGCATATGTAGATGACGTGGTCGTCAAATCCAAGCATGTCGAAACTCTAGTAGATGACTTGAGGCTCACATTCGACAATCTCCGAAAATATGACATTAAGCTCAATCCGGAAAAATGCGTCTTCAGCGTTCCAGCCGGAAAGCTCCTAGGCTTCATTGTGTCCGATAGAGGAATTGAAGAAAACCCAACCAAGATCCGAGCTCTAAGCCGCTTTATTTCCCGTTTGAGAGAAAAGGCGTTACCCCTTTACCGCCTCCTCCGGCGCACCGAACACTTCGAGTGGACGGATGCCGCCACGGCCATACTCAAGGAAATAAAAGCCATATTGGCAACAAATCCGGTCCTGGCCACGCCCAACGTGGGCGAACCAATGCTATTATATATCGCCGCAACACATCAAGTTGTCAGCGCGGTGCTCGTCGTCGAACGTGAAACGGACGGACACCGGTTCCCTCTTCAAAAACCGGTTTACTATGTGTCCACTGTCCTAACTCCACGCAAGTCTCGGCACCCACATTATCAAAAGATAGCATACGCGGTGTTCATGGCATCCCGGAAGCTGCGACACTACTTTCAAGAGTGTTCGATAACGGTAGCCTCCGAAGTACCTCCTAATGACATTATAAACAACCGTGACGCGACGGGCCGGATTGCTAAATGGGCCATAGAGCTCCTTCCATTCGACATAACCTATAAGCCACGACGAGCTATTAAGTCGCAGGTTTTGGCCGACTTCATGGCCGAATGGACGAAGCCGAACTCCCTAAAGAGTACGACGCATACTCCAATTGGATCATGCACTTTGACGGCTCCAAAATATTGGCGGCGGCACAGGGGCTGGCGTCGTCTGACGTCCCCAACCGGGATGAGTCCAATACGTCCTTGAGATAATGTATACGGACTCCAACAACGCAGCCGAATCTGAGGCCCATACGCACGGCCTCCGGATGGCGATCTCCATGGGCATTAAACGCCTAGAGGTGCGCGAGATTCGAACCTCATGATATCTCAAATAAGCGGAGACTTTCATGCCAAAGATCCGAAAATGGCAGCGTATCGCAATGCGGTCCTAAAAATGTCAACGCAGTTCGAAGGGCTCGAATTTCATCATATAGCCCGGGATAACAACCAGGCAGCGGATGTATTGGCACGCATCGGCACAAAACGCGATGCCGTCCCGCCCAACATCTTCCTGGAATGGCTGTTCAAGCCATCCGTACTATGGGAAGGGGAGTCCGAAAATAACAATCCGGACCCAACCGCCTTTGCGACACCGAACACTCTGACACAATCGGAGGCTCTGCCACCGAGATAACACCCTCCGCCCACGAAATAATGGCGGCTATCACCCCGTGGACGGAACCATTCCTAGCCTACCCAACTAGGCAGGAACTCCCCGAAGACCAAAATGAGGCTCGCTGCATAGTACGGCGATCCAAAGCCTATAAAGTCCATGAAGGAGAGCTATATAAGAAAAGCACAACAGGAGTCCTTCAAAGGTGTATCTCCGAAGAGGAAGGGCAAAACCTCCTGGCTGAAATTCATGCCGGACTGGGTGGGCACCACGCCGCACCCCGGGCCCTTGTAGGCAAGGCCTTCCGTACATGATTTTATTGGCCGACGGCCGAGGCGGTCTGCACAGTTTAGTCCAACGATGCGTCGGTTGCC
Source organism: Aegilops bicornis (assembly GCA_021605145.1). Classification (NCBI taxonomy): domain Eukaryota; kingdom Viridiplantae; phylum Streptophyta; class Magnoliopsida; order Poales; family Poaceae; genus Aegilops; species Aegilops bicornis. The sequence goes on from CM038673.1 coordinate 734,082,506, forward strand.
AGCTCTTTGCTAACCAAAGCCACATGCCACCCACCGCCCTCAAAACTATACCCATCACACGCCGTTCATGATGCAGGGGGCTTGACATGGTTGGACCCCTTAAGGGAGGAACCCACAAGCAAAAATACCTATTGGTCATGGTGGATAAATTCACCAAATGGATAGAGGCCAAGCACATTAAAAGCGGCCAAATCCGGACCGGTGATAGACTTCATATCGGGGTAGTGCACCGTTACAGCGTCCCCACAGTATCATCATCGCGATAACGGCACCAACTTCACGGCCAATGAGGTCAAATTATGGTGCAAAAACATGGGCATCAAGATCGATTACGCCTCAGTCTATCACCCTCAAACCAACGGTCAAGTCGAGCGAGCAAACGGTCTAATCATGAGCGGCATTAAACCCAGACTAGTGCGGTCCCTCAAGGAATCTAACACGCACTAGGTTTAGGAGCTTCGACTCCGTACTCACGGGAGCTGCGGACCACGCCGAATCGTACTACCGGATTCACACCATTTTTTATGGTGTACGGCGCAGAGGCGATCTTGCCTGCGACATAATACATGACTCACCTCGCGTGCGCATGTATGAAGAAAGAAGCCGAGCTTCGATCGGCGGGACAGTTGGACGCATTAGAGGAGGAGCGGCGTGGCAAAAGCTTCGTTCGCATTTTATCAACAAAGCGAGCTCGAAGATATCAAAGCAGGGAAGTACGGGCCAAAGCTTATAACGTTGGCGAACTAGTTCGACGCCTGCCGGACAAGAAAAAGGACAAACTCAAGCCCAAATGGGAAGGTCCCTTCATCATCGACCAGGTCCTGACCGGAGGAGCATACCGTTTGCGAAACGCATCGGATAACCGACTCGAGCCGAACCCATGGAACGCAGCCCGTCTACGACGATTCTACACCTAAGCGCCGGACTCCAAGTTCGTCTCCTTCCTCCGTTCACATTTTCTATTTTTTGCTGTCTTTTATTTCTCTCCTTCCTCCTCCTTCTTCTTGAAGCCTTTAGAGGCTCGTTTGCGCTTTGTTCGCACATATTTGATGCGCTGTCCGCGCTCATTATACACTGGGGCTTCTTTAACGAAGCTTATTTATCTGAGCTTCATGCCCAACACATGTGTCAAACTTCCGCATGTACCTTTTATTCACCATTATATGCATCGATATGACTTAAATTTTGGCCAAGCTGGGTTGCACTGGCTCACATGCTTACCCCTCGTTCCCGATTGTTCGGCTAGGTGGTAAAGGGAGCACCTCTGCGATTATTCTTTGCCGAATTGACGGATGTGTACCTCAGGCGGGTGAAGCCAAAGCTAAGCGTTCTTAAGGGAATATTCGGTCGGTGAACTGAAAGATGATTTTTAACTATTTATCCATCTGCCCCCGGATGATTTTACGCTTTCTTAGCAGTTTTGACATGCACTTTAGGGCATGCCTCCCAAATGAAAAGGAACCCTTAACTTGGAACTATTCTCCTGGAAGATGTTTCTTACTATCCATGTAATATAACATAACTAGTTGGGCACTTGTCTGATACAACAATAATGACCCCTACGCCTTGTCTCCATGCATGCCCCGGTTCTTATATAACCGCGAGGGTATTCGGACACACTCCGGACTATTCGGTCCCGAGGTTGAAGCGAAAAGGTCCGCTATGACAAACGATCTACAATCCGGCTAGAAGACATTTTTTCATGTCATATTCAATTACATAGTCAACTCGACTCATTGTATTCCTCCTCAATGCCATCTAATAGGCTATCTAATTTACAATCTTCTTTGGGAATACTTGGCGGCCAATTCTACTTGGCCGTACACTAAACTTCTGAGGATCTCCTTCCCATCAGGCCCCTGAGTCCGACCTCGGCCATGTGGTTTGGGTCGACAACCGTGTACAGCGTCTTTACCATGGCCCGAGCCTCCCTGGCGCCTTGACGGCAGCCGATATCTTCCATAGTCGGAGCGCCGCCGTGCTCCTTGAAGCCGCTCTGCCAGCTCCCCAATGCCTTGAGCGGGGAGATAGATGGCCACAAGGCACGGCCGACGCCTTTCATCACCTGCCGAACTTCGTTAAATTGTAGCGTGGTCGGGAAGAAGATCACCCGAAGAATGGGCATCTCCTCCTCGGGGCGACACTGTGAGCAAACCTACATACATGTTTATGTTAGTCGCCTTCCTCATCGAACTCTTTCAAAGTTCGTTCAAGCACTTCTTGAAAATGCCGCTGATGAAGCCGTCGATTCTCCTTTACGGAGTCGGACAAGCTGAGCACGAACATCCTTTAGCTCCTCACCCAGTTGGGTGTTGGCATCTTGGAGGTTATTTTTCTCCTGCCGCACCCTCGTAAGCACGCTCTCGCCGGCCTTTAGCTGGCGCATGAGCTGTTGCTTGTCCGGATCTAGTCCGGCGCCATCTGCAATATTATTGTCAGATTTACACACACGCCGCACTTCGTAAACTATTTATCTTTTGAGGCATATATTACCGGAGGGGGTCTCTGTGGCTCCCCCTGTAGCGGCTAGTGCGGCCTCAAGTTGGGCCTTGCACTCTTCAAGCTCCTGGGACAGTCGGGTATTCTTTTCTGTAGGATCCTGCATAACAAATGATCCTTAAATCAGTTATTCTAACTATTTTAAGTCTCGGGGGCTACTGGCATATATAACTGTGAAATTTCCTCACCGTATGTCCTTTACATACTGCTCCGTAGCTCTGGCTAGACCATCTTGAGCGGCACGGAGGTGCGCATCTCCAATTGAAGGCATTCAAGGCTTCTTGGGAGAAACATGCGTCCTGAAGAACTGTCCCGTGGCCTTTGTGATTCATGGCGCTCTCCACCTCGGAGTTGGTGGCGGACAATCTTTCGGCATCCTCTGTCGGAGGAGCATCCGACGCACGCCTCGTGCTCGCCTCTGTCTTTGGACCCGGCTTTGGAGCCCGGCTGGCGGAGGTTCGATTGGCAACCTCTCCGGACTCAGTCCGGCGAGTGCTCTTTTTCCTGAAAAGAGCACCAGCATTAGTGCGCCTTCCAGGAATCAGTCATGGGAATATGGTGACGCGCTATACCGTTACGGCGGAGTTTCGATCCGGACCGCTCCTTTTTAGCCTGCGGGGCCGTACTGCCCCTTGTTGGCTAGCCGCCGCGGGCTCGGCCTCCTGCCTCGAGGGCACCCCCTGCGAAACACCATCAAATACGTGGTGATTAGAAGGAAAGCACGGGTGGGTCATGGTATCCGGACTTCGGTCACGGTTACAGGAGGCGGAAATAATCCGGGGTAGTCACCGTAATGGCAACCAAAGCACTGTCGATGCTAAGTTGGTGGAACACCCGTCGATCAGCTCCACCTTTATATCCGGATCCTCTTCGGAGGCGGATCGAGGGACCGTTCGGATCCTCGGGTTGTGAAGCGGGCTGTGTATCTTCTCCACGGCCCGGCGCAGTTCCTGCGTAGAAACCATGAAATGAGATATTTAACCACGAGAACATGGATCGGACAGGCCACTAAGGTATTTGCTTACCCAACTTCAAGGATTATTCAAAGAAAACCCGTTCAGTGGATTGAAGCGGAGAAAATCCTCCTCTTCCCCTTTGTACATGGCGGACAAGGCCTTCACCAGTTCGGTAACCGATCCCGGCCCTTTGCGGCTATGGCGGGTGGCGTCGTCCTCCCCGTTGAAATCCCACATGGGGTGGCCCCTATATTGGAGCGGCTATACTCCCCTCATAATGCAGGTTGCCATGACTCCAATCATGGTCAATCCAGCGTGAGCCAGTAATCTTATTCGGCTCATCAAGTAAAGGACGTCCTGGTCATTTCCCCTGGGCTCCATGAAGCGCCCGGCTTAGGCGCTTCTTGAAGGCGTTGCTAAACTCCGGAAGGCCGATCCGAACAGGATCTGGCAGCGGGACGTCCTCCATGTAAAACCATTCCGAAGGCCAGTCTTTGGATGCCTTCTTCGGGGTTCCAGATAGATATCCGGTCCCGGCGATGCGCCATAGTTCGGCTTCGCCCACTTGATATATTGACCCCTCATGAGAACGGGGTACTAGGCAGAATAATCTCTTCCATAGCGCAAAATGAGCCTCAATACCCAAGAACAGTTCACAAAGGGCCACGAAGCCCGCGATGTGAAAAATGGAGGCAGGCGTAAGGTGGTGCAACTGGAGACCGTAGAACTCCAAGAGCCCCCGGAGAAACGGATGGATTGGAAATCCGAGTCCTCTTACTAGATAAGAGACAAAGCATACCCGCTCTCCTTTAGAGGATGGGGACACTCTCCGCTTGCTTTCCGCCCTTGTAGGTGGCAAGTCCGGCTCGAACCGGAACCATGAAGGCCGGGGGAAGAAATCCCTTGGTTTGGAGTATCACTAGCTCGCTATCTTGGGGGAGCATCTCTCCCAATTTCCGGTGAGGGCTGGGGAGCGCGAGAGGAGGAGCCGCGTTGACCGACCATGGTGGAATGGATTTTTGTCGAAGGCGCTCCGATGAAAGCTCGCGGAGGGGGGATGGTGTGACTCAGATCTAGATCCTCGTCCCTTTTATAGACAGCTCATTTGCGCAGCTAGGGGATAAATGTAAAATACCACGGCTTTTCGCATTCATTCAAACACGTGGAAGATGGCCGTTATTGGGCGTGGAAGCCAAGGAGCGCAGCATTTATCAGAAGCCGGACACTATTCGACAAGTATATGGAATTTGGAGAAGAACCCACCTCGCAATGCCGAAGACAAACTACGCTAGGACTCGCCGCCATTGAAGCCTGGTTCGGGGCTCTTGAGGAGTCCTGGATTAGGGGTGTCCGGATAGTCGAACTATCACCATTGGCGGACTCTGGACTATGAAGATACAAGATTGAAGACTTCGTCCCGTGTCCGGATATGACTTTCCTTGGCGTGGAAGGCAAGCTTGGCGATACGGATATGTAGATCTCCTACCATTGTAACCGACTTTGTGTAACCCTAACCTATCTGGTGTCTATATAAACCGGAGGGTTTTAGTCCATAGGACGAACAACAATCATACCATAGGCTAGCTTCTAGGGTTTAGCCTCTCTGATCTCGTGGTATATCTACTCTTGTACTACCCATATCATCAATATTAGTCAAGCAGGAGTAGGGTATTACCTCCATCGAGAGGGCCTGAACCTGGGTAAAAACATCGTGTCCCTTGTCTCATGTTACCATCCTCCTAGACGCACAGTTCGGGACCCCCTACCTGAGATCCGCCGGTTTTGACACCGACACGGACCCCAGCCGAAGAGTTATTTTGGCTTAGTGCAGCAGTTCCTTGGTGTGGTACCGCGTATCGACGCAATGAAGCGGTCGACGTGTATTGAGGGAGCGCGGATGGCTCTTGCCCGTGTCAAGGCATACTGGGCTGAGATGAAGGCCACCGATATTGCGTCCCCATTCGGATGGCGATTGAGTACCGATCGGCGCTATTTTGAGGAAGTTCTTCCGGCGCTCGTTTAATAGAGACGCAGATGCTCGAAGGATGTTATGTTTGAATGACATGTATAATTTTATGAAACAACGTTTCAATTTAATGTAAGAGCTTTTTATACTTGTGCCTTCAAGTAGCAAACTACCTCTGTCTTGACCGTTGATGTGTATATGTATATACCGAAAGATGGCGATCTTGACTTCACGCACATAGTGCGGGGTGTTTGCAAAGAAGTCGGCGCTTTCACGTAATCCAATGTCTTGGTCCTATAAAGGAGGTGGTAGCATAGCAAACTAGGCAACCGGACTATAATGCTTTATCACTTTCACTTAGCCATAGGAGTTCGATGGTGGGGCTACTATATATAGCCCACAGGGCACCGCACTCTCCCGAATTCGGGGTGCGTATGTGCCTGACCGGAAAACGGTCCTTCGTTAATGTGGAGGAATTCTAAACATTCCGGTGAGTCATCGAGTGGTTGACCAGTCTCTCGCTATATCATGACAGTCAGTTTTCGGCTTTCTCTCGAGGTGCTCGCTTGCGGCCGAACCGGGCACAATCGCGATAGTTCTCCACGGTGCCGTGTTAGCCGATAGAACGGGCGTAAGGCAGCAAAACACAGGAGCCGGCAAACCCAACATTTGACCAAAGACATGATCCGGAGCTGATGCATATAATGCCTAACTCGAGACGCCAAACACTCCCTAAGGTATTCTCTTTTATAAAGCGGGCGAACAATGCCCTTGGTAACAAGCCCCTGGTGTCCAGGTACGTGCAAACTTCTGACGCGGCCGATGCCAAAACGCAAGCCTCCTCCTCGGTTATAATAAGAGACCGGGGGATGAGTAACAACAAGAGACAGTGAAAAAGGTTTATGCAGGGTCTTAATCTGAAAAGAATCCTTGCAATGGGTCCCTGCTGCACGTCTGCGCCTATGTCTCCATTGTGCCGTATCCTGGACGGGTATAGCACGGCGTTCATCTGTAAAAGAGAGGAACTTAGTTTAAAAAAGATCGCGCTAAAATGTAATTGGAAATAAAATAGAGTATGATTCAAAATGAGTAAAATTGAGCTTTATTGTCTCGTGTTGTACATGCGTGGAGCCACTTGTAAGGGGGTGCAGCGGCTAGTAAGCATCATGTTTATTTATGCCGGACTCGCCTAACCGTGTCCGGGTCCGAACGACCTGCTTTAGACGCTTTTGGCCAGCAAGGCCGTATTAGTGTGAGGCTGTTAAGGCAGTCTCACATTATTTCCTTTAGGGACACGCGCAGCTTCCCTTTAATGAAATGATGCCTCGTGGATCGGGCATTTTCAGTTTAATAGATGCATAATGCGGTATTGCGTTAAAGCGGGCGAAAGCTTCGCGTCCCAGTAGTGCTTGATGGCTACTTTTAAATGGGGCGATGTGGAAGACCAACTTTTCCCGACGGAAGTTGTCGGGTGAGCCGAACATAACTTCCAATAGTAGGGAGCCCGTACAATGGGCATATGTGCCTGGCATTATTCCTTGGAAGCAAGTGTTGCTATGGCTAATCCTGTTTGGGTTTATCCCCATGTTGTGGATTGTGTCCTGACATAGCAGGTTTAAATCACTGCCGCTGTCCATTAGGACTTGCGTAAATTGAAGACCGTCGATTATAGGTTCTAGTATCAAGGCAGTCCATCCTGCATTCCGAATACTTTCGGAGTAGTCCTGATGGTCGAAGGTAATTGGTTTTGACAACCAGTGTTGGGACTCATTGGGTAGATTGTGCGGTAGCGTAATTCAATGGGTGCCGCTCTGCTTTTCCTTTTGTTACTTGAAGTAAGTTGAGCTCTTGTGGGAAATTCTTTTGTTTTACGGGGCTCGCTTGTGGTGCTCGTCATCATCCTCACTTGGTGTGTCGAGCCCCTTGTGTTCGGCGTTGAGTCTCGCGGATCGCTTGAAGACCCAACAATCTCTGTGGGTATGGTTTGCAGGCTTCCCGGGAGTACTGTGGATTTGGCATATCTTGTCCAAGATTTTGTTTAAGTTGGATAGCTCATCGCTATTGTCCTTAAGGGGCAGTTTTTTAGTGTTCTGCCGTGAGCTTTTGAATCCGGTGTTGACTGCCGCGCTCTTTGGACCGTTCCCCTTAATCCAGCGATGGTCCTTGCTGCGTCGTGGTTTCCCATTCCCATCCCTGACTTCGGATGTACTTGGGTCGCTGGTACTGCATCTTGCTAGCCAGTTATCCTCTCCCGCGCAAAAGCGGGTCATGAGGCTTGTTAGTGCGGCCATTGTTCTTGGCTTTTCCTGGCCAAGGTGTCAGGCGAGCCATTCGTCTCGGACATTGTGTTTAAAAGCTGCTAAGGCTTCGGCGTCCGGACAGTCGACTATTTGGTTCTTTTTGGTGAGGAACCTGTTCCAGAATTTTCGAGCTGACTCCCCGGGCTGTTGGGTTATGTGACTTAGATCGCCTGCGTCCCGAGGTTGGACATAGGTTCCCTGGAAATTGGCCCGAAAAGCATCCTCAAGTTCTTCCCAACTACCAATGGTGTTTTCGGGGAGGCTTTTAAGCCAATGCCGGGCTGGCCCTTTGAGCTTGAGGGGTAGGTATTTTATGGCGTGGAGATCATCTCCTCCGCCATGTGTATGTAGAGGATATAATCCTCAATCCAGACTCAGTGCATCGTTCCGTCGTATGCCTCTATGTTTACGGGCTTGAATCCTTTGAAATTCATGATCCGGCACCTCATCGATGAAACATAGAGGGTGCGGCGCCCTATGTTAGGTGTGTGCCGTGATGTTCGGATTTTGACGTGTTGTATTGCTCGCGAGAACTTGTTTCCTTGGCCCGTAGATAGATCTAAGCTGGGCCATCCTTTTTGGTGCGAATCCTTATGCGGATCGCGTGTCGGCTTGTCTTGCGGCGCTGCTTGCCGCTCTCGTTTGCCATGTGGTCGCTTCTATCCGACCAGCGACCTCTTTGTTTTTGATCGTGGGGTCTCTCGGCCTCCTCATTGAATTCGGCGATGGTTTGTGCTTTGGGTAGCTCTTTGCTTGGCGGCTGTCGCCATATTTGTCTGCAGTGTTGAGTAATTTACTCCATCTCATTCGGAGTGCGTCTTCCGCTGTTCTGAGCCTCTGTTTCTTTGTGGAGGTTCTTCTGATCCAATGACGTGTCCGGCGTGAGATCATCTGGACTGTTGTCCTTGCCGGGGACGGGTTGTTTGTCCAAGTTGGCCTGTTCGGATGGTTGCTCAATGGCATGTTAAATGCGTCGGCCGGCTCACCTGCTCTATGGCTGGGTGCGTATTGGGCGCTATCTTTGTCGAGGTGGGGTTTTTGGTAGCGCGCTTACACGCCGCTTTGACCCTTCGAGGGAATTTTCTTTCACAGCGTCTAAATGGTTCCTCGTTATCGCTTCCCTTAGGTGTGTCCACCATATATATATCGTAAGTTGAGGTGGCCATCCAGTGCCCTGTGGGCGCTGGTTCTTGGTCATCTCCGGCGTCGTTGTCCATATCGTCGATGTCCTCGGAGTCGAAGTCGAGCATGTCTGTTAATTCATCGATAGTGGCTACAAAGTGGGTGGTGGGTGGGTGTTGAATTTCTTCGTCGTCCGACCTTCCTGGCCGTAGTTCAGCCAGGGCTCCCCTGACAAAGAGAGAGACTTTATGAGTTCAGGATATCGCCAAAGGGCGAGTGCTGAAAGATGTCCGCGGCGGTGAACTCCATAACCGGCGCCCAGCCGGATTCGACCGCGGTAGCGCTGGAGGTTCGAGTCCGGAAAGGAGTCCGGCACACAGGAGTCACGAGCTTTGCAAAGGGCAGGGATGGTGTTCGGCTCAATCCCAGTAGAGATTTCAGCCCCGAGGCGGTGTCCAACCAACCGTCCTCGATCGGCGAAACCGGCTCCGGATTAAGGGTCGGGCGGCACCGTGCAGCCTCTAGGGCCTTTGTTCGTGATGAGAGCTAGATCGTACCCATCGAGGACAAGGTCGCACGCTCGGTGTGGCTCGAATCCGTCGAAGATCAAGTCTCCGCGGACATCGGCCGTATAGTTCAAGCTTCCAAATCTGACTGATGGCGGGCGTAGCTTTCGATCTGCTCCGGATGGCCTAGCGAATTGGCCCATGATGCAAAGCCGCCGAATCTGAAGATCTGTCCGGGAGAAAAGTCTCACCACAGACTGCGTCGTTCTTGATGATTGAAGGAGCCATCGGGCCTATAGGTGACGACACGGAGGAACTCTCAATGAAAGCACCAATGTCGATGTCAAAACCGGCGGATCTCGGGTAGGGGTCCCGAACTGTGCGTCTAGGCGGATGGTAACGAGGAGACAAGGGACACGATGTTTTACCCAGGTTCGGGCCTCTCGATGGAGGTAATACCCTACTCATGCTTGATTAATATTGATGATATGGGTAGTACAAGAGTAGATCTACCACGAGATCAGAGAGGCTAAACCCTAGAAGCTAGCCTATGGTATGATTGTTGTTCGTCCTACGGACTAAAACCCTTCGATTTATATAGACACCGAATAGGGTTAGGGTTACACAGAGTCGGTTACAATGGTAGGAAATCTACATATCCGTATCGCCAAGCTTGCCTTCCACGCCAAGGAAAGTCCTATACGGACAAGGGACGAAGTCTTCAATCTTGTATCTTCTTAGTCCAGGAGTCCGGCCAACGGTGATAGTTCGGCTATCCGGACACCCCCTAATCCAGGACTCCCTCACCCTCCCTTTCCCAATCTCCTCCTCTCTTTTCGCTTGCCTTTTTCTGTTTGCTCATGTGTTGGATTGCTTGCTTGTCATGATGGCTCAAGATAATACCAAATTGTGTGACTTTACCAATACCAACAACAATGATTTCCTTAGCACTCCAATTGCTCCTCTTGCCAATACTGAATCGTGTGAAATCAATGTTGCTTTATTAAATCTTGTTATGAAAGATCAATTCGATGGCCTTCCTAGTGAAGATGCCGCTACTCATTTAAATAGCTTCGTGGATTTCTGTGATATGCAAAAGAAGTAAGATGTTGACAATGATGTTGTTAAATTGAAGTTATTTCCTTTTTCACTTAGAGACCGTGCTAAAGCCTGTTTTTCATCTTTGCCTAAAAATAGTATTGATTCTTGGAACAAGTGCAAAGATGCTTTTATCTCTAAGTATTTTCCTCCCGCTAAGATCATCTCTCTTAGGAACGATATTATGAATTTTAAGCAACTTGATCATGAACATGTTGCACAAGCTTGGGAGAGAATGAAATTAATGATACGTAATTGCCCTACTGATGGTTTGAATTTGTGGATGATTATACAAAAAAATTATGCCGGATTGAATTATGCTTCTAGAAATCTTTTAGATTCGGCCGCGGGAGGCACTTTTATGGAAATCACTTTAGGAGATGCTACTAAACTTCTTGATAATATTATGGTTAATTATTCCCAATGGCACACTGAAAGATCTACTAATAAAAAAGTGCATATGATAGAAGAAATTAATGTTTTGAGTGGAAAGATGGATGAACTTATGAAATTATTTGCTACTAAGAGTGTTTCTTCTGATCCTAATGATATGCCTTTGTCTACTTTGATTGAGAATAATAATGAATCTATGGATGTGAATTTTGTTGGCAGGAATAATTTTGGTAACAACGCATATAGAGGAAATTTTAATCCTAGGCCCTATCCTAGTAATCCTCCGAATAATTATGGAAATTCCTACAACAACTCTTATGGAAATTTTAATAAGATGCCCTCTGAATTTGAGAATGGTGTTAAAGAGTTTATGATTCACAAAAGAATTTTAATGCTTTGCTTGAAGAGAAATTACTTAAGGTTGATGAATTGGCTAGGAACGTTGATAGAATTTCTCTTGATGTTGATTCTTTAAAGCTTAGATCTATTCCTCCTAAGCATGATATCAATGAGGCTCTCAAAGCCATTAGAATTTCCATTGATGAGTGCAAGGAAAGAACCGCTAGGATGCGTGCTATGAAAGATGCCTTTATTAAAGCGTGTTCTTCCGATTCCCATGAAAATCAAGATGAAGATCTAAAAGTTATTGATGTGTCGCCTATCAAATCTTTGTTTTGCAATATGAATCTTGATAATGATGAGATTGATTATGAGTCACCTTTACCTATAAGGCGTTCTAAAAATTCGGAGCTTTTAGATTATGATGCTAAAATTGATAAAAGTGGGATTGAAGAAAGTAAAACCTTAGATGTTGCTAAACCCACTATTTTTGATTTCAAGGAATTTAACTTTGAAAGTTGATCTTTAATTGATTGTATTTCCTTGTTACAATCCGTGCTAAATTCTCCGCATGCTTATAGTCAAAATAAAGCTTTTACCAAACATATCGTTGATGCCTTGACGCAATCTTATGAGGAAAAACTTGAGTTGGAAGTCTCCATCCCTAGAAAACTTTATGATGAGTGGGAACCAACTATTAAAATTAAGATTAAGGATCATGAATTTTATGCTTTATGTGATTTGGGTGCTAGTGTTTCCACTAATCCCAAAACTTTGTGTGATTTGCTAGATTTCCGTGATTTTGATGATTGCTTTCTAAACTTGCACCTTGAGGATTCCACTATTAATAAACCTATGGGAAGAATAAATGATGTTATTATTGTTGAAAATAGGAATTATGCGCCCGTAGACTTTATCGTTCTTGATATAGATTGCAATCCTTCATGTCCTATTATTCTTGGTAGACCTTTCCTTAGAACGATTGGTGCAATTATTGACATGAAGGAAGGGAATATTAGATTCCAATTCCCATTAAATAAAGGCATGGAACACTTCCCTAGGAACAAGATAAAATTACCATATGAATCTATTATGAGAGCCACCTATGGATTGCCCACCAAAGATGGCAATACCTAGATCTATCCTTGCTTTTATGCCTAGCTAGGGGCGTTAAACGATAGCGCTTGTTGGGAGGCAACACAATTTTATTTTTAGTTTTTAGTTTTTGTTTTTGTTTAGGAATAAATAATCCATCCACCTTATGTTTAGATGTGGTTTTATGTTTTAATTAGTGTTTGTGCCAAGTTAAACCTATAGGATCTTCTTGGATAATAGTTATTTGATCCTGCTGTAATTTCCAGAAACTTTCGGTTCACAAAATCAATTGTTAAAAATCACCAAAACGTGATAAAATAGTGATTCCAATTTCTTATGATCAATAAATAAATTTCCTAGGTCTTCCTATTTTGGCTGAATTTTGGGAGTTCCATAAGTTTGCGTTAGTTACAGATTACTACAGACTGTTCTGTTTTTGACAGATTCTGTTTTTCGTGTGTTGTTTGCTTATTTTGATGAATCTATGGCTAGTAAAATAGTTTATAATCCATAGAGAAGTTGGAGTAAAGTAGGTTTAACACCAATATAAATAAAGAATTAGTTCATTACAGTACCTTGAAGTGGTCTTTTGTTTTCTTTCGCTAACGGAGCTCACGAGATTTCTATTGAGTTTTGTGTTGTGAAGTTTTCAAGTTTTGGGTGAATTTTTTTTATGGATTATGGAACAAGGAGTGGCAAGAGCCTAAGCTTGGGGATTCCCATGGCACCCCCAAGATAATCCAAGGACACCAAAAGTCAAAGCTTGGGGATGCCCGGAAGGCATCCTCTTTAAATCCACTTCCATCGGTAACTTTACTTGGAGCTATATTTTTATTCACTACATGATATGTGTTTTGCTTGGAGCGTCTTGTGTTATTTGCGTATTTGCTTGTTAGTTTACCACAATCATCCTTGCTGTACACAACTTTTGAGAGAGCCATACATGTATTGGAATTTGTTAGAATACTCTATGTGCTTCACTTATATCTTTTGAGCTTGATAGTTTTGCTCTATGTGCTTCACTTATATCTTTTGAGCTTGATAGTTTTGCTCTGTGTGCTTCACTTATATCTTTTGAGCTTGATAGTTTTGCTCTAGTACTTCACTTATATCTTTTAGAGCACGGTGGTGGATTTGTTTTAAAGAAACTATTAATCTCTCATGCTTCACTTAGATTATTTTGAGAGTCTTAAATAGCATGGTAATTTGCTTAATAATAATATGCTTGGTATTCAAGATTTGTAAAACTTTCTTTTGAGTGCGTTGAATACTAAGAAAAAATTGATGCTTGATAATTGGGTGTGCATCCAACTTGCTTGCTCACGAAGACCTAGGGCATTTGAGGAAGCCCATCGTTGGAATATACAAGCCAAGTTCTATAATGAAAAATTCCCACTAGTATATGAAAGTGACAACATATGGAACTCTCTATATGAAAAACATGGTGCTATTTTGAAGCACAATATATGAGACTCGCTATATGAAGAACATGGTGCTACTTTGAAGCACAATATATGAGACTCGCTATATGAAGAACATGGTGCTACTTTGAAGCACAAGTGTGGAAAAAGAGATAGTAACATTGCCCCTTTTTTTTGGCCTTCTTTTTTTTCTTTGGCCTTTCCCTTTTTTTGGGACAATGCTCTAGAAAATGATGATCATCACACTTCTATTTATTTACAACTCAATGATTACAACTCGATACTAGAACAAAGTATGACTCTATATGAATGCCTTCGGCGATGTACCGGGATATGCAATGAACCAAGAGTGACATGTATGAAAGAATTATGAACTGTGGCTTTGCCACAATTACCATGTCAACTACATGATCATGTTAAGCAATATGACAATGATGAATGTGTCATGAAGAACGGTATGGTGGAAAGTTGCATGGCAATATATCTCGGAATGGCTATGGAAATGCCATAATAGGTAGGTATGGTGGCTGAGGAAGATATAAGGAGGTTTATGTGTGAAAGAGCGCATCATATCACGGGGTTTGGATGCACCGGCGAAGTTTGCACCAACTCTCAATGTGAGAAAGGGCAATGCACGGTACCGAAGAGGCTAGCAATGATGGACGGGTAAGAGTGCGTATAATCCATGGACTCAACATTAGTCATAAAGAAGTCACATACTTATTGCAAAAATCTACAAGCCATCAAAAACCAAAGCACTATGCGCATGCTCCTAGGGGGATAGATTGGTAGGAAAATACCATCGCTCGTCCCCGACGGCCACTCATAAGGAGGACAATCAAATAACACCTCATGTTTCAAATTTGTTACATAACGTTTACCATACGTGCATGCTACGGGACTTGCAAACTTCAACACAAGCATTTCTCAAATTCACAACTACTCAACTAGCACGACTTTGATATTATCACCTCAATATCTCAAAACAATTATCAAGCATCAAACTTTTCTTAGTATTCAACGCACTCAAAAGAAAGTTTTACAAATCTTGAATACCAAGCATATTATTATTAAGCAAAATTACCATGCTATTTAAGACTCTCAAAATAATCTAAGTGAAGCATGAGAGATCAATAGTTTCTTTAAAACAAATCCACCACCGTGCTCTAAAATATATAAGTGAAGTACTAGAGCAAAACTATCAAGCTCAAAAGATATAAGTGAAGCCCATAGAGCAAAACTATCAAGTTCAAAAGATATAAGTGAAGCACATAGAGTATTCTAACAAATTCCAATTCATGTATGGCTCTCTCAAAAGGTGTGTACAGAAAGGATGATTGTGGTAGACTAACAAGCAAAGACGCAAATAATACAAGACGCTCAAAGCAAAACACATATAATGTGGTGAATAAAAATATAGCTCCAAGTAAAGTTACCGATGGAAGTGGACGAAAGAGGGGATGCCTTCCGGGGCATCCCCAAGCTTCAATTTTGGTGTCCTTGGATTATCTTGGGGGTGCCATGGGCATACCCAAGCTTAGGCTCTTGCCACTCCTTGTTCCATAATCCATCAAAAAATTCACCCAAAACTTGAAAACTTCACAACACAAAACTCAACAGAAATCTCGTAAGCTCCGTTAGCGAAAGAAAACAAAAGACCACTTCAAGGTACTGTAATGAACTCATTATTTATTTATATTGGTGTTAAACCTACTGTATTCCAACTTCTCTATGGGTCATAAACTATTTTACTAGCCATAGATTCATCAAAATAAGCAAAAAACACACAAAAAACAGAATCTGTCAAAAACAGAACAGTCTGTAGTAATCTGTAAATAACGCAAAATTCTGGAACTCCAAAAATTCAGAACAAATAGGAAGACCTAGGAAGTTTGTTTATTGATCATAAGCAATTGGAATCACTATTTTATCACGTTCTGATGATTTTTAACAATTGTTTTTGTGAACCGAAAGTTTCTGGAAATTACAGCAAGATCAAATAACTATTATCCAAGAAGATCCTATAGGTTTAACTTGGCACAAACAATAATTAAAACATAAAACCACATCTAAACAGAAAGTATATGGATTGTTTATTCCTAAACAGAAACAAAAACAAAAAACCAAAAATAAAGTTGGGTTGCCTCCCAACAAGCGCTATCGTTTAACGCCCCTAGCTAGGCATAAAAGCAAGGATAGATCTAGGTATTGTCATCTTTGGTGGGCAATCCATAGGTAGCTCTCATAATAGATTCATATGGTAATTTTATTTTCTATCTAGGTAAGTGTTCCATGCCTTTCTTTAATGGAAATTTGAATCTAATATTCCCTTCCTTCACATCAATAATTGCACCAATCGTTCTAAGGAAAGGTCTACCAAGAATAATAGGATATGAAGGATTGCAATCTATATCAAGAACGATAAAGTCTACGGGCACATAATTCCTATTTGCAACAATAAGAACATCATTAATTCTTCCCATAGGTTTCTTAATAGTGGAATCCAAGGTGCAAATTTAGAGAGCATTCATCAAAATCACGGAAATCTAGCAAATCACACAAAGTTTTGGGAATAGTGGAAACACTAGCACCCAAATCACATAAAGCATAAAATTCATGATCCTTAATCTTAATTTTAATAGTTGGTTCCCACTCATCATAAAGTTTTCTAGGGATGGAGACTTCCAACTCAAGTTTTTCCTCATAAGATTGCATCAAGGCATCAACGATATGTTTAGTAAACGCTTTATTTTGACTATAAGCATGCGGAGAATTTAGCACGGATTGCGACAAAGAAATACAATCAATTAAAGAGCAACTTTCATAATTAAATTCCTTGAAATCCAAAATAGTGGGTGTCGGTGTCAAAACCGGCGGATCTCGGGTAGGGGGTCCCGAACTGTGCGTCTAGGCGGATGGTAACAGGAGACAAGGGACACGATGTTTTACCCAGGTTCGGGCCCTCTTGATGGAGGTAAAACCCTACGTCCTGCTAGATTAATATTGATGATGTGTGTTACAAGAGTGGATCTACCACGAGATCAAGGAGGCTAAACCCTAGAAGCTAGCCTATGGTATGATTGTTGTTCGTCCTATGGACTAAAACCCTCGGGTTTATATAGACACCGGATAGGGTTAGGGTTACACAGAGTCGGTTAGAATGGTAGGAGATCTACATATCCGTATCGCCAAGCTTGCCTTCCACGCCAAGGAAAGTCCCATCCGGACACGGGACGAAGTCTTCAATCTTGTATCTTCATAGTCTTGGAGTCCGGCCGATGATGATAGTTCGGCTATCCGTACACCCCCTAGCCCGGAACTCCCTCAGTAGCCCCTGAACCAGGCTTCAATGACGACGAGTCCGACGCGCATATTGTCTTCGGCATTGCAAGGCGGGTTCTTCCTCCGAATAATTTATAGAAGATTGTGAACACCAGGATAGTGTCCGGCTCTGCAAAACAAGTTCCACATAACACCGTAGAGAGAATAATTTTTGCACAGATCTGCTGACGAATTCCGCGGTGTGACATCACACCACGGCCAGGCCTTCATATGAATCATTTATTATTGTTCCACCTCAGCGTGTTTAGCGAGGCGGTTTCCTTGGCACGTCATATCAAAGCGTAGATCGTGCCCCCTTATTCCGGGATTCTCATCAATACGGACGTGGGTAACCCAACCGTGCCCGTCGGCCTGCCTTTTCCATCAAAGGCGAGTCCTAATCGACCACGGGGTGGGCTCTTGGTATTCAACCTCTTTATAACAAGACCAAGGCCCTCTCCTTTTTACACCCTCTATCGAGTTAGCCTCGCTCGAAAGTTCCAACACCCCAAAGCTTCAGATTCAGGCGCTTCGGACTTTCGACGATGTCCGGGTCCGACCAGCATGGCCGATGGGTGTCTTCCTCCGTTACATAAGAAGACGCGCTAAAGCTGCGAGACGCCGGGTATCTAACCGGCGAGATCTCGCATAGGGTGCCTGCTCCAGGGCAGGTCATTCCCACTCCTGAGCCCGGCGAGAACGTGGTGTTCGTGTCTCACTTCCGTCGGGGTTTAGGCTTCCCGACGGACCCCTTTGTGCGGGGGCTCATGTTTTATTATGGGCTTGATTTCCATGACTTGAATCCGGAGTCCATCCTCCATATCTCGTCAGTCATTGTTGTATGTGAGGCCTTCCTCCATATTACCCCTCACTTTGGATTGTGGCTCAAGACCTTCAAGGTGGAGCCAAAAACAATCAAGGGGCAGCAAAGCAGTGCGGAGGGGCGATCATAAGCAAATGTGCTGATGCTCCATGGCCGAGGGCTCTTTTCAAGAGGAGCTTGGTTTGTGTAGCAGGAGTGGTTTTATATCACCGCTCCTGTGGGCACCAAATGGGCGGCGCTCCACCTTCCTTTCGAGTCCACCACAAGTGGCGTCATGGGTCAACAAGGGGCTCGGCGGGGGTGCGTCAAGGGCGTTCCCTGTTGTAGGGCCGTATTCGAGATCTCCAGAAAGAGGGATCAATCTGGTTGCGATGGCGCGAGTTATGGTGATCCGGCGTCTTCAGCCCTGCAAGCGTCGCCTCCCCTCACTTTGTGGGAATTCAATCCGGAGGGACCACGAGCTCTCCAAAATTTTATGGGCACGACGCCCGTGGAGATGTATAAACTATTCTTCGGATCACAAGAGAAGTGTCCGGACTTGACCGAGGACGCAGGACTAAGCTGCAATCGCCCAGATACTCAAGTAAGTAGTCCTATAACCGGACAAGCCATTCGTTCATTTATTTTATATATATGCCCTTTAAAGGAGCCGTTTCTTGAATAGGAGTGGATTACCAAGGCAAAGTTGATAAGGTGTCCGGCTCCCCTCCCAGAGACCACGCCGGATCCCATGTTGACCAAGATGTTGAAGGTCGCGCCTTTTGAAGAAGGCGAAGGGAGGAGTGGGGGAGCAACTGCCTCTATGAAGGAGGCTATCAAGGAAGGAGGGATTAAGAGTCCCACCTTCCGAGGAGAGAAGAGGACCGCTCCAGAAGATCCGGAGGTCAAGGTCTCAAAGAAAGGAAGGGAATCTTCGTCGGAGAGTCCGGCGCTGGGAAGTAACCCAGTCGCACTATTTCCCCAAGGGGATCAGCCCTCCAGCGAGCCGTAAGTAAAATGAAGGGGTCTTGTAAATAAGGAACATCCCTGTATTTATTTATGAAGATAACCGAAATTGTACCTTGTAGTTCGGACCTCAGCCCTTCTCAGCAGAGCTCGTCTTCGGGGGATCTTCTTCCGGAGATGATGGAGAGCGAAACGCCTCCACCTGTCGCACCCTCATGTGAAGCGGATGACCCGGAGGTGTCGTCGCGGAGGGTTCCCCCAAGTCCGGCGGGGGCGGAAGGTCCGGCGCCAAGTGGTGTGCCGTCGGAGGATCTGAAGGATCTGCTTGGGCGAGCGGCTATCTCAGAAGATAACCGTGCTCTAATGGGTACGGTGATTGAAAGAATTGCATCCGCGGAGAGCGGATTGCATGAAGCCGTCAGAAGCTTCTTGGCCGGGATTTGAGGTACGCAAAAATGATGTACCTTCAGCGATTATGCATATAAAATGCGCCCTCTATAAATAGTAGCCCTCGAGACTCGGTATGTTGTCAAAACCGACAACGTCTTGAGGATCAAATTCTCAGTTTTAACACATCGCCGCTTCTAAACAGGTGGTGGAGCGTTCGGAGGCCAGCCGGACTGATGAATATGCCGAACTAAAGCGGCAACTTGACGAGGCAGACGCGGACATCGCGCTGGTCAATAAACGGTTTGACGAGTCACAAGGTATGCGACTTCTATGCGGACACCTGATAAGGGAGCTTGACGCCCATGTCTTACTGTGTGTATGCTTAATGCAGATGGTGCCGCTGCCGTTGAGGAGCTGCGGGCAGAACTTGCCCGAGCGAAAGAGCAAGCTAGGAAGCGATGTCGGCCGCTTTAAAAGGCGGCCGAAGAGCTTGAAGCTGAACGGGCTGCTCGCTGCCGAAGCAAAGAGGAAATGGCCGAGATGGCCAAAAAGTTAAGGAATGCTGCCGATCGCTGCGAGGTTCTTGAAAAAGAGCGTCAAGCGGAACAAGAGGGCCTAAAGAAGGCCGCCACTGAATCCAAGAACGCCCAATCGGCTTTGGGAGCTGCTTATCTGGAGTATGCTTTGCGGCTGGAAAACCGTTTCTGCTGCAAAGGAAATATACAGATCCAAAGTATGCTCCGTTGGATAAATTATGGAGTTCAGAGGATGCTTATCTGGACTTGGCGGCGAAGCGCCGGACGCGATTGAGCACTTCCGGGGCGAAGAAGGGGCACGTAAGGAAGAGCTATATTGGTCGCAATTCCATAGTCCGGGCGTCCTCTGCCGCTGACCGATCGGTTGCCCGAATGGGCCGAGCTGAATCGATTGTCCGGATTGGCCATGAAGCATGTCTTGACTCACTTGTGGCAGACGGACCCGGCCGAAGAGCTATTTTGGTGTAGTACAACAGTTTCTTGGTGCGGTGCAGCGTATCGACGCAATGAAGCGATCGGCGTGTATTGAGGGAGCGGATGGCTCTTGCCGTGTCAAGACATCTGGCGAGAGATGAAGGCCACCGACGTTGTATCCCAAGACTCAGACAGAAGCCGAGTACCTGTCGAGCACTACTTTGAAGAAGTCCTGCCGGGCGCTCGTTGAATAGAGACGCAGTGCTCGAAGGATATTATGTTGGAATGACATGTATGATTTGTGAAGACAATGTTCCAATGTAATATGAGTGCTTTTTATACTTGTGCGTTCAAGTAGTAAACTACTCCATGTGCGGCCGTTTATGTATATGTGTATATAACCTGAAAGATGGCAGTCCTTGGCTTCATCCCCCACGCACATAGTGCGGGGGTGTTCGCAAAAAGAAGCGCTTTTCACTCTTAATCCAACGTCTTGGTCCTGTTAAGGAGGTGATAGCGTAGCAAACCAGGCAACCGTACTATAATGCTTTATCACTTTCACTTAGCCATAGGAGTTCGAGGGTGGGGCTACTATATAGCCCACAGAGGCACCGCACTCTCCCGACCGGGATGCGTATGTGCTTGACCGAAAACCGGTCATTCGTTAATGCGGAGGAATTCTAAACATTCCTGTGAGTCATCCAGTGGTTGACCAGTCTCGCTATATCATGATGATCGGTTTTCGGCTTTCTCTCGAGGTGCTCGCCCGGCGAACCGGCACAATCGCAGTAGTTCTCCACAGTGCCGCGTTAGCCGTGAAAAGCGGAACATAAGGCATCAAAACACGTGAGTCGGGCAACCCAACATTTGACCAAAGACATGATTCGGAGTTGATGCATATAAGGCCTAACTTCGAGACGCGAATACTCCCTAAGGTATTCGGTCTTTATGAAAATGGGCGGAATAATGCCCTAAGCCCCACAGTGTCTAAATGCGCGCAAAAAATTCTGGTGCGGCCAATGCCAAAGCACCAGCCTCCTCCTCGGTTATATTAAGGAACCGGGGGGATGTGTATCAACAAGAGACAGTGAAAAAAGGTTTACGCAGGGTCTTAATCTGAAAAGAATCCTTGCAACGGGTCCCTACTGCACGTCTGCGCCTGTGTCTCCGTTGTGCCGTATCCTGGACGGGTGTAGCACGTTGTTCATCTGTAAAAGAGAGGAACTTAGTTTTAAAAGAAAAAAGGATCGTGCGAAAGATGTACTTAATATTTAAATAAACAAAATGCAGTTCAAGAAGTGAATAAAATTTGAGCTTTATTGTCTCTTGTTATACATGCACGCAGCCCCTTGTATGGGGGTATGCCGCTAATGGGCGCCGGACTCGTCTAGCCGTATCCGGGGTTTGAATGACCAATTGCAGGTTCTTTGCCTAGTGGAGCCGGATAGCTGTGGAGCTGTCGATGTAGTCTCCCCTTCTTCCGCGCTCGAGTAACACTTAATACTTACTTTCAACAAGATGATGCCGCTTGGACCGGGCATTTTAAGTGTTAGAGATGCATAATGCGGTATTGCGTTAAAGCGGTAGCTTAGCGTCCCAATAGTGCTTGATGGCTACTTTTAAGCGGGCGACATGGAAGAGTAACCTTCGCGACGGAAGTTGTCGGATGAACCAAACACAACTTCTAGCAGTATGGAGCCCGTGCAAAGGGCGTATGGGCACAGCGATACTCCTTTAAAGGAGGTGTTGCTATGGCGAATTTTGGTTGGGTTTATCCCCATCCTGCGGATTGTGTCCGATATATCAGTGTTTATGTCACCGCCGCCATCCATGAGGACATGTGTAAATTGGAATCCGTCGATTATAGGATCCAATATCAAGGCAGTCCATCCTGCGTTAGGATATTATCGGAATAGTCCTGATGGTCGAAGGTGATTGGTTTTGACAACCCGGTGTCTTGGCGCCTTTTAGGGGCGCAGCTTTGTTTTCCTTTGATCACGTGAAGTGAGTTTACTGTTTTAATCTCACGTGGGAAAGTTTTTCGTTTTCAGTGCTGCTTTTGGGTTTAAATCACTCGCATTTTGGTGTGTCGAGCCCCTTGTGTTCGGGCGTTAAGTCGGCGGACTGCTTGAAAACCCGGCAATCTCTGTGGGTATGGTTTGCGAGCTTCCGGAGGTACCATGTATTTGACAGTCTATCCAAAATCTTGTTTAGGTTGGATAGCTCGTCACCAAGTTATCCTTTAGGGGCAATGTTTTGTTGTTTGGACGAGAGCTTTTGAATCCGGCGTTGACCGCCGTACTATTTGGGCCATTTTCCTTATTCCGGCACTGATCTTTTCGGCGTTGTGATTTCCCATTTCCATCCCTGATTTGGATGTACTCGGGTCATTTGGTCTTGCATCTAGCCAGCCAGTTGTCCTCTCCAGCATAAGCGGGTCATGAGGCTTGTTAATGCGGCCATTGTTCTTGGCTTTTCTTGGCGAGGTGTCAGCGAGCCATTCGTCTCGAGACGTTGTGTTTGAAAGCTGCTAAGGCTTGGCGTCCGGACGATCGACTATTTGGTTCTTTTAGTAAGGAACCTGTTCCAGAATTTCGAGCTATTGAGTTATGTGGACCGAGATCGTCAGCATCCGAGGGCGGACATAAGTCCCCTGAAAATTTGCCCGAAATGCATCCTCGAGCTCTCCCCGGCTTCCAATGGTATTTTCGGGGAGGCTTTTAAGCCAATGCCAAGCTGGCCCTTTGAGTTTAAGGGGTAAATATTTTATGGCGTGGAGATCGTCTCCTCTAGCCATGTGTATGTGGAGGATGTAATCCTCGATCCGAACTCGGTGCATTGTTCCGTCAGATGCCTCTATGTTTACGGGTTTGAATCCCGCTGGAAATTCATGATCCGGCACCTCATCGGTGAAACATAGGGGTGTGCGGCGCCCCTATATTTGGGTGTGCCGTGATCTTCGGAATTTTGGCGTATTGCATTGCTTTGATGAGCCTGCCTTCTTGGCCCATAGATGGACCTAACTGGGCCATCCTCTTGATGTGAATCCTTATGCGGATCGCTTGGCTTGTGTGCGGCGCCATTCACCGCTCTCTTTTTGCCATGAGGTCGTCCATCCGACCAGTTGGCCTTCTTACTTTTTAATTGTGGGGGCTCTAAGGCCTCCTCGTCGAATTCAGGCGATAGCTTTCTTTTCGGGTAGCTCTTTGTTCGATCGTCACCGTGCTTGTTCTGCGGCGCTGAATACTTTGCTCCATCGATCCTGAGTGCATCTTCTGCTGTTTTGAGCTTCCGCTTACCTTTTTTCAGGCTACTGTGTATGGCGATGAGCCTTTTCTGGAGGTTATTTTGCTCCAATGGTTTGTCCGGCGTGAGGTCGTCCGGACTGTTGTCTTCGCCGGGGACAAATTGTTTACCCAAATTGTCTTGTTTGGACGGTTGCTCAATAGCTTGTTCGTTGTCCCCCTGTTCGCCCTGCTCTATGGCTGGGTCTTTGTTGAGGCGGGATTTTGTTCGGCGTTTACGTTGCCGTTTTGACTGCTTTTCGAGGGATTTATCCTTCGTAGCGTCCCGTTGTTCCTCGTCTTCATTTCCTTTAGGTGTATCCACCATGTATACATCGTGCGATGAGGTTGTCCAACATCCTATAGGTGCTGGTTCATTGTTGTCTCCTACATCGTCGTCCATACCGTCGATGTCTTCGGAGTCGAAATCGAGCACGTCGTGTAAGCTTTCGGCGATTAGCTACGGTGGGTGGTGGGTGGGCTTTAAATTTATTCGTCGTCGCATCCCAACCGTTCGACCGCAGGTCGCCAGGGCTCTCCGGATAAAGAGAGAGACTTTAGTGAATTCAGGATGTCGCCAAAGGGCGAAGTCTTTGAAAGACGTCCGCGTCCGTGAACTCCATAACGGGCGCCCAATCGAATTCGATTGGCAAGGCGTGGAGGGTTGAGTCCGGAGAGGAGTCCGGCACCACTGAGTCGAGGTCTTCGCAGCGACAGGGATAGAGTTCGCTCGATCACCGTAGAGATTGTAGCCCCGGCGGTGTCCAACCACTCGTCCTCGGCGGGGAATCCGGCTCCGGATGAAAGGTCGGGCGGATCTTGGTGCGACCTCCGAGCCTTTGTTCGCTGCAGTAGCTAGATCATGCCCATCGAGACAAGGCGGTGGCGCGCTTGGCTGCGGCTCGAATCCGTCGAAGATCAAGTCTCCGCGGATATCGGCCGTATAGTTTAAACTTCCAAATCTGACCTGACGGTCAGGGGCGTAGCTTTCGATCTGCTCCAGATGGCCAAGCGAATTGGCCCGCAGTGCAAAGCCGCCGAACACAAAGATCTGTCCGGGGAGAAAAGTCTCACCCTGGACCGCGTCGTTGTTGATGATCGAAGGAGCCATTAGGCCTATCGGTGACGACACAGAGGAACTCTCAATGAAAGCACCAATGTCGGTGTCAAAACCGGCGGATCTCGGGTAGGGGGTCCCGAGCTGTGCGTCTAGGCGGATGGTAACAGGAGACAAGGGACACGATGTTTTACCCAGGTTCGGGCCCTCTTGATGGAGGTAAAACCCTACGTCCTGCTAGATTAATATTGATGATGTGTGTTACAAGAGTGGATCTACCACGAGATCAAGGAGGCTAAACCCTAGAAGCTAGCCTCTGGTATGATTGTTGTTCGTCCTATGGACTAAAACCCTCCGGTTTATATAGACACCGGATAGGGTTAGGGTTACAGAGTCGGTTACAATGGTAGGAGATCTACATATCCGTATCGCCAAGCTTGCCTTCCACGCCAAGGAAAGTCCCATCCGGACACGGGAAGAAGTCTTCAATCTTGTATCTTCATAGTCTTGGAGTCCGGCCGATGATGATAGTTCGGCTATCCGGACACCCCCTAGTCCGGAACTCCCTCAGTGGGTTTAGCAACATCTAAGGTTTTACTTTCTTCAATCCCACTTTTATCAATTTTAGCATCATAATCTAAAAGCTCAGAATCCTTAGAACGCCTTCTAGCTAAAGGTGACTCATGTTGAATCTTATCATTATTAAGATTCATATTGCAAAACAAGGATTTAATGGGAGACACATCAATAACTTTTAGATCTTCATCTTGATTTTCAAGGAAATTGGAAGAACACGCTTTAATAAAGGCATCTTTCATAGCACGCATCCTAGCGGTTCTTTCCTTGCACTCATCAATGGAAGTTCTCATGGCTTTGAGAGACTCATTGATATCATATTTAGGAGGAATAGATCTAAGCTTTAAAGAATCAACATCAAGAGAAATTCTATCAACGTTCCTAGCCAATTCATCAACTTTAAGTAATTTCTCTTCAAGCAAAGCATTAAAATTCTTTTGTGAATTCATAAACTCTTCGACACTATTCTCAAATTCAGAGGGCATCTTATTAAAATTTCCATAAGAGTTGTTGTAGGAATTTCCATAATTATTAGAAGGATTACTAGGATAAGGCCTAGGATTAAGATTCCCTCTATATGCGTTGTTACCAAAATTATTCCTACCAACAAAATTCACATCCATAGATTCATTATTATTCTCAATCAAAGTAGACAAAGGCATATCATTAGGATCGGAAGAAACACTCTTAGTAGCAAATAATTTCATAAGTTCATCCATCTTTCCACTCAAAACATTGATTTCTTCTATCGCATGCACTTTTTATTAGTAGATCTTTCAGTATGCCATTGAGAATAATTAACCATAATATTATCTAGGAGTTTAGTAGCATCTCCTAAAGTGATTTCCATAAAAGTGCCTCCCCCGAATCTAAAAGGTTTCTAGAAGCAAAATTCAATCCGCATATTTTTTTGTATAATCATCCACAAGTTTAAACCATGAGTAGGGCAATTACGTATCATTAATTTCATTCTCTCCCAAGCTTGTGCAACATGTTCATGATCAAGTTGCTTAAAATTCATAATATCGTTCCTAAGAGAGATGATCTTAGCGGGAGGAAAATACTTAGAGATAAAAGCATCTTTGCACTTGTTCCAAGAATCAATACTATTTTTAGGCAAAGATAAAAACCAAGCTTTAGCACAATCTCTAAGCGAAAAAGGAAATAGCTTCAATTTAACAACATCATTGTCAACATCTTTCTTCTTTTTCATATCACAGAAGTCCACGAAGCTACTTAAATGAGTAGCGGCATCTTCACTAGGAAGGCCGGCGAATTGATCTTTCGTAACGAGATTCAACAAAGCAATATTGATTTCACAAGATTCAGTATTGGCAAGAGGAGCAATCAGAGTGCTAAGGAAATCATTATTGTTGGTATTGGTAAAGTCACACAACTTGGTATTATCTTGAGCCATAGTGACAAGCAAGCAATCCAACACACGAGCAAAAAGGCAAGCAAAAAGAGAGGAGGAGATTGGGAAAGAGAGGGCGAATAAAACGGCAAGGGTGAAGTGGGGGAGAGGAAAACGAGAGGCAAATGGCAAATAATGTAATGCGAGAGATAAGGGATTGTGATGGGTACTTGGTATGTTGACTTTCGTAGACTCCCAAGAACGCCTTGAAATCCTTCTTGCTACGTCTTGAGCTTGCGTTGGTTTTCCCGAAGAGGAGAGGATGATGCAGCAAAGTAGCATAAGTATTTCCCTCAGTTTTGAGAACCAAGGTATCAATCCGATGAGGAGGCCACACACAAGTCCCTCGTACCTACACAAAACAAATAGCTCCTCGCAACCAACACGAATAGGGGTTGTCAATCCCTTCACGGTCACTTACGAGAGTGAGATCTGATAGAGATGATAGATAATATTTTTGGTATTTTTGGTATAAAGATGCAAAGTAAAATAAAAAGTCAAAGTAAAAAAGTAAAGCAATAATAAAGCATAGGAAGATTAATATGATGAAAATAGACCCGGGGGCCATAGATTTCACTAGTGGCTTCTCTCAAGAGCATAGGTATTTTACGGTGGGTGAACGAATTACTATTGAGCAATTGACAGAATTGAGCATAGTTATGAGAATATCTAGGTATGATCATGTATATAGGCATCACGTCCAAGACAAGTAGACAGACTCTGCTGCATCTACTACTATTACTCCACTCATCGACCGCTATCCAAAGATGCAGCTAGAGTATTAAGTTAATGAAAACAGAGTAACGCCTTAAGCAAGATGACATGATGTAGAGGAATAAATTCATGCAATATGATAAATACCCCATCTTGTTATCCTCGATGGCAACAATACAATCGTGCCTTGCTGCCCCTCATCACATGGGAAAGGACACCACAAGATTGAACCCAAAGCTAAGCACTTCTCCCATTGCAAGAACTACCAATCTAGTTGGCCAAACCAAATGGATAATTCAAGAGACTTGCAAAGATAACTCAATCATACATAAAAGAATTCAGAGAAGATTCAAATATTGCTCATAGATAATCTTGATCATAAACCCACAATTCATCGGATTCCAACAAACACACCGCAAAAAGAAGATTACATCGAATAGATCTCCACGAGAGAGGGGGAGAACATTGTATTGAGATCCAAAAAGAGAGAAGCCATCTAGCTACTAACTATGGACCCGAAGGTCCGAGGTAAACTACTCACACTTCATCGGAGAGGCTATGATGTTGATGTAGAAGCCCTCCATGGTGGAATCCCTTCCGTGAACTCGGAACATGCCCCAAGATGGGATCTCGTGGATACAGAAAGTTGCGCTGGTGGAATTAGGTTTTTGGCTCCGTATCCGATCTGTTGGGGGTACGTAGGTATATATAGGAGGAAGAAGTACGTCGGTGGAGCTCCGAGGGGCCCACGAGGCAGGGGGCGCGCTCTCCACCCTCGTGTCCGCCTCGTGGCTTTCTTGATGGAGGGTCCAAGTCTCCTGGGTCTTATCTGATGAGAAAATCACGTTCCCGAAGATTTCATTCCGTTTGGACTCTGTTTGATATTCCGTTTCTTCTAAACACTGAAATAGGCAAAAACAACAATTCTGGGTTGGGCCTCCGGTTAATAGTTAGTAGCTATAATTTTGGATTGCTCCATGCTATAATTTATGATATACGTCTCCAATGTATCTATAATTTTTTATTGCTCCATGCTATATTATCTATTGTTTTGGACTATATTGGGCTTTATTTTCCACTTTTATATTACTTTTGGGACTAACCTATTAACCGGAGGCCCAACCCGTAATTGCTGTTTTTTCCTATTTCGGTGTTTCAAAGAAGCGGAATATCAAACGGAGTCCAAACGGAATGAAATCTTTGGGAACGTGATTTTCTCATCGATAAGACCAGGAGACTTGGACCCTCCGTCAAGAAAGCCATGAGGCGGCCACGAGGTGGAGGGCGCCCCCCTAGGCGCGCCCCTGCCTCATGGGCCCCTCGAGCTCCGCCGACGTACTCCTTCCTCCTATATATACCCTCGTACTCCCAACAGATCGAATCTGAGCCAAAACCTAATTCCACCGCCGCAACTTTCTCAGTATACCGAGATCCCATCTTGGGGCCTGATCCGAGTTCACGGAAGGGGATTCCACCACGGAGGGCTTCTACATCATCATCATAGCCTCTCCGATGAAGTGTGAGTAGTTTACCTCGGACCTTCGGGTCCATAGTTAGTAGCTAGATGGCTTCTTCTCTCTTTTGGATCTCAATACAATGTTCTCCCTCTCTCGTGGAGATCTATTCGATGTAATCTTGTTTTTGTGGTGTGTTTGTTGAGACCGATGAATTGTGGGTTTATGATCAAGATTATCTATGAGCAATATTTGAATCTTCTCTGAATTCTTTTATGTATGATTCAGTTATCTTTGCAAGTCTCTTCGAATTATCCGTTTGGTTTGGCCAACTAGATTGGTAGTTCTTGCAATGGGAGAAGTGCTTAGCTTTGGGTTCAGTCTTGCGGTGTCCTTACTCGATGTAAAGGGTTGCAAGGCACGTATTGTATTGTTGCCATCGAGGATAACAAGATGGGGTATTTATCATATTGCATGAATTTATTCCTCTACATCATGTCATCTAGCTTAAGGCGTTACTATGTTTTCATTAACTTAATACTCTAGATGCATGATGGCTAGCGGTCGATGAGTGGAGTAATAGTACTAGATGCAGGCAGGAGTCGGTCTACTTGTCTCGGACGTGATGCCTATATACATGATCATACCTAGATACTCTCATGACTATGCTCAATTACATCAATTGCTCAACAAGAATTGCTCACCCACCATAAAATACTTATGCTCTTGAGAGAAGCCACTAGTGAAATCTATGGCCCCCGGGTCTATTTTCATCATATTAATCTTCCATCGCTTTATTATTGCTTTGCTTTTTTACTTTGCCTTTTATTTTACTTTGCCTTTTATTTTACTTTGCATATTTATACCAAAAAAATACCAAAAATATTATCTATCATCTCTATCAGATCTCACTCTCGTAAGTGACCGTGAAGGGATTGACAACCCTTAATCGCGTTGGTTGCGAGGAGTTATTTGCTTTGTGTAGGTACGAGGGACTTGTGCCTGGCCTCCTACTGGATTGATATCTTGGTTCTCAAAAACTGAGGGAAATACTTACGCTAATCTGCTGCATCATCCTCTCCTCTTTGGTGAAAACCAATGCAAGCTCAAGACGTAGCAGCCTCCCAACAAGCACTATCGTTTAACGCCCCTAGCTAGGCATAAAATCAAGGATAGATCTAGGTATTGCCATCTTTGGTAGGCAATCCATAAGTGGATCTCATAATAGATTCATAAGGTAATTTTATTTTCTTTGTAGGGAAGTGTTCCATGCCTTTCCTTAACGGAAATTGGAATCTAATATTCCCTTCCTTCATATCAATAATTGCACCAATCGTTCTAAGGAAAGGTCTACCAAGAATAATAGGACATGAAGGATTGCAATCTATATCAAGAACAATAAAATCTACGGGCACATAATTCCTATTTGCAACAATAAGAACATCATTAATTCTTCCCATAGGTTTCTTAATAGTGGAATCCGGAAGGTGCAAGTTTAGAGAGGAATCATCAAATTCACGGAAACCTAGTAAATCGAATAAAGTTTTTGGAATCGTGGAAACACTAGCACCCAAATCACACAAAGCATAGCATTCATGATCTTTAATTTTAATTTTAATTTTAATAGTAGGTTCCCATTCATCATAAAGTTTTCTAGGGATAGAAACTTCCAACTCAAGTTTTTCTTCATAAGATTGCATCAACGCATCAACGATATGTTTGGTAAAGGCTATTTTGACTATAAGCATGAGGAGAATTTAGCATGGATTGCAACAAGGAAATACAATCTATTAAAGAACAATTATCATAATTAAATTCCTTGAAATCCAAAATAGTGGGTTCATTAATATCTAGAGTTTTGGTCTCTTCAATCCCACTTTTATCAATTTTAGCATCAAGATCTAAAAACTCCGAATTTTTGGAACGCCTTCTAGGTAAAGGTGGATCATATTCAGTCCCATCATTATCAAGATTCATATTGCAAAACAAAGATTTAATAAGGGACACATCAATAACTTTTAGATCTTCCTCTTTATTTTCATAGAAACTAGAAGAACACGCTTTCACAAAGCAATCTTTCTTAGCACGCATCCTAGCGGTTCTTTCTTTGCACTCATCAATGGAAATTGTCATGGCTTTGAGAGACTCATTGATATCATGCTTAGGTGGAATAGATCTAAGTTTTAAAGAATCAACATCAAGGAAAATTTTATCAACGTTCCTAGCCAATTCATCAACTTTAAGCAATTTTTCTTCAAGCAAAGCATTGAAATTATTTTGCAAATTCATAAATTCCTTAACACTAGTCTCAAATTCAGAGGGCATCTTATTAAAATATCCATAATAATTGTTGTAGGAATTACCATAATTATTAGAGGAATTACTAGGGTACGACCTAGGATTAAAGTTTCCTCTATACGCATCGTTACCAAAATTATTCGTACCAACAAAATTCACATCCATAGATTCATTATTATTCTCGATCAAAGTAGACAAAGGCATATCATTAGGATCAGAAGAAACACTTTTATTAGCAAATAATTTCATAATTTCATCCATCTTTCCACTCAAAACATTAATTTCTTCTATCTCATGCACTTTTTTATTAGTAGATCTTTCAGTGTGCCATTGAGAATAATTAACCATAATATTATCTAGGAGTTTAGTAGCTTCTCCTGAAGTGATTTCCATAAAAGTGCATCCCGCGGCCGAATCTAAAAGATTTCTAGAATCAAAATTCAATCAGGCATAATTTTTTTGTATAATCATCCACAAATTCAAACCATGTGTAGGGCAATTACGTATCATTAATTTCATCCTCTCCCAAGCTTGTGCAACATGTTCATGATCAAGTTTCTTAAAATTCATAATATCGTTTCTAAGAGAGATAATCTTAGCGGAGGAAAATACTTAGAGATAAAAGCATCTTTGCACTTATTCCAAGAATCAATACTATTTTTAGGCAAAGACGAAAACCAAGCTTTAGCACGATCTCTAAGGAAAAAAGGAAATAGCTTCAATTTAACAATATCATTGTCCACATCTTTCTTCTTTTGTATATCACACAAATCAACGAAGCTATTTAGGTGGGTAGCGGCATCTTCACTAGGAAGGCCGGCGAATTGTTCATGACAAGATTCAACAAAGCAGCATTGATTTCACAAGATTCAGTATCAGTAAGAGGAGCAATCGGAGTGCTATGAAAATCATTGTTGTTGGTATTGGTGAAATCACACAATTTAGTATTATCTTGAGCCATCTGACAAGCAAGCAATCCAACACGCGAGCAAACAAGAAGCAAACAAAAAGGAGGCGAACGGAAAAGAGAGGGCGAATAAAGCGGCAAGGGTGAAGTGGTGGAGAGGAAAACGAGAGGCAAATGGCAAATAATGTAATGCGGGAGATAAGGGTTTGTGATGGGTACTTGGTGTGTCTGCTTTTGCGTAGACTCCCCGGCAACGGCGCCAGAAATCCTTCTTGCTACCTCTTGAGCATTGCGTTGGTTTTCCCTTGAACAGGAAAGGGTGATGCAGCAAAGTAGCGTAAGTATTTCCCTCTTTTTTTGAGAACCAAGGTATCAATCCAGTAGGAGGCCACGCACAAGTCCCTCGCACCTACACAAACAAATAAATCCTCGCAACCAACGCAATAAAGGGGTTGTCAATCCCTTCACGGTCAATTACGAGAGTGAGATATGATAGATATGATAAGATAATTTTTTTGGTATTTTTATGATAAAGATGCAAAGTAAAGAAAGTAAAATAAAGACGACGCTAGAAATAACTTGTTGTCGGGAGATTAATATGATGGAAAATAGACCCGAGGGCCATAGATTGCACTAGTGGCTTCTCTCAAGAGCATAAGTATTACGGTGGGTGAACAAATTACTGTTGAGAAATTGATAGAATTGAGCATAGTTATGAGAATATCTAGGTATGATCATTTATATATGCATCACGTCCGAGACAAGTAGACCGACTCACCTTTTGCATCTACTACTATTACTCCACACATCGACCGCTATCCAGCATGCATCTAGAGTATTAAGTTCATAAGAACAGAGTAACGCTTTAAGCAAGATGACATGATGTAGAGGGATAAACTCATGTAATATGATATAAACCCCATCTTGTTATCCTCGATGGCAACAATACAATATGTGCCTTGCTGCCCCTCATCCTTTGGGAAGGACACATAATATTGAACCCAAAGCTAAGCACTTCTCCCATTGCAATAAAGATCAATCTAGTAGGCCAAACCAAACTAATAATTCGAAGAGACTTGCAAAGATAACCAATCATACATAAAAGAATTCAGAGAAGATTCAAATATTGTTCATAGATAAACTTGATCATAAACCCACAATTCATCGGTCCCAACAAACACACTGCAAAAGAAGATTACATCGAATAGATCTCCATAAGAGAGGGGGAGAACATTGTATTGAGATCCAAAAAGAGAGAAGAAGCCATCTAGCTAATAACTATGGACCCGAAGGTCTGAGGTAAACTACTCACAGTTCATCAGAGAGGCTATGGTGTTGATGTAGAAGCCCTCCGTGTTCGATGCCCCCAAGCGGAGCTCCTAACAGGCCCCAAGATGGGATCTCACGGAGTACGAGAAGGTTGCGGCGGTGGAATTAGGTTTTTGGCTCCGTATCTAATCGTTTGAAGTGCGTAGGTATATATAGGAGGAAGAAGTACGTCGATTGGAGCAACATGGGGCCCACGAGGGTGGAGGCGCGCTGGGGGTAGGCGTGCCCCCTACCTCGTGCCCTCCTGGTTGGTGTCTTGACGTAGGGTCCAAGTCCTCTGGATCACGTTCATTCCGAAAATCACGTTCCCGAAGGTTTCATTCCGTTTGGACTCTGTTTGATATTCTTTTTCTACGAAACTCTGAAATAGGCAAAAAAACAACAATTCTGGGTTGGGCCTCTGGTTAATAGGTTAGTCCCAAAATAATATAAAAGTGTATAGTAAAGCCCAGTAATGTCCAAAACAGAATATAATATAGCATGGAACAATCAAAAATTATAGATACGTTGGAGACGTATCAGTCAACCAGAGTGAGATCCTACGGTAATCCTATTCTGGAAGTCATGTTACTTGACCATGGCGAACCTACGAACTATGAGGAAGTGATGATGAGCCCAGATTCCGCGAAATGTCTTGAGGCCATGAAATCTGAGATGGGATCCATGTATGAGAACAAAGTGTGGAGTTTGGTTGACTTG
The DNA here is from genome assembly GCA_021605145.1 of Aegilops bicornis. Taxonomy (NCBI): domain Eukaryota; kingdom Viridiplantae; phylum Streptophyta; class Magnoliopsida; order Poales; family Poaceae; genus Aegilops; species Aegilops bicornis. The sequence continues at coordinate 734,116,362 of CM038673.1, forward strand.
CCCGATGATCGGCAAGCCATAGAAAATAAATGGATCTTCAAGAGGAAGACGGACGCTGATAGTAGTGTTACTATCTACGAAGCTAGACTTGTCGAAACGGTTTTGACAAAGATCAAGGTGTTGACTACGATGAGATTTTCTCACTCGTAGTGATGCTTAAGCCTGTCTGAATCATGTTCGCAAATTGCCACATTTTATGAAATCTGGCAAATGGATGTCAAAACTACATTCCTTAATGGATTTCTTAAAGAAGAGTTGTATATGATGCAACCAGAAGGTTTTGTCGATCCTAAAGGTGCTAACAAAATGTGCAAGCTCCAAATGATCCATCTATGGACTGGTGCAAGCATCTCAGAGTTGGAATATATGCTTTGATGAGTTGATCAAAGCATATAGTTTTATACAGACTTGCGGTGAAGCCTGTATTTACAAGAAAGTGAGTGGGAGCACTACAACATTTCTGATAAATATATGTGAATGACATTGTTGATCGGAAATAATATAGAATTTTCTGGAAAGCATAAAGGAGTATTTGAATAAGAGTTTTTCAATGAAAGACCTCGGTGAAGTTGCTTATATATTGGGCATCAAGATCTATAGAGATAGATCAAGACACTTGATTAGACTTTCACAAAGCACATACCTTGATAAAGTTTTGAAAAGTTCAAAATGGATCAAGCAAAGAAAGGGTTCTTGCCTGTGTTACAAGGTGTGAAGTTAAGTCAGACTCAAAAACCCGACCACGGCAGAAAATAGAAAGAGAATGAAAAGTCATTCCCTATGCCTCAGTCATAGGTTCTATAAAGTATGCTATGTTGTGTGCCAGACCTATTGTGTACCTCACCAAGAGTTTGGCAAGAGGGTACAATAGTGATCTAGGAGTAGATCACTGGACAACGGTCAAAATTATCCTTAGTGGAATAAGGAAATATTTCTCGGTTATGGAGGTGATAAAGAGTTCGTCGTAAAGAGTTACGTCGATACAAGCTTTGACACTGATCCAGATGACTCTAAGTCTCAATCTGGATACATATTAAAAGTGGGAGCAATTAGCTAGAGTAGCTCTGTGCAGAGCATTGTTGACATAGAAACTTGCATAATACATAGGGATCTGAATTTGGCAGGCCCGTTGACTAAACTTCTCTCACAAGTAAAACATGATCACACCTTAGTACTCTTTGGGTGTTAATCACGTAGCGATGTGAACTAGATTACTCACTCTAGTAAACCCCTCGGGTGTTGGTCACATAGCGATGTGAACTATGGGTGTTAATCACATGGTGATGTGAACTATTGATGTTAAATCGCATGGGGATGTGAACTAGATTATTGACTCTAGTGCAAGTGGGAGACTGAAGGAAATATGCTCTAGAGGCAATAATAAAGTTGTTATTTATATTTCCTTATATCATGATAAATGTTTATTATTCATGGTAGAATTGTATTAACCGGAAACTTAGTACATGTGTGAATACATAGACAAACAGAGTGTCACAAGTATGCCTCTACTTGAGTAGCTCGTTGAATCAAAGATGGTTAAGTTTCCTAGCCATAGACATCAGTTGTCATTTGATTAACGGGATCACATCATTAGGAGAATGATGTGATTGACTTGACCCATTTCGTTAGCTTAGCACATGATCGTTTAGTTTACTGCTATTGCTTTCTCCATGACTTATACATGTTAGTATGACTATGAGATTATGCAACTCCCGAATACCGGAGGAACACTTTGTGTGCTACCAAACGTCACAACGTAACTAGGTGTGCTCTACAGGTGTCTCCAATGGTACTTGTTGAGTTGGCATAGATCAAGATTAGGATTTGTCACTCCAATTATCGGAGAGGTATCTCTGGGCCCTCTCGGTAATGCACATCACTATAAGCCTTGCAAGCAATGCAACTGATGAGTTAGTTGCGGGATGATGTATTATGGAACGAGTAAAGAGACTTGCCGGTAACGAGATTGAGCTAGGTATGAGGATACCGACGATCGAATCTCGGGCAAGTAACATACCGATGACAAAGGGAACAACGTATGTTGTTATGCGGTTTGACCGATAAAGATCTTCAAAGAATATGTAGGAACCAATATGAGCATCCAGGTTCCGCTATTAGTTATTGACTGGAGACATGTCTCGGTCATGTCTACATAGTTCTCGAACCCGTAGGGTCCGCACGCTTAAAGTTCTGTGACGATCGGTATTATGAGTTTTTGTGTTTTGATGTACCGAAGGTAGTTCAGAGTCCCGGATATGATCACAGACATGACGAGGAGTCTCGAAATGGTCAAGACCTAAAGATCGATATATTGTACGACTATGTTCAGACACCAGAAGTGTTTCAGACATATACCGGAGTACCGGGGGGTTACCAGAACCCCCCGGGGAGTGTAATGGGCCTATTGGGCCTTAGTGGAGAAGAGGAGGGCGGCGGGGCGGGCCGCGCCTCCCTCTAGTCCGGGTGGACAAGGAGGCGGCGCCCCCTCCTTCCTCTCTCCTTCCCTCCCCCCTTCTCCTACTCCTACTAGGAAAGAAGGAGTCCTACTCCCGGTGGGAGTAGGACTCCCCCCTTGGCGCGCCCTCCTCCTTGGCTGGCCGCCTCCCCCCTAGCCCCTTTACATACGAGGGCAGGGGGCACCCCAAGACATAACAATTGATCATTGATCTCTTAGCCGTGTGCGGTGCCCCCTCCACCATAATCCACCTCGGTCATATCGTAGTGGTGCTTAGGCGAAGCCTTGCGTCGGTAACTTCATCAACGCCGTCACCACGCCGTCATGCTGACGAAGCTCTTCCCCGAAGCTCTACTGGATCGTGAGTTTGCGGGATGTCACCGAGCTGAACGTGTGCTGAACGCGAAGGTGTCGTATCTTCGATACTGTGGATCGGTCGATCGTGAAGATGTACGACTACATCAACCGCGTTGTCATAACGCTTCCGCTTACGGTCTAGGAGGGTACGTGGACGACACTCTCCCCTCTCGTTGCTATGCGTCACCATGATCTTGCGTGTGCGTAGGAATTTTTTTGAAATTACTACGTTCCCCAACTCCATCTTCTCAGTCGTTGTGGAGACGGTTCCTGCCTGTACCTCAACGGGGTTGGGTGGCGACATATGTGGTTCCATGCAAGACCTTAGCGGCGGTGCTAGGTCGGGCATTGACGCGGGGTTCGGGTTGGGGGCTCGGAGTAGAAGAGCGATGTCGGAGCAGAGGACGAGGACCCTCTCGTAGGACAGGATGGTGGCTAGATAGGAAAGGCAGCAGAGTAGGGGAGCGACGTGTGATGACCCACAAGTATAGGGGATCTATCATAGTCCTTTTTATAAGTAAGAGTGTCGAACCCAACAAGGAGCAGAAGGAAATTACAAGCGGTTTTCAACAAGGTATTCTCTGCAAACACTGAAATTATCGATAACAGATAGTTGTATGATGAGATAATTCGTAATGGGTAATGAATAACAAAAGTAAACAAGGTGCAGCAAGGTGGCCCAATCCTTTTTTTAGCAAAGGACAAGCCTGGACGAACTCGCGCTCCCAAGGACACATGGGAATTGTTGTCAAATTAGTTTTCATCATGCTCATATGATTCACGTTCGTTACTTTGATAATTTGATATGTGGGTGGACCGGTGCTTGGGTGCTGCCCTTCCTTGGACAAGCCTCCCACTTATGATTAACCCTCTCGAAAGCATCCGCGACTACGAAAGAAGAATTAAGGTAAACCTAACCATAGCATGAAACATATGGATCCAAATCAGTCCCTTACGAAGCAACACATAAACTAGGGTTTAAGCTTCTGTCACTCTAGCAACCCATCATCTACTTATTACTTCCCAATGCCTTCCCCTAGGCCCAAATAATGGTGAAGTGTCATGTAGTCAATGTTCACATAACACCACTAGAGGAGAGACAACATACATCTCATCAAAATATCGAACGAATACCAAATTCACATGATTACTTATAACAAGACTTCTCCCATGTCCTCAGGAACAAACGCAACTACTCCCAAAGCATATTCATAATTATAATCAGAGGAGTATTAATTATCATTAAGGATCTGAACATATGATCTTCCACCGAATAAACCAACTAGCATCAACTACAAGGAGTAATCAACACTACTAGCAACCCAGAGGTACCAATCTGAGGTTTTGGGACCAAGATCGAATACAAGAGATGAACTAGGGTTTGAGAGGAGATGGTGTTGGTGAAGATGTTGATGGAGATTGACCCCCTTTCGATGAGCGGATCGGTGATGATGACGATGGCGATGATTTCCCCCTCCCGAAGGGATGTTTCCCCGGCAGAACAGCTCCGCCAGAGCCCTAGATTGGTTCTGCCCAGGTTCCGCCTCGAGACGGCGGCGCTTCATCCCGAAAACTTCTTCCTTATTTTTTCCAGGGTAAAAGACACCATATAGCCAAAGATGGGCACCGGAGGCCTGCCAGGGGGCCCACAAGGTCGGGGGGCGCGCCTAGGGGGTAGGGCACGGCCTCCACCCTTGTGGCTGGTTGGTGGCCCCCCTTTGGTTCTTTCTTCGCTCAATATTTTTTATATATTCTAAAAATAATCTCCGTGAAGTTTCAGGACTTTTGGAGTTGTGCGGAATAGGTCTCTAATATTTGCTCCTTTTCCGATCCGTAATTCCATTTGCATTCTCCTGTTCATGTAAACCTTATAAAATAAGAGAGAATAGGCATAAGTATTGTGATACAATGTGTAATAACAGCCCATAATGCAATAAATATCAATATAAAAGCATGATGCAAAATGGATGTATCAACTCCCCCTAGCTTAGACCTCGCTTGTCCTCAAGCGAAAGCCGAAATCGATAAATATGTCCACATGTTTAGAGATAGAGGTGTCGATAAAATAAAATACGGACTTGAGGGCATCATGATCATCTTTAGAAATGCAACATATAATGCCATATAATTTCTTATGCTAAAGTAACAATTCATTCACAAGGTAAAGTATGAATCAGAAACTTCATTGAAAACTAACAAACTACGATCTCAGTCATTGTAGCAATTGCAATTTATCATAACATCGGAAAGAGTCAAATAAAGAGCTTTTCAGCAAGTCCACATACTCAACTATCATATAATCTTTCACAATTGCTAACACTCACGCGATACTTATGGGTACAAAGTCTCAATCAGACACAGAGAAAGATAGGGGCTTATAGCTTCGCCTCCCAACCTTTTACCTCAAGGCTAATGTCAACAATAATACTTTATGAAAACCTACATTCAAGTGGATATATATATATATATATATATGTGTGTGTATATATATCCGGATCTCTCCAACATATAGTGCTTGCCAAAAGAAAAAGTGTAAAAGGGAAAGGTGAAAATCACCATGACTCTTATATAGGGATAGGAGATAAAAGTAAAAGATAGGCCCTTCGCAGAGGGAAGCAGAGGTTGTCATGCGCTTTTATAGTTGGATGCACAAAATCTTAATGCGAAAGAACGCCACTTTATATTGCCACTTGTGATAAGGACCTTTATTATGCAGTCCGTCGCTTTTATTTCTTCCATATCACAAGTTCGTATAAATTATTTTCTTCACACTAATAGATCATACATATTTAGAGAGACCAATTTTTATTGCTTTCACCAATTACAACTTACTTGAAGGATCTTACTCAATTCATAGGTAGGTATGGTGGACTCTCATGGCAAAGCTGGGTTTAGGGATGTTCAGAAGCACAAGTAGTATCTCTACTTGGTGCAAAGAATTTGGCTAGCATGAGGGGGAAAGGCAAGCTTAACATGTTGGATGATCCATGACAATATAACTTCTATTCGAATATAGGAAAACATAACCCATTATGTTGTCTTCCTTGTCCAACATCAATCTTTTTAGCTTGTCATATTTTAATGAGTGCTCACAATTACAAAAGATGTCCAAGATAGTATATTTATATGTAAAACCTCTCTTTCTTTATTACTTCCTATTAATTGCAACAATGGCAAAAACTATGTTTGTAAACTCTCAACAACTTTTATTCATCAAACCCTATATGTGAAGTCATTACTCTCCATAAGATCAATATATGATCCTTTTTATTTCTTTATTCTTTCTTTTATTTAATTCCCTCAAGATCATAGCAAGAAAGGAAGCCCTTAACTCAAAACTACTCTTTATTATATATCTCACGAACTCGATTACATAGATAGAGCATAAAGCAAAACTCAAAGCTAGATCATACGAATAACTTTATTCTACTAGATCAAGATATAACCAAAAGGATCGAACTAAGAAAAAAATGATAAAGATAAAGATGTGATGGTGATACGATACCGGGGCACTCCCCCAAGCTTGGTAGTTGCCAAGGGGAGTGCCCATACCCATGATTTAGATCTCTTTCTTCGGAGGTGGTGATGAAGGAGTTGTTGATGAAGTAGGCTTGTCGTCCAACATAGAACGTAGGAGGTGCTCCAACTTACGAATAATGCCCTTGAGTGCGGTGATATGCTCTTGCAACAGAATATTTTCACGAGTTAGATACTTGTTCTGCACTCGAGCTATTTCAATCATCTTGAAAGCTTAGTAGGGGTAAGAAGATTGCAATGAGGTTGAAGGATGTCTTCTTCTTCTACTGCCGGAGCTTGATCCTCCGCGGCCTTCTTGATCCTATTACCTTTGTTGATCTCCCCAAGTTCTTCTCTCTTCATCTCTATCTTCATTAGCCAAGCATCTGTTGGGGATCGTTGCAGAAATTAAAAAAATTCTACGCATCACCAAGATCAATCTATGGAGAGACTAGCAATAAGGGAGAGGGGAGTGCATCTTCATACCCTTGAAGATCACGATGCGGAAGCGTTACAAGAACGCAGATGAAGGAGTCGTACTCGTAGCAATTCAGATCACGGTTGATTCCGATCTAAGCACCGAACAACGGCGCGTCCGTGTTCAACACACGTGTAGCCTGGTGAGGTCTCCCATGCCTTGATCCAGCAAGGAGAGACGGAGAGGTTGGGGAAGACAACTCCAGCAGCAGCACGACGGCGTGGTGGTGTTGGAGCAGCGTGGTACTCCGGCAGGGCTTCGCCAAGCACCACGGAAGGAGGAGGAGGTGTTGGAGAGGGGAAGGGTTGCGCCTTGGATGTGGTGCAGCTGCCCTCCCTCCTCCCCTCTATTTACAGGACGAAGGGGGAAGGGCACCGACCCCTCTAGATGAGATCTAGAGGGGGGCGGCGGCCAAGGGGAGGGGGCTTGCCCCCCAAGCCAAGGGGGGTGCCCCCCTTAGGGTTCCCCCCAACCCTAGGCGCATGGGCCCTAGGGGGGATGGCGCCCAGCCCACTTAGGGGCTGGTTCCCTTCCACGTACTTCCCATAGGGCCCTCTGGGGAAGGTGGACCCTCCCGGTGGACCCCCGGAACCCCTTCGGTGGTCCCGGTACAATACTGGCACACCCCCGAACACTTCCGGTGACCGTATGATGACTTCCCATATAGAAATCTTCACCTCCGAACAATTCTGGAACTTCTCGTGACGTCCGGGATCTCATCCGGGACTCCGAACAACATTTGGTAACCACGTACAAACTTTCCCTATAACCCTAGTGTCACCAAACCTTAAGTGTGTAGACCCTACGGGTTCGGGAGGCATGTAGACATGACCGAGACATCTCTCCGGCCAATAACCAACAGCGGGATCTGGATACCCATGTTGGCTCCCACATGCTCCACGATGATCTCATCGTATGAACCACGATGTCGGGGATTCAATCAATCCTGTACACAATTCCCTTTGTCTACCGGTATGATACTTGCCCGAGATTCGATCGTCGGTATCCCTATACCTTGTTCAATCTCGTTACCGGCAAGTCTCTTTACTCGTTCGTAACACATCATCCCGTGATCAACTCCTTGGTCACATTGAGCTCATTATGATGATGTCCTACCGAGTGGGACCAGAGATACCTCTCCATCACACGGAGTGACAAATCCCAGTCTCGATTCGTGCCAGCCCAACAGACACTTTCGAAGATACCCGTAGTGCACCTTTATATCCACCCAGTTACATTGTGACGTTTGGCACACCCAAAGCATCCTACGGTATTCGGGAGTTGCACAATATTATGGTCTAAGGAAATGATACTTGACATTAGAAAAGCTTTAGCAGACGAACTACACGATCTTGTGCTATGCTTAGGATTGGGTCTTGTCCATCACATCATTCTCCTAATGATGTGATCCCGTTATCAACGACATCCAATGTCCATGGTCAGGAAACTGTAACCATCTATTGATCAACGAGCTAGTCAACTAGAGGCTCACTAGGGACATGTTGTGGTCTATGTATTCACACATGCATTACGATTTCCGGATAACACAATTATAGCATTAGCAATAGACAATTATCATGAACAAGGAAATATAATAATAACCACTTTATTATTGCCTCTAGGGCATATTTCCAACAGTCTCCCACTTGCACTAGAGTCAATAATCTAGTTACATTGTGATGAATCGAACACCCATAGAGTTCTGGTGTTGATCATGTTTTGCTCGTGGAAGAGGTTTAGTCAACGGATCTGCGACATTCAGATCCATATGCACTTTACAAATATATATGTCTCCATCTTGAATATATTCGCGAATGGAGTTGAAGTGACGCTTGATATGCCTGGTCTTCTTGTGAAACCTGGGCTCCTTGGCAAGGGCAATAGCTCCAGTGTTGTCATAGAAGAGAGTCATTGGGCCCGATGCATTGGGAATAACTCCTAGGTCGGTGATGAACTCCTTCATCCAGACTGCTTCCTGTGCTGCCTCCGAGGCTGCTATGTACTCTGCTTCACATGTATATCCCGCCACGACGCTTTGCTTGCAACTGCACCAGCTGACTACCCCTCTATTCAAAATATACACGTATCCAGTTTGCGACTTGGAGTCATCCAGATCCGTGTCGAAGCTAGCATCGACTTAACCCTTTACGAAGAGCTCTTCGTCACCTCCATAAACGAGAAACATATCCTTAGTCATTTTCAGGTACTTCAGGATATTCTTGACCGTTGTCCAGTGTTCCATGCCGGGATTACTTTGGTACCTTCCTACCAAGCTTACGGCAAGGTTCACATCAGGTCTGGTACACAACATGGCATACATAATAGACTCTATAGCCAAGGCATAGGGGATGACACTCATCTTTTCTCTATCTTCTGCCGTGGTCGGGCATTGAGCTGTGCTCAATCTCACACCTTGGAATACAAGAAAGAACCCCTTCTTGGACTGATCCATATTGAACTTCTTCAATAGCTTGTCAAGGTATGTGCTTTGTGAAAGACCAATGAGGCGTCTCGATCTATCTTTATAGATCTTGATGCCTAATATGTAAGCAGCTTCTCCAAGGTCCTTCATTGAAAAACACTTATTCAAGTAGGCCTTTATGCTTTCCAAGAATTCTATATCATTTCCCATCAATAGTATGTCATCCACATATAATATGAGAAGTGCTCAGAGCTCCCACTCACTTTCTTGTAAACACAAGCTTCTCCATAAGTCTGTGTAAACCCAAACGCTTTGATCATCTCATCAAAGCGAATGTTCCAACTCCGAGATGCTTGTACCAGCCCATAGATTGAGCGATGGAGCTTGCATACCTTGTCAGCATTCTTAGGATCGACAAAACCTTCCAACTGCATCATATACAATTCTTCCTTAAGGAAACCATTAAGGAATGCCGTTTTGATGTCCATTTGCCATATCTCATAATCATAGAATGCGGCAATTGCTAACATGATTTGGACGGACTTCAACTTTGCTACGGGTGAGAAAGTCTCTCATTGTAGTCAACCCCTTGAACTTGTCGATAACCCTTAGCGACAAGTCGAGCCTTATAGATGGTCACAATACTATCCGCGTGTGTCTTCTTCTTAAAGATCCATTTGTTCTCTATGGCTTGCCGATCATCGGGCAAGTCTGTCAAAGTCCATACTTCGTTTTCATACATGGATCCTATCTCAGATTTCATGGCTTCAAGCCATTTGTTGGAATCCGGGCCCGCCATCGCTTCTTCATAGTTCGAAGGTTCACCATTGTCTAACAACATGATTTCCAGGACAGGGTTGCCATACCACTCTGGTGCGGAACGTGTCCTTGTGGACCTACGAAGTTCAGTAGCAACTTGATCCGAAGTTTCATGATCATCATCATTAACTTCCTATCTAGTCGGTGCAGGCACCACAGAAACATCTTCCTGAGCTGCGCTACTCTCCGGTTCAAGAGGCAATACCTCATCAAGTTCTACTTTCCTCCCACTTACTTCTTTCGGCGAAAGTCTTTCTCTAGAAAGGATCCATTCTTGGCAACAAAGATCTTGCCTTCGGATCTGAGGTAGAAGGTATACCCAATAGTTTCCTTAGGGTATCCTATGAAGACGCATTTTTCCGATTTGGGTTCGAGCTTTTCAGGTTGAAGTTTCTTGACATAAGCATCGCATCCCCAAACTTTCGTAAACGACAGCTTAGGTTTCTTCCCAAACCATAATTCATACGGTGTCGTCTCAACTGATTTCGACGGAGCCCTATTTAAAGTGAATGCGGCAGTCTCTAAAGCATAACCCCAAAATGATAGCGGTAGATCGGTAAGATACATCATGGATCGCACCATATCTAATAGAGTGCGATTACGACGTTCCGACACACCAATACACTGAGGTGTTCCAGGCGGCGTGAGTTGTGAAACAATTCCACATTTCCTTAAGTGCTGCCAAATTTGTGACTCAAATATTCCCGTCCACGATCTGATCGTAAGAACTTTATTTTCCTATCACGTTGATTTTCAACCTCACTCTGAAATTCCTTAAACTTTTCAAAGGTCTCAGACTTGTGTTTTATTAAGTAGAAATACCCATATCTACTTAAGTCATCAGTGAGGGTGAGAACATAACAATAACCACCGCGAGCCTGAACACTCATTGGACGGCACACATCAGTATGTATGATTTCCAATAAGTTGGTTGCTCGCTCCATTGTTCCGGAGGACGGAGTCTTGGTCATTTTGCCCATGAGGCATGTTCGCACGTGTCAAATGATTTATAATCAAGAGACTCCAAAAGTCCATCTGCATGGAGTTTCTTCATGCGTTTGACACCAATGTGACCAAGGCGGCAGTGCCACAAATATGTGGGACTATCATTATCAGCCTTACATTTTTGGCATTCACACTATGAATATGTGTAACATCACGTTCGAGATTCAACAAGAATAAACCATTGACCAGCGGGGCATGACCATAAAACATATCTCTCATATAAATAGAACAACCATTATTCTTAGATTTAAATGAGTAGCCATCTCGCATTAAACGAGATCCAGATACAATGTTCATGCTCAAAGTTGGCACTAAATAACAATTATTGAGGTTTAAAACTAATCATGTAGGTAAATGTGGAGGTAGCGTGCCTACGACGATCACATCGACCTTGGAACCATTCCCGACGCGCATCGTCACCTCGTCCTTCGCCAGTCTCCGCTTATTCCGCAGCTCCTGTTTTGAGTTACAAATATGAGCAACCGCACCGGTATCAAATACCCAGGAGCTACTACGAGTGCTCGTAAGGTACACATTAATAACATGTATATCATATATACCTTTGGTATTGCCGGCCTTCTTATCCGCTAAGTACTTGGGGCAGTTCCGCTTCCAGTGACCGTTTCCCTTGCAATACAAGCACTCAGTCTCAGGTTTGGGTCCATGCTTTGGCTTCATCCCGGCAACTGGCTTACCGGGCGCGGCAACTCCCTTGTCGTCCTTCTTGAATTTCTTCTTACCCTTGCCTTTCTTGAAACTAGTGGTTTTATTGACCATCAACACTTGATGTTCCTTTTTGATCTCCACCTCCGCTGATTTCAGCATTGAATATACCTCGTGAATGGTTTTCTCCATTCCCTGCATATTGAAATTCATCACAAAGCTCTTGTAGCTAGGTGGAAGCGATCAAGGATTCTCACATGACCGCATCATCCGGAGATTAACTCCCAAATGAGACAAGCGGTTGTGCAACCCGGACATTTTGAGTATGTGCTCACGACGTAACTATTCTCCTCCATCTTACAACTGTAGAACTTGTCGGAGACTTCATATCTCTCGACTCGGGCATGAGCTTGGAAAACCATCTTTAGCTCTTGGAACATCTCATATGCTCCGTGCTGCTCAAAACTCTTTTGGAGCCCCGATTCTAAGCTGTAAAGCATGTCGCACTGAACCAGGGAGTAATCATCACTATGCGACTGCCAGGCGTTCATAACGTCTTGAGTTGCTGGGAAAACAGGTGCTTCACCTAGCGGTGCATCAAGGACATATGCTTTCTTGGCAGCTATGAGGATGATCCTCAAGTTACGGACCCAGTCCGTATAGTTGCTACCATCGTCTTTCAGCTTGGTTTTCTCTAGGAACGCATTGAAGTTGAGGGCAAAATTAGCGTGGGCCATTTGATCTACAAGAAATATTGTAAAGATATTTAGACTAAGTTCATGACAATTAAGTTCATCTAATCAAATTATTTAATGAACTCCCACTCAGATAGACATCCTTCTAGTAATCTAAGTGATACATGATCTGAATCGACTAGGCCGTGTCCGATCATCACGTGAGACGGACTAGTCATCAACGGTGAACATCTCCATGTTGATTGTATCTACTATACGACTCATGTTCGACCTTTCGGGCTCTCGTGTTCTGAGGCCATGTCTATACATGCTAGGCTCGTCAAGTCAACCTAAGTGTTTTGCTTGTGTAAATCTGGCTTACACCCGTTGTATTCTAACGTTAGAATCTATCACACCCAATCATCACGTGGTGCTTCGAAACAACGAACCTTCGCAATGGTGCACAGTTAGGGGGAAAACTTTCTTGAAATTTTAGCGAGGGATCATCTTATTTATGCTACCGTCGTTCTAAGCAAATAAGATGTAAAAACATGATAAACATCACATGCAATCAAATAGTGACATGATATGGCCAATATCATTTTGCTCCTTTTGATCTCCATCTTCGGGGCGCCATGATCATCATCGTCACCGGCATGACACCATGATCTCCACCATCATGATCTCCATCATCGTGTCTTCATGAAGTTGTCTCGCCAACTATTACTTGTACTACTATGGCTAACGGTTAGCAATAAAGTAAAGTAATTACATGGCGTTTTATTGACACGCAGGTCATACAATAAATTAAGAAAACTCCTATGGCTCCTGCCGGTTGTCATACTCATCGACGTGCAAGTTGTGATTCCTATTACAAGAACATGATCAATCTCATACATCTTATATATCATTCATCACATCCTTTTGGCCATATCACATCACAAGGCATATGATGCAATAACAAGTTAGACGTCCTCTAATTGTTGTTGCAAATTTTTACATGGCTGCTATAAATTTCTAGCAAGAACGTTTCTTACCTACGCCAAAACCACAACGTGATATGCCAATTTCTATTTACCCTTCATAAGGACCCTTTTCATCGAATCTGATCCGACTAAAGTGGGAGAGACAGACACCCACTAGCCACCTTATGCAACTAGTGCATGTCAGTCGGTGGAACCCGTCTCACGTAAGCGTACGTGTAACGTCGGTCTGGGCCGCTTCATCCCACGATGCCGCCGAATCAATATAAGACTAGTAACGGCGAGTAAATTGACAAAATCGACGCCCACAACAACTTGTGTTCTACTCGTGCATAGAAACTACGCATAGACCTAGCTCATGATGCCACTCTTGGGGATCGTTGCAGAAATTAAAAAAATTCTACGCATCACCAAGATCAATATATGGAGAGAATAGCAACGAGAGAGAGGGGAGTGCATCTTCATACCCTTGAAGATCGCGATGCGGAAGTGATGTCTACTACGCAACCTTCTTCTTGTAGATGTTGTTGGGCCTCCAAGTGCAGAGGTTTGTAGGACAGTAGCAAATTTCCCTCAAGTGGATGACGTAAGGTTTATCAATCTGTGGGAGGCGTAGGATGAAGATGGTCTCTCTCAAGCAAGCCTGCAACCAAATAACAAAGAGTCTCTTGTGTCCCCAACACACCCAATACAATGGTAAATTGTATAGGTGCACTAGTTCGGCAAAGAGATGGTGATACAAGTGCAATATGGATGGTAGATAAAGTTTTTTGTAAACTTAAAATATAAAAACAGCAAGGTAGCAAGTGATAAAAGTGAGCGTAAACGGTATTGCAATGCTAGGAAACAAGGCCTAGGGTTCATACTTTCACTCGTGCAAGTTCTCTCAACAATAATAACGTAATTGGATCATATAACTATCCCTCAACATGCAACAAAGAGTCACTCCAAAGTCACTAATAGCGGAGAACAAACAAAGAGATTATGGTAGGGTACGAAACCACCTCAAAGTTATTCTTTCCAATCAATCTGTTGGGCTATTCCTATAAGTGTCACAAACGGCCCTAGAGTTCGTACTAGAATAACACCGTAAGACACAAATCAACCAAAACCCTAATGTCACCTAGATACTCCAATGTCACCTCAAGTATCCGTGGGTATGATTATACGATTTGCATCACACAATCTCAGATTCATCTATTCAACCAACACATAGAACCTCAAAGAGTGCCCCAAAGTTTCTACCGAAGAATCAAGACGAAAACGTGTGCCAACCCCTATGCATAGGTTCATGGGCGGAACCCGCAAGTTGATCACCAAAACATACATCAAGTGAATCACATGATATCCCATTGTCACCCCAGATACACACGGCAAGACATACATCAAGTATTCTCAAATCATTAAAGACTCAATCCGATAAGATTACTTCAAAGGGAAAACTCAATCCATTACAAGAGAGTAGAGGGGGAGAAGCAACATAAGATCCAACTATAATAGCAAAGCTCGCGATACATCAAGATCGTGCCAAATCAAGAACACGAGAGAGAGAGAGAGAGAGAGAGAGAGAGAGAGAGAGAGAGAGAGAGAGATCAAACACAGAGCTCTTTGGTACATACCCTCAGCCTCGAGGGTGAACTACTCCCTCCTCGTCATGGAGAGCGTCGGGATGATGAAGATGGCCACCGGTGAGGGTTCCCCCTCCGGCAGGGTGCCGGAAAAGGGTCCCGATTGGTTTTTGGTGGCTACAGAGGCTTGCGGCGGCGGAACTCCTGATCTATTCTATTCCCTGATAGTTTTAGTGTATATGGATATATATAGGCGGAAGAAATACGTCAGGGGAGCCACGAGGGGCCCACGAGGGTGGAGGGCGCGCCCAGGGGGTGGGCGCGCCCCCTGCCTCGTGCCTCCCTCGTTGCTTTCCTGACATGCACTCCAAGTCTCCCGGGTTGCTTTCCTTCCAAAAATAACTTCTCCAGAAGGTTTCATTCCATTTCGACTCCGTTTGATATTCATTTTCTTCGAAACACTGAAACAAGGGAAAAAACAGGAACTGGCACTGGGCTCTAGGTCAATAGGTTATTCCCAAAAATAATATAAAAGTGTAAAATAAAGCCGATAAACATCCAAGATGGATAATATAATAGCATGAATACTTCATAAACTATAGATACGTTGGAGACGTATCAGGAAGCGTTAGAAGAACGCAGATGAAGGAGTCGTACTCGTAGCGATTCAGATCGCGGTTGATTCCGATCTAAGCGCCGAACAATGGCGCCTCCGCGTTCAACACACGTGCAGCCCGGTGACGTCTCCCACGCCTTGATCCAGCAAGGAGATAGGGAGAGGTTGGGGAAGACAACTCCAGCAGCAGCACGACAGCGTGGTGGTGTTGGAGCAGCGTGGTACTCCGGCAAGACTTCGCAAAGCACCGCGGAAGGAGGAGGAGGTGCTGGATAGGGGGAGGGCTGCGCCTTGGATGTGGTGCGGCTGCCCTCCCTCCTCCCCTCTATTTATAGGACGAAGGGGAAGGGGGCCGACCCCTCTAGATGAGATCTAGAGGGGGGGGGGGGCGGCCAAGGGGAGGGGGCTTGCCCCCCAAGCCAAGGGGGCACCCCCCTTAGGGATCCCCCCAACCCTAGGTGCATGGGCCCTAGGGGGGATGGCGCCCAGCCCACTTAAGGGCTGGCACCCTTCCACATACATCCCATAGGGCCCTCCGGGACAGGTGGACCCTCCCGGTGGACCCCCGGAACCCCTTCGGTGGTCCCGGTACAATACTGGCACACCCCCGAACACTTCCGGTGACCGTATGATGACTTCCCATATATAAATCTTCACCTCCGGACAATTCCGGAACTCCTCGTGACGTCCGGGATCTCATCCGGGACTCCAAACAACATTCGGTAACCACGTACAAACTTTCCCTATAACCCTAGCGTCATCGAACCTTAAGTGTGTAGACCCTATGGGTTCGGGGGCATGTAGACATGACCAAGACATCTCTCCGACCAATAACCAACAGCGGGATCTGGATACCCATGTTGGCTCCCACATGCTCCACGATGATCTCATCGGATGAACCACAATGTCGGGAATTCAATCAATCCCGTACACAATTCCCTTTGTCTACCGGTATGATACTTGCCCGAGATTCGATCATCGGTATCCCTATACCTTGTTCAATCTCGTTACCGGCAAGTCTCTTTACTCGTTTGTAACACATCATCCTGTGATCAACTCCGTGGTCACATTGAGCTCATTATGATGATGTCCTACCGAGTGGGCCCAGAGATACCTCTCCGTCACACGGAGTGACAAATCCCAGTCTCGATTCGTGCCAACCCAACAAACACTTTCGGAGATACCCGTAGTGCACCTTTATAGGCACCCAGTTATGTTGTGACATTTGGCACACCCAAAGCATTCCTACGGTATCCGGGAGTTGCACAATCTCATGGTCTAAGGAAATGATACTTGACATTAGAAAAGCTTTAGCATACGAACTACACGATCTTGTGTTATGCTTAGGATTGGTCTTGTCCATCACATCATTCTCCTAATGATGTGATCCCGTTATCAACGACATCTAGTGTCCATGGTCAGGAAACCGTAACCATCTATTGATCAACGAGCTAGTCAACTAGAGGCTCACTAGGGACATGTTGTGGTCTATGTATTCACACATGTATTACGATTTCCGGATAACACAATTATAGCATGAACAATAGACAATTATCATGAACAAGGAAATATAATAATAACCACTTTATTATTGCCTCTAGGACATATTTCTAACAGCATCGTCGCCCGTGTTGTTGGAGGAGGGAGACGACATGATGCCTGGTGCTACCTCTTGAGCACTGGTTTTCCCTTGAAGAGGAAAGGGTGATGCAGCAAAGTAGCATAAGTATTTCCCTCAGTTTTTGAGAACCAAGGTATCAATCCTGTAGGAGGCTACGCGCGAGTCCCTCGCACCTACACAAAACAAATAAATCCTCGCAACCAACGTGATAAGGGGTTGTCCATCCCTACACGGACACTTACGAGAGTGAGATCTGATAGATATGATAAGATAATATTTTTGGTATTTTTATGATAAAGAAGCAAGATAAAATAAAAGCAAAGTAAACAAGCAACGGAAATAACTAAGTGCTGGAAGATTAATATGATGAAGATAGACCCGAGGGGCATAGGTTTCACTAGTGGCTTCTCTCAAGAGCATAAGTTTTTTACGGTGGGTGAACAAATTACTGTTGAGCAATTGACAGAATTGAGCATAGTTATGAGAATATCTAGGTATGGTCATGTATATAGGCATCACGTCCGAGACAAGTAGACCGACTCCTGCCTGCATCTACTACTATTACTCCACACATCGACCGCTATCCAGCATGCATCTAGAGTATTAAGTTCATATGAACAGAGTAACGCCTTAAGCAAGATGACATGATGTAGAGGGATAAATTCATGCAATATGATAAAAACC
The DNA here is from genome assembly GCA_021605145.1 of Aegilops bicornis. Lineage (NCBI taxonomy): Eukaryota > Viridiplantae > Streptophyta > Magnoliopsida > Poales > Poaceae > Aegilops > Aegilops bicornis. The sequence continues at coordinate 734,134,223 of CM038673.1, forward strand.
CCATCTTGTTATCCTTGATGGCAACAATACAATACGTGCCTTGCTTCCCCTACTGTCACTGGGAAAGGACACCGCAAGACTGAACCCAGAGCTAAGCACTTCTCCCATTGCAAGAAAAACCAATCTAGTAGGCCAAACCAAACTGATAATTCGAAGAGACTTGCAAAGATAACCAATCATACATAAAAGAATTCAGAACATTCAAATATTGTTCATAGATAATCTTGACCATAAACCCACAATTCATCGATCTTAACAAATACACCGCAAAAGAAGATTACTTCGAATAGATCTCCACGAGAGAGGGGGAGAACATTGTATTGAGATCCAAAAAGAGAGAAGAAGCCATCTAGCTAATAACTATGGACCCGAAGGTCTGAAGTAAACTACTCACACTTCATCGGAGAGGCTATGGTGTTGATGTAGAAGCCCTCCGTGATCGATGCCCCTTCCGGCGGAGCTCCAGAATAGGCCCCAAGATGGGATCTCGTGGGTACAGAAAGTTGCGGCGGTGGAATTAGGTTTTTGGCTCCGTATCTGATTGTTTGGGGGTACATAGGTATATATATAGGAGGAAGAAGTACGCCGGTGGAGCAACATGGGGCCCATGAGGGTGGAGGGCATGCCTGGGGGGTAGGCGCGCCCCCCTACCTCGTGTCTTCCCTTTTGGTTGCTTGACGTAGGGTCCAAGTCTCCTGGATCATGTTCGTTCCAAAAATCACGTTCCCGAAGGTTTCATTCCGTTTGGACTCCGTTTGATATTCTTTTTTCGTGAAACTCAAATAGGCAAAAACAACAATTACGGGCTGGGCCTCCGGTTAATAGGTTAGTCCCAAAAATAATATAAAAGTGAATAATAAAGCCCAATAATGTCCAAAACAGAAGATAATATAGCATGGAGCAATAAAAAATTATAGATACGTTGGAGACGTATCAAGCATCCCCAAGCTTAATTCCTGCTCGTCCTCGAGTAGGTAAATGATAAAAACAGAATTTTTGATGCGGAGTGCTACTTGGCATAATTTCAATGTAATTCTTCTTATTGTGGCATGAATGTTCAGATTTGATATGATTCAAGATAAAAGTTTAATGTTGACATAAAAACAATAATACTTCAAGCATACTAACTAAGCAATTATGTATTATCAAAATAACATAGCCAAAGCAAGTTATCCCTACAAAATCATATAGTCTGGCTATGCTCCATCTTCCCCACACAAAATATTCATATCATGTACGACCCCGGTTTTAGCCAAACAATTGGTTCATACTTCGCTTCAGCCTTTTCAACTCTTACACAATACATGAGCGCAAGCCATGGATATAGCACTATGGTGGAACAAGGTATAATGGTAGGGGTTATGTGGGAAGACAAAAAAAGTAGAAAGTCTCACATCAACGAGGCTAATCAACGTGCTATGGAGATGCCCATCAATTGATGTTAATGCGAGGAGTAGGGATTGCCATCGGTGCACTAGAGCTATAAGTGTATGAAAGCTCAAAAAGAAACTAAGTGGTTGTGCATCCAACTTGCTTGCTCACGAAGACCTCGGGCATTTTGAGGAAGCCCATCATTGGAATATACAAGCCAAGTTCTATAATGAAATTTCCCACTAGTATATGAAAGTGACAAAACGAAAGACTCTCTATTATGAAGATCATGGTGCTACTTTGAAGCACAAGTGTGGTAAAAGGATAGTAACATTGTCCCTTCTCTCTTTTTCTCTCATTTTTTTAATTGGGCCTTTTCTCTTTTTTTTTATGGCCTCTTTTTTTTAGTCCGGAGTCTCATCCCGACTTGTGGGGCAATCATGGTCTCCATCATCCTTTCCTCACTTGGGAAAATGCTCTAATAATGATGATCATCACACTTTTATTTACTTACAACTCAATACTTGGAACAAAATATGACTCTATATGATGCCTCCGGCGGTGTACCGAGATATGCAATGAATCAAGAGCGACATGTATGAAAGAATTATGAACGGTGGCTTTGCCACAAATACAATGTCAACTACATGATCACGCAAAGCAATATGACAATGATGGAGTATGTCATGATAAATGAAACGGTGGAAAGTTGCATGGCAATATATCTCGGAATGGCTATGGAAATGCCATGATAGGTAGGTATGGTGGCTGTTTTGAGGAAGATATAAGGAGGTTTATGTGTGAAAGAGCGTTTCATATCACGGGGTTTGGATGCACCTGTGAAGTTTGCACCAACTATCAAGGTGAGAAAGGGCTATGCGCAGTACCGAAGAGGCTAGAAAATTGCGGAAAGGTAAGTGTGCGTATAATCCATGGACTCACATTAGTCATAAAGAACTCATATACTTATTGCAAAAATTTATTAGTCCTCGAAGCAAAGTACTACTACGCATGCTCCTAGGGGAAGGGTTGGTAGAAGTTAACCATTGCGCGATCCCAACCGCCACACAAAGGAAGACAATCAACAAATACTTCATGCTCCGACTTCGTTACATAACGGTTCACCATACGTGCATGCTACGGGAATCACAAACTCCAACACATGTATTTTTCAATTCCACAATTACTCAACTAGCACAACTATGATATTACCACCTTTATATCTCAAAACAATTATCAAGCATCAAATTTCTCATGATATTAATTAAAGCAAATTGCCATGCTATTTTAAGACTCTCAAAATAATATAAGTGAAGCATGAGAGATCAATAGTTTCTATAAAACAAATCCACCACCGTGCTCTAAAAGATATAAGTGAAGCACATAGAGTATTCTAATAATTTTCGAATCATGTGTGTCTCTCTCAAAAGGTGTGTACAGCAAGGATGATTGAGGTAAACTAACAAGCAAAGACTCAAATCATGCAAGACGCTCCAAGCAAAACACATATCATGTGGTGAATAAAAATATAGCTCCAAGTAAAGTTACCGATGGAAGTAGACGAAAGAGGGGATGCCTTCCGGGCAACCCCAAGCTGTGGCTTTATGGTTTCCTTAGATTATCTTGGGGGTGCCATGGGCATCCCCAAGCTTAGGCACTTGCCACTCCTTGTTCCATAATCCATCAAATCTTTCACCCAAAACTTGAAAACTTCACAACACAAAACTCAGCAGAAAATCTCGTGAGCTCCGTTAGCGAAAGAAAACAAAAGATCACTTCGAGGTACTGTAATGAACTCATTATTTATTTATATTTGTGTTAAACCTACTGTATTCCAACTTCTCTATGGTTTATAAACTATTTTATTAGCCATAGATTCATCAAAATAAGCAAACAACACGCGAAAAACAGAATCTGTCAAAAACAGAACAGTCTGTAGTAATCTGTAACTAACGCAAACTTCTGGAACTACAAAAAATCAGCCAAAATAGGACGACCTAGGCAATTGTTTTATTGATCAGCAGAAATTGGAATCAGTATTTTATCACGTTCTGGTGATTTTTAACAATTGTTTTCGTGAACAGAAAGTTTCTGGAATTTTCTGCAAGATAAAATAACTATCATCCAAGAAGATCCTATAGGTTTAACTTGGCACAAACACTAATTAAAACATAAAAACACATCTAACCAGAGGCTAGAACAAATATTTATTCCTAAACAGAAGAAAAAAGAAAAAAAACTAAAAATAAAATTGGGTTGCCTCCCAGCAAGCGCTATCGTTTAACGCCCCTAGCTAGGCAAAAGGCAAGGATACATCTAGGTATTGCCATCTTTGGTAGGCAATCCATAAGTAGCTCTCATGATAGATTCATATGGTAATTTTATTTTCTTCCTAGGGAAGTGTTCCATGCCTTTCTTTAATGGAAATTGAATCTAATATTCCTTCCTTCATATCAATAATTGCACCAATCGTTCTAAGGAAAGGTTTACCAAGAATAATAGGACATGAAGAATTGCAATCTATATCAAGAACGATAAAATCTACGGGCACATAGTTCCTATTTGCAACAATAAGAACATCATTAATTCTTCCCATAGGTTTCTTAATGGTGGAATCCGCAAGGTGCAAATTTAAAGAGCAATCATCAAAATTACGGAAACCTACCAAATCACACAAAGTCTTTGGAATCGTGGAAACACTAGCACACAAATCACACAAAGCATAGCATTCATGATCTTTAATCTTAATTTTAATAGTAGGTTCCCACTCATCATAAAGTTTTCTAGGGGTAGAGATTTCCAACTCAAGCTTTTCTTCATAAAATTGCATCAAAGCATCAACAATATGTTTGGTAAAAGCTTTATTTTGACTATAAGCATGAGGAGAATTTAGCACGGATTGCAACAAGGAAATACAATCTATCAAAGAGCAATTATCATAATTAAATTCCTTGAAATACAAAATAGTGGGTTTATTATCATCTAACATTTCATTCTCTTCAATCCCATTTTTATCAATTTTAGCATCAAGATCTAAAAACTCCGAATTTTTGGAACGCCTTCTAGGTAAAGGTGGATCATATTCAGTCCCATCATTATCAAGATTCATATTGCAAAACAAAGATTTAATAGGGGACACATCAATAACTTTTAGATCATCATCTTTATTTTCATAGAAATCCGGTTTAGCGGCCATCTTATTAACTAAGGTAGCCTGCTTATCTGATATTTCAGCTATCAATTTTTCAAGACGAGCAATTTGGGATCTCAAACCATCAAATTCTTTAGACATATCATCGAGCTCTTTATTCATATAACTCATAAAGCCTTTTTGTTCCTTAAGCTCGTTTCTGAAGAAAGTATTATGCTCAAATTGCAAAACCATAAAACTCCTGACGTTGCTTTCAATCTCTTCTAACCTTTTAAGGTGAAGATCACTAAATCTAGGTGGAGCCATCGTGACAAACAAGCAATCCAACACACGAGCAAACAAGAAACGGGCAAAAAGAGGCAAACGGAGAAGAGAGGGCGAATAAAATGGCAAGGGTGAAGTGGGGGAAAGGAAAACAAGAGGCAAATGGCAAACAATGTAATGCGGGAGATAAGGGTTTGTGATGGGTACTTGGTATGTTGACTTTTGCGTAGACCTCCCCTAAGAACGGCGCCGTAAATCCTTCTTGCTACCTTTTGAGCATCATGTTGGTTTTCCCTTGAAGAGGAAAGGGTGATGCAGCTAAGTAGCGTAAGTATTTCCCTCGCTTTTGAGAACCAAGGTATCAATCCGGTAGGAGGGCTATCTTGAGTCCCTCGCACCTACACACAACAAATAAATCCTCGTAACGAACGCGATAAGGGGTTGTCAATCCCTACACGGTCACTTACAGAGTGAGATCTGATAGATATGATAAGATAATCTTTTTGGTATTTTTATGATAAAGAAGCAAGATAAATAAAAGCAAAGTAAAAAAGCAACGGAAATAACTAAGTGTTGGAAGACTAATATGATGAAGATAGACCCGGGGGCCATAGGTTTCACTAGTGGCTTCTCTCAAGAGCATAATTATTTTATGGTGGGTGAGGGAGTCCTGGATTAGGGGGTGTCCGGATGGCCGGACTATGACCTTTGGCCGGACTCCTGGACTATGAACATACAAGATTGAAGACTTCGTCCCGTGTCCGGATGGGACTTTCCTTGGCATGGAAGGCAAGCTTGGCGATACGGATATGTAGATCTCCTCCCATTGTAACCGACTCTATGTAACCCCAACCCTCTCCGGTGTCTATATAAACCGGAGGGTTTTAGTCCGTAGGACGAACAACAATCATACCATAGGCTAGCTTCTAGGGTTTAGCCTCTCGATCTCATGGTAGATCTACTCTTGTACTACCCATATCATCAATATTAATCAAGCAGGAGTAGGGTTTTACGTCCATCGAGAGGGCCCGAACCTGGGTAAAAACATCGTGTCCCTTGTCTCCTGTTACCATCCGCCTAGACGCACAGTTCGAGACCCCCTGCCCGAGATCCACCGGTTTTGACACCGATATTGGTGCTTTCATTGAGAGTTCCTCTGTGTCGTCATCTTTAGGCCCGATGGATCCTCCGATCATCAACAACGATGCGGTCTAGGGTGAGACTTTTCTCCCCGGACAGATCTTCGTATTTAGCGGCTTTGCACTGCGGGCCAATTCGCTAGGCCATCTGGAGCAGATCGAAAGCTACGCCCCTGGCCATCAGGTCAGATTTGGAAGTTTGAACTACACGGCTGACGTCTGCGGAGACTTGATCTTTGATGGGTTCGAGCCACAGCCAAGCGCGCCGCACTGTCACGATGGATATGATCTAGCTCTGCTACCGAACAGTGCCCTGGAGGCCGCACCAGTGTCCGCTCCGACCTCTAGCTTGGAGTCGACTGCGCCAATCGAGGATGGGTGGCTGGACACCGCCTCGGGGGCTGCAATCTCTACGGTGATCGAGCCGAACACCAGCCTTGTCCTTTGCGGAGCTCGTGACTCCAAGGTGCCGGACTTTTCTCCGGACTCCGAACCTTCCGTGCCCCTGCCAATCGAATCCGATTGGGCGCCGATCATGGAGTTCACCGCCGCGGACATCTTTCAGCACTCGCCCTTCGGCGGCATCCTGAATTCACTAAAGTCTCTCTCTTTATCAAAAGAGCCCTGGCTGGATTATGGTCGGCAAGGTTGGGATGCAGACGACAAAGAAATTCAAAGCCCACCCACCACCCACTTTGTAGCCACTGTCGATGATTTAACCGACATGCTCGACTTCGACTCCGAAAACATCGACAGTATGGACGACGATGTAGGAGATTTAACAGAACCAAAGACCTATAGGCCACTGGACAACCACCCCATCTCACGATGTATACATGGTGGATACACCTAAAGGAAACGACGACAAGGAACAAAGGGAAGCAACGAGGGATCGTTCCCTCGAAAAGCAATCAAAGCGGCGGCGTAAGTGCCGCTCCAAACCCCACCTCGACAGAGAAAGCAGCCATACAGACCCAGCCATAGAGCAGGGCGAACCGGACGCATTTAACATTCCATCGAGCAACCGTCCGAACAGGGCAACTTGGATAAACAACCCGTCCCGGCGAAGACAACAGTCCGGACGACCTCACGCCGGACAAGTTCTTTGGAGCAGAAGAACCTCCAAAAGGCTCATCGCCATCACTGGCGTAGATCGAAAAAGCGAAGCGGAAGCTCAAAACAACGGAAGATGCACTCGAATCAGATGGAGCAAAGTACTCAACACCGCAGACAAATACGGGCGATACCGCCACACAAAGAGCTATCCGAAGCGAAAATTACTGCCGGAATTTGATGATGAGGCCTTAGAGCCTCCGCAGTCAAAAAAATAAGGAAGCAACCCGGTCGGACAAACGACCCCATGGCCAACATAGTGCGGCAAAGGATGCGCACACAAGCCGGCACGCGATCCGCACAAGGATTCACATAAAAAAGATGGCCCAGCCAGATCTATCTATGGGCCAAGAAAGCAAGCTCTAGTAAGCAACACAACACATCAAATATCCAAACATTGCGGTACGCCCAGATATAGGGGTGCCGCACACCCCCTATGTTTCACCGATGAGGTGCTGGATCATGAATTTCCAGCGGGATTCAAGCCCGTAAACATAGAGGCATACGACAGAACAACAGACCCCGGAGTCTGGATTTAGGATTACATCCTCCACATACACATGGCTAGAGGAGATGATCTCCATGCCATAAAATACTTACCCCTCAAACTCAAAGGGCCAGCCCGGCATTGGCTTAAAAGCCTTCCCGAAAACACCATTGGAAGTTGGGAAGAGCTCGAGGATGCTTTTCGGGCAAATTTTTAAGGGACCTATGTCCGACCTCCGGATGCAGATGATTTAAGTCATATAACTCAACAATCCTAGAGTCAGCCCGAAACTCTGGAACATATTTCTTACTAAAAGAACCAGATAGTCGATCGTCCGGACGCCAAGCCTTAGCAGCTTTCAAACACAAATGCTCGAGATTTAATGGCTCGCCAGATACCTCGCCAAGAAAAGCCAAGAACAATGGCCGCATTAACAAGCCTCATGACCCGCTTTTGCGAGGAGAGGATAGCTGGTTGGCAAGATGCGCATCAGCGACCCAAGTACATCCGGGTTAGGGATGGAACGGGAAACCGCGACGCAGTAAGGACCAGCGCCGGACCAAGGGAAACAGTCCGAAGAGCACGGCGGTCAACGCCGGATTCAAAAGCTCTCGGCGGAATCAGAAAAAGCTACCCATCAAGGATAACAGGGACGAGCTATCTAACCTAAACAAAATCTTGGACAAGATATGTCAAATCCACAAGACTCCGGGAAGCACGCAAACCATACCCACAGAGATTCTTGGGTCTTCAAGCAATCCGCAAACTCAACGCCGAACACAAGGGCTCGACACACCAAGCGAGGATGACGACGAACCCCACAAGCAGAAAGCACCGAAAAACAAAAGAATTTCCCACAGGAAGTCAAATCAGTAAACTCACTTCACGTGACAAAAGGGAGAAACACAGTGGCGCCCATAGAGATACGCGCCACACGGCCTATCCCAGAGGGGTCCCGCCACTGGCTGTCAAAACCAATCACCTTCGACCATCAGGATTACTCTAGAAGTATCTGGAATGCAGGCTGGACTGCCTTGGTATTAGATCCGATAATTGACGGACTCCACTTTACACAAGTCCTAATGGACGGCGGCAGTGATTTAAACCTGCTATATCAGGACACGATCCGCAAAATGGGGATAGACCCAACAACAATTCGCCATAGCAACGCTTCCTTTCAAGGGGTAACGCCAGGCCCAGATGCCCATTGTACGGGCTCTCTCCTGCTAGAAGTTATGTTCGCTCACCCGAAAACTTCCGCCGCGAAAAGCTAACCTTCCACATCGCCCCATTTACAAGTAGCTATCAAGCACTACTGGGACGCGAAGCTTTCGCCCGCTTTAACGCAATACCACATTATGCATCCCTTATACTTAAAATTCCCGGTCCACGAGGCATCATCTCATTAAAGGGAAATATCGAGTGTTCCTCGAGCACGGAAGATTGTGCGGCTGCCTCAACAGCCACACACTAAACCGGCTTCACTAATCAAAGCACCTAAAGGTCGTTCAGACCCTGGACATGGCTAGACGAGTCCGGCATAAACATACAAGGGCTTACTAGCCGCATACCCCCGTTCAAGGGGCTCCGCGCATGCACAACAAGAGACAATAAAGCTCAATTTTATTCATTTTCCAAATTGTACTTTGTTTATTTAATATAACGTACATTTTCGCACGATCTTTTTCAACTAAAGTTCCTCTCTTTTACAGATGAACACCGTGCTACACCCGTCCAGGATACGGCACAACGGAGACACATGCGCAGACGTGAGGGACCCGTTCAAGGATTCTTTTCAGATTAAGACCCTGCGTAAACCTTTTTTACTTTCTCTTGTTGATACACATCCCCCGGTTTCTTGCTATAATCGAGGTGGAGGCTGGCGTCTTGGCATTGGCCACGTCAGGATTTTGCACGTACCTGGACACCAGGGGCTTATTACTAAGGGCGTTATTCAGCCTGTTTTCTTAAAGACCGAATACCTTAGGGAGTGTTCGGCATCGCGAGTTTGGCCTTATATGCATCAGCTCCGAATCATGTCTTTGGTCAAATGTTGGGTTTGCCCGGCTCCTGTGTTTTGCTGCCTTATGTTCCGCTCTATCGGCTAAGGCGGCACCAGAGAACTCTGCGATTGTGCCCGGTTCGCCAAAGTAGCACCTCGATGAGAGAGCCAAAAACTGTCTGTCATGATACATCGTGAGACTGGTCAACCACTCGATGACCCACCGGAATCTTTAGGATTCCTCCGCATTAACGAAGGGTCGTTTCCCAGTCAGACACACACGCGCCCCGAATTCGGGCGAGCGCGGTGCCACTAGGGGCTATATAGTAGCCCCACTGTCAAACTCCTATGGCTAAGTGAAAGTGATAAAGCATTATAGTCCGGTTGCCTAGTTCGCTGCGCTATCACCTCCTTTATAGGACCAAGATGTTGGATCAAGTGTGAAAATGCTTTGCGAACACCCCGCATTATATGCGTAATTTGAAGTCAAGACCGCCATCTTTCAAAGTTATATACACATATACATTAATGGCCGCACATGAGGTATTTTAATTCTTGCAGGCACAAGTATAAAAAGCTTTTATATTCCATCGAAACATTGTTTCACAATAATACATGTTACTTAAACATGATATCCTTCGAGCACTGCGTCTCTATTAAACGAGCGCCCTGCAGAACTTCCTGAAAATAGTGCTCGGCAGGTATTCGGCTACCGTCCGAATCTTGGGATGCAACATCGGTGGCCTTCATCTCCGCCCAGTATGTCTTGACACGGGCAAGAGCCATCCGTGCACCCTCTATGCATGCTGACCTCTTCATTGCATTGATATGTGGCACCGCACCAAGGAACTGCTGCACCAAACCAAAATAACTCTTCTGCTCGGGCCTTTCCGGCCACAGATGACTCACGACATCCTTCATGGTGAGTTCGGATAACCTATTCAGCTCTGCCCATTCGGCCAAACGCTCGGTTAATGGAAGTGGGCGCTCTGGATTGTGGAACTGCGACCAAAAATGCTTTTCCACTTCGTGATCCTGTTGATCTCGGAAGTGTTCGGCCGCGTCCGCGGCACTTCCCGCCAAGTCCAGATAAGTATCCGCCGCACTCCACCGCCGGTCCAACTGAGCATACTTAGGATCCCCGAACTTCAACCGCAGCATAAAGGGCTTTCCAGCCGCGATATCTCCGCCCGACGTAGCTCTCGCTTCATGGCTCTCATTGCAGAGCGAGCATCCTTGGCCTCGGTAGTGGCCTTCTCCAGTCCTTTTGTTCCGCTCGATCTTCTTTTCAAGAAGCTTGCAGCGGTCGGCAGCATCCTTCAACTTCACAGCCATCTCGGCCATTTCCTTCCTGCTTCGCAATGAGCAAAGACATGTTCGCTTTCAGCTCTTCGGCCGCCTTTAAGGCAGCCGCATCACTTTTTCTGGCCTGCTCCTTGGCTTGGGCGAGTTCCGCCCGAAGGTTCTCCATGGCAGCGGCACCATCTGCATCAAGCATACGTGTTGTAAGGCACGGGCTTCAAGCCCCCTTACCAGGTGTCCGCGGAGAAATTGCATACCTTGTGACTCGTAAAGCCGCTTGTTGACAAGCGTGATGTCGGCATCCGCCACGTCAAGTTGCCGCTTTAGCTCGGCAAATTCATCAGTCCGGCTAGCCACCGTATTAATTTCGCCACCTACATAGGAAGAGCGACATGTTATACCTGGGATTATGATCCTCGACGCGCTGTCATTTTTGACAACGCACCGAGTCTCAGGGGCTACTATCTATACAGGGCGCATCTTTTATATGCGGAACTGTCAAAAGGTACATCATTTCGCGTACCTCAAAACTCGTCGAAGAACTCCTGACGGCCTCGTGCAACCCGCTCTCCGCGGATGAAATCCTTTCAATCACCGTGCCCATCAATGCACGGTGTTCTTCTGAGATAGACGCTCGCCCGAGCAGATCCTTCAGCTCCTCCGACCGTGCATCGGACGGTGTCGGACTCGTCTGATGGCCTTTTTCGAAGGCCGGACACGGAGGGCTTTGGGGAGCCATACGTCTCCTTTCCGGCCCTGCCGGATTCGGAGAAACCCTCCGTGACAACACCTCAGGGTCGCCCGCCTCGCAAGGCGGTACGGCAGGGGGAGGCGTTCCGCTCTCCATCATCTCCGGACGAAGATCCCCTGAAGATGAGCTCGGCTGAGAAGGGCTGAGATCCGAACTACAAGGTAAAAATTCAGTTATCTTTCTCGTGAATAGAATAGGGATGTCTCTTATTTTAAAACTCCCTCTCTACTTACGGCTCATTTGGAGGGCTGATCCCTTGAGGGCACAAGGCACCGAGGCACCTCCCGCGAGGACCCTTTGACGAAGATTTCTTCCCCCGCTTTGAGACCATGGTCTCCGGGTCTTCAGAGGCGGTCCTCTTCTTTCCCTGGATGGAGGGATTCTCGATTCCTCCTTTCCTGACAGCCTCCTTCGAGGAGGCGGTAGCTTCCTTGTTCCCCCCTTCGCCTTCTTCCAAAGGCGCAACCTCCAGCATCCTGGTTAACACGGGATTCGGCGTGGTCTCGGGGAGGGGGGTCGGACACCTGATTAGCTTTGCTTTCGCTATCCACTCATGTTTAAGGACAGCTCTTTTAAGGGCAATTTTATGATGAATATACGGATAGCGTCTCCGGGTACAGGGCTACTTACTTGAGTATTCGGGCGATTGCAGCTCAGACCTGCGTCCTCGGTCAAGTCCGGACACATTGCTTGTGATCCGAAGAACAATTTGTACATCTCAATGGGCGGCGCGCCCGTAAAGTGTTGGAGAGCTCGTGGTCCCTCCGGATTAAACTCCCACAGGCGGAGGGGGCGGCGTTTGCAATGCAAAGTGCGGCGAATCAACATGACCTGCGTCACTATGGCCAGATTGATGTCTCTTTCCAGGAGATCTTGAATGCGGCCCTGCAACAAGGGCACGTCCTTGGACGGCCCCCAGTCAAGCCCTTTATTGACCCATGACGCCACCAGCGGGGAGGACCCAGAGAAAGGCAGGTGGCGCCACCCACTTGGTGCCCACAGGAGCTGTGATATAAAACCACTCTCGTTGCCATAAGCTGAACTCCTCTTGAAAAGAGCCCTCGGGCCACGGAGCGTCAACATTCTTGCTTATAACAGCCCCTCGACACTCCGCTTGCTGTCCCTTGATCATCTTCGGCTCCACTTTGAAGGTCTTAAGCCACAATCCGAAGTGAGGGGTAATGTGGAGGAAGGCTTCGCACACGACAATGAATGATGAGATGTGGAAGATGGACTCCGGATCCAAGTCGTGAAATTCCAACCCATAATAAAACATGAGCCCCCTCACGAAGGGGTCCGTCGGGAAGCCTAGCCCCGAAGGAAGTGGGACGCGAACACCACGCCTCACCGGGCTTGGGAGTGGGAATAACCTGCCCTTGAGCAGGCAGCCTATGCGAAATTTCACCGTTAAATACCTGGCATCTCTTAGCTTTAGCACGTCTTCTTCCGTAACGGAGGAAGGCATCCACCGGCCTTGAAGGTCGGAGCCGGACATCATCAAAGGTCCGAAGCGCCTAAATCTGGAGCTTTGGGTGTTGGAACTCGAGGCGAGGGGCGGATTCGATTGAGATTGAAAGAAAGGAGTAGAGCCTTGGTCTTTTTATAAAGAGGTTGAATACCAAGAGCCCTCCCCGTGACTGTTTGGGACTCGCCTTCAATAGAGGAGACGTGCCAACGGGCATGATTGAGTTACCCACGCCCGTATTGATGAGAATCCCGGAATAAGGGGACATGATCTCTGCTTTGACAAGACATGCCAAGGAAACCGCCTCGCTAAACGCTACCGAGGTGGGACAAGAAAACGATTCGAATAAAGGCTTGGCCATGGTGTGATGTCACGCTGCGAAATACGTCAGCAGATTGGATTTGTGTAAATATTATTCTCTCTATGGTGGTATGTGGAAATTATTTTGCAGAGCTGGACACTATCCTTGTGTTCAAATCTTTTATGAAGTATTCGGAGGAGGAACCCGCCTTGCAATGCCAAAGACAATCTGTGTGCCAGACTCATCGTCATTGAAGCCTGGTTCAGGGGCTACTGAGGGAGTCCTGGATTAGGGGGTGTCCGGATGGCCGGACTATGACCTTTGGCCGGACTCCTGGACTATGAAGATACAAGATTGAAGACTTCGTCCCGTGTCCGGATGGGACTTTCCTTGGCGTGGAAGGCAAGCTTGGTGATACGGATATGTAGATCTCCTCCCATTGTAACCGACTCTATGTAACCCTAACCCTCTCCGATGTCTATATAAACCGGAGGGTTTTAGTCCGTAGGGACTAACAACAATCATACCATAGGCTAGCTTCTAGGGTTTAGCCTCTCGATCTCGTGGTAGATCTACTCTTGTACTACCCATATCATCAATATTAATCAAGCAGGAGTAGGGTTTTACCTCCATCGAGAGGGCCCGAAGCTGGGCAAAAACATCGTGTCCCTTGTCTCCTGTTACCATCCGCCTAGACGCACAGTTTGGGACCCCCTACCCGAGATCCGCCGGTCTTGACACCGACAGTGGGTGAACAAATTACTGTTGAGCAATTGACAGAATTGAGCATAGTTATGAGAATATCTAGGTATGATCATGTATATAGTTATGACGTCCGAGACAAGTAGACCGACTCCTGCCTGCATCTACTACTATTACTCCACACATCGACCGCTATCCAGGATGCATATAGAGTATTAAGTTCATATGAACAGAGTAACGCCTTAAGCAAGATGACATGATGTAGAGGGATAAATTCATGCAATATGATAAAAAACCCATCTTGTTATCCTCGATGGCAACAATACAATACGTGCCTTGCTGCCCCTACTATCACTGGGAAAGGACACCGCAAGATTGAACCCAAAGCTAAGCACTTCTTCCATTGCAAGCAAAACCAATCTAGTAGGCCAAACCAAACTGATAATTCAAAGAGACTTGCAAAGATAACCAATCATACATAAAAGAATTTAGAACATTCAAATATTGTTCATAGATAATCTTGACCATAAACCCACAATTCATCGGTCTCAACAAACACACCGCAAAAGAAGATTATATCGAATAGATCTCCACGAGAGAGGGGGAGAACATTGTATTGAGATCCAAAAAGAGAGAAGAAGCCATCTAGCTAATAACTATGGACCCGAAGGTCTGAAGTAAACTACTCACACTTCATCGGAGAGGCTATGGTGTTGATGTAGAAGCCCTCCGTGATCGATGCCCCTTACGGCGGAGCTCCGGAACAGGCCCCAAGATGGGATCTCGTGGGTACAGAAAGTTGCGGCGGTGGAATTAGGTTTTTGGCTCTGTATCTAATCGTTTGGGGGTACGTAGGTATATATAGGAGGAAGAAGTACGTCGGTGGAGCAACAGGGGGCCCATGAGGGTGGAGGGCACGCCTGGGGGGGGGGGGTAGGCGTGCCCCCCTACCTCGTGGCTTCCCTATTGGTTGCTTGACGTAGGTTCCAAGTCTCCTGGATCATGTTCGTTCCAAAAATCACGTTCCCGAAGGTCTCATTCCGTTTGGACTCCGTTTGATATTCTTTTTCTGCGAAACTCTGAAATCGGCAAAAAACAACAATTCTGGGTTGGGCCTCTGGTTAAGAGGTTAGTCCCAAAAATAATATAAAAGTGAATAATAAAGCCCAATAATGTCCAAAACAGAAGATAATATAGCATGGAGCAATAAAAAATTATAGATACGTTGGAGACGTATCACCTGGCCTTGAAAACTCTAGCAGAAAACAACTCGAAACAAGAACATGAGATATTTGTGTGGTACGGTGGTCAAAACCTTCGAGAGATTATATAATGAATTTTTACCGACCAAAAGAAGTATTCTGCAAGAAAACGGAGTCCGGAGGGCACACGAGGTGGCCCCAGGGTCGGGGGGCGCGCCTTCCACCCTTGTGGTGGCCTCGTGTCTCTTTCGGACTACTTTTAGTTTTCCTAATTTTTTAAATATACCAAAAAAGAGAAAAATTATCATTGGAAACGTTTTGGAGTCGGTTTACTTATTGTACCACATACCTAATCCTTTTAGGAGTCTAAAATGTTCTGGAAAGTGTCCCTTATGTACTCCTCCGGGGTTACGGTATCAATTATATTGGTCTGAACATTTATGGGAGTACCTGAGATATAATGTTTGAGTCTTTGACCGTTTACCACCTTCGGATTTTTACCTTCGGTGTTGTGAAACTAGGTGGTATAAATTTAGCAACAATATAATTCGCATAGTCAGCATACCATGGAGTATTATCAGAAGCATTAATGACATTTAGTTGCTCATCGGGAAAGCTATCATCAATAGGCAATGGGTCATCAAGAACATTCTCTAACCTAGACAAGTTGTTTGCAACGCGGTTCTCAGCTCCCTTTCTATCAATAATATGCAAATCAAATTCTTGTAGCAAGAGAACCCATCTAATAAGTCTAGGTTTAACATCTTTCTTTTCCATAAGATATTTAATAGCAGCATGATCAATGTGAACAGTTACTTTGGAGTCAACAATATAAGGTTTGAACTTATCTCATGCAAATACAACTGCTAAAAATTCTTTTTCAGTGGTAGCATAATTTCTCTAGGCACTGTCTAGAGTTTTACTAGCATACTGAATAACATTTAATTTCTTATCAACTCTTTGTCCTAGAACATCACCAACAACATAATCACTAGCATCACACATAATTTCAAAGGGTAAATTCTAATCAGGTGGCTGAACAATAGGTGCAGTAATCAAGGCTTTCTTAAGTATTTCAAATGCTTCTACACAATCATCATAAAAAACAAAAGGAATATCTTTTTGCAAGAGATAGTGAGAGGCCTAGAAATTTTAGAGAAGTCTTTAATAAACCTCCTATAGAAACCAGCATGACCAAGGAAACTTTTTATGACTTTGATATCTTTAGACACAGCATCTTTTCAATAGCATCCACTTTAGCTTTATCAACTTCAATACCTCTTTCAAAAAATTTATGCCCCAAGACAATACCTTAATTAACCATAAATTGGCACTTCTCCCAATTCAATACAAGATTAGTTTCTTCACATCTCTGCAAAACTCGATCAAGGTTGCTTAAGCAATCATCAGAAGAAGTTCCATAAACGGAGAAATCATCCATGAAAACCTCAACAACCTTTTCACAAAAGTCAGATAATATAGCAGTCATACATCTTTGAAAGGTAGCAGGTGCATTGCATAAACCAAAAGGCATACGTCTATAAGCAAAGGTACCGAAAGGGCAAGAAAAGTGGTTTTCTCTTGATCCTCTTTTGACATAGGTATTTGAGAGAAACCAGAATAACCATCTAGAAAGCAAAAATGTGTATGTTTGGATAATCTTTCTAGCATTTGATCAATAAAATGTAGAGGGTAATGATCTTTTCTAGTAGCTTTATTTAATTTGCATAAATCAATTACCATTCTATAACCTGTAACAATTCTTTGAGGAATCAATTCATTCTTATCATTGGGAACAACAGTAATACCTCCTTTCTTAGGGACACAATGGACAGGACTTACCCATTGACTATCAGCAATAGGATAAATTATACCTGCCTGTAGAAGCTTTAGTATTTCATTCCTTACTACTTCTTTCATCTTCGGATTTAACCATCGTTGATGATCAAAAACTGGTTTAGCATCTTTCTCCAATTTAATTTGTGCTGACATAGAGTGAGACTAATGCCCTTAAGATCACCAAGAGTATATCCAATAGCAGCACAATGCTTCTTCAGGTTTCTCAATAATTTCTTTTCTTCACGCTCTGAAAGGTTAGCACTAATAATAACATGGTATATCTTCTTTTCATCAAGATAATCATATTTCAGAGTATTAGGTAATGGTTTAAGCTCAAACACGGAATCACCCTTGGGTGGAGGAGGATCTCCAAGGATTTCAATAGGTAAATTGTGTTTCAAAATAGGTCTCTGATTGAAGAATACTTCATCTATTTCCCTTCTTTCATTCATAAACATATCATTTTCATGGTCTAGCAAATATTGTTCTTAAGGATCATTAGAAGGCACGACAATAGAAGTAAGACCAATAATTTCATCCTTACAATGCAATTCTTTATCACGGGGTTGTCTACGAAATTTAGAGAAATTAAAATCATGAGACATATCTCCTAAACCAATAGTAACAATATCTATCTCGCAGTCTATCTTAGCACTAATAGTATTCAAGAAAGGTCTACCAAATATAATGGGACAAAAATTATCTTGTGGGGAACCAAGAACAAGAAAATCAGTGGGATATTTAATTTTCCCACACAAGACTTCAACATCTCTGACAATCCCAATTGGTGATATAGTATCTCTATTAGCAAGCTTAATAGTAACATCAATTTCTTCTATCTCAGTAGGTGCAATATCATTCATAATTTCTTTATATAATGTGTATGAAATTGCACTTACACTAGCACCCACATCACATAACCCATGATAACAATGATCTCCTATTTTAACAGAAACAACAGACATGCCAACAACATGTCTATGTTTACCTTTCATATTGGGTTTGGCAATTCTAGCAGCTTCATCACAGAAATAAATAACATGCCCATCAATATTATCAACCAAGAGATCTTTAACCATAGCAATACTAGGTTCAACTTTAATTTGCTCAGAGGGTGTATGTGTTTTAGTATTACTTTTACGAACCACAATTGAAGCTTTAGCATGATCCTTTATTCTAACAGGGAATGGTGGTTTCTCAAGATAAGCAATAGGAATAATAGGATCAACATTATACATAATAATTTCTTCAACAACTTTAATGGGTTCAGCTACTTTAACTTCAATGGGAGGATGATATTTTAAACCACTTATCCTTAGGGAGATCAACATGAGTAGCAAATGATTCATATAAAGAAGCTACTACCTTTAGCGCTAAAATCATGAAAAGCATCGGTATACATGAAAGATTTAACACAATCAAACTTAAGGTTTATACCTGACTCCTTACCTTCTTCGAGATCCCAATCTTCAGAGTTGCGCTTAATTCTTTCCAATAAATCCCATTTGAAATCAATATCCTTCTTCATATAGGAACCAGTACAAGAAGTATCGAGCATGGATCGATCATTATGAGAAAGCCGAGCATAAATTTTTTGAATAATAATTTCTCTTGAGAGCTCATGATTGGGGCATGAATATAACATTGACTTAAGCCTCCCCCAAGCTTGAGCGATACTTTCTCCTTCAAGAGGCAAAAAATTATATATATAATTCCGATCACGATGAACCAGATGCATAGGATAAAACTTCTGATGAAATTCCAATTTCAATCGGTTGTAGTCCCATGATCCAATATCATCCAATAGCATATACCATGTCAATGCCTTTCCCTTCAAAGATAAAGGGAAGACATTCTTCTTAACAACATCCTCGGGCATACCTGCAAGCTTAAATAATCCACAAACTTTATCCACATAGATTAGGTGCATATCAGGATGTAATGTTCCATCACCTACATAAGGATTAGCTAACAGTTTCTCTATTATACCCAAAGGAATTTCATAATAAATATTTTCAGTAGGTGAAGTAGGTTGAGGAGTAGCTAATTGTTGGTCAAGGTGAAGATACCTCGAACAAACCCCTCAAAGGATTACTTTCCATAGTAACAAGTGACAGTAAATTTCAGCACACTATATAAATGTTTCCTTACCAAATTCCACTTACCAAAGGCGCTTCACTCCCCGGCAAAGGCGCCGGAAAAGAGTCTTGATGACCCACAAGTATAGGGATCTATCGTAGTCCTTTCGAAAAGTAAGAGTGTCGAACCCAACGAGGAGCAGAAGGAAATGACAAGTGGTTTTCAGCAAGGTATTCTCTGCAAGCACTGAAATTATCGGTAACAGATAGTTGTATGATGAGATAATTCGTAATGGGTAATGAGTAACAAAAGTAAACAAGGTGCATCAAGGTGGCCCAATCCTTTTTGTAGCAAAGGACAAGCCTGGACGAACTCTTATATAAAGCAAAGCACTCCCGAGGACACATGGGAATTGTTGTCAAGTTAGTTTTCATCATGCTCATATGATTCGTGTTCGTTACTTTGATAATTTGATATGTGGGTGGACCGGTGCTTGGGTGCTGCCCTTCCTTGGATAAGCCTCCCACTTATGATTAACCCCTCTCGCAAGCATCCACAACTATGAAAGAAGAATTAAGGTAAACCTAACCATAGCATGAAACATATGGATCCAAATCAGTCCCTTACGAAGCAACGCATAAACTAGGGTTTAAGCTTCTGTCAAGCTCTAGCAACCCATCATCTACTTATTACTTCCCAATGCCTTCCCCTAGGCCCAAATAATGGTGAAGTGTCATGTAGTCGATGTTCACATAACACCACTAGAGGAGAGCCAACATACATCTCATCAAAATATTGAACGAATACCAAATTCACATGATTACTTATAACAAGACTTCTCCCATGTCCTCAGGAACAAATGTAACTACTCACAAAGCATATTCATAATCATAATCAGAGGAGTATTAATTATCATTAAGGATCTGAACATATGATCTTCCACCGAATAAACCAACTAGCATCAACTACAAGGAGTAATCAACACTACTAGTGAAAGAACATGCGGTGCCCCCATGTTTGGTTTTGGTAATTGATGACAATCTCTATGGACTAATGGTTGCCTTGAGTTTATTTGAAGGTTTTGTCCATAGGCTTTTCTTGGAGTACATGTGTTGGTTTCAAGGAGAGTTTGTGTCGACCAAGGTGCTATTCAAGGAATTATCCAAAGATTGGTCATTTGAGAGTTGAGCTTATTGTAAGCATGTCTTGAAGAAGAAGATTGTTTGATCATTCATGATTACCTTCAAGACATCATCCAAATGAAGAGAGTTGGAAAGAATCAAGGTTGATCAAGACTAAGTCAAGAGTGAATCAAGTTGATCAACACACAAAGCGTACAAGATGTACAGAGGGATCAAGTGATCCCATGGTATGGTAAGCATTGTCCATTACGCTTTGTGTACTAACCCATGGTCTTCGTGAGAGTTCTTTGTGGGGTTAGGTTGCGGTTTGCAAGTTCAAGTGAAGCATCACGAAGAGATCAAATGCTTGAAGCTTGCCGTCCATTTGGTGACAATGGACTTGTGAAGATGTGCGGAAGAGTGGCTCACCCATAGTGGAGTATGGGGGAGCAATCAACTAGTCTTCTTCGAGCCAACGCATCAAGAAAGGTGGTCCAACTTGAGGGAGTCAAGATCGCCATCGTCTAGCTCAAGTGGACCATGTGCAAGGCAAAGGTTTGCCCTTGATAGGTTTTCTATTTTACCGGTCTCATGATGGTAGTTGGGAGACCGGGTTATAGGATCGATTGCCGTACTATCAAGGGGGGCTCTCGATGAGTAGCTTGATCGTATCATTCGTAGAGAGCTCAAACCATTGCATCCTTGCATCATCTTTTTGGGTTCTTGTTTGGTTCTTCTCCTTGTGAGATTTGGAGCTTATGGTCATTTTTATGACAAGCTCGAGCTCATCGAAAACGGAGTTCACTTGCATCTTCTATGATGTTTTCGATGTTGGAGGATATGCCGTTTCTTCTCTGTTGGAGGTTTCACTCCTTTGCTGTTTCGATGCTACTCGTTGTCTTGTTTCCAACAAGCTTGAGTTTGCTCAATTCGGAGCTCATTTGTAGAAGTTATGGCAGTTCTGGTTTTATTGTTTCCCTCTGTTGTCTTCTCTCAAAAATGAAGGACTCCTAGTGTTGCTAATCTGGAGCATGCGGTAGTATCGCTCTCCGGAGCGGTAGTACCGCAGGCCCTCTTGATAAGTACCGCAGTCCACCGCGGTAGTATCTGCAGTGCTCACGTAGTACCGCTCTGTGGGAGCGGTAGTACCGCGGCCTCGTGCCAGCGCAACTACTCGGCGGTAGTAGGGCGGATGTAATTTTTACATCCGTGCCCTCTGGTAGAACCGTGCCCTTGGTAGCGGTAGTACCGTGGCTCGCCAGGCTTAGCAGATGAGCGGAAGTAGGCGGATGTAATTTTTACATCCGCGCCTCTGTGGTAGTACCGCTCTTCGTGTGCGGTAGTACCGTGCGGATTTTGCGCAGGTCCTCCTCGGCGGAAGTAGGTACGTAAGTAATTTTTACTCGTGCTTTCTTCTTGGCTAGTGCTGCCGCCTTACGGTAGTACCGTGGCATGCAGTAGTACCGCTCGGCCCGTTCTACTGCTCGTTGCCACTGCAACAGCCTTCATCTCGGCGATCTTTGCACTTGCGGTAGTACCGCAACCTGCAGCGGTAGTACCACGGCCGACCGCGGTAGTACCACAGCTCCGTGCGGTAGTACCACAGCTCCGTGCGGTAGTACCACATCGTGCGGGCTGAGTGAGGGGATAACGGTTGGTTTTTCTCCCCACCTATAAAAGGGGGTCTTCTTCCCCCTTGAGACCTAATCTTTGAGCTCGCGTTCTTCCCCCATTGTTGACCTTCTTCGAGCTTGCTATCTCTCAATCCCTCCAATGATTCTTGCTAGTTCTTGAGGGAAAAGAGAGGAGATCTAGATCCACGTTTCCACCAATCACTTTCTCCTCTTAGTGAAGGGAACCCCTTGGATCTAGATCTTGGAGTTCTTCGTGTTCTTCTTTCGATCTTCCTCTCATTTTCCTCCCTAGCATTAGTTGCTTTGGTGGGATTTGGGAGAGAAGGACTTGGGCACTCCGTGTGCCCTTGCCATTGCATTTGGTGCATCGGTTTGAGTTCTCCACGGTGATACGTGGAAGTTACAAGTTGAGAATCTTACTACTCTTGGGTGCTTGGTGCCCTTGAGCTTGTTCCTCTTGGGTGCTTGGGCGCCCTAGACGGTTGGTGGTGTTCGGAGCTCAATTATTGTGGTGTAAAGCTCCGGGCAAGCGTCGGGGTCTCCAATTAGGTTGTGGAGATCGCCCCGAGCAATTTGACGGGTACCGGTGACCGCCCCAAGGGTTGCCAAAGTGTACGGGTTCGGTGACCGCCCCCAAGGGTTGCCATTTGTATGGGTTCGGTGACCGCCCTCAAGGGTCCCTTAGTGGAATCACGGCATCTTGCATTGTGCGAGGGCGTGAGGAGATTACGGTGGCCCTAGTGGCTTCTTGGGGAGCATTGTGCCTCCACACCGCTCCAAACGGAGATTAGCATCCGCAAGGGTGTGAACTTCGGGATACATCGTCATCTCCGCGTGCCTCGGTTATCTCTTACCCGAGCCCTTTATTTATGCACTTTACTTTGTGATAGCCATATTGTTTCTTGTCATATATCTTGCTATCACCTAAGTAGTTTTTCTTGCTTAGCATAAGTTGTTGGTGCACATAGGTGAGCCTAGTTGTTGTAGGTTTTGTGCTTGACAAATTAACCGCTAGGTTTATTCCGCATTTGTTCAAGCCTCAACCGTAATTATTTTAAAGCGCCTATTCATCCCCCCTCTAGGCGACATCCACGATCTTTCAACTAGCAACCCATAGGTACCAACCTGAGGTTTTGGGACCAAGATCGAATACAAGAGATGAACTAGGGTTTGAGAGGAGATGGTGCTGGTGAAGATGCTGATGGAGATTGACCCCCTCTCGATGAGCGGATCGATGGTGATGACGATGGCGATGGTTTCCCCCTCCCGGAGGGATGTTTCCCCGACAAAACAGCTCCGTCGGAGCCCTAGATTGGTTCTGCCCAGGTTCCGCCTCGAGACGGCGACGCTTCGTCCTGAAAGCTTCTTCCTTATTTTTTCCAGGGTAAAATACACCATATAGCCAAAGATGGGCACCAGAGGCCTGCCAGGGGGCCCACAAGATCGGGGCGCGTGCCCAGGGGACTAGGGCGTTCCCTCCACCCTTGTGGCTAGCTGGTGGCCCCCCTCTGGTTCTTTCTTCACCCAAATTTTTTATATATTCCAAAAATAATCTCCGTGAAGTTTCAGGACTTTTGGAGTTGTGCAGAATAGGTCTCTAATATTTGCTCCTTTTCCAGTCCAGAATTCCAGCTGCCGGCATTCTCCCTCTTCATGTAAACCTTATAAAATAAGAGAGAATAGGCATAAGTATTGTGATATAATGTGTAATAACAGCCCATAATGCAATAAATATCAATATAAAAGCATGATGCAAAATGGACGTATCAGCGTGCGCCGGTCACCCGATGGCTTGAGGGAAGAGTACAACAGGGGATGGGGAGGCAACGTGCGCGGGGCACTCGGTGAGGGCATTACGACAAGAATGAAGGGTTACATGTTGTGGAACGTAGTAATTTCAAAAAAATTCCTACGCACACGCAAGGTCACGGTGATGCATAGCAACGAGAGGGGAGAGTGTTGTCCACGTACCCACATAGACCGTAAGCGGAAGCGTTATGACAACGCGGTTGATGTAGTCGTACGTCTTCACGATCGACCGATCCTAGCGCCGAAGGTACGGCACCTCCGCGATCTGCACACATTCGGCTCGGTGACGTCCCACGAACTCACGATCCATCAGAGTGTCGGGGAAGAGCTTCGTCAGCACGACGGCGTGATGACGGTGATGATGAAGCTACCGGCGCATGGCTTCGCCTAAGCACTACGACGATATGACCGAGGTGGATTATGGTGGAGGGGGGCACCGCGCACGGCTAAGAGATCAATGATCAACTTGTGTGTCTATGGGGTGCCCCCTCCCCCGTATATAAAGGAGTGGAGGAGGGGGAGGGGGCCGGCCTCCTAGGCGTGCCCCAAGGGGATTCCTACTCCCACGGGGAGTAGGATTCCCCCCTTCCCTAGTTGGATTAGGAGAGAAGGAAGGGGGAGGAAGGAGGAAGGAAAGGGGGGAGGGCGACTGGCACGCCCAATATGCGACCCTATCCAAAAGGAACTCGACGGTCCCACCAAGGATAGACCCGCATATTGAAACACTTTTGCAAGGTGGATATCATTACATCAACATTACATAATACATAGGGATACATACATAAGGCACGAATGCCACAAGAATACATCAACATCATGTACAAGATCAACATCCGACTACGGATGAAACATAAACAAACTCAAACGACATCCACCTCGCTAGCCCAGTCAGCCGACCGAACCTATCCCCGATCGAAGAAGCGTAAGAAGAACTCAACGCAAGCAAGCATCGCTCTCGCGTCATGATCATCGCACAACCTGTACCTGCAAGAATCGGTGTTGTAGTAAACTGTGAGCCACGAGGACTCAAAGAATCCCATTACCATGGGTATCAAGACTAGCAAAGCTCAAAAGGTAAGGAAGGGGGGGTAAAGTGGTGAGGTTGCAACAGCGACTAAGCATATATGGTGGCTAACATACGCAAATGAGAGCGAGAAGAGAAACAAAGGAACGGTCGACAACCAGTAATGATCAAGAAGTGATCCTGAACTCCTACTTACGTCAAACATAACCCGTAAACCGTGTTCTCCTCTCGATCAACCCCGAAAAGAGACACTCACGGTTACGCATACACGGTTGGTGTATTTTAGAAGAGTTTGCTTCAAGTTTACTACAACCGGATATCAACAAATTCCCATCTCGCCACATAACCGCTGGCACAGCTCTCGAAAGTTTATACCTGCAGGGTGTCCCAACTTAGCCCATGATAAGCTCTCGCGATCAACGAAGGATATTCCTTCTCCCCGAAGACCCGATCAGTCTCGGAATCCCGGCTACAAGACATTTCGACAAAGAATAAAACAAGACCAGCAAAGCCGCCTTGGATGTGCCGACAAATCTGATAGGAGCTGCAAATATCTCGGTCTCGGGGCACACCGGATAGGTCAAGATACGAGTAAAACCAGCCCTCGAGTTGCCCGTGGTGGCCCCTTGATCTTCCGCTTTGACCAACACTTGAAGGAGCACCGCCCGGGGGCTAAAATAAAGATGACCCTTGGGCTCCGAAACCCAAGGGAAAAAGGGCATAGGTGAGGCAAATGGTAAAACCAATGTTGGGCCTTCTTTGGAGGAGTCTTATTCAAAGCGAACCGTCAAGGGGTCCCATAAATCACCCGACCGCGTTAGGGACGCAAAATCCGGGAACATAATACCGATATGGCGGAAACTAGGCGGCAAGAGTGGAACAAAACACCAGGCATAAGGCCGAGCCTTCCACCCTTTACCAAGTATATAGATGCATTAATAAAACAATAGATATTGTGATATCCCAACAAGTAAACATGTTCCAACAAGGAACAACATCTCCATGTTCCAACAAGGAACAAACTTCATCTTCACCTGCAACTAACAACGCTATAAGAGGGGCTGAGCAAAGCGGTAACATAGCCAAACAACGGTTTGCTAGGAAGGGTGCAAAAGGTTAGAGGCTGACATGCAATTTGGGAGGCTTGAGGAACAAGTGATAGGTAGCGCAGCATAGCGATAGAACGAAACAACTAGCATAGCAATGATAGTAGTGAGATCCAGGGTGGCGGTCATCTTGCCTGAAATCCCGCAAGGGAGAAGAACGAATCCATGAAGAAGACGAACGGATGAAGCCGAACCAAGCGTAGACGAACGAATCCTCACGATCGCAACGAAACAGGAACTAATAAGAAGAAGCACACAACATAGTAAACACACCACACATAGACAAGACATGATGCACAACCAAGCATGATGCATGACAAGACTACATGAAGCTACTCATGGCAAGAGATGATGCAAAACAAGAACAACACATCAAGGCAAGTTTAAATGAGGCCTAAACAACATAAAACAATTCCGGTAAGTCCTCATATGCAAATTTCGAAATTGGTCCAGATCTGAATAAACCTTATGTTCAATTTGTTAAACAGCAAGTTAAGATGCACCACGATGATCTACACGAAATTCTAGTCAAGTTACCTATAAAGTTCATTAGATTCGGAGCTACGGCCTAGAAGATATGAGCAAAACAAGTTAAGCATGGCATTGATGCAAAATGCACCCAAACATCAAGAAAACACATCAAAACAAGGATGCAACATGATAATATGAAACTACATGCAATTCTAAGGAAGTTCCATATAGAGCACACTCAAAACGGAGCAACGGTTCAACACACACCATATACAAGTCATGACAACAATCTGTCCAAAACAGCAAGTAGGCATCTTGCGAGCATCAAAACAATATGCTACAGCACCTCAATATGAAAACACAAGGCATGGGCATGATGTACAGGTAAAGCATGATAAAACATGAACACTGAGCTATCTCCAGAAATCACTAGAACATGCTCAAAAACACATGGCAAGATTGCAAATAATAACAGTTTCAGACTTAGCAGAAATAACATCAGGTTGCAATGTTTAGAGCTATCAAACAACATGCTACAGGAACTTATCATGGCCAACAAAGGCATGGCATGATACTACTAAATGCATAGAACAAAAGTCCTTTACTGACCAAGAGCCAAAAAGGATCAGAAAATATGATGGCACACATGTAAACATGGCAAGTTATATTATAGATTCATACATGGCAGGAACAACAATAAGTAGGCATGTTGGTGAGCTTGAACCACTCACCACAGAGCAATACATGGCATGGCAAGGCAACTCACAGTAAGAAGACATGTTGATGAAGCTAAGCATGGCAATGGAAAGTTCATAGAGTGCATGGATCACTAACAACAACCTTGGCAAAATTGAATAACATGTAAACTTTCTGCAAGGAAACATTTTATAGCAAAAGTAGAGCTCGATTGACTCAAGCTATGGCACTCCATAATTGCAAACAAGGGAATGGATGGATAGAGCAAGACATGTATAACAAAACATCCTTACTGAAGTATCTCAAAATAAGCATGGATCTCTCGCTAGCATCAAGTTAACATGGCAACAAAATATAACAGAATCTGCCAGGAAAACAGCAACAGCAAGTACCCTACTTAACAAGCTTGATGCACTCACTACACAACTCACAAAAAATACATGTCAAGCACCCCTGGAAAGATGGCATGGCGTATGACAAAACACATGTAGGACTCAAGTTCATAGGGTGCACACATCAATCATGGCAAAAATGACAAAAGTACATGTTCTGATAAGAATCTGAAACTAACATCACATAGCACTCTTCTAACAGCATTTCGGGCATCAAGATGAGCTCAAATGAAAATGATGCAATGAGATGAAATGATCTACTCTTCGAGACGAACCATTTGACATATTACACGCACGAAACGGAGCTACAGATGCAGAGTTATGATGCGATGAAAATCCATGGAAATATTAGCAGATTCGTGGATCTGGGGAAGCGGAGGAAGTCAACCTCGTCGCGGATCTCGAGGATGGTCATGGATCTGGCCGAGCTCGCCGGAGGGGTCGGAGGAGGCGGCCGAGGGTCGGCGAGGTGGCCCCGGGACCGGATCCAGCCGGATCCGGCCGGGCGCGCGAGGCGTCTGAGGCCGGGCGAGGAGGCGGCCATGGCGGCGGGCGGCGCAAGACTGGCCAAGGGAACGGCGCCCGGCGAGGCGGCGTTCCGGCGAGGGGCCGGTGGCCGGGCGGCGCGCCATCGGGCCGAGGCACGGGCGCGGCGAGGGCGGAGGGCGAGGCGAAGCCTCGTGGCCGAGACCAAGGCGGCGGCAGACGGCGGCGGGAGCGGCCGGGCGCCGGGCGTGGACGGGTTGCGAGGCGGGCCCGAAGGGCCGGGCGGCGGCGCTGGGCGCCGGGCCACGCGGCGCGCCCGATTGGCGCGGACGGGCGGGCTGATTTGAACGGACATGTCCGGCCGTCGGCGGACATGTCCGGCGGCTCGGAGGGGAATTTTTAGGGTTTCAGGGGGAATGATCCGCGAATTTCGAGGGAGGGGCTATATATATAGGTAGAGGGAGCTAGGAGAGTCCAAATGAGGTGCGGTTTTCGCCCACACGATCGTGATCGAACGACCGAGAGCATGGAGGGGAGTTTGCTGGGTTTTGGGCCACTTTGAAGGGGTGTTGGGCTGCATCTCAAAGAGGGCTTTACGGCTACCGGTTAACCGTTGGAGTATCAAACGACCTCCAAATGATCCGAAACTTGACAGGCGGTCTACCGGTGCTATACCAAGGCCACTTGACAAACCTCGGGCCATTCCGAGAAATTTTAGCACCCGCACACGAAAAGAGGCAAAAGGGGGCGCCGGGAGACATAGGAGTGCCGGATTGCAAAACGGACAACGGGGAAAATGCTCGGATGCATGAGACGAACACGTATGCACAATGAGATGCACATGATGACATGATATGAAATGCAGATGATGACATGGCAAAGTGCAACACGCAAGCAAATGACATGGCAAAGACGGCGAATAACTGACACCTGGCGCATCGAATCCGGGGCGTTACAGCGACCCCCTTCCCAATTCGGATTGGGCTGGGGGGTAGGGAGGCGCCCCCTCCTTTGCTCGCTTCTCCCTCTCCCACTATGGCCCAATAAGGCCCATATACCTCCCGGGGGATTCCGGTAACCTCCCGGTACTCCAGTATATTCCCGATCTCACCCATAAGCATTCCGATGTCCAAATATAGTCGTCCAATATATCGATCTTTATGTCTTGACCATTTCGAGACTCCTCGTCATGTCTGTGATCATATTCGGGACTCCGAACTACCTTCGGTACATCAAAACACATAAACTCATATTACGATCGTCACCGAACGTTAAGCGTGCGGACCCTACGGGTTCGAGAACTATGTAGACATGACCGAGACACGTCTCCAGTCAATAACCAATAGCTGAACCTAGATGCTCATATTGGCTCCTACGTATTCTACGAAGATCTTTATCGGTCAAACCGCATGACAACATACGTTGTTCCCTTTGTCATCGGTATGTTACTTGCCCGAGATTCGATCGTCGGTATCTCAATACCTAGTTCAATCTCGTTAAGCAAGTCTCTTTACTCGTTCCGTAATGCATCATCCCGCTACTAACTCATTAGTCACATTGCTTGCAAGGCTTATAGTGATGTGCATTACCGAGAAGGGCCCAGAGATACCTCTCGACAATCGGAGTGACAAATCCTAATCTCGATCTATGCCAACTCAACAAGTACCATCGGAGACACCTGTGAGAGCACCTTGATAATCACCCGATTCGTTGTGACGTTTGGTAGCACACAAAGTGTTCCTCCGGTATTCGGGAGTTGCATAATCTCATAGTCATAGGAACATGTATAAGTCATGAAGAAAGCAATAGCAACATACTAACGATCAAGTGCTAAGCTAACGGAATGGATCAAGTCAATCACATCATTCTCCTAATGATGTGATCCCGTTAATCAAATGACAACTCATGTCTATGGCTAGGAAACTTAACCATCTTTGATTCAACGAGCTAGTCAAGTAGAGGCATACTAGTGACACTCTGTTTGTCTATGTATTCACACATTTACTAAGTTTTCGGTTAATACAATTCTAGCATGAGTAATAAACATTTATTATAATATAAGGAAATATAAATAACAACTTTATTATTGCCTCTACGGCATATTTCCTTCATTACGAGATTGGGGGTTGATGGGTGGGATTAGTGGCTCAGTGGTGCGCTCAACACGGTTGGTGCTCAACATTGAGAGGTTTAGGACCTTTAGCTTTTGTGACTAGACAGTTCAGATTATGAGTTAGATATGCTCTTTGGTGCTTTTATAGAGGTAGTAGATAAAGTGAATATTAACAACGATAACCTAAACAACTATGTGTTGTGAGTTTTGTTCCTAGACCCACCAACGTGCTAGGCACTTGCTCTAAGCATTTGTGTGTTACTTGGGAGGCCTTATGCACCGTAGGCGGATTCTGTCATAAGATCGGACGACTCAATGAAAACTAAACTAATTATTTTTTTCTATATATGTACTCTCTGTTCAAGTGATACGTCACCATCATATCTACTTTTCCAAACTCTTTTGCCCTTGTTTTGGACTCTAATTTGCATGATTTGAATGTAACTAACCCGGACTGACGCTGTTTTCAACATAATTGCCATGGTATTATTTTTGTGTAGAAATAAAAGTTCTCCGAATGACCTGAAACTTCAGGAGATTATTTTTGGAATAAATAAAAAATATTAGCGAAAGAATCAACCAGAGGGGACCACAACCCTGTCCACAAGGGTGGAAGGCGCCCCCACCCCCTAGGGTGCGCCCTCCGATCTTTGTGGGTCCCATAGACCTCCACCGACCTCAACTCCAACTCCATATATTCACGTTCGGGGAGAAAAAATCAGAGAGAAGGATTCATCATGTTTTACGATGCGGAGCCGCCGCCGCCTCCTGTTCTTCCTCGGGAGGGCATATCTGGAGTCCGTTTTGGGCTCCGGAGAGTGGAATCGTCGCCGTCGTCATAAACCATCCTCCATCACCAATTTCATGATGCTCACCACCGTGCGTGAGTAATCTCATCATAGGCTTACTAGACGGTGATTGGTTGGATGAGATTTACTATGTAATTGAGTTAGTTTTGTTAGGGTTTGATCCCTAGTATCCACTATGTTCTAAGATTGATGTTGCTATGACTTTGCTATGCTTAATGCTTGTCACTAGGGCCCGAGTGCCATGATTTCAGATCTGAACCCTTTATTTTATGTTTTCATGAATATATTTGTGTTCTTGATCCGATCTTGCAAGTTATAGTCACCTACTACGTGTTATGATCCGGCAACCCCGGAGTGACAATAGTCGGGACACTTCCCGATGATGATCGTAATTTGAGGAGTTCATGTATTCACTAAGTGCTAATGCTTTGGTCCGATTCTCTATTAAAAGGAGGCCTTAATATCCCTTAGTTTCCAATAGGACCCCGCTGCCACGGGAGGGTAGGACAAAAGATGTCATGCAAGTTCTTTTCCATAAGCACATATGACTATATTCGGAATACATGCCTACATTATATTAACGAATTGGAGTTAGTTCTGTGTCACCCTATGTTATAACTATTGCATGATGAATGCCATCCAACATAATTATCCATCATTGATCCATTGCCTACGAGCTCGTTTCAATTGATCTTTGCTAAGTTCCTTTTTCGTTGCCACTGTTACGATTGCTATAAAACTACTACTGTTACTTTTGCCACTGTTACTGTTACTTCCATACTACTTTGCTACTAAATATTTTGCTGCAGATATTAAGTCTTTCATGTGTGGTTGAATTGACAACTCAGTTGCTAATACTTGAGAATATTCTTTGGCTCCCTTGTGTCGAATTAATAAATTTGGATTGAATACTCTACCCTCGATAACTGTTACGATCCCCTATACTTGTGGGTTATCATCAAGTAGCCGATGTCATTACATAATGACATTTTTGTTGCGAACAACATAATGGACATTTTAAAGTCAATTCTAATGCATCAACATGGAAGATGTTGTTAACGTTGCATAAAAGACTAAATCCATGATAAACGAGCACTCTGCTAACTATAGGAGTAAACGATACTGACAAACAAAACACAAGCCGTGCAACCTACATGGTTCATATCTAGGCACATATATTTGTTTGGAGACTATGTTGAAGACTTATGTCTAAAATAACGACAAGATGCTCATTTATTGAGGGAGACACTGTCAATATCATTCTTTGTACACAACTTCTCATCACCATATCATCGATATGTGTCATTGACAAATATATCCGTATGCGTATGAATATGATATAAACACAAGACATGAAGACCAACGAAAAACGCAACCAAGTATAAGACCGAAGAGGCTTCAAAGGATATATACATGGCTCGTGGGATAGAACAATCTTAACAATCTTCGATTCAACTCTTTCTAGTGGATTGATCTTGATCTTTCACATATCCAAATTAACGTAAAATGTGCAAGAGAACTATTCCTTTTGTCTGGAATTACTTGTCCTAAAAATGGATGCCTCCTGACGTATTTTTAGTTCAACATACATCCATTCTCATCCATTTCTGTTACAAGTAATTTGGGACGGAGGGAGTATGAATTTGGGCAAAAAAAATATTTCGACGTATGCATACACTACTTTGAAGTATTCTTAAACAATTCCCAAGACTTTGGTGAAAAGCTACAATCCATGCAAAAAAGAAAGAAAGAGGAAAACTACAATTATCATTTAGCTACTTCTTGAACGGAGAATATCGCCCGCAAAAAAAGGGAAAATCCAATCTAAAACGGAGCCGCTCCCCATTCACCGGCCCCGTACGCCTGAAGCCCTACAGGCTCCCGCCGCCCCCCTCCCCCTCCCGCTCCCAAACCCTAACCCCTCCGCCACCATCGCCGCCACCGCGGCTCCCCCTCTCTTCCCCGCCGCGACATCCCGTCCCCGCCCTCTCCACCGCGCCCACAATCTTCCTCCATTAGATTTCGAGGTAAGAGCTCGCCTCCGCCCAGATCCAGGGACTGGTTAAACCCCGCTGACCTCCACGACGCGGCCGGCAATCCAATCCAATCCAATCCAATCTGAAATCCGCGGCTGTTTCGCAGGGGTTCCGGAAGGATGGCGTTCCTGCAGAAGGTCGGGAATGCCCTCAAGCGGTCCGCGGGCTCCGGCTCGGCGATGCTCCAGGCGGTCCGGTCCATGTCCTCCTCCAAGGTCTTCGTCGGAGGTTCGCCGGAGTTCTCCTGTCCCTGCCTCTCATCTCTTTCCTTTGCGCCTCGTCGAGATTAAGGTTTTCTAGTTCAGGGGGAAGCCCTTCCCTTAGATTGTGCCGCCCTGATTTGTTCCGTCCTTGCAGGCATCTCGTACGGCACCGATGACCAGAGCCTCGCGGATGCGTTTTCCAACTACGGCCAAGTCGTGGAATGTATGTTCCTGTCCTGTTTCCACCGTTTCTCATGGATGCATAAGATGTGATTCTTTGTATGTGGACTAATTCTGTCTTATGTGTTCAGCCAAGGTGATCATGGACCGTGAATCTGGAAGGTCAAGGGGGTTTGGTTTCGTGACCTACACTTCGGCGGAGGAGGCTGGAGCTGCCATCACCGGAATGGATGGGAAGGTGAGTCAGCGCATTTTTCGTTAAACTGTTTGCACTTGGCAGATGCTGATGAACCTCATACTTTGTTTTTTTTTCTTGTTCCGGTTCTAAGCATTGTTTAGTACCGTGTCATGAATCATCTAACTGTTGCTTGTATGATGCTAGGGTGTATTTTTTTTGGAGGCTAAAGTCTTGTGATTTAATAGATTATCTTGACAACAATGAAAATTAGGTGATCAGATTAAATTCCTTTGAGTTAGAGATTATTTTAGTAGGCACCAGTTCAGGCCATTGAAATATCCAAGGCTAAAGTAAACATCAGCGCATTTCTACCTTGTTGGGTAATCGAGTCCTGTCACTGGTTAGACAAGAGTGAATGCCTTATCCTTGTCTTTCTCATATGCTTGCTGATATGTGGCTGTAACAGTTTAATTGCTGGAACCCTAAGTGGTAACACAAAGACTTGTTTTTTGTTATGGTTGAACACAAAGCAAAAGTATGAGTTTCTTGTTTTTTGTGTGGATACCATTTATTAACCTACATACATAGGTAGTGCTGTTCTAGAATATGACCTGCATTGCCATACTAAATATTGAAAGGTTGCGTGATTCAGCACAAGCTAATCCAGAGTTCATCTGAATTAAGGGGCATGCATTGCGGTGTTGGTTGTTTTATTGTTTCATATATTGCAGGATTTGAAGATGCATTTGCCTCTATCAGAAGTTTTTTTTTGTGTTTGACGTTATAATTGAGGTGTCATAAAAAATTGCTATTCAGTTATACCGATAAGCATACTTGGCACCATATATCTTTTACAGCTTGTTGTGTGTAAGATCAACAAAATAACTAATTGTGATGTGTCAACTCAAAAGCAAGCTATCATTTTTAACTTATTTCATGGGAAATTGGAATTTCACAATTCCACTGCCAACCTGTTGATTATTAATTGTCTAGTTGGCAGTAGGTGAACAACTGGTGTTCACCAGTGAGGGAGGTCAAGTAGGTGAAGAGGGAAATGACGTGGGAGGTAGCGGCAGGGTGGTGATGAGAAGAATCAATGTGGGGTGGTCGTGAGTGATAGCTGGGGGTGGTGGTTATTGGGAGTATCACATTCATTGACCTAGTTGATGCTCCAGTGGCCCAACCCTTACCATTTCCATCTCTGGTCACCCAGTTATCACTTCTAGCCGTGTGACTTGCCTTGACGGAGTGGCTTGATGACCACCAGTACATTAGATATTTTAGCTATGTTGCTGGAGATTGAGAATATTTATTTGCTGTCTCTTTTAATAATGACTGGCGATGATGATTGGTTCTACGCGAAAAGGTTATATTCATCTGAGAAACATATTTCTGCACAATTGCATTATAACACTGGAAAAATTGGTTTTCTGCTGAATAACATTATGACACTACCGTCACATTTGCTGTCTATAACAGACTGCTATTCCCATAAGACTGGTTATTAATGATTATGTTGCTGAAAGTTTTGGTCCAACCGCCTAGCCAGTTGGTGTAGAATTAAGGATGAAATAAACATAAGATTCTTTGCAAGAGATTTCTTTTGTCAATGGATCTTTTCCATGAAAAGAATTCTTGTGAAAATTTCCTATGGATTATAATCTTACAAATCAAGCACACAGGATAAGTTTTGAATGATTACAATCCTCCAAAATCCATATGAAACTCCTGAATCAAAGGGGCTCTAAGCATTTTTGTACTTATCGGTGCTTTTGGAGATAATGTTTACACTTGACATGCGAATCAGCTATGGTAAAAACTTCAGGCAATGTGTACCCACGAAATAAAGCTGACTGCTTTTATCTTCTTATAAATGGCACAGTAAAATACTGTGCTATTTGAGAAATTAAACATGGTTGATTACTACAGAACCTAATTACTGTATATATTTCCTGTTATTTGCATTCACCGGAATTACGTTCCCACATAAGCAAATATATTTTGATATGTCGATGCACTAGAGATCAAAATATGATTCAGAAATATGCTTCGTTCGTAGTATCTCAGCTTGTGCAGTGGTCCTTTCAGTTACAGGGAGGCAAAGCCACAAATACACTAGGACTAGCACAATTTGCTGGCCACTGTAACTGCGTGCTCTAACTGTTATGTAGCTTACTAGCTGTTGATTGGGTGATGGGATAAAACCATCGACTTGCTTAAGAGATGACAATGTTTCACATTTTGCTCTTATTTACTGTAGCCAACTTGTATATATTTGTCATTTTTCAATGACCTGACTCGTTCTTCATCCAAAAGAATGGATGAGTAATAGAAATATTGTGAGTGGCATTACCAGGTAGTTGGTCTGCATCTTTTTATAACAGAATAGTAGTTTTGTTCCTGTCATCTTCTGGTCCTATATGCTGTAGCGTGAAGTTAATTTAAGATTGGACTTCAAACATCAGTGTAATTTTTGGTCTCATAGAGGTTGTGTGTTAACTTTTCAGCTTACTTGCGCAATGGATGGATTGCTGTTCTGTTTGATTTATTATTCTTTTCTCATGCACATTGTGGAGTGTTTTTCTTTTTGTTTTATTTTTCTTCCTGGAGGCTGTCATGTGATCCTGTTGTGGTTAATTTGTGCTATCAGCTGAATAGTCTTTTTTAAATGTACTCCACTGGTTATGCAGCTCGTTTCTTTTTGTGCCTGGAGGCATATGTGATATCCATTTGATTGTTTTTGTTAGTATCTTGACCATTCTTCCATAATCCTTGCCTGCTTGTTCATTTTCTAACATGTTCCCTTTTGCTGTACCAGGATCTGCAGGGTCGGATAGTGAGGGTGAGCTATGCTCATGACCGTGGTAGTCGTCCAAGTTTTGGTGGCGGTTATGGCGGCGGCGACGGTGGTTATGGTGGAGCGGGTGGTGCCTATGGTGGTGGTGGAGGCTACAGCGGAGGTGGTGGATATGGGGGTGGAGGCAGAGGTGGTGGATACAATAGTGGTGGCAATTATAATTCAGGATACAACAGTGGGGGGAACTATGGTGCCCCTCAAAGCGGGCAAGGTGGCTATGGGGGTGATGCTGGTTTCACAGGGGTTGGTGGTGGTGGATATAATGCTGCTCCTGCCAACAACTATGGCGGCGATAGCCTGAATCAAGGGGGTGGAGCACCTCCTGCATTTGGAGGTGGAAACTATGGCGCAGGCAACGACAGCTACGCAGACGATACCCCTGTCGATCTGCCCCCTGGTAAGCTCGATGACCTGCTGAAGGATCTCAAATTTGATGTTGGTGGCAAGGAGGATGGTGCTGGGGAGGGCGCCGGCCTGGTCGATGCGGACACCAAGAGAAGCGAGGGACAGGACGACTTTCTTGACGACGACTTCAGCAAGGATGAAGATGACTACGCCAACAAGAGAAGCTGAATGTCGGTCCAGCAAGAAGCACCAGCCGAATAATTTTCCGTGGATATGTTCTCCATGACCGCCTTGTTTTTTGGTATGTCCCGTG
This sequence comes from Aegilops bicornis, assembly GCA_021605145.1. Classification (NCBI taxonomy): domain Eukaryota; kingdom Viridiplantae; phylum Streptophyta; class Magnoliopsida; order Poales; family Poaceae; genus Aegilops; species Aegilops bicornis. The sequence goes on from CM038673.1 coordinate 734,171,164, forward strand.
ATGAAGATAATAATGTAGTGCATGCAAACAAGTTATGTTCGGTCTCTTAGCTACGTTCTGTAAGTCTGCTTTGTGTACTGTGTGCTGGATTCATAGTATGGTGCGAACTTGAACCTGAACTCTGCATGTATTGGACGCTGTGAAATTGCACTTTCAGTAGCTGCTTGCCATATACTCCCTCCGTTCCTAAATATAAGTCTTTTTAGACATTTCAAATGGAATACAACATACAGATGTATGTAGGCATATTTTAGAGTGTAGATTCACTCATTTTGCTTCGTATGTAGTCACTTATTGAAATATCTAGAAAGACTTATATTTTGGAACGGAGGGAGTACTTCAGGTGCACTTGCATAGGACAAGCAGGTTGGAATGCAAACCCATTCTGGTGATCCCCTTTGATTGAAAACTGACTTTCAGTGAAATGTTGGGCGTACACCTCCAATTTGCGTCTGTCTTAATGAGTCGAGCTGTTGAGGACCTGTCGTGGCTTGACTGGACAGGGAGGTGACGGTCGTCGCACCATGACGATCGTCACCGATGATGGCGAGTTTACATCCATATATCTGGATCATGCCTCCCCCCTTACCTTCCCAAGATACAGCATGCGACGCCATGGACCTGATATGTGTCCCTGGAGACGAAACTGTATGGTTTGGGCTCCTTGGGACCCCTCTCCTCAATCTCCCACACCCGCTCGTCGCCAGTCCGTTGCGGCAGCTCCCTCCTCTCCTTTGAGATGACGACACCTTGCGTCCGAACTCCACATCAACCAAAAAAAAAAAAAAAAAAGAAAAAAAAAACTGAACTAAAATATCACCTGATGTATCTGTTCAGTATCGTACAACACACAACCTGAACTAAAATATCAACTTTGACTTTCTATGCATGGGGAGGCGATTCAAGTTTGAGGCTTTCTGGACGAAGGCCGATGGATTGATGGAAACCGTAGCGGAGGCCTGGGGATCGGTAGCCCGTGGGGGTAATCCGTTCATGACTCTTGATATGAAGCTGAGGGCCACGGAAAAAGCCTAAAGAAGTGGAGCGATCGATGGATTCGTAATGTGAAGCTGCAGATTGCAATTGCGGTAGAAGTCATCCACCGGCTGGATAAGGCAATGAACATGCGAGCACTCTCGGAGCAGGAGCGGGAACTCCGGAGAATGCTAAAGCAGAAACTGTTGGGTCTGTGCTCGCTTGAGCGGTCCATTGTGCGACAGAGGTCCAGGATTCTATACCTTCGGGAAGGGGACGACAACACGAGGCTGTTTCACCAGTCGGCGTGCCACCGACAGCGTAGGAACATGATTGCATCGCTGTCGAATGGGAATACAATCGCCACAAGCCAGGAGGATATTGCGAGCATGGTGGATGGTTACTACAGGGACCTGATAGGCACAACCCCGCACCGGGCAAATTCTATCAATCTGGACACCCTCCAGCTCTCATGCCAGGACATGCCTGGGTTGGATATTGCCTTCACTGAGGAGGAGGTGAGGAGGACCGTAACTTCTATGCCTATGGACAAGGCCCTAGGTCCGAATGGATTCACCGGTCGCTTTTATGCGACATGCTGGGAAATAATAAAGGAGGACATAATGGCCGCGCTTGATTCCTTCTTTCGTGGAGACATGAGAGGCCTGCATGCTATCAATAAGGCCATTGTCTCACTGTTGCCAAAGGTGGACGGAGCTACTGACGTAAAAGATTTCAGGCCGGTGAGTTTGGTTCACGGAGTCATCAAGATTTTTGACAAAGTGCTCGCGACTAGATTGGCAGTTGAGCTGCCGGGGCTGGTTAGCAAGCACCAGAGTGCATTCGTCCGGGGCCACTCAATCCATGACAACTACATGCTTGTCCAAAGTATGGCAAGGAGATTACATGCACTCAAAGAGCCAACCATCATGCTCAAGCTCGATATTTCAAAGGCATTTGATTCGGTCCAGTGGCCCTTTATTGTGGAAGTTATGCGGTGCATGGGCTTTAGTAGAAGGTGGACTGACTAGATATGTGGTCTGCTTGCAACATCTTCAACACGGATTATGGTCAATGGCGTGCCGGGCGAACCTATATATAATTGTCAAGGCTTGCGACAAGGGGATCCAGTCTCACTGATGATATTTATTCTCACAATGGAGCCACTTCAGAGAATGTTTGACATTGCACTTGAGCGAGGCAACCTAGCCCCGCTAGCATCGAGAGGTCTAGCCCAGAGAGTATCTATGTTTGCTGACGATGTCATGATCTTTCTAAAGCCGGAAGAAGAGGACCTCACGACCTGTGCATCTTTGCTGCATCTTTTTGGCGAGGCATCGGGGCTCAGGGTCAACCTACACAAGAGCGCAACCTTACCAATCCGGTGCATCATGGAAATTATGGAGCGAGTGGTTCAAATCCTTGGATGCCCCCAGGGTACGTATCCTTGCAAATACTTGGGGCTCCCGCTCACCTTGCGGAAGCAAACAACCGCGCAGCTCATGGGGCTGGTGGATCAGCTTGCACGGTGCCTCCCTCAGTGGATGGCTGCGAACATGCCGAAGAGTGGTAGAATGACTCTTGTTCAGTTCGTACTCTGCGCAATCCCTATCCATGTGATGATGGCATTAGACATCCCACAGAAGGTTATCAAGGCCATGAACAAAATCTGCAGAGGGTTCTTATGGTGTGCCAAAGAGCAGGAGTCTGGCGATCAGTGCAGAGTGGCGTGGGAGACCGTGTGCTGGCCAAGGTGGGCAGGTGGACTTAGCATCCCTAACCTCAAATGGCTCAATATTGCCATGCAGGCAAGATGGCCATGGCTGAAACGAGTGGATCCATTGAGACCTTGGGCGGAGTTTGACATTACAGTTCCTAAAAGGTCAATGCAGATCTTCCAAGCAACCACCCACGTAACGGTGGGGAATGGAGAAAGCACGTTGTTCTAGGAGGATAGATGGGTGGATGGCTACAGAGTGGAGGAGTTGGCACCAATAGTATATGGAACGGCGCGGGCGAGGGCACGACACACCCGTACAGTAAGCCAAGGACTGATGCATGGAGCCTGGGCGTTGGACATAGGCCCGGAGGTCACTAGCCAGATGCTTCAGGAGTACCTGCGATTGTGGGAGCGAATGGTGGTGGTCCAATTGCACCAAGATACGGTCGACGCAGTTCGGTGGGCTTGGGAGCCAAGCAGGTACTTCTCCACGTGATCGGTGTACCAAGCAAAATTCTGGGCAAAGGAAATAGTTCCAACTGCGCAGTTCACGTGGAAGTCCAAAGCTCCTTTGAGATGCCGATTCTTTACTTGGCTCGCACTTCAGAACAGATGCTGGACCTCGGACAGGATGGCGAGCCGAGGATTGGACCATCATGAAACATGCCCTTTCTATGACCAGGTGGAGGAAAGTATCAACCACATACTGCTACAGTGTGCCTTCGCGACGGAAGTGTGGATGCGTGTCTGCACAGCTTGGGGCAAGCCAGAATGGGCTCCGACACCAACATCATTACTAGGAGAGTGGTGCATGACCACCGCGGAATGTACCTTGGGGAAAAAGGATGCACGGGCACTATTCCAACTTGTAATGTGGATACTATGGAAGCATCGGGACGGGATTGTGTTTGAGGGCGATGCTCCATCCAGCGCATATGTAATTCAAAAGGTATCAGTAGAGTGTAGGGCGTGGAAGGTGGCAGACTTACTTAAATCAGATGTGGACCGGTTCCTAGCGGCCATGGATGTGGGTCATGCGGCGAGTAGTTAGCGCGTGAGTTAATGGGAGGAGTTGGGGTTATGTAACTTCTGTAACTGCCAACGTGGAGGGGCTTCTTTTCCCCATCCTCCTCTTTAATATATAGTACGCACACTCGTGCGTATCCGAAAAGAAAAAAACCCCAGAGGAAGGGCTTTGGAAGCTGGTTCGCACGTGTGGCGTCATGGGCCTACGGCACCACTTTCGCCCAATACACACGCACTCCCTCTTCCTTCCCCGTTCTCCCTAGAGTCCATGCCCACACTGGAGGCACTCCACCGGAATCCTCCGTCGTTGCCGCCCTCCCTACGTCCCTCCCTCTAAGCGGCGACTCCTCAAACTAATCCAGGCGATTCCTTGATCTAGTCCACGGTGTCTCCGTTTGTTGCCATTGTAAGGAGGTAGATGAGATCGGCGGCGAGCATTGCCGACGACTGGGGAGGAGGAAGGGGAGGAAGATGGAGGCCGCACACGCATAGACGGATCCGCGGGGACGCATACGAGCGGTGGAGCAGCGGGAGACGCCGGCCGGCGACCAGTCCGGTAAGTGGGCGATGGTGTTCCCACTGCAGTTTTTTAGTCCCACATCATTAGTTTAGCGGGAATTTATAAATGCTTTCCTTCGCAAGGCTATCACCAAGTAGAGTAGTACTCTCTCTGTAAAGGTGTATAAGAGCGTTTAGATCACCACTTTATCTTTTTATAGAGGGAGTAGTAGATAGTAGAGACTTGTAAAATGCGGTAGACCTATAGGTATAGGATAGGACATGGCGTATACATGGTCTAGGGTTGTACGGACACGGGAATAGGGGGGTATGCTTGGAACGGCCGGGCTGTGGGGGTGGTTATAGGGGGAGCTATATCTCCCAGGAAAATTGCCTTCAGAGGGGGTGGGGGGAGGGTGTTTCAAGTTCATAAAAAACCTAAGAAAGGGAAAACTAATAAGAAAATAAATAAATAAATAAAATGGTGGGTTCAAACTTCTGCAATTCTCTTGTTTCCTATCAACCAATTTATTGAATTCTCTTGATTTAGATGATATTAAAAAACAATTTATTGCATATTTGTAATCCTTTTTTGTTTCCCATTTTGTCGTCAACTTCTAGAATTTAACTTGGTTTAGGTGTCATATTTATTAATCTTGGACAAAAAAATATAGTTTCCTTCACTTTCTAGAGGTTGATATAATAAAGGGTGTAACTAGGTTTCAGTCGATTGAGATTTAACCAAGTCCCAGTCGATTGAGATCTAGCAGAACTGTATGTAAAAAGAAAAAAGAAAAAGCTAAAAAGAAAAAATTTCATGGATCTACACGCAAGATCGAACGAATATAGCAGTGATTGAGACATAACCAAGTCTCAATCGATTGAGATCTAGCAGAACTGTATAATAAAAGGTGTGATTTTCAAGGCGATTTCAGGTTCTGGAATTTGTCACTGTCATTTGACAATTGTGAAATTAACTTCAGCTATTGCATTGTTATTTATTTGTATTGGTTATACCACATACTTTCCAGGTGTGATTTGGCACCTGAATGTACTCGTTAAGTCGTTAGTGATATATCATTACTGAAAGAAAAATCAAAGCACAAAAAAACGTGCTTTTATTGAGCATTTATTCTTGTATGAATGCCCATGCATGCAGGTTTGATCTCTTGATTGAACCAAGCATGCTCCCTTCATCAGAAATTACTTGTTGCAGAAATGAATGAAAATGCAAGATCAACACAAATTCACCATCTTCTAATGAATTGGCAGCGCCCCAGCCTATTTCATCAAACAATAATTCTACATTTATGAAAGATGTCACGTAAGTTTACTAAACCTTCCCTAAATCCTCTCCCCCGCCCCCTGATTTTAACTGGGGTGGGCCTAGCCGCTAATCCTGATCCAATTAATCACCTCCATGTCAGTTTTACGTAAAATCCTTATGTTAGCTTTCGTACGTGTACCATTGCTCTTCGTCAAAATAAGCACTAAAGCGCCTGGTGAAAACGTAATCAAAGTCCTGCATAGAGATAATAAATAGTCAAAACAAAAAAAGACCTGGAAATCTAAATGGAGTGTAATGTTTTTATGGATCTCAGGAAAGTCATACACAAATAAAGCAGATAACATAATAATCAACCGATTCATAAAAAAAAACCATAATGATCAACCATAGTGAAGGTAGGAAAAATCACATATATATTAAAGAAAGACAGGAAAAAGAACAAATAGTACATGCATCAACCTTATAGCATCGAGTCATCCTTGGAGGGCAGACGACTGTACAAGTTGAAGACCATGCTGGTCCTCCTCCAGCTTGGCCGGAACCGCGAGGGCAGGATGAAATACAGCCCCATCACCATGACCACCACCTTGAACGGCGTCCAGTACAGCACGACGGCGACCACCAGGGAGAGCATGATGAAGATGGGCGTTACCCTGTGGTCTCTCCAGCTAAGCAGCGACTGCGCGCGCTCCGCGTGCATAGCCAGGTCGCCGAGCTCCCTTTGTAACCTGCCCGCGACGCTCCGCAGCCGGTCGTATCTCAGCTTCACGATGTCATCCGGCGTGGACGTCGAGAACGTGTCGAACTCCTCTTCCAGCTCGTCGGGCTGCGCCTGATCTGCGTACGACAGCACCGTGTCTATATGCGGCGGATTCCGCGGCCGCCGCGGGTAGTTCCACACCCCGATCATGATCATGAGCACGAGCACCATCGGCAGGATCAGCTGCGGGTAGCACACCAGGTACAGGAACAGCACGTGGACCAGAATCGTGGACAGTGGGTTCTTCCACTCGCAAATGTCGTCGAACCATTTGGCGACGGCGATGGCGCCGGAGTAGAGGGAGGCGATGCGTTGGAAGTTGGACTGGCTACGACGCAGGCTGAACATTTGTGGGTCTACGTCGAGCATGTACTCCACCACCTCCCTCCGCAGTGGCGGCTCCGCCCTGGCCAGCCGCGCGACCACCCTCTGCACCGCCTCCGCCTGCAACCAGAGGGGGTCCACCTGCGGCATCGTGATTGGGTCGGTGTGGTGTACGTGTAGCGTGGGAGGCAGCGGTTTGCCGTAGGCGGCCAGCATTTTGGCCCACGACCTGCAGGCGAAGCGGACGGCAAGGTGGAGTTCGCCGGTCTTCTTCAGCCCCGTCCGGGTGAGCACCATGAGCGGGTAGTACTGGGTGTACAGGCGGTTGGTCTCGAGGGTGGCGAGGCGGATGCGCACCTTGCCCATCTGCTGGTCATCACCCCCTTGCGAGGAGGAGAGATGGCAGTCGTCGAAAACAGCAACGGTGACGACGGTGTTGAGGTCCAGCACGTTCCAGGTGTACTGCTCGTTCCACTGCGGCACCGCCGTGGCGAACAACGTGCCTGTGCGCACCCACTTCTCGCCGTACTTGACGACGCAGTAAGGGTCGGTGAGCCCCCCTTCTTTATCCTTCATGCTCACCAGGCCTCGCGCGCTGAGGATGTCCACTTCCAAGATGCCAATGGCGCCCTTGCGGAGCTTCTTCACCGATGATGAAAAAGCACGTAGTTTGAATGTGTTTTTTACCTGCAAATTTCAAGTTTGTATGTTGTATGGCGTATAACACAAAAGAGAGAGATAAAATTTAGAGATGTGTGACCCTTGTTTCTGATTTTTTTTTTCGGTTTTTGACTTTCTATTTGTATTTTTGTTTTATTTTTTCTTTGTTTTTTGTTTAAGGAAATATAAATATTTTTGAAAAATGAATGAAATTTTTTTACACTACATTATTTTTTCCAACTCCATAAAATATATGCACTTTGTATTAATCCTAATGACGGTTTTCATTCAGTTACTATTCTGACTGCCCATGAGCCCATCACATGCTTCATGATTCATGGTGACCACCGCTCTCGGCTTGTTGGGCTATGTGACTGCGACCCAAATCATTCTCGGGCTGGTTGCGCTCTGATTACCTTGTTGAGTTTCTAGCATTTTCTCGTCATTGTTTTTTCTTGCGGGTAAAAAAAATCACTATGATTTTAATTTTATTTAAGTAAGGTTTTTTCTTTTTCAATAGGGGTAACAACAAAATCTGAAAAGAAATGATGAAAAATAACATTATATACCTAAAATGAGTAATTCCAACAATTTATTTGAAACTTGACAATGCAATATTTTTGTAATTATTGCAAGGAGGATCTCTTCGACATTGAATGAATACAATATATAGCCTACAATAAAATTTCTAAAATAAGCTTTGATTTATTTATTTTATTTTTATTTAAGAAAAGTAGGGCTCACTGATTCAAATTATAATATATTTATGATATTGACACACTGTTCAGACTGAATTGCGTTAAAATTACATCCACTGTTCAACACTACATGACTTGCTAGAAAGCATGATGCCAATTTTTCTGATTTTGATCACTATATTTTTCGTGGAGAAATAATATAATGATATACAACTATTTAAGTTGCATATCCATAGCAGAGGTAAAGTGATGGCCAAAGTTAAACATTGGAGGCTATAAAGAATATATCTAAAACCCAACTGTATATTCAAATGAAGGGACTCTTTTCCATTATATAAAATTAATTAAAATGTTTTGAAATAATATCTCATAATAGGTTTAGTTATATTAACTCAGTGTTATCTTTATTACTAATTATTAATATGTTGATGATCAAACTTAAAAATGTTTGATTGATTTTTTTCTAAAACTAACATTATGATCCAGAGATAGTATGTTAAAACAAGGTTAGTGTCGAAAGAGGGATGTGTGAGTCAGTGTGACTAAAGAACCTAGAGTCATGGGACTCATGCCACTAATCCTCGAGCACCAAAGCTAGTAATTTAGCAGATCAAATGATTCCAACCCAAGAATCTGAGTGTTATCTGTAGCGACACAGAATTAAAGAGAGCAATATATAAATCCGCAAATTGTCGATATACCTGGATAGTTTCCATTTCTTGAAGTCTATCAACTATAGTTAGTGCACTAGTTGGCCTTTTCTTTGGATCGAAGTCTCTGCACTCTAAAGCTGTCTCGTAGCATACTCGTATTTGTTTGCATAGTGTATCTCGTCGGGATCCCTCCAACCTATCACTCCAACTTTCAATTACCTAAAAAATTGCATTGGTGTGTTATGGTCTACAAATTGAACCAACAACATCTTTTTATAGATGAAAATTACCGACCACATAATTTAAGCATCAAACTAACAACAAATTTCTATAAAAGGAGATTTTGTCCCAATAGATTCAAGTCAGATCTATCACCATATACATTGCACTTTCATGTTTGATCAAAACAAGTAGAAATAAAATGTAGAATCCTTCTCGAGAAGATACGTGAGTATATTTGTGTCTGCATCATTTTAGTTCCCATATTTTTCTGTACTTGCTTTAATAATGCCAGGTTTCTCAAAGACTTCCACTTCTTACTTTCAAAGGCTTAAGGTACTTGTATACCTTTTAATTAAGTTTCTATTTATTCCCCATAAAGGGTAAGGTCACGTTTGCCCTTCGCAAATGATTATATTTCGTTGATTTTCTAGTGGTGTGTGTGTGTGTGGGGGGGGGGGGGGGGTCTTCTGCATGCAAAACGTGCTTTCTAATAGTAGGTGTGCTTCCAGAAATGATACAACATCTCAAACTAGATTGTAATGAAAATTTTCAAAGTATGAGCTTGACAACTATTTAAAAGTCAACGACATATGTTGTTCTTACATCGTCGGTAGCTTGATACCCCTTCTGCCCAGTCAGTATTTCAATGATGATAACACCAAGACTGTACAAGTCAGCGCTGTGTGCAATTACACCACCTTCGCGATGTTCTGGCGCCAAATATCCCCTATATGAAAATATAAAGTTTTGACCAAGTCATGTAGAAAGAGAGTACAGTTTTAACAAAATAGCCTGAAACACTGAGTTTAATTTAAAGAGAATCCATCTAGCTTACATTGTCCCTAAAATAGTTTTGGTAATATCCCGACTTTGATTTTCGTCGAAGCATCTCGACAGACCAAAATCAGTTATTTTTGGTGCCATGTTATCATCGAGCAGTATATTGGCTGGTTTCAGATCCAAATGGACAATATGATTCTCATGAAGGTACTGTAGGCCCTCACAAATCCCTTTAATGATTTTATAGCACGTTCCCCACTCACGACTTGCATCTATAAAGGGGAGAGGAGAAACCGGGTTTACAATTTGATGTCATGACTTTTGGAAACTATTATAGGACATATTAAGCAATTTGTGGTAAATGAGAAAAATAAAGAGAAAAGTTAGAGGCCACATGGTCGTACCCATGATATACTTATCAAGACTTCCTTTAGGTATATATTCGAAGCAAAGCAATCTTTCATGAACATCTGCCATGACAAGTTTCTTGTCAAATTCTTCCATACTTCCTTGCCTGTCAGCGCAATATCCTAAAAATCTTACTACATTTTTGTGCTTGACCCGCATGAGGCATTGAACCTCTCGATGAAATTCCGTTTCATCCATTAAAGCGTTGGACAGCCTCTTCACGGCGACCGCCCTATTGCCAATTATTCCCTGCTTTTGGAGCATGCAGGCCCTGTTAGCATATCATCGGTTTGATTTCGAGTTACCAAATCAAGCATGCTTAGCATTGCAATGTACTATACCTTATAAACGACCGCAAATCCACCGCTTCCAATCTGTTGGTCATCAGAGAAATCACCTGTAATGTCCTGTAAAAGTGATAATGGCAGGGCCTTGGGCTCAGCGGTTTCATCGGCTAACATCTGCTCTAGGTCACTTCGTGCAGTACTAGCTTTGCGTTCCATTTGCAGTCAGTAAGCAGTTAACCTGAAAACAAGAGCAAACTGATTATATACTGTATTGTATGTGGTATGAGCCTACTAGACCAAGATCCCCAATTACCCGGGTAGCTAATTAATAGTGATATCGATATGATTATGCTATACAGTACCGAACAAATTATGATGCGTTTACTGCTGCGACTCAAACTCTCTCCGAGCCGTGCCGCTTGACAGCGCAGTCTAGCTGCAAGCTGCAAGAGAGCTGCGACCAATTAGTGATAATCAGCAGACGCCAGCAGCAGCAGCAGCTTCTCAGATTGAAGCTAGCGAGAACACGATCTGCAATTTGGGACCCATTCAGTGAAAAGAAACTGAGAATTACCACCTGGACAGGCCATGCTGCTGCCTAGTGAAGGCGATTGAGCTTCAGATTTACCTGCCTAGTGAAGGGGAAGGGGATTTGGTATCGGCTATCAAGTCAACGGCACCTTGAGAACACGCTTGAGCTGCCTCTGGATGAATGCGTCTCTGTGTGTGGTGCCAGCAGCATCCCAACCCCACATAAGTTATTTATTATACTAAAGCGGGAAGGCTTTGGTTTTTCTGGTTTTTTTGAATTTTTTCAAGCTTCGACTGTTCATCTATATCAATGTCAGTGAATAGTAACAGGTGACAGTATCGTGCGTGAACAGTACCCACATGAACAGTGCCCTCAGTGCTACAGTGCTCCCGAATAATCTGACTTTTTTTCTTTCACCGTAGAAAAAATACGATCTTTGTTACCAAAAGCTGGGATTTTTTTACACCATCGTGTCCGTATATATAGGATTAAGATTTTGGATTTCTATACACATCATTTCTCTCCACCGGCGTACCGACGCAGAGCCGTCTTAGTGCGTGTTCGGGAGCCCTCCCGCTTCTCAACTCCTCAACTCCACGTGAGGAGTGCAGCCGAACGATCCAAATCCTGGTTATGAGCCAGAGAAGCTGGTGAAACTTGCAGTGCAATTTTCGCGGAGTCGCGGAGCTGGGAAACTCGAGCTCCTCCAAAACAGCGAAGCAGGAGTTGCCAAGAATTACATGTGAGTGCCACCGCCAAGTGAGTTACCGGTTCGTTCATTTGTAGCAAATATTACAAGTATGTGCCACCGCCAAGGTAGTTACCGGTTCGTTCGTTCGCCAGAGCAGGCTTCCCATGCCTAAATGGGCTGTCACACCTGATTGGACCCTCCCGAGCTGCTATTTCTCATAGCTAGGTGGCTGGCGGCCTGTTTCAACGACCAGAACGAGGAGCTACTCTACCGAACGATTTGTAACTTCGGGATTTTAACTGAGAAGCTGGCTGCTGATTTTGGGCTATGGAGTTGAGGATGTTGAGGCTGTGGAGAGCTACGAACACGCCCTTAGTCGTCTCCTGATCCATTCCGGTGATGGTATTGCCGAGGTACAAAACAGTTGGTCAGAACAGTATATTTGCATAAACAGTAATTTGTGGGAGAAATAAGTACTTGACCGGTTACTATCCATTTTTACACCACGGCATCGACGAACAGTTCACTAACAATTACGCGAACAAAAACTGAAACCATATCCGAATAAATCCACAACTGCTAACCGAAACAATAACCAAAATAAACCAAAACACTAACCCCGAATAACCTGGAACAGAAAAACCAGTGAAACGAAACAACACCTAAATGAACCGAAAAGAATAACCCACCCGAATCATAAACCAAAACAGTAACCGTAAGTTTTTCCGAGAGAAATTTCTAATCTATTCATTAATTATTGCAGTACAAAGAACACAAAAGGTAATAAAGATTACAATCAGGTCTTATTGGGGAACGTAGCATGCAATTTAAAAAAACTTTGATCGTTACCGAATTTTATTTTTTCGCTGATAACCAGCAAGTCCTGGGCGGCTGTTTCAGAAAACTTTGATCGTCATGTGCTTTACAATTGATTGTCATTATGATAGCTGGGGCCCACACGTAAGAAAACTGATTGTATGACCGTTAACTGACATATGAGGCCCACATGTCACTGTCTCTTTGTCATAATCTAATAAAGAAATCCAATAAAGCACTTGGGTCCCTGTAAATATTTGTAAAAAGCAATCAGGTCCTTGTAAAATTTGAAAAAAGCAATCAAATCCCTACAGACTTAAAAAAACAATCGGGTCCCTCCTGTGCTCAAGATCGAGAGAAGCTGCGCCAGAATCGCCCGCAGCGAAGAGCGCCACGCAGCCATGGCGCCACAAGGAGCTCCCTTCCTCGCCTCGGTCGTCAGCCCAAAGGCACCCAACCGGAGCTCCTTTCCAAAGTGACACCACAGACCTCCTCACGCGCCCATAGGCGTCGGTCTTGCCGCCTCGGAGCTCCCTTACAACATGCGAGTTGGCGGCCGCCTCCCTCGCCGGCTGAAGCTCAGAAGCGGCCGTGAGCTCCCAGCCGTCGGTCTCTCCTCTCTTCCATCTTCACTGGCGCGGTGGCCCGAGCCTGGCCATGGCGCCTCTGGGCGTGGTGGCCCGAGTCCTCGGCCATGGCGTGCGGGTGGCGATCGCTCCTCCATGGCGCTCCTTCCATGATCGGCCATGGCTTGGGGTGCGGCGGGTAGTGGTCTAGTGGAGGTGCGGTGGTGGAGCTCAGGAGGAGAAGGGAGAGAAAAAAGATAGATGGAAGAAGAGAGAGCTTACATGTGGGTCCCACATGTAAGCTAACAGTCAAACAAACCTTTTTTTAAGAGTGGGTCCGACCTGTCAGAAAACGGCTTAAATCGCTAGCAACAAGTATTTTGGGTTTTTTGAAGGGCAATGCTACGCGTCGGCCGAACGGATAATCTGAGAAGATCTGTCGCCTCAGCAGTTGTTGGATGGAGTGCCTGAGTAGCCATCTGACTATGCAACAAGCTCAATCTTACACTCAACTTTCTGCAACAGCAATCTTGTTGAAATCTTTCTCGGACTGGTTTTTTATTTCTGCGCTTGGGTTTTTGCAACAAGGACCTTGTTGAAAAAAAATCGACGGGTTTTTCCTTCCATATTAGCAACATGAGCCTTGATGCACTCAACCTTCAGCAACAACAACCTTGTTGCAAAAAAAATTCGAACCATTCCGTTCGATCTCTGCAACAAGAGCTTTGTTGCAGAGAGCCTTGTTGTAGAATCTTTTCTGCAGAGGGAAGGATAGCGCGGCCATAAATGAGGGAGGAGAGCGCCACAGGAAGAGAGAGAGAGAGAGAGAGAGAGAGAGAGAGAGAGAGAGAGAGAGAGAGAGGGGATGGAGATCGGGGAAGAAGAATAAATGGCGTACTGGTGGGCGAGGAGATAAGGTTGAGAAAGGGGAAGTGATTACCTTGATGTGCCCATAATGCCACTTGTAGTGAAGAGGAGGCGACAGATGCGGAGTCTGTTTTGGCGGCTGAATAATAGCATTTTCTTCTTTTTGAAACAGTCGACCCCGGACTTGGTAGTTATCAGCGAAAAAAGAATTTGGTAGTTTTTGAAACCCTAGCCCGAATTATAGTAGTTTTATGCTATTTACTCGGTCAAATAGTACCGATAAGTCAAGGGATTTTTCGTCGGGTTCTAGTCACTAGATGGCCCATTGCACACTTGGCACAAAAATAAATGTAGACAAGAAGTTAAGAAGGCTATTTGACACCCTATAAGAGCATCTACAACTGGACCTCTCAAACATGCCTCATACGTTTGGGCGGGCCGCCCGATCACTGCCCGGTAACGATTTTTTGCTATATAGCTAGAATTTTTGAACATAACCAAAAATAACAATATTGTGCGCAACAGATTTCAAATAATAGTCATTTTGCTCCTTGTTTCCGGAGAGGTGCTTCTGTAAAGGTGGCCATCAAATGTTCGTCATTGTAAGTAATATACATACTTCGGTCCTGCAGCACCACCGTTCTTACATAGCTCGCCAACATAGAAAGCGACATTTTTCCTATTAGTAGCCTCAGAAGATTCAAGTTCTTTCAACGTCAAAGTCATTATCTTCTGTAAATGATTCAAATATGATTAAGTATTAACAGGTCAAATCTAATGATAAAACATCTAAGAAAAAATAATGAGCTTTGCATTGTGTTTCAACGAAATGGTGCACATTAGTACCGCCGCCCTTCTTATCAGCTGGTTGAGCTTCGATTGGTGCAAACTAGGGGTTGGGGCGCCACCTCGTGGCGCCTCCTGAAACGAAGCTGGGGCGGTGCCAGGTTGGCAGCCGCTCATTCCAGTTAGTTTTTGCAATCTTGGTAACACATGAAAATGGCATGTTACAAGAAGTAGCACTATAAATCTATAAATTTTGGAAGAGCCAAATAAATGACACTCAAATACAATGAGATTGCATCTCCAACGTGGATCGGCAAACGGATACCAACATGTTCGTGGACATCCGAATGCAATTTACCAAAGAAAAAACAGGACACCAATCATAATAAACAACTAAAAACCAAAGAAAAGACGGGACACCGATCAAGGTCGATGACCCCCGCGCCGGAGCCGCCGGCTTCGTCGTTGTTGGTGGCCAAACGTGTGACCTTTTTGTATCGTCATCGTGCTACTTAGGTGCCTCGTCATCCTCAGCCTCAAACTCCTTGAAGAGTCACTCCTACCACTGCATGTGACGAAGATGGTGTAAGGACGGAGGCGGCGCTTGGAGCAAATCCGCCGCAGCCCTTCACAGATGTAGGGGGAAACTGATTGATCTTCCAGCTTGTCGCTTGCCAACTAAAAGGGACTTGTTGATTTGTTCTACAAGCAACTCAAACAAACTTCCATAGAGGGCTTTAGCAAGAGTGAAGTTAAAATCCATCCCATGCAAATATAAAAAAGATAAAAATCTGATAGATGATAAATCAAAGGAAAATGCAACAGGAAAATTCAACATATGTTATCATGTAAGCAAACTTCAAACACAATAGGCTGATGCAATTGAGTAAACTGAAGGTTGGTGTGTATCTAAAAAGTGCCAAAGTCACTATGCTAACTACCATAACTATGAGGTCATGGGCTCATGGCAATAGATAATTAATAAATATTTATTTGTTTTTTCCCGATTGTAAATTGACAACTACTTACTCTTGAACATCGGTATTATATATAAAGTAATATTTTAATATATTTATAAACAACTATAACTATATAAAGTAATAAAGATTAATTATTAATATACTTATGCTCCAATAAATTTAAATTATCCATATTACTATATATAATCATATATGAAGTTACACAGTACCTTGTGACGACGCCTAAATGTTAGTTGTGCGGTGCCAGCTGCCCTTCCAGCCCTCTTTTCTCTAATTGCCGGTAAACATGCACATATAAGTAAGAAACTTTCAATAGAACTTACAATTGATAATTGATAAAAAAAATAAACAACCTTTGAACAAAGAATAATATTTTGAAGAACAACGGAAGACATAGAAGCAATTGTGCACTTGAGGGGCTACCAGTGGAAGTTTACTATGACGGAGATGTCATGTTTGCTCGTCCTATTCACAGGCTGAAGCTCTGCTAGCAGCGGATGTTTACGACGACGCAGGAGATGCCGTCTTTGCTCCTCATGTTCACCGGCTGATCCGCTAGATGCTTCACAGCTACCTGTGTGTCCCTGATGTCATTGATCTCCATCAGATAAATTTGTCCATCTAACTGTAAAGATTGATAGTCCACCTCTAGCAAGATATTTTCAGTCCTTTTCAAAGGAACCAAACCAATTGTAGTTGATTGTTTATATAAATACATACCCATGATTATTAAGATGACATGTACATAGTATTTTGTCTATCCAACAAGCAAATTTCCACGACAAGCAAGCAAGGCAAACACCAAATAGTGCATGAACGATGTCTTTGTAGGAGAGCGAGGTAGGATGGCGCTCCCAACGGCTCTTGTACGGACAGGCGACGCGGTCGTCTCTGGCGATGGTGGCGGCGTTTCTGCGCAGGGCCTCGCCCCCGACGACCACGGCGACGGCGCTCCGGTCTCGGCGGTAGGCTTGGTGGTGGGCTGGTCAGCGGCTCGCTCCCCAGCTCCCAGGCGGACGGCCGCGCCTCCCCTGGGCGTGGCAAAGTGGTCGGGGAGCCGCTTTTGGGCTCTGGCGGAGGACGAGTCTGACGGCAAAGAGGAGGCGGAGATAGGCGACGCGGTGGAGTCTGGGGCGGGCGGCCGTGCTCCATTGGCGACTTCGTGTCGCGGGCCGAGGAGCTTGGGGGCTCTCTCAAGGCCGGGCGCCGGCGTGCTTTTGCGCCCGGTGGCCGTGGCTCGAGGCGGGTCGCAACGGTCGTGAGCAGGGCGCCGTGCTCTTCGTGGTGACGCGAGCGACGTGGCAACCTAGCCGCTTCTGATGCGGGGCTGCTCCTGCAGCACGCGCTGGACCTGCCGTGTCCGGCGTCGGCGTTCCCCGTGGCGGCGGCGGCGGCGCAGACAGAGCTGGGGGTGGTGCGTCCTAGGGTTGGGGCGGACCCGCCAGTGGCTCGGACGGGCCAGCCCACAAGGGAGGCGACCGTCCCATCTGCGGGGCTGCAGCGGGCTGGAGCCCAGTCTCCTGACGCGCCTGGGGAGCAGGGAAGTGTGCCCGCTCCCAGGGCCCAGCCCGGCCCACAGGGGGCAATCCAGCCCATGTCGCCCAGCCCCGAGCGGTCACATAAATGGCTCTGGATCCCCCGCGGAACCCTAAATCCCTCGTTAGGTTTCCCAGCCACCGCTGCGGAGGTGCGGCGCTTCGGTCATTTCGCCCGTTTCCTCTCACCCACTCCACTCCCTCCTCCACTGCGGCGCTCCTTTGCGGAAGTAGTGGCGATGGGCTCCAAGCAGGACCGCAGAGGGGAAAAGCCTCCCATGGAGCCGCCGCGGGACCGCAACCGCGGCCGGGCCGACGACGAGGGTGGTTGGTGGCCGCCGCCCGCGTGGTGGCTCAAGGAGCAGGAAAGAAAGAAGAAGAAGGCGGAGTACAAGCAACGTGGCCTCGAGCTCAAGCACAAGGGGCTGCAACCTGCGACGGGCGGCGACCGGGGCGGCGAACCCCATGCGAAGAAGAAACCCAAGCCAGCGGGGGCGGCGGCCTCCAAGCTGCCCCTCCCGCCGAGATCTGAGGCGCCGGGCTCGTCCAAGGGCACGGAGGAGGAGCCAATCCCAATCGAAGAAGCCGACGGCCCGGAGTGCTTCAGATGCGGTCGCACAGGCCACTTCCAGAACCTGTGCACCTTCAAGCCCTTGTGTGTGGTGTGCACCAAGGAGGGGCACACGTCGGCGCAGTGCCCGACCCGCGGCAAGCCTCTGCTCCTCCAAACCATGGGGCACGCCATCTCCGGCGAGGGCTTCTTTTGCCTCCAGTACCCGGAAGATTCGAGGGAGGAGCCACAGATCCAGCTGGGGGCCAACGCGGCGGTGCTCTCCATGCCTTCCGGCGCGCTCACGCATGAGATCCTCCAAGTGGAGCTGCCACACCTCTTCGAGGGCGAGTGGGACTGGCAGATCTCACCTATGGAGGGCAGGGCGTTCTCGGTGGTCTTCCCGGATCCGGTGATGCTCAGGATGGCAACGAGAAGCGGCAAACTTTTCCTCTCCCTCAACAACCTCATTGTGGATATTCGTGATGCGGTCCTCGATGCTCCCAAGGGAATGGCGATGCCAGAGGTGTGGGTCAAACTGGGAGGAGTCCCACCCAAGCAGAGGCGCTCCGACCTGCTCATGGCGGCCACCACCATGCTCGGCCGTCCCTTGCTGATAGACGAGGAGTCTCTCATCCGTCCGAGGCCAGTACGTATGTGTTTCGCCTGCCGCAACCCCCGCAAGCTGCGCGGACTGGTCCAAATTTGGTTCAACGGCGAGGGCTTCAACATCAACATCGAGCCCGAGCTCCCCCCGGAGCAAATCACGGCGCCCGCCTTGCCTGTCCCAAATCCTCCTTATCCTAACCACGACAAGGGTCCGGACGGGGCGGGGCGTGACGGCACCAAGGATGACGACAAGGAGGCTGATGCAAGCATGGGGGATGATTCCATTGACACGACGGCGTGGGAGAAGTTGGGCATCACTGACAAGGGCGGGGCGGCGAATCGAGCGCCGCTTCCTTCGTTGGAGCTGCCTCTGGCGGGGAGGTCCATGGAGCTGGAACTTTCCATCCCGAACCAGTATGGCTCAAACTTGGGCTCGGTCACGTCCCCCCCCCCCCGGTGCGGTCGGTGGCGGAGGCCGGTGCGGGCCAGATGGAGGAGCCGCTGGGAGAGGCAAGCACTCCTATCGCGGTGTCCATGGACTCGCTACCTCTCGCCTCGCGCTCTCCGTCTCAAGGAGGCCGCAGCTCCAACAAGCTCGGCGCGGTGAAGCAGCTCAAGAAGGTGGCCGTGCGCAAGGTCAGCGCGGAGGCCGGGCGTGCAGCGGAGCTCCAGGGCGCGCCGGCGATGCCTCGTCAGGCGGTGATGGCGTTGGCTGTGCCCAACTCGGCCCCGATCGCGCAGGAGGCGTCCAAGACGGCGACTTTCCCGAAGGCCAAGCGTTCCAAGGCCGTCGTGGATGGGCAGGTGGCTCTGTTGGTCGGTCTGGCGGGCCAAGGGTGCCAAAGGGAACATGCCTTCCCTCCAACGCGCCCAACTCCTCCAAGCACAGAAGAATCTGGAAACCTCAGGTAACCCACTGCCCCGTTTTTCGATCCTGGACTCTTTTTCGGACGATCATCTGGGCGAGGTGTTGGTAGAGAGTGGGGTTGAACCGATGGGGGAGGGCGGGGTTCGCGAGCTCATCTCGCTGGTGCGTGCAAAGGAGATGGCATAGGCGGAACTCGCAGCGGCGGCTGCTCAACAAGCGGAGCGTTTGGCTGTCGAGGATGAGCCCTCGACGTCGCTAATGCTCCGACCCGAAGGGGAGACATCAACAGGGGTTGCCGCTCCTCCCTCGCCTCGCTGCGGCAAGGTGGGGCGCGTGGCCAAGGCGATCACCTCCAGGGGTGTGCGCCTGCGAAATCGCGTCATCTAGATGCGTGCGCTTATATGGAACATCCGTGGCTTGACCACTCGGTAGCGCACCCAACTTAGAGATTACATCAGAAAAGAAGGGATAGATATCGTAGGGCTCCAGGAAACCATTAAATCTGAATTTCACCACCAAGATATCTTAGCCATAGATCCTCTTGAGCGTTTTATTTGGCAACACAACCCGGCAAATGGCCATTCGGGTGGCATGTTGCTTGGCTTTTGCAGTGCCATTTATGAGGTGTTGTCCTGGGAGATCGGCACCTTTTTTATCGCTGCCAATATACGCGTGAGAGCCTCGCTTCGCGAGCTCGTGACCGTGCAAGTCTACGGACCAGCAGATCACTCATGCTTGGCTGAGTTTCTGGGAGAACTCGAAGCCAAGGTGTTGGCAGTAGCCGCAACCCAAATCCCTCTACTGGTGGGTGGCGACTTCAACCTCATCCGTTAGGGCGAGGACAAAAACGATGATAATATCAACTGGCCAAGGGTGGCCATGTTCAATAACGCAATTGCGTCGATGTCACTTAGGGAAGTGACAAGGACTGGGGCAAGGTACACTTGGACCAACAAGCAATTAGCCCCGGTGCGATCCGTCTTGGATCGCGCTTTCATGTCTCCGGAATGGGAAGTGGTGTTTCCATTATGTTCGCTCCTTGCAGAAACAAGGATCGGCTCGGATCATGTTCCACTTATCTTATCTTCAGGGGAAGATAGGATCCGTCACAGCCCACGCTTCTTCTTCAAAACGGCGTGGTCCGAGGTCCCCGACTTCGATACTATCTTTAGGGAAAGATGGCTGAGATGTGTTCAAGCCACGGGCCAGCAGCGCGGCCCTATGGAGTTTTGGACAGCGGTCGGGGGACGCCTTCGCGCAAGCCTCAAGGGATGGGGTGCGAACCAGGGGCGTGACGACAAAGTATTGAGGGCGCGACTTCTCGATGAGATAGCACTCCTCGATACCCAAGCAGACCCGCGCCCTTTCTCGGAGCAAGAATGGGCGCACCGATATGCCTTAGAAGGGCAAGTCGAAGCGTTGCTTCGATCGGAGGAGGAATATTGGAGGCGTAGGGGAGGCCTCAAGTGGACGCTCAAGGGCGATGCGAGCACTGGATATTTCCACGCGTATGCGAATGGTCGATGCAGGAAATGCCTAATCCTTAGACTGCAGACGGGGCAGGGGCTCCTTCTCCAGCAATCGGAGATTAGCAAACACATCTACCACTTTTACATCAGCCTAATGGGGACTGACGAGCCTCAACGCGCGCGGCTGCGCGAGGACGTTTGGCTTCCAGCACAAAAAGTCTTAGAGTCGGAGAACGAAGAGCTGGGGCTCGCGTTTCTCCCCAAGGAAATTGACGATGCACTCCAAAGCATGAAAACAGACACGGCCCCGGGGCCCGACGGGTGGCCGGTGGCGATGTTTAAACACTTTTGGCCACTGTTGCGCGACCCCATCTTCGAGGTGTGCAATGGCTTCATGCGTGGTTTCGTGGATATAGCTAGGTTAAACTACGGAGTGCTCTCGTTAATCCCGAAAGTGTCGGGTGCGGATAACATCCGCCAATACAGGCCAATTGCGCTCATTAATGTGCCTTTCAAAATCTGCGCCAAAGGGTGTGCCACTAGGCTTACTCCGATCGCCCACCACACCATCAGTCGATCCCAATCTTCTTTCATCCGCGGTAGAAACATTTTGGAGGGGCCGTTAGCACTGCAAGAGACACTTCATGAACTTAGACGCACGCACGAACCGGCGATTTTACTCAAACTCGACTTCAAAAAGGCTTACGACCGCGTCAACTGGGATTTCCTTAGACAAATCCTCACTAGTCGAGGCTTCTCGTCGATGTGGGTACACAGAGTCATGCAGTTAGTCTCGGGGGGCCAAACTGCGGTCTCGGTGAACGGAGAAGTGTTGGGGAACGCAGTAATTTCAAAAATTTTCCTACGCACACACAGGACCATGGTGATGGCATAGCAACGAGAGGGGAGAGTGTTGTCTACGTACCCTCGTAGACCGTTAGCGGAAGCGATCACAACGTAGAGGAAGTAGTCGTACGTTCTCCTCGCGATCCTGCCGATCCCAGCGCCGTTACTCCGGCACCTCCGAGTCGATGATGACGTAGAGGAAGTAGTCGACGTTCTCCTCACGATCCAGCTGATCCAAGCGCCCGTTACTCCGGCGCCTCCGAAGTTCTTGGCACACGTTCAGCTCGATGGCGCTCCACGGGCTCGATCCAGCAAAGCTCGGGAGAAGAAGTTCCGTCGACCTGACGGCGTGGTGACGATCTTGATGTTTCACCGACGCAGGGCTTCACCTAAGCACCGCTACGATATGACCGAGGTGGAATATGGTGGAGGGGCACCGCACACGGCTGAGGAACGATCTCAAGGATCAACTTGTGTGTTCTAGGGTGCCCCTCCCCGTATATAAAGGAGGGGAGGAGGAGGTGGCCGCCCAAGGGGGCGCACCAAGGGAGGAAACCTACTCCAAGTAGGTTTCCCTCTCTTTCCATATCTTATTTGGAGGGGAAGGAAAGAGTACTAGTATTTAGGAAGTAGTACTAGTAGTAGAAATAGGAAGAGGGGAAGGAGAAAGGAAAGGGGGCGGCCCCCTCCCAATCGGATTGGGCTTGGGGCGCGCCCCCTCCTTGTTCCTTCTCCCTTCCTCCTATGGGCCCAATAAGGCCCATATACCTCCCTGGGGGATCCGGTAACATCCCGGAGCTCCAAACTACTCCGGAACCTTTCCGGTGTCCAAATATATCCGTCCAATAAATAAATCTTTGTGTCTCGACAATTTAGAGACTCCTCGTCATGTCAGTGATAATATCCGGGACTCAACAACCTTCGTACATCAAAATACACAAACTTATAATATAACCGTCCTTGAAACCTTAAGCGTGCGGACCCTACGGTTCGAGAACAATGTAGACATGACCGAGACACATCTCCGGTCAATAACCAATAAGCGGGACCTGGATGCCCATATTGGTTCCTACATATTCTACGAAGATCTTTATCGGTCAGACCGCATAACAACATACGTTGTTCCCTTTGTCATCGGTATGTTACTTGCGAGATTCGATCGCCGGTATCCAATACCTAGTTCAATCTCGTTACCGGCAAGTCTCTTTACTCGTTCCGTAATACATCATCTCACAACTAACTCATTAGTTGTAATGCTTGCAAGGCTTATGTGATGTGTATTACCGAGAAGGCCTAGAGATACCTCTCCGACAATCGGAGTGACAAAACCTAATCTCGAAATACGCCAACCCAACAAGTACCTTTGGAGACACTGTAGTACTCCTTTATAATCACCCGATTCGTTGTGACGTTTGGTAGTACCCAAAGTGTTCCTCCGTAAACGGGAGTTGCATAATCTCATAGTTACAGGAACATGTATAAGTCATGAAGAAAGCAATAGCAACATACTAAACGATCAAGTGCTAGGCTAACGGAATGGGTCATGTCAATCGATCATTCTCCTAATGATGTGATCCCGTTAATCAAATGACAACTCATGTCTATGGTTAGGAAACATAACCATCTTTGATTAACGAGCTAGTCAAGTAGAGGCATACTAGTGACACTCTGTTTGTCTATGTATTCACACATGTATTATGTTTCCGGTTAATACAATTCTAGCATGAATAATAAACATTTATCATGATATAAGGAAAATAACTTTATTATTGCCTCTAGGGCATATTTCCTTCAGTCTCCCACTTGCACTAGAGTCAATAATCTAGTTCACTCAAGAATGATTCTAACACCCATGGAGTCTTGGTGCTGATCATGTTTTGCTCGTGGAAGAGGCTTAGTCAACGGGTCTGCAATGTTCAGATCCGTATGTACTTTGCAAATCTCTATGTCTCCCACTTGGACTTGGTCCCGAATGGAATTGAAGCGTCTCTTGATATGCTTGGTCCTCTTGTGAAATCTGGATTCCTTTGCCAAGGCAATTGCACCAGTATTGTCACCAGAAGATCTTCATTGGTCCCGATGCACTAGGTACAACACCTAGATCGGAAATGAACTCTTTCATCCAGACTCCTTCATTTGCTGCTTCGAAGCAGCTATGTATTCCGCTTCACATGTAGATCCCGCCACGACGCTTTGTTTAGAACTGCACCAACCGACAGCTCCACCGTTTAATAAAAACACGTATCCGGTTTGCGATTTAGAATCGTCCGGATCGTTGTCAAAGCTTGCATCGACGTAACCATTTACGACTAGCTCTTTGTCACCTCCATATACGAGAAACATATCCTTAGTCCTTTTCGTATTTCAGATGTTCTTGATCACGGCCCAAAGGATCCACTCTCGATTACTTTGGTACCTTTCCTGCCAAGCTTACAGCTAAGCATACGTCGGTCTGGTACACAGCATTGCATACATGATAGAGCCTATGGCTGAAGCATAGGAACATCTTTCATTTTCTCTCTATCTTCTCATTGTGGTCGGGCATTGAGTCCGACTCAATTTCACACCTTGTAATACAGGTAAAAACCTTTCTTTGCACGATCCATTTTGAACTTCTTCAAAACTTTATCAAGGTATGTGCTTTGTGAAAGTCCAATTAAGCGTCTTGATCTATCTCTATAGATCTTGATGCCCAATATGTAAGCAGCTTCACCAAGGTCTTTCATTGAAAAACTCTTGTTCAAGTATCCCTTTATGCTATCCAGAAATTCTATATCATTTTCGATCAATAATATGTCATCTACATATAATATCGTAAATGCTACTGAGCTCCCACTCACTTTCTTGTAGATACAGCTTCTCCATAAGTCTGTATAAACCCAAATACTTTGATCACACTATCAAAGCGTTTATTCTAACTCCGAGATGCTTGCACCAGTCCATAAATGGATCGCTGGAGCTTGCACACTTTGTTAGCTCCCTTTGGATCGATAAAACCTTCTGGTTGCATCATATACAACTCTTCTTCCAAAAATCCATTTAGGAATGCGGTCTTTACATCCATTTGCCAAATTTCATAATCATAAAATGCGGCAATTGCTAACATGATTCGGACAGACTTAAGCATCGCTACGGGTGAGAAGGTCTCATCGTAGTCAATCCCTTGAACTTGTCGAAAACCCTTTGCGACAAGTCGAGCTTTGTAGACAAAGCAATATTACCGTCGGCGTCAGTCTTCTTCTTGAAGATCCACTTGTTTTCTATTGCTTGCCGACCCTCGGGCAAGTCAACCAAAGTCCATACTTTGTTTTCATACATGGATCTCATCTCGATTTCATGGCCTCAAGCCATTTTATGGAATCTGGGCCCACCATCGCTTCTTCATAGTTCGTAGGTTCATCATGATCTAGTAGCATGATTTCCGAACAGGATTGCCGTACCACTCACAGTGCGGATTTTATTCTGGTTGATCTACGAGGTTCTGTAGTAACTTGATCTGAAGTTTCATGATCAACATCATCAACTTCCTCATTATTTGGTGTAGACATCGCAGAAACTGGTTTCTGTGATAAACTACTTTCAAAAAAGGGAGAAGGTACAGTTACCTCATCAAGTTCTACTTTCCTCCCACTCACTTCTTTCGAGAGAAACTCCTTCTCTAGAAAGGATCCATTCTTAGCAACAAATGTCTTGCCTTCGGATCTGTGATAGAAGGTGTACCCAACTGTCTCCTTTGGGTATCCTATGAAGACACATTTCTCCGATTTAGGTTCGAGCTTATCGGGTTGAAGCTTTTTCACATAAGCATCGCATCCCCAAACTTTAAGAAAGCGACAACTTTGGTTTCTTGCTAAACCACAGTTCATAAGGTGTCGACTCAACGGATTTTGATGGTGTTCTATTCAGCGTGAATGCGGCCGTCTCAAGAGCATAACCCCAAAACGATAGCGGTAAATCTGTAAGAGACATCATAGATCGCACCATATCTAGTAAAGTGCGATTCTGACGTTCGGACACACCATTGCTTGTGGTGTTCCGGTGGCGTGAGTTGCAAACTATTCCGCACTGTTTCAAATGTAGACCAAACTCGTAACTCAAATATTCGCCTCCACGATCAGATCGTAGAAACTTTATTTTCTTATTACGATGATTTTCAACTTCACTCTGAAATTCTTTGAACTTTTCAAATGTTTCAGACTTATGTTTCATTAAGAAGATATACCCATATCTGCTTAAATCATCTGTGAAGGTGAGAAAATAACGATATCCGCCACGAGCCTCAACATTCATTGGACCACATACATCTGTATGTATGATTTCCAACAAATCTGTTGCTCTCTCCATTGTACCGGAGAAGCGGGTTTTAGTCATCTTGCCCATGAGGCACGGTTCGCAAGTGCCAAGTGATTCATAATCAAGTGACTCCAAAAGTCCATCAAGATGGAGTTTCTTCATGCGCTTTATACCGATATGACCTAAACGGCAATGCCACAAATAAGTCGCACTATCATTATCAACTCTGCATCTTTTGGTTTCAACATTATGAATATGTGTATCACTACTATCGAGATTCATCAAGAATAGACCACTCTTCAAGGGTGCATGACCATAAAAGATATTATTCATATAAATAGAACAACCTTTATTCTCTGATTTAAATGAATAACCGTCGCATCAAACAAGATCCAGATATAATGTTCATGCTTAACGGCACCAAATAACAATTATTTAGGTCTAAAACTAATCCCGAAGGTAGATGTAGAGGTAGCGTGCCGACCGCGATCACATCGACTTTGGAACCATTTCCCACGCATCGTCACCTCGTCCTTTGCCGGTGTTCGCAATCAGTAGTCCCTGCTTCGAGTTGCAAATATTAGCAATGTAACCGATATCAAATACCAGTGCTAACATGAGCTCTAGTAAGGTACACATCAATAACATGTATATCACATATACCTTTGTTCACCTTGCCATCCTTCTTATCCGCCAAATACTTGGGGCAGTTCCGCTTCCGGTGACCAGATGCGCTTGCGGTAGAAGCACTCGATTTCAGGTTTAGGTCCGGACTTGGGTTTCTTCACTTGAGCAGCAACTTGTTTGCTGTTCTTCTTGAAGTTCCTTCTTCTTCCCTTTGCCTTTCTTCTTGAAACTAGTGGTCTTATTGACCATCAACACTTGATGCTCCTTCTTGATTTCTACCTCCGCAGCTTTCAAAGATTGCGAAGAGCTCGAGCATAGTCTTTACTAACCCTTGCATATTATAGTTCATCACGAAGCCTTTGTAGCTTGGTGGCGTTGATTGAAGAATTACATCAATGACACAATCATCCGGAAGATCAACTCCCGGTTGAGTCAAGTGATTGTAATACCGGACATTCTGAGTATGTGCTCACCGATGCACCCATTCTCCTCCATTTTGCAGCTATAGAACTTATTGGAGACTTCATATCTCTCAATCCGGGCATTACTGCTGAAATATCAACTTCAACTCTTGGAACATCTCATATGCTCCACGACTTTCAAAAGCGTCGTTGAAGGCCCGGTTCTAAGCCGTAAAGCATGGCACACTGAACTATAGAGTAGTCATCGACTTTGTTACGCCAGACGTTCTTAACGCCGTCGGGCCAGTATCAAGAAGAGTCTGGCACCTAGCGGTGCATCCGGGGCGTAACTCTTACGTGCAGCAATGAGGATAATCCTCGAGTTACGGACCCAGTCCGTGTAATTGCTACCATCATCTTTCAACTTTGCTTTCTCAAGGAACGCATTAAAATTCAACGGAACAACAGACGAGCCATCTATCTACAAATGTACATAGACAAGCAAGATACTATCAGTACTAAGTTCATGATAAATTTAAGTTCAATTAATCATATTACTTAAGAACTCCCACTTAGGCAGACATCTCTCTAGTCATCTAAGTGATCACGTGATCCAAATCAACTAAACCATAACCGATCATCACGTGAGATGGAGTAGTTTTCAATGGTGAACATCTTATGTTGATCATATCTACTATATGATTCACGCCGACCTTTCGGTCTCCGTGTTCCGAGGCCATATCTCGCATATGCTAGGCTCGTCAAGTATAACCTGAGTATTCTGCGTGTGCAAAACTGGCTTGCACCCGTTGTAGATGGACGTAGAGCTTATCACACCCGATCATCACGTGGTGTCTCGACACGACGAACTTTGGCAACGGTGCATACTCGGGAGAACACTACTTGATAATTTTAGTGAGAGATCATCTTAAAATGCTACCGTCAATCAAAGCAAAATAAGATGCATAAAGGATAAACATCACATGCAATCAATATAAGTGATATGATATGGCCATCATCATCTTGTGCTTGTGATCTCCATCTCGAAACACCGTCGTGATCACCATCGTCACCGGGCGCGACACCTTGATCTCCATCGTAGCATCGTTGTCGTTTCGCCATCTATTGCTTCTCGACTATCGCTACCGCTTAGTGATAAAGTAAAGCAATTACAGAGCGTTGCATTTCATACAATAAAGCGACAACCATATGGCTCGCCATTGCCGATAACTCGGTTACAAAACATGATCATCTCATACAATAAAATATAGCATCACGTCTTGACCATATCACATCACAACATGCCCTGCAAAAACAAGTTAGACGTCCTCTACTTTGTTGTTGCAAGTTTTACGTGGCTGCTACGGGCTGAGCAAGAACCGTTCTTACCTACGCATCAAAACCACAACGATACTTCGTCAAATAGACTCCGTTTAACCTTCTCAAGGACCGGGCGTAGTCACACTCGGTTCAACTAAAGTGAGAGAGATGACACCCGCCAGCCACCTTTAAGCACCTAATGCTCGTAGCGGTGAAACCAGTCTCGCGTAAGCGTCTGGCGTAATGTCGGTCCGGGCCGCTTCATCTCACAATACCGCTGAACCAAAGTATGACATGCCGGTAGGTAGTATGACTTGTATCGCCCACAACTCACTTGTGTTCTACTCGTGCATATGACATCAACGCATAAAACCAGGCTCGATACCACTTTGTTGGGGAACGCGGTAATTTCAAAAATTTCCCACGCATTACGGGACCATGGTGATGGCATAGCAACGAGAGGGAGAGTGTTGTCTACGCACCCTCGTGAGACCGTTAGCGGAAGCGATCACAACGTAGAGGAAGTAGTCGACGTTCTCCTCGCGATCCTGCCGATCCCAGCGCCGTTACTCCGGCACCTCCGAGTCGATGATGACGTAGAGGAAGTAGTCGACGTTCTCCTCACGATCCAGCTGATCCAAGCGCCCGTTACTCCGGCGCCTCCGAGTTCTTGGCACACGTTCAGCTCGATGACGCTCCACGGGCTCGATCCAAAGCAAAGCTCCGGGAGAAGAAGTTCCACAAGACGACGGCGTGGTGACGATCTTGATGTTTCACCGACGCAGGCTTCACCTAAGCACCGCTACGATATGACCAAGGTGGAATATGGTGGAGGGGGCACCGCACGGCTAAGGAACGATCTCAAGGATCAACTTGTGTGTTCTAGGGTGCCCCCTCCCCGTATATAAAGGAGGGAGGAGGAGGTGGCCGGCCCAAGGGGCGCACCAGGAGGGGGAAACCTACTCCAAGTAGGTTTCCCTCTCTTTCCATATCTTATTTGGAGGGAAGGAAAGAGTACTAGTATTTAGGAAGTAGTACTAGTAGTAGAAATAGGAAGAGGGGAAGGAGAAGGGGGGCCGGCCCCTCCCCAATTCGGATTGGGCTTGGGGGCGCGCCTCCCTTGTTCCTTCTCCCTTCCTCCTACATGGGCCCAATAAGGCCCATATACCTCCGGGGTTCGGTAACCTCCGGAGCTCCAAACTTCTCCGGAACCTTTCCGGTGTCCAAATATATCCGTCCAATATATAAATCTTTATGTCTCGACCATTTCGAGACTCCTCGTCATGTCCGTGATCATATCCGGACTCAACAACCTTCGTACATCAAAATACACAAACTTATAATATAACCGCCATCGAAACCTTAAGCGTGCGGACCCTACGGTTCGAGAACAATGTAGACATGACCGAGACACATCTCCGTCAATAACCAATAGCGGGACCTGGATGCCCATATTGGTTCCTACATATTCTACGAAGATCTTTATCGGTCAGACCGCATAACAACATACGTTGTTCCCTTTGTCATCGGTATGTTACTTGCCCGAGATTCGATCGTCGGTATCCAATACCTAGTTCAATCTCGTTACGGCAAGTCTCTTTACTCGTTCCGTAATACATCATCTCACAACTAACTCATTAGTTGTAATGCTTGCAAGGCTTATGTGATGTGTATTACCGAGAAGGCCTAGAGATACCTCTCCGACAATCGGAGTGACAAAACCTAATCTCGAAATACGCCAACCCAACAAGTACCTTTGGAGACACCTGTAGTACTCCTTTATAATCACCCAGTTACGTTGTGACGTTTGGTAGTACCCAAAGTGTTCCTCCGATAAACGGAGTTGCATAATCTCATAGTTACAGGAACATGTATAAGTCATGAAGAAAGCAATAGCAACATACTAAACGATCAAGTGCTAGGCTAACGGAATGGGTCATGTCAATCAGATCATTCTCCTAATGATGTGATCCCGTTAATCAAATGACAACTCATGTCTATGGTTAGGAAACATAACCATCTTTGATTAACGAGCTAGTCAAGTAGAGGCATACTAGTGACACTCTGTTTGTCTATGTATTCACACATGTATTATGTTTCCGGTTAATACAATTCTAGCATGAATAATAAACATTTATCATGATATAAGGAAATAAATAATAACTTTATTATTGCCTCTAGGGCATATTTCCTTCAAGAAGTAGGGCACTTCTTCAGGAACAAGCGTGGCTTACGCCAGGGTGTTCCCATGTCACCGCTCTTGTTCAACTTCGTGGCTGATGCGCTTGCGGCCTTGCTACGGAAAGCAACGGAGGCATGTCATATCAAAGGGGTGTTGGGACACCTCATCCCAGGGGGGATTTCGCACTTACAATATGCGGACGATACGCTTCTGTTGTTCCAACCGGACCTATACAGCGTGGCCACGATCAAAGCTCTGTTGATTAGCTTCGAACTCATGTCAGGGCTCAAGATCAACTTTCACAAATGTGAAGTGATGCCCATGGGGCTCGATTCGTCCGAGAGCAGTCGTATAGCGGACCAGCTCAACTGCAAACTAGGCAAACTCCCGTTTTCCTACAGGCCTCCGTTGGATGCCAAAGCGTATCTCGATAGAGCGGATGGGCTCCGCTTTGGACCAAGGTGGGAGGCGGGTTTGTCCATGGAGGGGAAGTTCCTTTCCTCTGCAGCTAGACTAGTACTCACGAATGCGAGCCTATCCTCGCTGCCCGATTCAGCGATGGGGTTGTTCCTCCTGGCGAAGGGTTCATGCCAAGATGGACACACCCAGGTCCCGATTCTTTTGGGAAGGGGCGGGACCAAAACGCAAGTACCACATGGTCAGATGGGATGCAGTGTGTCGTCCCAAGGACCTAGGGGGGCTAGGGATCACAAACACCCGGATCTTAAACATTGCACTTATGTGCAAGTGGATTTGGAAGGCTGTCGCGAGGCGACAGGCACGTGGGCTGATCTGTTCTACGCTAAATATTTCCCGAGCAGAACTTCTTCGAAGGCAGGGCGCGGGGCTCACCCTTCTGGAATGATCTACAAGCGGTTCGCCCGGCTTTTGCCCTTGGCACCAAGTTCGCCATTGGCGACGGCCGCTCGGCCCGCTTCTGGCTCGACCTATGGGTGGGAGTGCAGCCCCTCTGGGCCCAATTTCAGGACCTGTACATCCTGGCTGTCAACCCGGAGCAGACGGTAGCGACGGCACTTGCCTCCAGCCCTCCGGCGATCCACTTCCGTAAAGAGCTAACGGGTCCAGAACAAGCTCACTTAGAGGATTTGCTTGCTCTTATTCAATCGGTGACGCTGTCCACTTCCGCCGACACGGTCACCTGGGCTCTCACCTCGTCCGGCAAGTTCACGGTCAAGTCTTTGTACCGCATGCTGTGCCAGGGCCAGGGCCCAGCCTTCCCGATGCTGACGGGCCTATGAAATGCGCGTATTCCGCTTAAGATCAAGGTGTTCTTTTGGCAACTATTCCGCAATAGACTTCCCACACCGGCTAATGTTGCCAAACGCAACGGCCCGTCTTCCGGCTTATGCGCAATTTGCAACACCATGGAGGATGCGAATCACGTGTTCTTCCGCTGCCCTCTAGCGCGTTTTGCCTGGAGTGCAGTCCGTGAGGCCACCAACACCACTTGGGACCCGCACTCGGCTAGAGACCTTGCGGCCATAGTTGCATCGATGACTGGTGGCAGCAAGCGCGTGCTTTGGAGCTGCCTAGGCGCCTTGGCTTGGGCTATGTGGCTCACCAGGAACAAACTAGCAATCGAGGGAATCTTCCCATCACACCCTGCTAATATTCTTTACAAATGCAACATTCTTCTGCAGCAGTGGAGTCCGTTGGCGAGGCGCAAGGATGCTGAGAGAATGAAGCAAGCTCAAGACCGTCTTCGCCAAGTCTACATTTTGGCTAGGGAGCTGTCCGCCACTTCTACTTCGTGAAGTGATTCTTTTGTCTCGCGAGCGAGCATGCGCGCTCTATGCTCTTGGCCTTTGGCCTGTAATAGACTCGCTGTGGACTGCGTGTGGCCTCTGGCCTGCCGCAAACTTCATGTGCCTTCGCGCCCGTGTGACCTGAGCCTCCGCGCTCGTTCCGTTTGTCCTTAGACTCTTCTGTAAACGCTGCCTAAGTTATGGGCTTTATTAATTTAAAGCCGGACGCCTCTAGCATCTTCGTTCTAAAAAAATAAATAGTGCATGAACCATATCAAAAGAGGAGAGGGACCAAACAACAGTGTCACTTACCTTTTATCTGCCGGTAACCATATCAGTCATCATTGTCACCTCCTGTTGACTCGCCCACCACAGTCGATCAGTGTCGTCTTGCACTGCACTGTCATATTCATGCCAGTACTCTAATAAAGAGAATTTTCATCATGCAAGAATGTGCTTCTGCAGCTAACATGCATGTACAGAAGGCCTTATATAGTATATGTGATCAAATTTATTCCTCTCTAATGTCCATAATTGCCATCTTCTCCCGATGTTTTTAACACTCTTAGGTTCTGATATGAACATGCTACTATACTGGTGT
Organism: Aegilops bicornis; assembly: GCA_021605145.1. Taxonomy (NCBI): domain Eukaryota; kingdom Viridiplantae; phylum Streptophyta; class Magnoliopsida; order Poales; family Poaceae; genus Aegilops; species Aegilops bicornis. Next base: position 734,203,768 of record CM038673.1, read on the forward strand.
AAGTGGTACTGTATTAGAATGATAAAATAGACTGCTCTTGGTTGTTGTGTCACACACTGGAATCGATTACAATATAACCCACATGTGCAGATCATTCATTTACTAATTTTGTCCTTATGATCCCCCATGCTTTAATAAACATGTAATTCTTCTTTCTTATCTTGATCCAGATTATTTCATGATGTCACTTAATTCATAGTACAGATTTTCTCTTAACATGGGATAAGAATAGAGACTAAACCTGAAACAAATTGATGCTTAACTTGACTGATCCTATTTTCTGAACCAAAAAAACAAGTTAACAGTAGAAGTCACTCATAGATTATTTGACTAAGATCTATTCATGATATCCTCTAGTCCAAGATTGTAGCTGATGTTGATGGCATTGAAAATAATCAACACATTAGTACCATCCTAAACAACTTGATTGTTGCAGCCGAACTCTAAATACAATTAGTGCCTGCATCTAGCACCTACGGTTCCCTTGCTCCCATACATGTCGTGGATCCACCAATTGGATAACTCTCTATTGTACTGTATTGACACAAAATAATGAACATTCGATTAGCTTGAATCAAAATTCTGCAACCATTTCTACTTACAAGAGTGTCAAAAGGAATATTCATTGCACGATAACATAAGAGTCCAATAATTGTTTTCACCTAACAGAAGACACCAGGGCCAGAATCTTGTGTCATTAATACAATCCTGATGGCGAGGGTGGCGAGGCGACGAGAAGATCTGTCCTGATGACGATCATCCAAAAAATATCGACATAATCTACTAAATAAACTTCATTACCTAATGAACAAGCTCATGACCAAATGTAGTATTCAAAGACGCTCTTTGATAACGAAAGTTGCAATCAATTAAGACCTGTCAGAACATATTGTAACCTAATTGCTGCTCAATATTCGTTGGCCTCAGACTTTTTGCCATGCTCCATGACTCACATGATGATGCCCGATTTGATTCAACGTTTCTTTTGTTCAGTTTTATTTTCTTGATCCTCGTTGTGTTTTCATCGATGTTTGATTCAGATTACTTATTTATATTACAACCTTAAGTGCTATGGCAGTATGGCTCATTAATTAGAGGGAAAAGTCTACAAACGCATCAATGTTGCTGAAGATGGGGATGTCTAGACTGTCAGGCTCTTGGGTAGAGAGGAGGGACAAAAGAAGCAACTTGTATAGTGGTTGTTTTTTTTTCGAAAAGGGGGGGACTCCCGGCCTCTGCATCAGAAAGATGCATACGGCCATCTTATTAACCGAATAAAGTAGTGCCAACATGGTTCGAAAGGTCTCCAAAAGTAAGAAAAAAACACAAAAAGCTCCCACAGAGCCAAAGAGGGCTAGAAACATAAACTAGCCAAGGAACGACGCCACAACCGGCTGGCTAAAACTAGATAGGGATAGTAAATGCCTATCCTATTACATGACCGCCATCCAAACCGGTTGAAGATATCCCGAGCTACCATCTCCCAAATGGAAAGACCCAAGTAACCATATGCTCCCTGGCCTCCGTCTGGGTGAGTAGCGACCACTTAACGGATCAGTGCCGTAGTTCGAATAAGACCTGCAAAAGTGTATACATGATATTCTGTTAAAAACCAGATCATTTCTGCAATTCCAGATAGTCCACAGCAAAGCACAAACTCCAACCCGAATATGTTTCGCTAAGTCAGGCTCAATCCCATTAAGCCATGTCCCAAATAACGCATTAACAGAATTCGGTGGATTGATGTTAAAAGCAATATGGACCGTCTGCCAAAAAACCTTGGCCAACGGGCAATCAAAAAAGAGGTGTTTGATAGTCTCATCCCGGCTTATATAGTGGTTGTTGGTTGAGATGCAGACACCTATTATAATAAAAGGAGTGTGTTTACCAAGAAGCAAATTACATAGATTATCTCCCTTTCATCGAACGCCTTCTTGGTAACCAAAGACATAATTTTTTGAGATCAAAAGGATTGGGGGCTTACCAACGAGCAGATATGAGTATGTGTCTAGTCATCCTGCTATTGACTAAGAGCATAATCACATTTCTTAAGGAAGCTTTAGACATCTTCAGGAAACACATGTAGGCGACCAATAACCATCCAAATCGGCAGGTTCATCAAACTTATGTAAAGATTCCAAGCATCCGTAGTACAAGCTGCAACATCCATTCATTACAAATCCATTCTAGCTGAACATATGATGGAACCTGTAACAACCAAATCACGCAAATCAAAACAAAGTACAGAAGTAGAGAGGGGGAGAGGGGTGCGGTGGATGAGCATACCCGTAGCTGCCATTCACAGCACAAACCAAAGCTGGCCACTACCATGGGTGGTGTACAATCTCGTGGCCGCCAAAATCTGCAGCGCTAGGGCCATGGAAAATCATGGCTTGGCCGAGCCACCTCCCTCGCCAGAGGAAGCTGGTGGGAAGTCGGCGGCGCCTCCTCTGCAACCACCATGATCGCCTGGCGGAACACGAAGATCAGAAGGTTTGGGGGAGAAACTGTATTCAGGACGGCGCGTTCGCCAGTGGTCGGTGCCGGAGGAGATGGGATGGGCCGATAGGGGCGAGGCGGCAGCGGCGGAAACCCTAGCCGCACAGCCCGGGGAAGAGAAAACGAGGAACGGGCGAATCAACCTGTGATTGAGTTGGTTAGGTTGACAGTAGTATTCCCAACCCACCAGGATTCAAATCCTGGTGCTCGCATTATTCCTGTATTTATTTCAGGATTTCCGGCGATGCGCTTTCAGTGGGAGGAGACGTTCCCGTCGACGACGAGGCGCCTACGGTGACTTCGTAAATCTCAAGATGATATGCCGGCTCAGTCTCTCGGAGGTGCTCATAGGGGTAGGATGTGCGTGTGTGCGTTCATAAGGGTGAGTGTATGCGTGTGTATATGAGCGCTTGTGTCTGTACTGATGCTAAAAAAACAAGGAACGGGAGGTTGCGTGCGATGCGATTTTTTGGGAGAGATACGAGAAGTGATGGGGCTCTAGGAAACTTCCTCTTCTTATCTCTTTGTTCTGTTTGAAGCAAGCGGTGGGCCACCTTTTTTCCTAGAAAAACGTTTATAATCAGCTTCGGCCGGTCACGCCCCTTGCTCGCCTCAACTTGCACTTTTGCACATGGGTCCACACACCAAACGAAGCGCTCTCCACTCGTTTCTTCCTTGCTCCTTTGCCTTATCCACAACAAAACTCAGCCCGTCCCGCATCCACTCTCCTGTTTCTCCGATCCCCGTCGGTGAGCGTGCCAGAACCCACAAACTCCTGGCTCCACTCCGGCTTGCCGGCCGCGGCCATGGCTCCGTTTCTCCACTCCCCTCAGCAAACCGCTATGGATCCCTAGAGGATTTTGGAGCTCTTTTCATGGTGTTTTCTCTCTCCTTCCTATAGATCTGGAAGCTACAATGGCGCCACCCAACATCGGTGCTGCAACCAGCACCAGCCGGAGCTGGAGACGACAACAAACAGATGTTGCAACCGGCACCAGAGAAAGCTACCACCGGTGAGAAAAGCTTGAGCCAAGATACACAAAGCTGGGGCGGGTACCCATGGAAGCTGCAACCGGCACCTGAGAAGCTGCAATCATTGTGGGAAAAGCTACAACGGGTGAAACAAAAAGTTTCAACCGACGCCTGCAGGCGCCGACGTGCTGCACGGGGATGCTTCAACCATCTACGGAAAAGCTGTTAACGGTACTCGACGAAGCTACAAGCAGCGGCGGAAATTGCTACGTGCGTCATTCTTTTTTGCAGGGACAAGAGAGAAGCAGGTGTTACAACCAGTGCACATCGGAGCTACAACCGTCAACCCAAAATGCTACAACCGGTGGCATTTTTTTGCTGGAACCAGAGAAAGAATAGGCTTCGACGGACGTGCGTCATAGTTGCAACCATACTGAAAAATGCTACGTCCGGCAACCAAAAAAGCTACATCCGATTATGAAAAAAAGCTTCAATGGATACGGGGTAGCTGGAGGTCGGCCACCACGCAGCCGAAAAAAGTTGCAACCGGCGTTGAGAATAGCTACAACCCGCTTCTAAAAAAGTTTCAAACTGAAAACAGCTAGATAACAATGGCGACCGGCGACGACGGTGCTGCGTGGCGGTGCTGCGATGGGCGCATGGCGAGCTATGACAGCAGGCCGGTGGCGATGCTGGAACCCTCATCTGGTGGTGCTGCAATCAGGGGGTGTGACACACGTCGAGATGCAAGGCGGAGCTGCATCCGGCGAGCTGCGGCGGCCTCGGCGGTCTGCGACATCGACCGGCCCACGTGAGCTGCGACGTCGAGCAGGCCCGGCAAGGTGCGACGGGGTGGTCGAGCTGGCCCGGCGAGCTGCAACGGGGCGGCCAAGGGCGCGCACAAGGAGGCTGACCTGTAGATTTCTTTTTTTTCCCTCGCGCAAGGAAGAAGAAGGTAAGGGGGAATCGTTTTCTTCAGCGAGATCCAACGGCCCAGGCGGTCGGATCCAACGGCTGCTGTGCGACCGGCCCAATAGGTGGGCCGGTGCGCTGGCGCAGATCGTTGCCCTTTTTCCTAGCCAATATTTTCTTTCAACCTCAACACAGTAAAACTAATACTGTACGTGGATTGCGCGAGGAGGCTCCACTCGCACGACCTTTATTGAGTTTAATTTTTTTTTTGAGGTGAACTAGGGATTTTATTCCAAAGATAACACAGAAGGAATACAAGTGATGTTCGGTAGGATCCCTAGCCACAAGCGGCGACCAGCAGGGAGAGCTGAAGCAGCCTTTGCAATGGCATGAGCTTCAGCATTGGCCTCCCTGCACTCATATCTAAAACTAGCACTCACAAAATCTTTCATAGACTCCCTAATTTCACTAATAACTACAGCATAAGATGATAGCACATCTCCCCTGATGTCCGAGACCACTTGCATACAATCAGAACCTATGATCACGTGTGGGAGGTTGAGGTCCTTTGCCAGAGCTAAAGCCTCGCTGCACGCAAGTGCTTCCAGATTCGCTGCATCAACCAAACCATCAAAAGTGACAGCCGAGGAGCCCAAATACCTCCCTTCTTTGTCCCTGCTTATCGCCGAGACTGCACCCCTTTTGCCGTTCCGCGAGATTGCACCATCCACATTGATTTTAACTGCCTCCCCCTCTGGCGCCTTCCACCTGTGGGATCGCTGCTGCGGTGGCTGTCCAGCTGCAGGTTTGCTCATGGAGACAATGTCAAGATCCTCTAGGTATCTGTTGATAAAACACATAGTGGACAAGGGGCTTTGAAATTCTTCTTCATGGATCGCTTTCCTCCTTGCCCACCAAATGGCCCACATGGTGATAAAAACTTTTGCCAACTCCTTCTGTTCCAATGTATCAAACAGCCAAAAGAGCCACAATTTGGGATCATCGGATTGATTAGAGAGAACATGCTCCACGGTCTCCGCATCACCCAGCGCCCACACACACCTTGCCATCCGGCATTCAAAAAGTGAGTGTCTCCAATTATCATTCTCCGCACCACACAAAGAACAAGCCGGCGAGTCCGCCATCTTCCTTCCGTGCCTTGTGGAACCAGTCGGTAAGGATGTATGTGAAAGCCTCCATACAAAAATTCTGACTTTTGAGGGGACTTTGACCTTCCATAGCAAGGACCACGACTTCTTCTCCCGAGCTGGATTCGAATGGCCTCCCCTGTGTTCAAGCCAATCTTCCCGTTGAAATTTGACTGCGTTGATCATCCTGTATGCCGACCGGACCGAGAAAAATCCCTTTCTGTCATAGTGCCATGCCCAGAAATCTGGCTGCACCCTCGAACTCAACGGTATATTAAGAATAACATCGACATCCGGTGCAATAAAGTGTTGTTCTATCACCTCCCTCCTCCATGTCCTTGTTACAGGATCAATGAGTTCTGAGACAAATTGTGGTGGGTTTGTCGATATTTGTCAGATAGGCCTCAGACTGTAATCAAGAGGTAGCCAGTTATCCTCCCGGATGCGCTGCATCTATACCGTAACCAATCCTCTTAATCAGTCCAAGAGCAAGAATGTCTCTTCCCTCAAGTATCGAGCGCCACACCTGTGACGGGTGAGATCCTAAGGTTGCATCAAGAATGTCCACCAAAGGGTAATACCGGGCTTTTAAAATCCGCGCACTAAGTGTGTCTGGTTCCTGGAGCAGACGCCATACCTGCCTGGATAACAGAGCGAGGTTGAAAAGTTCAATATCTCTGAAGCCTAAACCCCCCATGAACTTGGGCTTACACATAGTCCTCCAAGAAACCCATGCTGGCTTCCTTTGACCTTGTTTGCTACCCCACCAAAACTTTCGTAGTAGACCATTGATATGTTCACATAATCCACGAGGTAGCTTGAAACATGCCATGGAGTATGTTGGTATGGATTGAGCAACTGACTTTATGAGTACTTCCTTGCCTCCTCTTTGAAAGACACTTTTCCATCCATCCTTGGATGTGCTTCCAAATCCTGTCCTTCAAATACGAAGCAGCCCTCCTTCGCCTTGCCAACATCGGTAGGAAGCCCAAGATATTTCTCGGTCAATGCCTCATTGTGAACATCAAGCAGAGTTTAATCTCATTGCGTTGGGCCTCGTGGACCATTTTACTAAAATAAATTGAGGATTTATCAATTAATGTCGCTGTCCGGATGCATCACAATACATCTTTAAGAGGCTCAACCTTCTCTGCAGTTGCCCTTGTTGCCTCAAAGAACAAAAGACTGTCATCGGCGAACAACAGATGATTGACTGATGGAGCCGCAGGTGCAACCGCAAGACCATGTACTCCTGTATTTGCTGCCTTTAACAAACAAGATAGCCCTTCTGCAGCAATGAGAAACAGATATGGAGAGATAGGATCTCCTTGGCGAAGTCCCCTCGATGGCCTGAATTCATCCATTATACCTCCATTAAACAGAACCGAAAAAGAGACGGATGAGACGCACCTCATCACAGTATCTGTAAAACGTGGGCTGATTCCCAACTTGAGCATTACCGCCTTTAAGTATGACCACTCTAGCCGATCATAAGCCTTCATCATGTCGAGCTTAAGCGCACAAAAACGATTGCCCTTTATCCTTCTAGACTTCATGTAGTGCAAGCATTCATAGGCTGCTATAAAGTTATCCGTGATAAGGCGACCAGAACGAAGGCCGATCGCTCTTCGGAAATTACCTCGGGGAGAATAACCTTCAACCTGTTGGCTAAGACTTTTGACGCGATTTTGTAAACCACGTTGCAAAGACTTATAGGTCGAAATTGTCCTAAAAGTTTTGGACTTGCTATCTTGGGAATAAGAACGATGAGCGTGCGGTTTATATCCTCCGTGAGTCCTCTCCATTAAGCACCAATTATCATGCCTGTAATCTCATCACCACATAACTCCCAATGCCGCTGAAAAAAGTGTGCCGGGAAACCATCCGGTCCCGGAGCTTTTGTGGGAAACATTTGAAACAAAGCATATTTGACTTCTTTTTTCGTAAAAACAGCATTCAGACGGGCATTCATGTCCCCGTCCACTCGAGATGGTATATGTGAGAGCACCTCCTCAATGCCAATGGTTCCCTCAGAGGTGTATAATTGCTCATAGAAGTTGGTGGCCATGCCGGCCATCTCATCAGGATCTGAGGTGTCCGAACCATCCCCTCTAGTCAGGCTAGTAATTGTATTTTTTGCTCTTCTCGCACTTGCCTTTTTCTGGAAATACTGGGTGTTACTATCTCCTTCTGAAAGCCAGCGGATTCTAGATCGTTGCCGCATCATGATCTCCTCCCTGTAACACAACTCCACAATCCGGTCCAGGACCTTTTTCTCTGCTGCCTCTGGTCCAACACGATTAGGTGCAACCCTTAACTCAGCTAGTCTCCGCCTTAGCTCTCGAAGCTCACCTCGGACCGAACCAAAAGTAGTCCGTCCCCAATTCTTAAGAGATACAGCCACGTTCGTTAGTTTTTCTGCAAGATCATGAACATTAGTTGTTGGCTGATCCACACGCCAAGCTTCATGTATCCTTGCAGAGAAAGATTCTTCCTGCTCCCACATGCACTCATACCTGAAAGGCTTCCTGAGGGCCAGCCTTAAGTTATTTGACTCCAATTCATTAAGCAACAGGATAGGACTATGGTCTGATTTCGCTGCTGTTAAGTGCTCGAGAGAGGCAAAAGGAAACATAGAAGACCAGCTCGGGGTCGCAAGGGCCCGATCGAGCCGAACCCTGCAATAATATCCCCCAACAATTCTCTTCTCAAACGTCCAGTCTAGTCCTTTATAGCCAAGATCTGCCAGCTCACACACATCTACAACTTCTCTGAACCCTGCAATCTGTGCACTATCCCTCTCATTTGGGCCAAATTGTTCCTCAGGCCTCAAGATCTCATTGAAGTTGCCTAAGCACACCCATGGCAAAGTAATTTCTCCTCTTAAGAACTTCATCGTATCCCAAGTTTTGTATCTCATACTTCGGCTTGCCGCACCATAGAAACAAGAGAGGCGCCACGGGTCCTTCCCTGCCTCCGTAACCACTGAATCAATGTGATACTGAGAAAAAGTTTTTATTTCAAGATTAATATTATTCTTCCAGTACAAGCATAGACCTCCACTTCGACCACTACTCGCTACTCCAAAGCTACTAGAAAACCCTAAACTACCCGCCAAGCCTTCCACCCTATACTTCGCAATCTGTGTCTCCACTATGCAAAGCACCGTCGGCGCACAAGCCTCCACGAGATCGCGGAGCTCACGAACTGTCGCAGGGTCGCCAATTCCTCGACAGTTCCAGCACATAGTCCTCATTGGGCTCGGCGGTCCTCCTCACCGGAGGCCGCCTTAGATTCACTTTCAATACCATCCAGAACCATCCCCTCATCCTGTTTCCTCCTTTTCACCACCTGAACTTTCTCCGGTGTAGATGACGCCTTGATGGCGCTTGTAGTAGTCGCCTTCAATACGCAAGACCGAAACAGCCACTTTCCCTGCTAAATTTGGAACCAATTGGCCCCTAACATTGACAGTACCATCCGCTGCCACAAGCCGTTTGCGAGCTCCCTTCACACCGCCATCCTCTCTAGACTGCCTCCTGGGATCATCATTCACTCCATCCATCTCCATACGCTGAGCATCTGTCCAAGAAACCTCCTCTGCATGCTCACCTCCTCTACCCCCTCCCGAACCCCTTCCTCCTCTGCCTCCTTTGTTCTCCCGTCCAGCATCCCTCCCTCTACCTCTTCCTCCTCCGTCACCCCTCCCACGCCCCCCTGCGCCTTGGGCTACTGAAATCTCCGGCTCCCAAAGCAGCCAGTCCCCCCATTCGAAGGATCTTGGATCATGCACCCCGTCACCACATTCGTCAGCTAGGTGGCCCATTCTTCCACATGCAAAACAAAAGTCCGGGAGCTTCTCATAGTAGACACTATATCTCTTGTACTCTTTTAAAGTGATTGGCACAAAACGAACCAGAGGGATGTTAACATCCACATAAACCCTAACTCGGAGGGTAGAAGCTGGGTTTATCCTTCCCTCATTCATAATCACATTGAAAGGTGGATCGCCCACCTTGGCAGCAACTTTTTCAGCCAACTCTCTCCTCCTTGTTAGGCCATATGGCAGCCCCTTCACTCTAGCCTGCATCGGTATCTTGTTTAGTCTCAGTAGCCCTTGACATCCGAGAAACCATCGTATTCTTGCGGACTACCGGAGCTCTCCTGAATAGCCACGCCCCCCCGTCCATGATCTTCCTCCAATCACCTAAACAATGGCACTGAACTAAGAATAAATTAGGGCCCTTTACGTTGAAGGTGACCCCTTGTGCCGCTGCCCAAGCATTACGCATCTGTTGCATCAATGCAGCATGGCTAAACGGCTTTGTGGTGTGTACCCGAAAGAGAGCCAACCGGTGCACGTCCTTAATGAGATCATCCACTTCCTCCGAGAAGTCAAGCTCTTCCTCCTCCCGGCCATGCAGCTTCATCCCCGCGAATTGATCTTCCAAGTCTGGATCAGGGCCATAATAATCGCCATACTCCTCCTCAAAGCCCTCCGCCTGGTTCCTCGCATCTTGCGAGTTTCGCTCTTGCCTCCCCTCCCTGCTAGTATCTTCCTCAGCCCCCCCCCCCCTCGCCAGTCCCGATCCACTTGGCCAGACCGCCGCCGCACTGACTACTCCCCCCATCGTCGCTCCCTCCTTCCCTCCTTGCACCTGAGACATCAGATCCACCATGCACGCACGCGCATACGACGGAAGGTGGTAGATCTCACCGGCGGCCAGAGAAGACCAGCAGTCGGGGAGATTTTACGTGGACTTCGGCAGTTGCGCCGCCGGAGGATAGATGGAACCCTAGGCGAAACCCTAGGGGAAAGCTTCGCTCGTGGTTCCTGTTCCTTTTTGGGTTTAATTTGGACGGTGCATCTGTTAATTCCCAAATTAAATGAAAGCCCAACAATATTAAAACTACAGATGAACATGGGGAGGCGTTTATTTTGAGAATTGTGCTAGCTACCTGTGAAATTATTTCTTTGCTGCAGTTGGTTGTGAGCAGAGAATGAAGTTATCTGTAACAAGAGAATCACATTATCTGTAAGAAAAAGGAAATTGTTGTGTACTCTTGGGACTGGGAGTATGTACTCCCCCTCCTCATATAAAAACACTCTATAAAAACATTTGAAAAATATTGAATCTGCATAGAGAAAATGTTTATCACGTATACGGAAAATGTATATAAAAAATCTGATCATGAATTTAAAAAATATTAATCAAGCATTTGAATTTTTTTTAAACAAGTATTTGAAAAATGTTGATGAAGCACTTGAGAAATGTTATATGTGTATAGCAAAAATGTTGACCATGTATTAAAAATGATGAATTTTTTATCATGTATATAAAATTGTTAATTAAGCTTTTGAAAAAAAGTTGAACAAGTATTTGAAAAATGCTGATCAAGCATTTGAACAATGTTTAAATGTGTATTGAAAAAATGTTGACCATGTATTAAAAAAATGATGATTTTTTTTATCATGTATATAATTTTTTTAATCAAGCATCTGAAAAAATGTTGTAAAAGTATTTGAAAAATGTTGATCAAGCATTTTTTAACAATGTAAAATGTATATAGAAAAAATCTTGACCAGGTATTAGAAATGATGGAGTATATAAAAAATGTTAATCAAGCATTTGAAATAAAATGGTGAATAAGTATTTTAAAATTGTTAATCAAGTATTTGGAAAATGTTAAATGTGTATAGAAAAATGTTGACCATGTGTTAAAAAATGTTAATATATCATTTAGAAAAGGTTAATCAAGAATTTTAAAAAATGCTAAATGTGCATAGAGAAAATGTTGACCATGTATTAGAAAATGTTAATCTTGTATTTAAATGTTTTAATCAAGCATTTGAAAAAAAATTAAAAGTGAGTACAGGAAAAATGTCGACCACGTATTCAAAAAATGTTAATCTTGTAATTGAAAAATATTAATCAAGCATTTTAAAATGTTGAAAATGTGTATAGAAATTGTTTTGACAATGTATTAATTTTTTTTAATTTGTACAGAAAAATGTTAACCATGTACTAGAAATATGTTATGGATCTATACAAAAAATGTAGAGTGAAAACCAAAAGAAACAGCAAATAAAAACAAAAGGAAAACAAAAAAAAGGAGAATAAATAAGAAAACCATTCAAAAAACAAAAGTAACAAAAAAAGAAAAAAAAACTGATGGGAAATGAATGAAATAAACAAAAACCAAAGAAAAAAACTAATAAAAACCTATGAAGAAATAAATAAAACCATAGAAAAAAAGAAAGAGAAGACAAAACCCAATGAAAATGAGAAAAACCGGTGAAAAAAAATGTAAAAACCTGGAAAATACGTACAAGAAATAGTGGAAACCCCAACTTGTTTCCACTTTAGTTAACCAGCGCTACTGTTGTGTCACGAATGAAAGGTAAACGCAGTGGCTAGCCGCTGCTGCGCTGAACCAGGAGACATGTTCGAAACCCCGTGCATTCCATTTTCTGTTAACTTTTTTCCTTTTACTGTGCGTGTGCGTGAATGGGCCAGCCCGATTAGTGTGATCCTTCAGCGAGTGATCCTTTTTTCCTTTTACTGTTCATGTGCGTGAATGGGCCGGCCCGATTAGTGTGGTCCTTCAAAAAGTGATCCTTTTCATCTCGCTTAAGGCCAGATATAGTCGCCGTGGTCCCCCCCGTGCGTATCCATGCCGCACTTCTCTCTCAAAAAAATGTGGGAATTCTTCTGTCCCACATGTTTTTTTCTCTGTCTTTTTTTACACCTCTTAAGTTATGTTTGCAAATTCTTTTTTTGTTTGAAAATTCTGACACTAATTCTCTTCTATTCCATCACCTTTTTTTGAGGGATTCTATTTTCATCAAAGAACTAAAGGCATTTAAATACTAATTCTGGTAGTGTAAGGAACGCCATGAAGATCAATACGCTATGAACGCTACAGATATTGGCTCACAGCAGCAACACCAGAGTATTCCATTTTGTGCTAAGTCATCATACATACTTCTACAATTTTAACTTGGTTTAGCTGTCGTGTTTATTTATTTTGGACAAAAATGTATCTTCTGGTTTATCAAAAAAAAAGAAGTATCTTCTGGTTGATTCTGTAGAGGTTGATGTAATAAAAGATGGGATTTTCAAGGTGACTTCAGGTTCTGGGCCCCGATCCATGGGAAATATTTGGATCTCTACATCTCTGACTCCATGTTTGTATGTAGATAAATTTTGTAGAAGATTGCAATTTTAGAGGATCTGGTGTCCAGTCTATTTGTCACTGCCTTTTGAAAACCGTGAATTAACTTTATTGCATTGTTATTTATTTGTCCAGGTGTGGTTTGGCACATGAAGGTACTGAAAGAAAATAAAAATCAATGCACAATAGGAAGTTAAGCATGCTATTGAGCATCTATTCTTGTATGAATGCCCATGTATGTTTGGTTTCTTGATTGGACCAAGCATATATTTCCTTGTACCACATATTGTCTGCACTAGGATCACTATAAATAAATAAGCTTGAATTGTTGCACAATCCCCTTGAGTATAAAGATAAATTTTATTTGAGTATAGTGAAGGAGGATGTAGTGCTAGAGATGAAAATATTCGCTCCCGTTGTGTGTTATTTTGCAATTGTCTGCTACCCTACTGTTGCTCTGTTTTCAGAACTTGAACTAGCTAGCAAAATTGATGCTGCTTGGCACAACTGTCCTTAATGGATTATCACATATCCTTCGGTAGCCTTTCAGTGATCTTCTTTGGCCATTAATCTCATTACATATTTTTTTGTTGCATGTCTCTCTCCACCACATGGTGAAGACAACAAAGAAATCTATGCTGGATTAACTGGAATGTCAACAAATTATATGACTCAGAAATTTTATAGCAGTACTTATCATGCTGCTTGTTCCATTCCTTTGATCCACTTGTACTTCTGCTCAAATCCAGTAGATTGGAATATGCACCATCTTATTCCACTTTGTTGTTTATATATGTAAGTACAAACTAGTACTCCCTCCGTTCGGAATTACTCGTCCAAGAAATGAATGTATCTAGATGTATTTTAGGTGTAGATACATCCATTTATATATTTTTATCCATTTTTGTGACAAGTAATTCCGAACGGAGGGAGCAGAAGGAAACACAGATGAAATGGAAGGTTTTTTCCACTGCCTTGTGTAGCACAACAAGATACATATGATGATCATGGATGTTCTGTGTTCCATTCCTATCTTCTTCGGCTCTAGCGTCGATGGCTCTTCTGCCGAATTGCCGTAGCTGAGCCAGCGGTGGGCTCCGACGATGATGAGGATGGGCATCCACGACATCTGTACTGTATGTCCAGCATCATGGCCCAACTTCCAGGAGAGGCCTGTCAAGGTTCTAAGGATGGCAAGTCACAATCATTCAGTTTGGTGGGCAGCGTGAAGGCAGTGGAGGATCTGCCGAAAACGGCTGCAAAAAGCAGATGAACGTTGCAAACCTGTCCAAGGCCATCAGGAAGGTGACAAGGAGCTAGATGAGGAGGCCTCCTCCAAAATCAAGATTACCAACTGGTTTCAGCTAGCTTTGATGGTGCCTCCAGCAGCTGAGGGTGATCTGTGAATCATCAGATGATATCATGTCTGAATTTCTACTTGTCTGTAGATAGGTGTGGATAGTGATGACAAATACTAGCTGACCGTTGCTGCTCTCTGTATGTATGGCAGTTAATTTTCCATTTCCTCTTGCTAACTTAATGTGATCATACACTGAGGTACAAAGAAAGGCGATTTGGTCAAAGCATTATTTTGGTGCCGCCCGCCTATGTTGGCTGGCTGGGAATGATGTACTGTGTACCTATAATGAATTAGTTCAGCAATGCCTTCAGCAACTATACCTTTTACTGGTTTTATCAGTTCATCTTTATCGTGCACGGTTTATAACATGTCAATAGCTTGAAATGTTCCTATTTTGATACGACATCTTGTTCGTTGTGTTGCTGAAGCTCCCCCTGGAACATATCCTGTAATACTGAACTTGGAGCTCGTGAATGGCAGGCAAGCCATGAAAAGTTACCTGAACAAGTTTCATTTTTTGCGGGTACCTGAACAATTAATTCATTTGCCAAAACTCCATGCCTGATGTTCTTTGGGGATCTGGTGATGTTTGTTATAAGCTTAAATGTCACGCAATTTGTGTTTTGCTCTTTATATTGTTTTAACATCTCACATTATGAATGTTTTTTGCGGAATTGGCAGCATTGCGTGCCTATATATTAGGGCGGTACTCTGCACCGGCGCACCGGCCGAAAGTTTCGGCTGGTCTGGCCAGATCCGTTCGATCTACACGCTCAGCCATTAGATCTCTCGCACCCATCGTCAACCTCCCGCATGGGGGAAAAGGAGAGGAAGGAGAGCGCCGCCCCCCGCACCCGACAGCGAGCCGCGCCACCGGACTTCCCCGTGCTGCGCTTGCAACCTCTCGTCGCCGCCATTCCCATCCCTCATCGCCGGCCATCATGTTCTTTGCAGCTTCTCGCCATGGCGAGTCGCCGCTCCGACATCACGCCTATGTAGCACCGGCCAGCAGCAGTAGCACCTCGCCGCCCCTCATGGTTGCAACACTAGGTGCGCGCCCGGCCGCCCTCGCCGACCCTTGCCGCCGGGTGCATGCCGCTCGCATCGCCGCCGTCTTCCTGGTCGCCACTTCCATCTGTCGCCATCAAAGCAAAAAAACTCACCGGTGGAAGCTTTGCAGGTTGCCGGTTGCAACAAAATCAGTGCTACGGTGGGCGGTTGAAGCAAAATCAAAAAACGCTTCCAGCAAATGTGAACGCCCGTTCCAGCTTTCGTTTGGTCGATTGCAACAATTTACGGCGTCGCCGGCGAGGGGGTCAAGAGCTTCGGTGGGCGGTTGAAGCAAAATCGAAAAACGCTTCCAGCAAATATGAACGCCCGTTTCAGCTTTTGTTTTCGCCGGTTGCAACATTTTACACTCGAACATCTGGTTGTAGCAAAGTCAGGCGCCATCGTCGCCAGCCACGCTCGCCGTCGTCCTGGTTGCAACAAAACCGAGCGCCGGTGGTAGCTTCCTCGATACCAGTTGCAGCAAAAACGTAGCATCGTCGGCGGCGAAGGAGTGGAGGGGACGGAGCGCAAGGAGGCGGCGGTGGAGGCGCGTGGCTTGGCAGCGGGGAACGGAGGGTGAGCTCGCGCCAGGTGGAAAAGGGGGAGGTTGGATCGGGAAGGAGGAAGGACGGTTACACGGGCCCATGAAAAAAAGGAGCGTGGCCCTCTACGCTCGCGTTGGGCGCGTCACGAGCCGTGCGACCGGCGGAAGCGCACCGTCTAGAAACATTTACCTATATATTAAGTAGGAGAAAACAGTAGAGAGACATGCTTAACAACATGGAGATGTTACAAAACAAAGAAAGTAAAAAAAAGGATAAAGCTAGCCCTCAATCCGGTTCAGGTTCTGGTGCATTCTCAGTGTCCGATAGCCAGTGCAAGGATAAAGCCGGCTGAGAGATATCTTGCTTGAAAAGGTGCAATCCTTGAGCTTCGGCAAGGTGACTGTTCTGAAATACTCTGCGATTCGGCTCCTTCCAAATGTTGGCAGTGGTGACAAGATCCGAATCCAAATGGCATGGCCGGTCACTCCACCAATCCTGGGAGGAGGTTGCAGATTGGGCATTCATTGCTAGCGCAGGGCCATTGATCCATTCAGCTACCAACATACAAACAGCTCGAGAGAAAGAGCAACCCAGGATGATGTTAGTAGTTAATCACATTATGCCATCACAGGTCACGCCGAGGAAATTTATGTCTGCCAAAGAACGCACATACGAAGCGAAACACAAAAACACAGGACAAGCAGGTTGATTGTGATCCTCGAGAAACTAGCACACACATAGAAAGCTAACCGCTCCAGCAAGCTGGATGATGGATGGATTCTTCCGAAGGACAAGCACATACACGCTACACGTACGAATCGATTCCGCCGGCCGGATATGCAAGCGAAACGTACGCGAACCCCCTGATCTGATCTGAACACACGCACGCGCCGTCGGGTGGGATGGGATTAATTAGTTAACTAGATTATAATCATTAAAGAACGAATCTACCCCCCTAATAGGAAATTACCAACATATCCTAAAGCAAAATTTTGTCCATTGGATCAACTAAATACTACACACTATTTTGAGTAGCATGATGTACCGTAGAAAATCTCTTCAGTTATCAACCAGTATCGGTTACTTTGTGACTGTGTAGAGAGTAGAGACTCGTACATCTTGCAATCCTCTAAAGCAACCTAGCAGGATCCTTTATATAAGAGAGGAACAGCCGGTTTCTTATTCACACCTTTTTTGTGAGAGAATCATTTCATTTTGTGCAGAGAGGCCATGTTAAACCGACGAAGGAGCAGATGTCACCTACCGTATTCATCCTAAATGAGTTGCCAACTGGAATTATTGTGAAGGTCGTGTGCCAAGAAATCAAATTTCGAAAATATCTAACACAACAAAAATGTAAGTTTGTATTTCCCCTAAAACATCTTATATTTCTGAACAGAGGGAGTATTAAACTGATGAAGGCACTACTTTGTTTGATATTTCTGAGAGGCTCTGCCTCCCTGGTATGCTATAGTAGTATCCTTCGGATTGCATTTCTTTTTTTGTTATTTCTCATCAAGATCTTTAGAATAAACTTGAATTTACACATGAAAAGACCGACATAAGAGCAACTCTATCCGATCCCCTAAAAGATCGAGAAGTATCCGGCCAAGTAAACCTTAGTGGAGTATATTTACTTCACTAAGGTTTGGTCAGTTCTAGCCGATCCCCTAAATTTAACGGAGTAAAAATAAAATTTGGATAGATGAACATAGACTCGATTTAAACAAACTTCTAAAACGAAATTGGACACATAATTTACATTACCATCCGCAGAAACATAGTCTAGTTTAAACCGATACTAAAACTTAACTTAAACATAAATTAAAAACTTAAATCTAACCAAAAAAACTTAGTCTCTATCCGACTTTGTGAGGTCCAGCCAATCCGCCCTAGAGATGACACCACCCATGGGGTCCGACCCTGTACCATCTTCGTTGCAGCTGGGGAAGGTTCTTCACCAGTTCTCGATGTTGAAGCCATCGTAGTTGCCGCCTCCTCTTTCACCATCGTTGCCGTCACCACCGTCCTCCTCGTCGCTTGAGAGGACGATGACGTTCGCCCCGTCGGCCGCTCGGTCCTCGTACAGCTTGCGCTCCGCCTCCACTAGCTTAGGGTACTGGCAGCGGAGGTCGGCCATGTACGCCTCATCAGCGGCCTCCGCCACGAGCCGTTCCCTCACCGCCCAGTCCTCCCAATCCACCGTCGCGTTCACCACCCTGGACGGTGGTGGATCTGTTGGAAGTATGCCCTAGAGGCAACAGTATTGTATTATAATATTTCCATGTTCATGATTTAGAGTTTATATTCTATGTTATAACAGCTATGATCCTGGAATATACGATTCAGTGGAAAACTCATATGCACGTGTAGAACGATAAATGGTAAAATAAGATTCCAAGTCTCCCTCTAAGACTAGCTCAAGTGTTGTTGATGATCATGTTTCGCCGCCGACCATCCCCGCCGCCTGAATCCGGCCATCCACGCGTTGCGAGTAGAGGAGGCCTGTAGCTGCTCGAGGGCGCACTGAGGAGGGCCGCTGCTACTCAAGGGCACACCGGGGAGGGCTACCGTAGCTCGAGGCTGCCCACCTTGGCCCGAGCTCAGCTCACGGGGCTTTGCCACCACCCGGGTCTGACGCTAGTCGTGGCTGACAGCGACGTCCTGCTGCCCGTGCTCTGAGATGCAGGTCGGCCGGGCTGCCGCTACTATGGCCCCACCGTTCGATCAATCTGTCATTCTACTAATGAAGATCAGGTTTTCCATTGTTACACCTGAAAGATCGTGAATGTCGCCTAGAGGGGGGTGAATAGGAGCTTTAAAATAATTACGGTTTAGGCTTGAACAAATGCAGAATAAACCTAGCGGTTAATTTGTCAAGCACAAAACCTACAACAACTAGGCTCACCTATGTGCACCAACAACTTATGCTAAGCAAGATAAACTACTAGGTGATAGCAAGATATATGACAAAAAACAATATGGCTATCACAAAGTATAGTGCAAAAGTAAAGAGCTCGGGTAAGAGATAACCGAGGCACGCGGAGACGACGATGTATCCCGAAATTCACACCCTTGCGGATGCTAATCTCCATTTGGAGCAGTGTGGAGGCACAATGCTCCCCAAGAAGCTACTAGGGCCACCGTAATCTTCTCACGCCCTCGCACAATGCAAGATGCCGTGATTCCACTAAGGGACCCTTGAGGGCGGTCACCGAACCCGTACAAATGGCAACCCTTGGGGGCGGTCACCGAACCCGTACACTTTGGAAATCCTTGGGGGCGGTCACCGAAACCCGTCAAATTGCTCGAGGCGATCTCCACAACCTAATTGGAGACCCCGACGCTTGCCCGGAGCTTTACACCACAATGATTGAGCTCCGAACACCACAAAGGTTGGGGCTATCTCCCCAACGACACCACGAAGCTTAAGCACAATGGAATATGGCTCCGAAGTGACCTCAACTGCCTAGGGCGCCCAAGCACCCAAGAGGAACAAGCTCAAGGGTACCAAGCACCCAAGAGTAATAAGCTTGAACTTGTAACTTCCACGTATCACCGTGGAGAACTCAAACCGATGCACCAAATGCAATGGCAAGGGCACACGGAGTGCCCAAGTCCTTCTCTCCCAAATCCCACCAAAGCAACAAATGCTAGGGAGGAAAATGAGAGGAAGAACGAAAAGGAGAACACCAAGAACTCCAAGATCTAGATCCAAGGGGTTCCCCTCACATAGAGGAGAAAGTGATTGGTAGAAATGTGGATCTAGATCTCCTCTCTCTTTTCCCTCAGAAACTAGTAAGAATCCATGAAGGGATTGAGAGTTAGCAAGCTCGAAGAAGGTCAACAATGGGGAAAGAACTCGAGCTCAAGAGATAAGGTTGAATGGGGAAGAAGACCCCCTTTTATAGGGGCTCCCGAATCCAACCGTTAAGTGCTCACCACAAGACGAAGCGGTGCTACTGCTCCACGAGCGGTACTACCGCTCGGGCGGAAGAAGCAGGGAAAAGGAGCAACAAAACATGAACCTTGGGGGTGGTAGTACTGCATATAAGCGGTACTACCGCTCACCCCAGCGGTACTACCACTGGAGGAGCAGAACACGGGAACAAAAGAGGCAAGGCAGAGCAGAGTACGGCGGCAGTAATGCAGTAGCAGTACTATCGCCCGACTGGAGCGGTACTACCGTGCCTTACTGCCGTGCAACTACTGCTAAACCCGACACGAAAAGTGCAAGACCCAAAATCGAGGTGGTAGTAGAGCGGTACTGGAGCGGTGCTACCGCTTGACGCTATAAGCGGTACTACCGCTGACGACCGCGGTACTACCGCAGGGAGAAAACCAGAACTGCCATAACTTCTTCATAAGAACTCCGAATTGAGCAAACTCAAGCTTGTTGGATACAAGACGACGAGTAGCATCAAAATAGTGAAACCTCCAAATAGAGGAGTGAAACCTCCAACAGAGAAGAACGGGCATAACCTCCAACATCGAAAACATCATAGAAGATGCATGTGAACTCCGTTTTCGATGAACTCGAGCTTGTCATCAAGATGACCATAAGCTCTAAGACACACAAAGAGAACCAAACAAGAACCAAGAAAGATGATGCAAGGATGCAATGGTTTGAGCTCTCAATGAACGATACGATCAAGCTACTCATCGAAAGCCCCCCTTGGTAGTACGGCAATCGATCCTATAACCCGGTCTCTCAACCACCACTATGAGACCGGTAAGATGGAAAACCTATCAAGGGCAAACCTTTGTCTTGCACATAGTCCACATGATCTAGATGATGACGATCTTGACTTCCTCAAGTTGGACCACCTTTCTTGATTGTGTTGGCTCAATGAAGACTAGTTAATTGCTCCCCCATACTCCACTATGGGTGAGCCACTCTTCCGCACATCTTCACAGGTCCATTGTCACCACAATGGACGGCAAGCTTCAAGCATTTGATCTCTTCATGATGCTCCACTTGAACTTGCACACCGCAACCTAATCCCACAAAGAACTCTCACGAAGATCATGGGTTAGTACACAAAGCGAAATTGACCATGCTTACCATACCATGGGATCACTTGATCCCTCTCGGTACATCTTCTGCGCTTTGTGAGTTGATCAACTTGATTCATTCTTGATTTAATCTTGATCAACCTTGAATCTTTCCAATTCTCTTCATTTGGATGATGTCTTGAAGGTAGACATGAATGATCACGCAATCTTCTTCTTCAAGACATGCTTGCAATAAGCTCAACACTCACATGATCAATCTTTGGATAATTCCTTGAATAGCACCTTGGTCGACACAAACTCTCCTTGAAACCAACACATGTACTCCAAGAAAAGCCTATGGAAAAAACCTTCAAATATAACTCAAGGTAACCATTAGTCCATAGAGATTGTCATCAATTACCAAAACCAAACATGGGGGCACCGCATGTTCTTTCAACACCCTTCCATAGTTTTTTGCATTATGCTCCGGCTCTTTAATTCGATTCTTTCCAAATATGAAAGATGCGCTCTAAATTGATTATTTACCAAAAAAAGGGCCCATGTGCTTGCTGTAATTTGGCTGAGAAATTAAACCTGGACCAAATTTAGGCACTCCATCACTACATACGTATGTGATATCTAGACACTCACTAGTAGAAAAAGGGTCATACGTGAAGCACATTAGTGCCGGTTTGAATTTGAGCCGGTACTAATGTATACATTAGTGCCGGTTCGTGGGGCCGATCAATAGCACCGGTTCGTGGCGAACCTTTAGTACCGGTTCATGCCACGAACCGGTACTAAAGAAGCTGTGTCGACCGCGGTCGAACTATGGCCCCACCATCACCATTTAGTGTCGGCTCGTACCACGAACCGGTACTAATGACGTTGTGGCAGGATGTTTTAATTAGTCCCACCTCGCTCCCCTAACAAGCCTTTTACCACCTTAAATATGTTATTTCTCAAACTATCATATGCACTCTATGTGTAAAACTTGTGGCCTCAATATGAGTCTTCATCGGTTTATAAATCGTTGATTACTCATATTGACAATTCAGATTGTACACACAAAGATCATTGATGATCAAAGTATTTTTTTTTGATGTTATATGATCATATCGACAATTTAGACTGTAAAGAAATATAAGATCATGATGTAAATGCTTTTATATTTTTTGCGTTCAGTATGCACCATTCGAAGCGACGCCATCAACTTTCAACCATTTCTGCCTTCATTTGCTATTTTTCATGCATTCAATGATTTGTTTTGAGAACTAAATGACCTGGAAATTGAAAAGCACTACAAATGAACTCTGAAAAAGTTGAAACTTGGCATGGTATCATCATTTCACCCACATAGATTGTTCAAAAAGTAGAGAGGGTTACGGCAAAAACTAGATGCACTTCGTTCACAAACCGGACAATCTCTTTCAAGTATTCAGGTTTCGGACGAAATTAAACTCATCTGTTATACAAAGGCATTTCATTTTTTAAATTATTACAACTCCAGACTTTTGTGCATTCAAGATGCACCATTCCAAGCGACGCCATCAACTTTCAACCATTTCTGCCTTCATTTGCCATAACTGTTTTAAGCGCACCACCTTTAGTACCGGTTGGTGGCTCCAACCGTACTAAAGGGTGACCAATACTACAGCTTGCTTAGGAAGCTGTTTTTAGTCCCACCTCGCCAAGAGAGAGGGACTAGGAGCGGTTTATAAACCCCGAGCGCAGAGATTTATGAAGAAGAGGCTCAAAGCTCACGTTGTTTAGCTTCAAGCCTTCGTGAATATGGTAGATTGCACGGAGCTATGCGCAGTGCAGTTTACACTATTCGAAAGGCTTGAAGCAAATTAACGAGCATTGCACCTCTTTTTATTTTTAATAACTTATTACAACTCCGGACTTCTTACATTATGGCAAAAACTAATTGCACGTCGGCATTTCTTTTTTTTAACTTTGGTTATAACTCCAGACTTTGACCATCAAGTTTTGCAGAAAAGAAAAAATAGCAGAAAAGAAAAATAGCAGAAAAGAAAAAAATATTGCTGAAAAGAAAAAACTATATAAAAAAACTACTCAGAAATAAATAGAACAAAATAAATATAGCAGAAAAGAAGAAACTGCTCAGAAATAAATAAAAGAAAAAATAAAGCAGAAAAGGAAAAAATTATATTTGCTATTTTTCAATCTTTACAAAATGACCGTGAAATTTAAAATCACTACAAAATAAACTCTGAAAATGTTGAATTTTGGCAAACTAGATGAAAAACTACTCACAAATAAATAGAAGAAAATAAATATAACAGAAAAGAAAAAACTATACAAAAAACTACACAGAAAGAAATAGAAGAAAAAATAGCAGAAAAGAAAAAAACTAAAAAAAAATTGGGGCGTTGCCCTGTGGGCCTGCTAGGCTACAGGAGTGCAATTACATGCCTTAAAGGCCCAGCAGACTCACAGGGCAGCGCGCAGAATTTAGGCCCACAAGCCTGCTATATAGAGGAGTTCGAAGAGGTAGCCGCTGCTGGGTTTATAAAGGCCTGCTCTTCCCGCCTCTTTGCCTGGCCTTTAGTACCGGTTGGTGGCTCCAACCGGTACTAAAGGCTCACCCTATATATACAGCACTTACGAAATTTCAGTTAGATCTCCCCACTTCTTTCGTTAACCTCTCTCGCCGCTTCCGTCGTCGCCGCCGTCGCCGTCGTCGTCAGTTGCCTCCTCCCGCCGCCGCTTCGAACGCCGCGCCAGTCTGTCGTCATCCCACGCCGCCGTCCGTATCTCGCTCTCTCCTCGCGTACCGGCCGCCGCCGTCATCCCCGCCGCCCGCCCGCCATAAGGCCATCGTCCATCCCCGCCCGTCGCCGGTGCCCCGCCAGACAGATGGGCGGCGGCAATGACGGGCTGGCCGCACACACACACACATATACCACACACGCATACACACACACATACACACATACTTACTAGATTAATGTCGAAAGTTAGATTAATGTTGAATGTTAGATTAATGTCGATGTTAGATGAATTAGCTAGCTAGATAGAAAAAGTGTCGAACTAGAGATTAGAACTAGTTCAATAATTAATATAACTAGTTTATTTTTAGTAAGAAAATTTAGGTATATGAGATTTGAACTAGTTCAATAATTAATATAACTAGGTTAATGAGTTTTTTGTTTATTTAATTTTTTATATATTTTGAGTTTATATAAATGTTAGATTAATGTCGAATGTTAGATGAATTAGATAGAAAACTTAAATATAAAGTAATGACAATTGAATATATAGTTAGATGTACTAAACGACTACTTAGAAAGTGTTTAATGGAATTAGATAGAACTAGGTAAACTTTTTTATTTTTAGTAAGTACTACATTATTCTATTTATAGTAAGTGCTTAGTAGTTGAACTAGTTGATTTAATAAAACTGGTTCATTTTACTATAGAAGTAGTTTATTTTACTATATGATTAGTTGAATAATAATGATCTATTTTAGTCTTTGAATTATGAACGATAGGAAATGTCATCATCGGAGGACGAAAGTCTCCGGGAGTGCGATCGGTGCCACGACGATCGAGGTGAGTGCGACAGGCCTCACACGGACGATGGTCGGCGCTTCAGCATTAAGTTCGAGGAGACCTTCGAAGTTGAAACGGCACGCATAGCGACGACAAGTGTTTTTTCATAATTAAGCATGACTTCAACTATTTCAACGTGTAATTTTCATCTTTACAATTCGAGTATAGTTAATCCCATGCCATGCAAGATGCTATGTCTTGGAGAGGATGGATTTTGAAGACCATGAAAATTTTGAAACGAAGAAAATTCACCTAAGGACCCATCATGATGTGGATTTCGAAGTAAAGTTGTATAATGTTGAGAGCGTAACCCATTTTGATTGCAAAAATTGGGAAGCATTTTGCAAATTGTATGGTTTTGATGAGGGTATGCTTGTCACCATGGATCTTGGTGATCCTGAAATCGAGCAAGACAATATGGACATTTGGGTCCTTGTTGATACTCCTCCAGTTCTACCGCTATGTGAGTTTCTCAAACATAGTTAATTATTAATAGAACTTATATTGTTCATTTCAAAATAGTTGACAGCTTATTTCCATTGACAGCTTATTTTGAAGTATCAAAGAATGTGCGTAAGATGGTAGATAGAACTTACTACACCGATGACTCTGAGTTAACTTACAAGGAGAAAACTCATCTGGTTGGATTTTGTAATGATATTGAGAATTACAATATCTACAATCGAACTCCTCAACATTATGGTCAATACGTGCCACTAGTGCACGTGTTGAACTATGGTAACTACCATGGAGATGCCCTGGTAAGTTTTATTACTATTACGACATCCGTGCATCTTTTTGCATACTTCTAAAACTAGTACATCATTGCTAACTACGAAGTTATTACTATATTTTTCAACAGAGAATCCCAGAGGATTGTGTGCCTCATTTGATGTATCAGAATGGCGGCAGCCTTCGTGTTTTGAACATATATCCAGGTCATCCTACGAATCTCAACTGTCCATACCGGATTTCTAAAACAAGTGGAGACATGACAATCAAAGGATGGAAAAAAAATGTATGGACAGTCGTAAGGAGCTTCTTGGAAGCAAAAGGAAGCGAGGCGCAAGAATTGGAGACAGGATGATCTCCATTCTTCATAATGGAGAGTCAGGGTCTATATTGTTTTATGCTATTTTACCTTAAGTGTGTTTAGGTCCGATCCTACCTGATACTGATGATCATGTGCTAAGAACAATTATGTAGGGTTGGGTTCGATGACTATGAGGATGATGATCGTATGACTTATTATTAATAACGAGTAGAAGTTGTATGATGATGTATGATGCGAGCATGCATGAGTTATTATATATATATCTGCGGGTGAAACGAAAAAGAATTAAAATGGAAAACACAAAATTAAATGAAAAAGAAATCATAAAACCAAAAACCCCCAAACATTTTAGTACCGGTTGGTGTTACCAACCGGTACTAAAACTCCGCCCCGGAGCTGGCTCGTGCCACGTGGTTGCCCTTTAGCACCGGTTCGTGCTGAACCGGTACTAAAGGGAGGGGGGCCTTTAGTGACCACACTTTAGTGCCGGTTATGTAACCGGCACTAAAGGGCCTTATGAACCGGTGCTATTGCCCGGTTCTGCACTAGTGACTCCATCACTTCATCACCTCTCCCTCGTTCATCTTCTACACGAGCATACCCAGGTGATTCACCTCTCCCTAATTCATCTTCTACATGAGAATACCTAGGCGATCATCTCTCCATCGTTCATCTTCTACACGAGCATACTCAGGTGATCATCCCACCGTCGTTCATCTTGGCCATGGTTGCCATTGTCATCGCCGTCATCGACGATCACGCTTGCGAGCTATTTTTTCTCCATTAAATATATAGCAATTTACCTAGTTCTTTCCCAATTGAGGTATCTCCATGCCAGGTTACAAAAGTATGCTACTGCAAGAAGAAAGAAAATTACCAAGGTTGATCCTGGTAAGATGGTTGCCCGTGCAGACCACGACAATAACAATTTTATGGAGCCACTGATCAGGTCGTCATCACTTCCAATTAAATATACAACCTCCATTTCTAGATGCACACCTATTTCCATTTCGTACATCGTGAAAGAATTTAACAAAGAAAAAAACACTTAGTCACTGAAATGAAGTTTGATGAAATCTTGAAACTACCGGAAATCACAAATACTCGTAATTTTAGCCACGACCATCTATCTAGGGTATCCATTCAAGATATAGCAACCAGAATGGGAGATAAAACTCTTCTATACTTCACAAATGATTATGTTAACAATATATTGGGTACCCCATTCTCGAGAAAGAGCTGCAAATTCTTTCCGCGGAAGAAATCGGTGACATAAAAATATCATATGCTTCTGACTGAAAGTCCCAGAGTTTAAAAAAATCAACTGCAGTTTACTCGTTGGTATTCTAACCAAGAATCATGAAGCACCAATCCCCAAACTTTACTGGACAATATATGTCCAAGATATTTTGTGGCTCTCAAGAATTTGGATGATATCTCAAATTTGAACTGGGCGAAATATGTCATCAACGACATTATATCAGTAGCTTGGGCATTGAGCAACAAGCACATTGATGAGACAAAAGCCACATACATACAAGGATGTGTCATCTTTCTTCAGGTATCTACATTGCATATTAAATTTAAGTTTGCACAAATAGCTTGCATATAATTTCAGGTATTCATACATTCTACTTTCAGGTATTCTACTTGGACATCTTGGAATTGGGGCCACCAAGTCTCAAGCATGATGATGCGAATCAACCTGTGGTTGAGTTGGTTAGGTGGACAGTGGTATCCCCAACCCACCAGGGTTCAAATCCTAGTGCTCGCATTATTCCTGGATTTATTTCAAGATTTTCGGCGATGCGCTTTCAGTGGGAGGAGACGTTCCCGTCGATGACGAGGCGCCTACGGTGACTTCGTAAATCTCAAGATGATATGCCGGCTCAGTCTCTCGGAGGTGCTCATAGGGGTAGGGTGTGCGTGTGTGCGTTCATAGGGGTGAGTTTATGCGCGTGTATATGAGTGCTTGTGTCTGTACTGATGCTCAAAAAAAAGTCTCAAGCATGATTACTTTCCACTAATCATGGCCTATGATCAACATGCATCAAAAGTAAGGATGAATATGGACCTCAAAGAGAAGAATCCGTACAAGATAACCCAGTTAGAGTTGATGAAGTTAGAAAAGAGTGAGGATGTCAGACCATACAGTAAGCTATCATCCTTCTCTTTGAGATCCATATTCATCCTTACTTTTAATGCATATTGATCATAGGCCATGATTCTTGGTAAGCAATCATGCTTGAGAATTAATGGACCCAATTCCAAGTAGTTCAAGTAGAATACCTGAAAGTGGAATGTAATTAATACATAAAATTATATACAAGCTATTGGTGCAAACTTAGATTTATTATGCAATGTTGATAGCTGCAGAAACATGACACCTCCCGACCACCATGTATGTATGTGGCTTTTGTCTCATCGGTGAGCTTGTTGTCCAATGCCCGTGCTGCTTACCTTGCCAAGTTCCAATTCGGGATGTCATCCAAATTCTTGGGAGCCACAAAATATGTTGGACATATATTGTCCAGTAAAGTTTGGGGCGTAAGGAATTTTGTCATCAAAAGCAGAATGAATGCAATCTTGAAGGCACCAATGTCGTCATCTGACATTGGTGCTTCATGGTCCTTGGTTAGAATACCAACGAGTAGACTGTGGTTGATTTTTTTAAACTCCAGGACTTTCAGTCGGATAAATATGATATTTCTTGTGTCACTGATTTCTTCCGAGGATGGAATTCACAACTCCTTTCCCAAGGGGATACCCGATACTTTGTCAACATCATCATTTCTGAAGTATATAAGAGTTTCATCTCCCATTCTGACTGCTATATCTTAAATGGATACCCTAGATAGAAGGGTGCGGCTAAAATCATGAGTATTTGTGATGTCCGGTAGTTTCAAGATTTCTTGAAACTTCATTTGAGTGATTAAGTCTTTCTTTTCTTTATTAAATTCTTTCACGATGGACGAAATGGAAATACGTGTGCATCTAAAATGGAGACTTTATATTTAATAGGAAGTGATGACGACCTGATCGGTATCTACATGAAATTGTCATCGTCGTGGTCTACATGACCCCGGTAATTTTCTCTCTTCTTGCGGTAGCAAACTTCTGTAACATGGGCATGGAGGTACCTATAGTTGGGAAATAAATAGGTAAACTGCCATGAATTTAATAGAGAAAAAAATATCCTGTGAGCGATCGGCAAACACGGCGGTGAGAAATGCAACCATGGTCAAGATGAATGACGGAGGGATGATCACCTCGGTATGCTTATGTAGAAGATAAACAACGGAGGGATGATCACCTGGGTATGCTCATGTAGAAGATGGACGAGGTGATGACGTGATGGAGTGCCTAAATATCACGTACATATGCAATGCATGATGGAGTGCCTAAATTTGGTCCATTTTTAATTGCTCAGCCAAATTACGCAAGTACACGAGCAATTTTTTGGTAATCAATCAAATTAGAGCACATATTTCATATTTGGAAAGAATCAAATTAAAGAGCAACAATATAATGCGAAAAATTATGGAAGGGGGCAATTTATGCTTATGCAATAATATTTAGAAGGCGAGAATCCTACGTCAATTGAGACACATGCAATATATAAGACTTGCTAATGAATGTTGTTAATGGGTTGCAGCAATCGAAAACCCGATCTGCATTAGTAGGATGACGGATTGATCGAACAGCTAACGCTCTAGGTGCCCAGGCACCAGTATATAAGCCGGTCAGATTTCTGGGGCCCGGGGTGAGACTAGAATCCGGGCCCCTTAATGTAAACATTAAATAAATTCAATATATGTATATGTGAATCCTTATCAGTAAACACTTAAAATCCATCCAAAATCTAATAATAAATATTTTTACCTTAAGGTATAATTTTAACATTCCTATATGCAAGTTTGTTGATGAAGGTACCAATATCAATCTCATTCACATTTTATTTAAATGCATAAAGTTACCACGATTTAACCTCTCTGGGACATTTTACAAACCTCACATAGTTTTTTCTCAACATATAGCTCCATAGAACATGCACATGCTATTTCCAGTTGGGCAATAACCACATAAGGCAGCATACCTCGGCCATCATCAACAAATCCAGCACCTCCTTATACATGTCCTCCTTGATAAAAAAAGAAGTTGTTCTTTGATGAAGCATTAGAATCATCCTCTAAGCCCTAGAGATAACACGGATAATGAGTTCAGTTTCATAAAGTATATGAGAAAACCGTTGAACAGAAGATCCAGTCACTACATGATATCATCTGCAGATCCATTTTTTTTTTGCGGGGATGCAGATCCAAATTTGATTATGGAGATATAAGTTCAAATCTTGTACAGGGAATGCATCATCCAAATGCCTTTAGAATTGAGCTTTTGCAGCACCAATAAAAAATCATAAAATTGATCATCAAGTAGAGTTAACAGAATAGACCAGTTCACAAGGAATTCGGCGCAACTTAGTGGTGAATCCTTCTTACACATCATCCCATACTCCTGATTTTCCTAATTGAACTGTAACGCCACAATTTCTCAGTTTTTGAATGCCAAAAGAATCCCGCTTATGGTGATTATATTTTCCACGTCGGGAGCAAGGAAAGGGAGTACTCTCAAAATCCGTACAAAACCCCACAAGATTCGATCAAAAACATGTGAAGCGATCCTTACCAAAGGCTGATGACGAGCCAGCCGGCGTGCTCCTCCTACGTCGCCACTGTCGTGGCATCGGCGGCGATGGCCTTACCACGAATTGGGGACTGAAGTTTGTGTGCGCGGTGGGCATCCACGATGGAGAAAAGGGGGATTTAGGGTTGTGCGGTACGTGGGGCGCTTCGGCAACGATGGTCATGCCACCCACTAGCTGGGCCAGGCCCAAAATCTCAGCGTGGGTGATGTTCCCTACTGGGCCCTGCAATCCCAACGAAGAAACTTGACGACATTATCATCGTCTGGTCGATGCCCTCAAAAAAAAAAAAAATATCATCGTCTGGTCGTCCTCTACCTTCTTACCGCTGCGTGGGGTTGCGGCAGCACTGCCTAATGATCTGAACTGCGTCCTGGTCAGAGGGGCCCCCTGGGTTTTGGGGCCCGGGGCGGTCGCCGCCCCCCTCAGGGCTAGCCCTGATATAAGGACTGCTTTTTGGACATGCTTTGTCGCGCCTGATATTATTTAGTGACTGTTTTATGAATATGCTTTGGGCGGAAATGACTTTTGGAGATTGCTTAACTCAGCATTTTGAATATGGAGGAAGAAAGTTGGCACTGTTAACATGAACATATATCAGGCAAGATCCATTATACCTTCCTCGAGTGTTCTTTTCTACAACAGTGGTCAATCACTGTGAAATTGCATTATTAAATCTTATCAGCCAATCGCTTTTCCCAAATTCAGAGAAACTTCTGGCCCGGAACACTAGAGGATTGAAACTAATGGCGATTGCTTTTGGCTCCTGATCTCAAGTGATCTTTTTTATTTTGGACATATTTTAAGAAGTGCTACAAGTTTCAATTTTTCCAACAAAAAAAAACACACGTGGCTGTTTCCTATATTCTAGATTGACATTTATCCTTTTTGTGTAGCCCACGAAGGAAAAATCTTGGCCCGAAGTTTATAGATTCAACTTGTCCTTTTTGTGCCAAGATAAAATTGTAATATTCTTTGTTTTCTTCAAGGAGAGTTAGTTTTTTTTCGTGGGATAAAGGAGAGTCAGTTAAAAACCTGCCGAACTTGACATGCTTGTAGTTAAGTTCAGATGACAGACCCTTGACACTTCAGTTCAGAGCAATGAGTGGCGCTAAAAAGAATGATACCCAGTCACACAGCATGTCTTAATTACAATAGATGTTCTAGTTTCATTTTTCCTCTTCCATTATAATTATCTCAGGCTTCTGGCTTCATTGTACTGCATGTCTGAGCTTAGCCAGCGAAAGATTCATAGTCTACCCAGATGTGCACAATCAAATTTGGGGAAATCAATTACCATCTTTTATTGGACGACGCGACGAAGGAGAAGCGAGGAGCATAGCCAGAAGGACTGGCTGGTGGCATCAGATATTCAGATATGCTCGGGTGCGTGGAAAAGTAGGCGTACACATCACAGTCGTGGAGATATTACGGCACGGGCGACCGCATGACGCCGGGCGCCTCGATGGCGGGCACCTCCGGTGATCACCGGAAGGTCGGCGGGCGATTTTGGGCGCTTGTGGAAGAGGACAGCGGGGATGAGGATGAAGACGGCGGATGCTCCGGCGGCTCGACGGAATATTCACAAACTCCCTCAGATGTCATTTGTGAAGCTTTCGATCCCGGCTACGATGAGGATGAAGTGGCGGAGATTGTGGAGGCAGTGGTTCCTCCTGAGGATCCGGCGAGGTCCGGGTTCCGTCCTGGAGAGAACTTGGAGTTACTCCGGCGTGTCGTACACCGGAGGACGGCTGCGTCGGCGCCTCGGCCATGGAAGGGACCTATCCCCAAGGTTATATTCCGAACTACGGCACGGATCCGTTCGTGGTCGCCACTCACTCGGACGGAGGCCAGGGAGCATTTATTCTTGGATCTTTCGCTCCATTTGGGAGATGGTAGGCTGGGATATATTCAACCGGTTTGGATGGTGGTCATGTAATAGGATAGGCATCTAGTATACTTATCCTTTGGTAGCCAGCCGGTTGTGGCCTCTTATCTTGGCTAGTTGTGGTTTCTAGCCACTCTATGGCTCTGTGTGAGCTTGTCTTACTTTTTCTGTTTTGGAGACCTTCGAACCTTGTTGACACTATCTTTGTTTGGTTTATAAGATGGCCGTATGCATCATTTTGATGGAGAGGTCGGGGATTTCCTCCTTTTCGGAAAAAAAAAATCCCATTCCGGCCACCAACAAAAAGTTCATAGTTTAGCTAGATGTGCACAATTGAATTCAGGAAAATCAGTTGCCATCTTGTATCCCATTCCAGCCACCACAGTCCCAAGAGCAACGAGTTGAAGGATGAGAGTTGAACCCTTCTTTGTAAGTATCATCGATGAGTACAAAGATCACAACTCCTAAGCATTTATCCTGTGTAGAATCACTTCAAATGACTCATTTGCAGAAGAGACAAATTTGGAGTTTGCTGAAACCGGGCACTGCTAAAAATTAACTAGATAGTGGTGCTGGAGTAAGGAGCTCACTAAATTAATTTCGACATCTATGACAATTCAGTAATCTTCTAATGCCCCAAATCAGTATAGGTCACTTTGTGACTGTAGAGAGTAGACACTCATACATCCTGCAGTCCTTTGAAGCAGCCTAGCTGGATCTTTTATATAAAGGAAAAGACGAGTACGAACAACTGGTTTCTTATGCACGCCTTCGTCGTGAGAGAATCATTTCAGTTTGTGCAGATCAACCATGTTAATCTGATGAAGGTACTACTAAGAGCAACTCTAGCAGACCCCACAAAATGCCCGGCCCGAAAAAATTCCGGCGAGTACGTGGGTTCGGCCCAGTTTTCCGGTCAGAACAGAGCCCGCATACTCGCCCGGCCCGCAAATTTTTTTGCCGCAGCCCGCAAACCACACGCCCGAAAGCATCAGAATCATGCGGTTCCGCGACCCTTTTGCGGGTCCAAACCCTATCCCCCCGCCGCCGCGAGCCACTTGATTCCCCTTTCCCCTCTCCACATTTCTCGCCGCCTGCGACCACCCGCCCCGCCTCCAGCCGCCATGTGGGGCCGAATGTGGAGCTCGGACGCAACTCGGCAGCGAATCCGGCGGCGGAAGGACCCGGGCCTTGGCCAGCGTCGATCCGGCAGCCGCGAAGCGCAAGGCTAAGAAGTGGACCAACCGCGGCCTGTCGCCGCCGCCGAGCTTCCAGCGGCGCGAGACGGTGGAGTACGACCGCCGGCGCGCGTCCTTCTCCTCCGCGAGGTCTTCCCTCGCGGATCCTCCTCGTCCTCCGTGCGGGCTTTTCCCCGTGAAGAGGAGTGGTCGGACGACGGCGAGGAGCCGCGCCGTTCGCCGTCCGGTGAAGGAGGAGCTCACGCTCGCCGCCGCAGAGTCGTCGGGCCCGAGGACTACGTCACGGACTTCGACGCCGTTGTTGCCGCCATCGCCGAGCGGAGCGTGTGCGAGGAGGCGGAGCGCCGGCGCCATGCCGAGGAGCTCGAAGCCCTCGAGTGGCGGCAGGCGGTCGCCGACAACGTCGCCGCCAACGAGAAGGCTGAGGAGTGGCGCCGCATCCGCGCGGAGCAGGCGGCGAAGTACGTCGACCTGTGCAGCTCCGGCGAGGAGGATTGAGCGTCGCTCGGCCTCCACGGCGTCGTCCATTTTGCCGCGACCTCGCCGCCGTCAGATCCGACCCCCTCTACTACTAGTTAACGTAGTACGTAGTATGATCTATGCTTAATTTGTTGATCATGTAGTATGTATGAACCCTGTAGTATGTGATGTGATGAACTATGTTTGTGCAATTTCTCCCGCGAAAGTGTTTTTTTTTCAAATTATGCAGGTTTAGATACGGTATCTAATCGGCCGCGCATGTTTTCGACCCGCAAACGCGATCTTCGTGAAACCGCAAACGCGTTTTGCTGGTCAAATTTTTGCGGGGTCTGCTAGAGTTGCTCTAAACAGATGCCATGTACCATACATATTCATGGTAAATGAGTTGCCAACTGAAACTGTTGTGAAGGTTGTGTCCCAAGAAATAAATATGGAAAAAGATCCCTAATACAGTAAAAAAAAGTCAGATTGTAATTCACAAATATTTTTCTTGCATTGGTTGAAAATAAACAGACAGCTACTTTTTTTTTGCTGTAGATAAACTATGAGGCAGGGCACCAGAGAGATCAAATCAAAATGATCCCCATTTGAGGGAAGATAAACAGTTGTGAGATCCAGCTTCAGGCCTTCTGCAAAAGCCCTCACATCCTTTCTCGTAGTCCTACATGTAGACACCCTGCAGATGATCAATTCCATGATCACGAATGACTAAAAACCATTACTGTGTTCTCTTAACCTTCACTTCTGTAACATAAAAGCTGCCCCTTGTCGATTGCAGCCTTTTTGCCAATGAGGCCGCAACTTTCTGCACTTTGTAGTATCAGAGAGAGCATATTCTTCATCTCCCAAGCGCAGCGATGTCGGGACCGGCCGAGATCTGAGGTATACAGGACTAGTCAAGAAGGTCATACAGGAAGCCCAGATTTCTGCCTGGATACACTGCCATAAAGAGTACGTATTTAAGAAGATCATACAGCAGCGAACAGAGACTCCTATTTTCCAATAAGATTTTTTTGAGAGAAATATTTGCCAATAGGATTGCATGATCATCTGGACTAGGGTCAAGTTCCATTGCCTACAGTAGACAAATCACATGTAACTTTGAGCCATACCTAGAAAAACCTTACCAGACTTAAAGTATAGTATGAATCAGGATAAAAAGCTGCGATCGTTTTATCCTGTTTAATATAGAGATGTCCATTTATAAGACCAGCCAAGGGTAGTGCACAAGCTGATACATTTCAGAGAAGAAACTTGTGTATGATACATTGACCCTGACTTTTCGGAATACAATTCCTTAATTCCAGCCCGAGTACATGGGCTTGGGAGCCAAACAAGTTGTATTTTTGCAGCGTTAAATCACTCAATTTTCCCATTGTAGTTTTTCTTTTCTTTTTCGTCAGTTGAGTCCATCCTCTGGCTTCATTATTCTGCATGCTCGAGCTTAGTTAGCTTAAGATTCATAGTCTACCCAGATGTGAGCAGTCACATTAGGGGAAACCAATTGCCATCTACTATCCGATTCCATCCATCACTATCGCAAGACCACTGAATTAGAAGAGAGTTGAACCTTTCTTTTCTGAGTTCAGTTGAACCTTGTTTATAAGTATCGTCGATGAGTACAGTACAGGAGCCAGAACTCGTTTGTTTAGCTTATGGACAATAAAAAATCTAGCGGTGTCAAGAACAAAGTCAACTAAATTGATTTCGAGATCTATGACCAGTCAGTTATCTTCTAATACCCCAAACCAGTATATGTTGCTTTGTGATGGTGCGGAGAGTTCAGACTAAGACATCTCTTGTAGTCCTCTGAAAAACAGGTAGAAGCCTAGCAGCATCTTTGTATATAAAAAGATGACTAGGAACAACAAGCTTCTTATTCACGCCTTTAAGCAGCTCTCCTGCCAACATTCCAAAAGTATCGTCGAGAAGGACTGAACTCATCTTGGCCCATGATTTGGGATGCCGTCCACGTTTGAGCTGCAGGAGAGTTTGGTGCTTTAGGAAGATCTTTGCTGACTGATGTCCTGATGTTTGAGTTCAATCTAATGTCGACAATGGATGAAATGTTGTTAACTTCCAGGGGGAGGGCTGTCAAGGTTCCACGACGGTCAGTCGCAGTTGTTCAGTTCGGTGGGCAGCATGAGGCAGTGAGGTATCTGCCGGAGCCCGGCAGAGGAACAAGAAACAGGTACAAGAAGCACGTTGCAAACCTCTTGTGCTTTGGAAGGTATATTGAAGTAAAATCAATGGCGTGCCGAGAAAATGAATAAGCGGTAACATGACTTCCCACTAGCAAAAGTGGCTAATGGATTTGAACTGCTTACAGGTCCTCAACTACCTTCACGCTCTATAGTTTTTTTTGCCTTTGGCTGATGCATTTAGATTTCTGGGTGGGTTGCTGAACTGATGCCACACATAAGCTGGGAAGCTAAGGATTTCTCAATGCTACCAGAGGCTCATGCCTGTACTGTTGGACTGAAGTCTCTCGCAAAATCTGCAACAACTTTATGTGCGATGAATTAATTCAGCAATGCATTTACCAACTGTACTTTTTATTGGTTTATACTGATTGTGCAAATGGAGCGTTCTGCTTTGATCATGTTAATTAACTATACCATGCCATCGCTTAGATTTAAGCTCACATAGGAAACTTGGGAAACTAAATTTTACTTTACTTAATCCTTAGCCATTTTCATTCGAAAGCAAGATTGGGACAATATATGTTCAAAGACTGTTTGTCGAACATGCTTGTCGTGCTGCTACCTGATATTTATTCGCAGACTGATTTATGAACATGCTTTGGGCAGAAATGCCCTTTGGAAACTGCTTAACTCAGCATGTTGAATATGTGGGGGAGAAAGGTCAATAGATGTGGATCTAAAATATAGGAAACAGTAGACATATGTTTTTTTTGTAGCGCATAGCAACCAGGCTCCATGTTTTCTACAGATACAATGCATGCATGATATTTCAGCAAGGCTAAGCTGAGCCTTATACTGCTCAACCCAACTATCCTGTTGAGAACTTCACGTTGTTACCAGCACTCAGATTGCATCTTGTACTTCCCTACTGTTAAACACAAGTTGTAGCGTAACAGGAGGATTACATTACTTGCGCATATGTGTTAGGTAGTTAGGAAGGAGGTTTATCTTAACTAGAGTCCTTATCTCTACCTCTTTCTTCCTTCTCAAGTTTGTAATCTAAACTGCTGTATGCGCTATCCAGGGAGGTGCGCCCCTGGCCTATATAACACGCAACAGAGCCCCCACGATGGGTAAGACGCTTTCGCCTATTCGCACATGGTATACAGAGCCTCCTCTTTCAAACCCTAGCTGCTCCATAGTCCCAAGCCATGTCTTCCTCCAGCGCCGCCCCAAGCAATCTCGGTCAGGTCACGGAGAAGCTCTCCAGGACGAACTACGTCCTGTGGCGAACTCAGGTTACGCCGCAGCTAAGGGGAGCTGGGCTCTTCGGCTACGTCGACGGAACGATGCCGGAACCCACCCGCCTCCTCGTCACCAAGGACAAGGACGGCAAGGAGTCGTCGACGCTCAACCCTCTCCATCCCATCTGGATGAGGGAAGATCAACAAGTGCTCGGCTACCTCCTCAACAACCTCTCCAAGGAAGTGCTGATCGCGGTGACCACGGTCACCACCGCGCACGCCCTCTGGGTGGCGCTTGCAGGCATGTTTTCTTCTCAATCTTTGAGCCGTGTAAACAATATTCGCACTGCCTTGATCAATGCACAGAAGGGCACCCAATCGGTTGCTGCATACTACGCTCATATTCGTGGCCTTGCGGATGAACTCGCTGCGGCCGGCAAGCCCATCCAGGACGATGAGCTCATCTCCTACCTGCTGCATGGGCTGGACATGGACTACCAGCCCCTCGTCTCCGCCCTCGACGCCCGTGTCACGCCGGTCTCCATCGACGAGCTGTACTCCATGCTGAGCAACTTTGATCAGCGTGTGGCACAGTTTCACAACACCAGCGGTGGCTTCAAGTCTTCGGCCAACGCCGCCGCGGCCACTCGCGGGCGCGGCGGGTACTCCTCGCGCTCTCGCGGTCCTCCCCAACACAAGGGCAAGCAAGGTGGTGGCAGCTCCAGCAACTCCCCTCGCGGCGGACGTCCCAACCTCGCCAACAACAGGGGCCGTCGCGGCGGGGGTGGCAGCGGTGGCGGCTCGGGCAGATCACGTCCTGATGCCGTACGTTGCCAGATCTGCGGCAAGCTGGGCCACACGGCCAAGGACTGCTGGTATCGTTTCGATGAAGACGGTGCCTCCTCTGATGAAGATGACAAGGTAGATGCCGCCGCTGATGGGTCATATGGTGTTGATACTAATTGGTATCTTGACAGTGGTGCTACCAACCACCTCACGGGAGAACTTGAGAAAGTGACTCTTCGTGAGAAATATCATGGCAAAGACCAAATTCACACGGCAAGTGGTGCAGGTATGAGGATAAATCACATAGATCATTCGGTTATACATACCCCTTCTCGCAAAATTCATCTTAGAAAATTTTTGCATGTTCCTAGTGCCAACAAAAATCTTCTCTCCGTTCATCGCATTACCATTGATAATCATGTATTCATTGAATTCCATCATTTCTTCTTTTTGATCAAGGATCAGGCCACGAAGAAAATTCTCTATCGAGGTAGATGTGTTCGAGGGCTTTACCCGTTGATTCCGGAGTTTAGAAGATCAAATAAACAAGCTTGTGGTGATATCAAGCTTTCGTCCACACGATGGCACAATCGTCTAGGACATGCATCGTTTTCTTTGGTTGAACGTTTGCTTAGGAAAAATAAGCTCCCGTTTGTTGGTGAGCGGAATATTGAAACTATTTGTGATTCTTGCCAAAGAGCAAAATGTCATCGATTACCTTACCCTATATCTACTAGTGTTTCCACTCAACCATTGCAATTAATATTCTCTGATGTTTGGGGTCCTGCTCCCACCTCGGTTGGTCGACACACATACTATGTTAGCTTTATTGATGACTATAGCAAATTTTCTTGGATCTACCTTCTCAAGAAAAGATCCGATGTTTTTCAAGTGTTCAAAAATTTTCAAGCACTTGTAGAACGCAAGTTTGACAGCAAAATTATTGCTGTCCAATCCGACTGGGGGGGGGGTATGAGAAGCTCAACTCCTTCTTTCAAACCCTCGGCATATCCCATCATGTGTCATGCCCTCACGCTCATCAACAAAACGGATTGGCCAAACGTAAACATAGGCACATAGTTGAGGTTGGTCTAGCTCTTCTTGCCGGCGCTTCTATGCCCCTTAAATTTTGGGACGAAGCTTTTCTCACGGCCGTTCACATTATCAACATGCTTCCTAGTCGAGTTATCAACAATGACACACCCATCGAGCGACTTTTTCATGTCAAACCCGACTACACATCACTTCGTGTTTTTGGGTGTGCCTGTTGGCCTAATCTCCGACCCTACAATTCTCGCAAGCTCATGTTTCGCTCAAAACAGTATGTTTTTCTCGGATATAGCTCTCAACACAAGGGGGTAAAATGTCTAGATGTCTCTACTGGTCGAGTTTACATATCCCGTGATGTTGTATTCGATGAAACCAAGTTTCCCTTTGCTGATTTACACCCAAACGTCGGCGCTTTACTTCGGAAAGAAATTCTTCTTTTGCCTCCAAATCTAACCGGCTTTGCTAATGGGGAGTATAATTCTGATGATGCTACTGTGACTAATCCTCTCACCATGTTGCATGAGTTGTGTGATACAGGAAGCTACGCAGAAGAAAACGGAGTCGAAAATAATGAAGAAAATCGCCCAACAGGGCCATATTTCATGTGCCAGGACTTGGGGAGCAAATCTCCCTCGGGATCGGAGCCTGCAGGCGCGGCAGGCCTGCCAGCAGGATTCGCTCCGGGATCGCTGCCCGCAGCTCGATCAGGGGGATCTCCCTCAGATTCCGTGCCCGAGCCCTTCGCTTCTCCCCTGCGCTGACCCGCGCGCCCGGTGTGACGGCCCGTCTCGCCAGCCGCCCGGTATTTGGGCGCCGGCCGCACTTTTCGCCAGGGCCCACGGGCGGTCGTTTTCCGGCTCAGCCTGTCTGCTACAAGCGGCGGGATCTGCGTCGGCCAACTGGCTCGGGCCCAACAGGCCCCACACCTGGCGCACACGGGGGACCAGTGTCATCATTGCTGCGGGACGAGCCCTGTCCGGCGGGATCTTCTGTGGCGCGTGTGTCTTCGCCCCCTGACGCTGCCTCGCCTCTGCGCACAGAGGATCCGGCCTCTGTTTCTGGTGCGGCTGCGGTGGATCCCACCGAATCCACTCCGGGATCAGCATCTGCAGCACCTACGGGATCTTCTGCGCCGGAGCCACCCACGTCACGACGTACTCGTCTCCAACAGGGGGTAATACATCCAGTAAATTACAAACGCATGACAAAATTTGGCATGATCTGCTCTACAGGTGAACCAAGTGAACCGTATTCACTTGAGGAAGCTCTTGGTGATGAAAATTGGAAACAAGCAATGAAAGAAGAGTACATGGCCTTAAAGAGGAACAACACATGGCACTTGGTTCCTCCACGGCAAGGTAAAAACCTTATTGACTGCAAGTGGGTTTTTAGGATTAAGAGAAAATCTGATGGCACTATTGATCACTACAAAGCAAGACTTGTAGCAAAAGGTTTTAAACAACGATATGGCATAGACTATGAGGATACCTTTAGTCCAGTTGTAAAAGCTGCCACTATCCGTCTTGTGTTATCCATTGCTGTTTCCAGGGGATGGAGCCTTAGACAGCTAGACGTTCAGAACGCGTTTTTGTATGGTGTTCTGGAAGAGGAAGTGTACATGAAACAACCTCCTGGGTTTGAAAACAAGAATGCACCTTCTCATGTATGTAAACTTGACAAAGCCTTATATGGATTGAAGTAGGCTCCTCGAGCATGGTACTCACGGTTGAGTCACAAAATCCAAGCACTTGGTTTCATACCTTCAAAGTCTGATACCTCTTTGTTCATTTACAACAAATGCAACACTCATATTTTTGTTCTCATCTATGTTGATGATATTATTGTCACAAGTTCATCTAATGAGGCTATCACAGGCTTATTGAAGGATCTAAGTGCAGAATTTGCTCTCAAGGACCTTGGAGACTTACATTATTTCCTAGGGATAGAAGTGAAGAAACATGATAATGGTCTTCACCTCTCTCAGGAAAAGTATGCAACAGATCTGGTAAAAAAGGCTGGTTTGCAAGGGTGTAAACCCTCACCTACTCCACTATCAAGCTCAGAAAAATTATCCCTTACAGAAGGGCAGCCTTTGGGTCAAGATGACAGCACAAGATACAGGAGTCTGGTAGGTGCGCTTCAATATTTGACACTTACACGGCCTGATATCTCCTTTGCTGTTAATAAGGTCTGTCAGTTTCTTCATGCACCCACCATAGTTCACTGGACTGCTGCAAAGCGTATAGTTCAATATGTCAAGAATACTCTCAATATTGGTTTGAATTTCAGTAAGTCATCATCTACACTTTTGAGTGCTTTCTCAGATTCTGACTGGGCAGGCTGCCTGGATGACAGGCGGTCCACTGGTGGCTTTGCAGTATTTTTTGGTCCCAATTTAATTTCATGGAGTGCAAGAAAGCAGGCAACTGTTTCTCGATCCAGTACTGAGGCAGAATACAAAGCATTGGCAAATGCAACAGCTGAGATCATATGGGTGCAATCACTTCTGAAGGAACTTGGTGTAAAAAGTACTCAAGTTTCATGTTTATGGTGTGATAATCTGGGTGCCACATACCTATCTGCCAATCCAGTTTTTCATGCCAGAACTAAACACATTGAAATAGATTTTCACTTTGTCAGAGAACGAGTGGCTCAGAAGAAACTTGACATACGTTTTGTGCATTCCAAGGACCAGATAGCAGATGGATTCACAAAGCCTCTTCCCACACGAAGCTTTGAAGACTTCAAGCATAATCTCAACTTGATGAAGTTGTGATTAAGGGAGGGTGTTAAACACAAGTTGTAGCGTAACAGGAGGATTACATTACTTGCGCATATGTGTTAGGTAGTTAGGAAGGAGGTTTATCTTAACTAGAGTCCTTATCTCTACCTCTTTCTTCCTTCTCAAGTTTGTAATCTAAACTGTTGTATGCGCTATCCAGGGAGGTGCACCCCTGGCCTATATAACACGGAACAGCGCCCCCACGATGGGTAAGACGCTTTCGCCTATTCACACACCTACCACATTGAAAATCAATACATAAGACGTGAACCATGTTTATGATGTGTGCTAATATCGAAAAGAGCCACATCAAATGTACTGCACTATGCAGGAATTTCCTAAACGAAACAATATTCTAGCCAAGCAGGCCCTTTTTAATCTCATAGTTGCCAGCCAAACCATTGCACCGAACGATCGAACTTGACATGCCTATCGTCTAAGTTTAGATTACAGACACGCAAACAAAAGGGGTTCAGATTACAGACCCTGCACTTCGGATCACAATAAGCAATGGCACTATAGAATGGCATTCAGTCTGGGTGGTGTGTTAATAACAATAGAATCATTAGAATTAGGTTCTACCTACCTCTCTCTGCCACATGCCCCGGGGCCTGATCAGAGTGGGTGCAATCGGATTCGGGGAAATCAACTACCAACTTTTATCCCATTCCAACCACCACAGTCGCAACACCATTGAGTTAGAAGAAGACAATTGAACCCTTCTTTGTAAGTATCATCGACGAGTACAGAGATCACAACTCTTATGCATTTTGCTTATGGCAAACTAGTCGGTGTCAACAATGGATGATCATTTCAAATAGCTTGTTCACCGAGGAGACACATTTGAAGTTGGCTGAAAATGGACATTGCTAAAAGTCAATTAGACACCAGCCTTGGAATAAGGAGTCCATTAAATTGATTTTGACATATATGACAATTCAGTTCTCTTCTAATACCCCAGATCAGTATAGGTTACTTTGTACTGTGTAGAGAGCAGAGACTCAAACATCTGTAGTCCTCTAAAAAGCAGGAAGCCGGGAATGATCCTTTATATAAGAAGACGAGTAGGAACAACTGGTTTCTTCTTCACGCCTTTTTCGTGAGAGGATCATTTCATTTTGTGCAGAGCAACCATGTTATCCTGATGAAGGCACTACCAAGCAGATGTCATGTACCATTTTCGTGCTAAATGAGTTGCCAACTGAAACTGTTGTGGAAGTTGTGTTCTAAGAAATAAAATATGGAAAAGGATCAATAATAAGTCAGATTGTATTTCCCAGGATGCTAGCTAGTATCAGCCAGATTTTGCTTGATGTTATTTCTCATTGAGGGG
Organism: Aegilops bicornis; assembly: GCA_021605145.1. Lineage (NCBI taxonomy): Eukaryota > Viridiplantae > Streptophyta > Magnoliopsida > Poales > Poaceae > Aegilops > Aegilops bicornis. The sequence goes on from CM038673.1 coordinate 734,246,665, forward strand.
GTCTGACTCCCCAGGATGCTAGTATCCTTTGGATTGCATTACTTTCGGTTATTTCTCATTGGGACCTTGAGAATAAACTTCAATTTACGCATGAGAAGATCCCTATAATGATCCAAACAGTTGAACAATAAGTAAATATATCATGCAACTACTGCTTGAGGTCACCACATTGTACCGATAAATTTCGGTGTGATGGAAAACAACTCCATCAGTGCAGACCTCAAGTTGCTCCACTGGCAAGCAGCTGCTGTCCAACGGCCTAATCGACGAATCAAAACTTTCTCACACATAGCGAGCACCACGAATGATTCACCCAAGATATTGCTTAATGTTTTGGTGGTAGGTAACCTGGAGTTATAGTTACTAAAGCTGGAACACATCGGGTCATATTTACACATGAGTGCCGCGGGCATCTACAAAAGCACAAGTTGCATTCTTGCCAACAGTTCAGGAATATGCAACAAGATAGCAGGTTCGACCGAGCAACGACATCTCCAGGTATAGCTGACTGGATATATAGATGGTTAATTCTCTGTCAGTTTTCAGCACACTGAGCTTTCTTCACCTCCTCACGGGCTTCCCTGCAATAGTATTTTTTTTTTGCAATTAATTAAGCATTGGTTGAAATATGTAAAGATTCTTTTTGCTGAAGATAAACTATGAGGCAGGGCACTAAGGAGAGCAAATCAAAATAATCTCCATTTTAGGGAAGATAAACATGGACCAGTAACCTTAAAGCACTTGCAATTTCAACACTTGTCGGATCCAGCTTCAGGCCATCTGCAAAAGCCTCGCACGCTTTCTCGTAGTCCTACATGTGGAAAACCAGCAGATGATCAGTTCCATGATCATGAATGATTGAAAACTATTACTGTGTTCTTTTAACCTTCAGTAACATAAAAGCTGCCCCCTGTCGATAGCAGCCTTTTTGCCAACGAGGGCGCAACTTTCTGCACATTGTAGCATCAGAGAGAGCATATTCTCCGTCTCCCAAGTGCAGCGAGCAGAGACTCCTATTTGCCAATAGGATTGCATGATCATCTGGACTAGGGTCGAGATCCATCGCCTACAGTATTACCAATCACATGTAACTTCTGAGCCATATCTAGAAAAATTCTTGCCAGACAAAAAATATATGGATCAGCATAAAGCTGAGATATTTTTATCATGTTTAACATGGAGATCCCCATATATAAGACCAGCCAAGGGTCATGCACAAGCTGATATATTTCAGAGCAGAAACTTGTGTATGACACTACAGTGTTATGTCAGCTTTTTGAACACAAACTGCTCAATTAGATTCAACTCGCCCACAGAACAAAACAGAACAGAAAATAAGCACAGGAAAAACTTCCACCACAAACAGTGCAGTTCTTTTTTACAAATACTCCTTCGTTTCATTTTACTCCGCATATAAGATTTGTTTTAAGTTAAACCACGCAAAGTTTGACCAAAAGTGTGAATATTAATACTTTTTCCTATAAAGTTGGTCAAACTTTACGAAGTTTGACTTTAGACAAATTTTATATGTAGACTAAAAACAAACTGAGGGAGTACTTCTGTTAGATACTGAGCCATAAAAAAATTCTACCAGAGTGCTATATTTTCATTGGTCGTACAGTTAGCTTTGCTAAAATAAATGCTCCCGAAATATCACTTCCGTAATATGTTATGCATCTTATGAGAAAACAGTGGTCATGAAGTAAAAGTTCTCACTTACTCATATATGAAAAGTAAATCAAACTAGTTATTAGTTAGAATAGACGATAATTTAAAGGGCCAAACTCTACAGACAGTTTGCTTATCTTGGTATAAAATAACCTAAGTATCCAATAACAAAAGTTTTACCAAAAATGATATAGCACTGAGTGCACCACTGCACTGAAATACAGAGATACAGTACACTCTATGCAAGGTGAAAACAGAGATACAGTTTTGACGCAGGTTATTCTTTTACAAATATAAGAGCACCCTTCATTTATTTATGGAATAATAAAGATGCGTAGCGACTTACATTTGAATACAACCGTCCTGCAGTCAAATAGTCATTTCTCTTAAAAGCCTCTGTAGCTTGTAATTTTAGCTCAGATTTTTTCTTTTCATACTGATGTTCATCCTGATCACCAAATATTTGATTAATCCATAATGCAGAACAACATGCAAGATATGTAAAATGCACAGATTTGTTACTTCCAACCTATCTTGCATAATTAATCTCTTCCACAATGAACAGAAATAATGTATATTGCATTGTTGTAGTGTATATCATGATCAATAATACTAAAAGGGTATCCCGGTGCACGTAGCTCCCGCTTGCAGGGTCCAGGGAAGGGTCCGACCACTTTGGGTCTTTTTACACAGCCTTGCCCTGCATTTCTGTATGATCAACAATACTACCCGAAAATAAATACTGAAGGATTGTAAAGATTCTTCTTGGCTCTGAACAAAGCTAATCATGCCAAAAACTAGAAATTTGCAAGTATAGTGATGCAAGTCACCACCAGCAATTTTTTTGCCTACCATATTTATTTCTGGAAGTCCAATGCAATCATGAAGTAAAAACTATTTCTACTGTCAATGATAGGCAGAGCTACAAAGAGCACCGCTACACGCCCGATAAGATTGGTACAATATTCGTACGACACACAATCGTAGTCATCCAGGTTATCATTTATTTGGGCTTACAACAATCCATCTGACCACCGTATGCAAATCGGACACAAAACATCGGAAGTGAAGTAATTCCAAATTACAAAAGGATGGAACTTCAGCAGACTAATAATGATGATAATTAATGCATGGAACTGCAAGTGGGCACTAGATTGAAACACATACCAACGGCTCCAAACCAAAGGATTTCACATGAGAAATGATACCATCAATACTCCATTCTGGCAACGTTGGAATAGGAGAAGTCAAAGGGAATAACATTTCGACAATTTCCCTTCTGTCTTTAAGGGCAGAAACTTCAATTGGAGTTGCACCAAACTGCAAGAGCAAAAAGAGATGGTTGATTTGGCAAATTTATCATCATTCAATCTAAACACCAAGGCGCCTAGGCGTCGAGGCGCCCCCCCAGCGCCTTAAAGCGAAGCGTCGCCTTAAAAACATAGTCATAGGGAGAACAAATCTGCACCATTGAATGATAACAGACGCTTAACAGGTGAGTAGACTATTTACTTAATGTTCCTGTGGACCAATACCAAGTATGCTTTACTAAAGCAATATGTTTTCTCCTCATGCAAGAATTAATAGTTCCTGGCAGCACGGGATACTTGGTCAAAAGAAGCATGGGTAAGTAGATTATCCTAATATGTAAAAAATTCACAGCATGATCCCATAAGGAAACCAACAATATAAGAATGAAAAATGGATATTGACAAACAGCAAAAGAGAAAACAACATGACTCACTCTGCTTGTAACATTGGGGTTAGCACCAGCATCTAATAAGCACTTTATGATGCCAGGTAAGCCATACTCCGCAACCACCATCACACAAGCAACACCAGCGGAGTCAATGAAATTCACATCAGCACCAGCCTGTATAAATAAATAATTGTTTGATCATTTGGCTAGCACATGGAGACCAGCCACAGAAACGTCACAAAGAAAATGAAGCACTACACTCAAGGAAAATACATGTGAAGAAAGGGAACTGGCTTTAATGAGTAGCTTCACGCATTCCAATGAAACTGAAGGTGTGGGACGTATGGCCACGCTCAATGGTGTATAACAACCAACTTTGCAGAACTTATTAGGCTGTGGAAAATGGAAGAATCAGTCTCTTAATTAAAAGAGCAATTGGAAAATAAAATCAGTCCACAGAGTGTTACATTTGTTGATTTTCTTAAGGAGACAGAAATAAATATGCTTATATAGTATAATAATTAGACATAACATTCACCTCTGACATCTAGAAAAGGAAGGGGGTCTATTTCGAGATCATTAAAGTGGAATGTTCCACTTGAAGAGAGATAAGGCTGTCAATGCTAAATACTTGTTGCTTCATATATACCAATGCCAACTCTTGCGGTTAGATAAAACACACCTACCATAGGCCACATGATTTCAATTCTTATGCATGACAGTCGTAAATAGGATATATATTCCTTATAACATACTTAATCAAACAAGGTTTTCTTTTGCACAACCCAGGAGACCACCGAGATACGGATGCCTTACGTCAGCATGGTGCTCTAACAAAATCTTCACTACGTCATCTTGCTTGTGAAGAGCAGCCGCTTGCAATGGGGTCCCAAATAAACATTCCAAATCCACATCGATCCCTTTTGAGAGCAGCAATTCTACTATTCCACAGTGTCCTGGAAAAGAAGAACTAGAAACATAAGCAAGGCAAGCATGTTTAACTGTGAAGGTTCTTCTCGGGCCTTCAAAATCTTCCCCAAATCCTCTATTACTTATATCTAGGAGTCTACTGCAATTTAAATCAAGTAATGTGGGTTTGTTAACAAAATCTAAGTGACAGCGTATGCAATTAATAATATGCGCCAACCGCATTGTTTCCATATGTGTGTGTGTGTGTGTGTGAGAGAGAGAGAGAGAGAGAGAGAGAGAGACCATGCCCGGCAGCACCATGGAGAGGTGACCCAAAGTCACCAGCTAATGTTGGATCAGCCCCATGATCAAGAAGATATTTTGACGCCGCAACTCTCCCAGAAGATGCAGAAAGGAACAGTGGGGTGCCACCTGAAAATAAAAGAACACTTCAGGAATTCAACAAAATCGACCAGTCCTGAAAGGCCAAATGTGGAAAACTTGATTGATCCTAACGCAGTACCAAATGTGCCAACATCACGCAATACTGACATAAGAGGGACATGATGAATTGCTGGTGTGACACTGACATCACGGAAAATGGACTTTATTTAACTGTAGTTAGCATTTCATTGTGAATGAAATAATATATAAATTTCACACTGTGGTGACTAAAAGAGGGCGGGCTGCAAAATTGAAGCGAAGGGGAGGGAAGCAAAACCTTTGGCGTTGGTCTGGTTGACATCGAGGCGGAGATCCTTGACGAGGTACCTGCAAATCTCCACCCGCCCCTCCCTGGCCGCCAGGTGCAGCGCGCGGTTCCCGTCGTCATCCGCCACCGCCTCCAGCACGGCCGCCTTGCCCTGCGCCCCCGAGGACAGCTCCCTCGCCGTCTCTTGGAAGTCGGCACACACCACGCACGCAAAGGGGAAGGGGAAATCGGCAGCCAGGTCAAGCACGAACCGCATTGCCGTCGGTAAAGCTTAAAAGGGCAGCATAGTCGGGCTCACTTTTGAGGAGGCGGAGGCTGCCTTCGCGGGCGGCGCGGAGGAGCGTCTTCTTCTGCTGCTGCTTCCCCATGGCCGGCGGCGATCGTTCGAGAGTGTGAAGCTGCCGTATGGGAGAAGACGAGGAGACCAATGGGGACCAGGGCAAGACGACTATGGAAGACTGTGGAAGCGGATGCAGGTCGGCCCGATCATCTTGATGACCCAGTGAGGGTGGGCCGGAAGCCCGGAAATGATGATTTTCTGTGATGGTTTCACTTTTTTCATTTCTTTCTGCAAGCTTCCCTAAAAATAATGAAATATTTCTATAAGCTTCGCTCAAAAAATAAAATATTTCTTTGAAATTGGGGTTTCTCGACGTCAAACGCCAGAAAATTCAATTTCTTTCTCTTAGAGACCAATTTTTGCGTGTGACATAGTGGGTGGTGGTCGGTGCTCTAACTCCCTACTCGGATCTAGCGTGCAGGGAGCAGGGGATTCGAAGCAGTTGAAAGACACACGCTTGATCGGGGTGGCAACTAGGCATTAACAACCCCATGGTGTCCAACCTTCGAAGTCGTTGATCTCATTGTGGCCATCGTGGTCGGTGGTGCTTGGGGTCTACACCGAGCGTGTTATGAGCAACATGCACCACCAGGGTCTTTGTCGTTGAGGTCAAAAGTGCGATGGTCGGGTGTAGAATGATCTTCCCCGCGTGCTCCTGCAATTCGTATCCACTTGAGTTTTCAAGTTGCACATTGTTGGTCCTAAAGCTCAAGTTTGGCATCATTCACTTCTTGCCTTTCATTCACCGAAGTCGCCAAGGCAACACGTCGTTCTTCCTATGTCATGAGGTTTGTTGGTTTCTTAGTTTTGTATCTCGACTTATGACTTCTCTAGGATGTTAGGCTTTGATACTGTCAGAGATGATTTCGACATATCAAGTCGGACCTGTTGGGTTCTACGGTAGGGTGCGTTGACTGTAAATTAAAAATTCCTACCCGCAGAACATCCAGGAACATGCTACGGGAGATGGATCACAGTTCGTTACCACTAGACGCGCAGTGCCGTGCAGCGGAAGAAGAGTTGGGGCAGCGCGTCCGCGTGGATCGTCTCCTCCTCGTTCGATCTCCCTCGAGCGCCCGGTCGTCCGATCCCACGTACGAGTTCGCCGGAGCGGCGCAAGTGCATCGCCTCTAACGGTATCCGCGCGTACGGGAGGAACGTCATGCGGCGGACTGCTAGGTCCGATCACACAGTCGGCGGCAAGTGGAGGTGCCTCCTGAGGCCGAAGCGATCTGCCTCCTGAGGCCAAAGCGTTCTCTCTCCTTCTGAGTGTGCCGCACCTCCACTTTATATAGGCGTCCGTCGCGGGCTCAACACTTGGGCCTCGCACGGACCCTAAAGCCCAAAGTCTACTCGGTCACGTTCCTAGTCCAGTTCGGATCACATCCGACCAGTGTCCTATGAACTGACCTCGTAGGTTCCTTCCCTTAAGCGCGCGACCCCTTAGGTTCAAGTCGGCTTGGTCACGCGATTCGGATCACCTCCGACCTGTACGGTTGGTAGCGGCCTCTAGCAAAGGCGTGCCGACCACCAAGCGAACTATGAAGCTGGTTAAGCGAACACAGCCTGGCGTGTCACACTTACATTCCCTTTGCAAGACGATATATGTTGTCGGGCTCAAGGCGAGACTGTCATCCTTGTGCTAACCCGACCTCTTTCTCGTTTGATGATACCGACCACTGTCCGGATTATCTCATAATCCTTGTCGCATGGCCATGCTGTTCTGGTCGAGATCACACGAGGGCCCAGTATATCTCTCGATCGAAGGGGCAAATCCCATCTTGCTCGACCATGTCTCGCGGCATGGGGACCGACAAACCGAAACCTACCTTTGTAACTACCCAGTCACGGAGTAGCGTTTGGTCGGCCCAAAGCAAGTTTGTCACCATCCCGAGTACATGCGTCAGCTCAGGTCTTAGGACATAGAATGTATGTTGTACTAGAGACTCACAGATGACATATTGCTGCGTCTCATAGTTGGGTCTGTCCGACTCGGACCTTATCTCGACTCGGATCCGACTATGTCGAATCCGACCAGACCTTTCCAAGTCCATATTATCCGGTTAGCATCCAATGCTCCATGGCTAGTGAGACCGAGAGCCATTGACCGTGTCATATGCTAGTCTAGTCGGCTGTGCGTCCATACAACCCTTTCGACTAGGGACCTTTTAGGACAGTCATCATACAATGCATAGTCCCACAAACAAGTCATGTACTTGCTGATACACATCATTGATAATGTCCAAGGACTATCTTTATTCATAAACACATAGAAAATATCATCATACATGATTGCCTCTAGGGCATATCTCCAACAGGACCACGTCGGTCATCCATCCTCAAATCTCTCCAAGCCAAACATGTTTAACTTTGAAGTTCTTTGCGAATGAGCTCCTGAAAAGGAAGGAATTCCTTGTTGATATATGAGTAGTCTATCGTTCCTATTAAGCCTACCTATTTTTGTTGTTTCTCATCAAGATCTTGAGAACCAACTTGAATTTACCCGTAAGAAGACCCACAGGGTGATGCAAAAAATTTGACACTCATTAATTGTCATGCAATTGTCACCACTACTATATGGATAAATTTGATCAAGTTACTAGCTAGAGCTCGTTTCGTTGCTGCTCTGGGAGGATAAGCAGCAACATAATTAGTTACTAGAGCTTCAGTTGATCTTGACACGTTTGCACTTCCTTGAACTCCTATTGTGAGGAGACACATTTTTGTTTTTACTCCTATCGTTGATTTGGTATTGAGCCCGGAGATGTGGAGTTCGCTGAAACTGGTGCTAAAAGTCAACTAGACAGTGATGCCGGAATAAGGAGCCCACTAAATTGATCTCGGCATCTATGGCCATTTAGTTATCTTCTAATACCCCAAGTCAGTATATTTACTTTGTGACTCTGTAGAGAGTAGAGAGTCATACATCTTGCAGTCCTCTAAAGCAACCTAGCATGATCCTTTATATAAGAGAAAAGACGAGTAGGAAGAACTGGTTTCTTATTCATGCCTTTTTCATGAAAGAATCAGTACATTTCGTGAAAGGACCATTTTATCCTAGAACGGATTTGGTCCGTGTTGTTGCAAAAAGACCCCTGTAAAAAGTACTCAGTTCGTGGCTAGGCTGATGTGGCAGCCGCGTGACCGATTTTCTCCTATAATTCAGTTTTGGTCTTATTTAATCAAATAAATGAGTTTATGGACTAAATCTGTTCACTTTTCATGTTAGTGGCCTAAAGCGTGCATTACATTTGAGTTAATGGACTAATGATGCATTTTACTCCAGATACTACGTACAGTTGGAGCGCATCGGTCATATTTACACATGAGTGCCACAGACGTCTACAGGAGCACAAGAGGGTTGCATGCTTGCCAGCAGTTCAAGACTAAGGAAAAATATACCAGCATCGGCATCTGCAGGCACGACTGACTGGAACGGCCCATGCACGCCGGCCAAACGTAAGAACCTTCTTGTTGTGGAGGATTGAATGAAGATGGCGGCCCATGCACGCTGAGTCGAAGAGGGTGACGTGCTAAAAATCAACGGGGGTGCTAGTTTCGCGGAAGGCACTGGCACTAGCGGCTGGGGATACGTGCATGGTTCTTGTATTCGTCGGAAGAAGTAGTGGTTGCTGGAGCTGGGCATGCAGCTTGACCACGACGGAGGGCAAGCCTGCTGCGGCAAGGCCAGAAACGGTGTATCTCAGCGTATCCAGATTCCCAGCCATTGGCTCAAGCAGTCAAGCTCAAGCCATTACCAGCCACGATCAGGACCTTGCTTGCTCCAAGTCCAAACGGTGCCATTTTCTGGGAGATTTCTTCTAGATTTTTTTTTTTGGCATGGTCCACGATCCCCCCTCCACCTCCATGTGCAGTTATGGCCTGGGAAAAAGGTTTCCACTCATGCACTCGCGTACGTTTGATAATGAATGGTGAAAAGAACTGTTGACGTTGTACTCCCTCCGGTCAATGGTCATATTAGATTTATTTGAAGCCAAACTTTACAATGTTTAACCATATTTATATTGAAAAATATCAATATCTAAAATATCAAACATACATATATGTAACTACATTTCATAATGAACCTAACAATATTGATTTGGCATTGTGAATGTTGATATTTTTTTATATAAATGATTTTGAACAAAATTTATATGCAGACTAAATAGGACAGGAGGGAGTACACAGTAGAGTCGTTTTCATTTGGAAAACTCTTTCTTCCAGACGCACCATGGAATTTTTTTAGAAAAGACACCCAAAGATATCTTAGACCTGATGTTACATCAAGAAAAGCAATAAACAATACAACTAAAAGACAATTGTACACAAAACCACCAATAAAAATATATGTTGAAAATCATATTAGTTTCTTCTTCCTCTAATAATATGTCACCCGTCATAGATTGAAAATTACATTGAACCAACAATAACGGAAAGGGGTATATGCAAACACCCTTACCAGGCTTTAATGAACGCAATAGCCACCCAAAGCAACCTATAAATCGCTGAAGAATCATCGCTTGGAGCATCTCCTCATGCAATATAGGCTTGCAATCATCACCACCAGTGTAGAGAGTTGGATAAAATGGACCATTCGACTAACATGCATAGTTCAAAAATATATTTTGATGAAACTTCATTCATAAGTACTGTACATGTATATGTCTATGTGTATGCACACCTTTTTTCAGATTTTTTGGAAGGTGAAATAAAGTTTCCAGTAATTTTGATGTAATTTTATTATGTTGGGGTGCTTTGTATTTTTTATAAACTTCTACAATAGATTGTGTTCTTTGAACTAAAAAAACTACCACATTTTTCTAACGCCAATCCCTAATCATCCTCATGTTTCACCAGGCCATAAGAGCATCTACAACCGGGAACCCTAAACCCCCCTCATATGCCCGGGCGGACGGCCCGGTCAGTGACCGGTCAAAAAACTCGATCTAGACGGACACCTCAAAACGGCCTCAAACGTCCGGGATGACCGCACCCCTCATATCTAGTCCAAATATAGAGCGGATATGAGGAGGCCCGAGCGTGACCGGGCGCGTTCGCCACATCGGGCTGACAGGCTGACCCCCACAAAAAGTGAACCACATCCCCCTTCAACCTACCCCTTTTCACTTGCTCTTCGGACATCTGCTAACTCCGCCGCCACCCTTGCATCGGATTGCTCCTTGTCCTCCATGTGTTCGACACATTGTGATTTAAAAAGAGCCGGGCAGCCATCAATGTTCCGTTTATGTTAGTTAAATGCACAGAACCACGGTTAGCGGAAAACCAGAAGTTTACGATTTGTGACATTTCGCACCGAACAGATATTCTGACGGTGGCACCGAACCGAAATGACAACTTGAAATACTAGTTTATCACTATGTTGATTCACTGCTGACGATCCACGGTTCCAAACAATTATGAAGGAATAGATACCAAGGACAAAACGAAATAAACTACTCCGTAGATCATGTAGCACGCGATCCAATGCTACTGTACTAATCGGTCCAAGATCAACGTGTAAGAAGTCTGTAAAAGTCCGTGTGTGTGTGTGTGTAGGCGTATTATTGACGTGCATGGATGCACGGCAGCCACGTGAAGTTCGAAACCAAAGCCGCCGGCCCACCGGCCTGGTCAACGAACGAACTCTTCGATCAGCTGTCGTCGTCGCCGGCGCTTTTCTTCCATTGCCTCGCGAGGTCGGCCAGCGCGGCCCTCGACTCCCCGCCGTCGCCCAGCGCCTCCTCCGCCAGCCGCATGGCCGCGCGCGTCCGCTGCCGGAGCTCCCTCCCGCCGTCGGACTCGATCAGCCACCGCACCTTGGCCGCTACCTCGCTGGATTCGACTATCTTCTTGTCGTACCCTTCCATGGGCACGGCCAGCCGCATCTCCTCGACGAGGAATACTCTGTTCATGCGCTGCTCCGCGTACAGCGGCCACGCCAGCATCGGCACGCCCGCCGCCACGGCTTCCAGCACCGAGTTCCAGCCGCAGTGCGTCACGAAGCCGCCGACGGCGACATGCGCCAGCACCTGCCGCTGCGGCGCCCAGGACGTGACCACCAGGCCCCTGTCCTTGGTCCGCTTCAGGAAGCCCTCCGGGAACAGCGCGTCCAAGTCGAGGCCGTCGTCGTCGCCGTCGGCCGACGGCCGGCTCTCGGCGCCTGGCGGGGGCGGGCGCCGCACGACCCAGAGGAACCGCTGCCCGCTCGCCTCCAGCCCCGCCGCCATCTCCTTGACCTGCTCCGCGCTGAACCGGCCCATGCTGCCGAAGCAGAGGAAGGCCACGCTGGCCTCGGGCTGGCCGTCGAGCCACGCGAGGCACTCGTGGCGCTTCGTCGTCCCGGTCTCCTCGTCGGGCTTTATCAGCGGCCCGATGCAGTACAGCGGCGGCGTTGGGAGCCCGGGCGGAGTGCAGAGGCCGGAGACGATGGCGTCGGCGGCGCGCGGCTCCAAGGAGCGGCAGCTGTTGACGAGGACGCCCCGTGAGTCGCATATCCTTTGGGACAGCTCCAAGAAGTGCTTGTTGCTAAGGCTCTCGCGATCCATGACGGCCGCGGCGAGGTGATCCGCAGGTATCGGCGGCAATCCCGGAGCGCGCACGGGGTCGCCGCCCATCTCCCGGAAGCTCAACGTGGTCCCCTCGTGGATGACCGGCTGGTAGAGACACAAGGCGACGCTGGCGATGCAGGTGGTGAGGAAGAAGTAGGTGGGGACGGCGAGCTCGGCGCCGACGTCGAGCGCGGCGCTGCAGAAGAAGTCGATGAGGAGGGCGGCCGGGCGGGCGGAGCGGAGGAAGTCGCGCAGGTCCGGGTTGGAGGCGCGCGCGAGCTCGAAGACCCTGGCCTCGAAGCTGCTGTTGCAGGCGGCGGCCACGTCGGGGGCGAGCGCGGCCGGGGGCAGGCAGTGGAAGGACATCTCCAGGTTGGCGGCGGCGACGCCGTCGAGGAACGACGTATCGCCCCCGCCGAGGAGGACGGTGACCTGGAGGCCCTGCGCCAGGAGCAGCTTGCCGAGCTCCACCGTGGGGACCAGGTGGCCCGCCATCCCCGGCGGCGCGTAAATGACGACGACCGGCTTCCTTGCGAGGTCGCCGTGGCCGTTCTGGGCCGTCATCTTCCGGGCGGCGAGAAGACGACGGACGGACGGATATTAATGCGGGCTTGGCACTGCTGCCTGCCCGTGAGGAGGGAGTGGGATATTTGTACATGCTGTCAGTCGGCGTCCTTGGCAGCCGCTGGTGGCCGTTTGTGGAGCGAAGCCACCGAGCCTGCCGTGGCAGGTGCGATGGTCGCACAAATTAGTGGACGGACGTCCATTACCTCCTCGGCGGGAAACATAAACACAGCCACATGTGACATGCCACAGCTCCGAGGTGGAGGATGCAGGCACAGTTGAGGTGGAGGACAGGAGAGGTTAATTCAATCAAGCAATCATGGTTACGCGAAGCTGGAAGCCCGCCGACACGAGGACGAATCTGGTCTTTTGAATTTTTGTGAAAGTTGAGTCAGACCCTGGCTTGATAAAATTTCAGGATCTGATATTTTTTCGACCGCCGGGGCTGATGGCGGTAAGGTATAATAATAGCCTACCTCGCGGTAATAATCTACCGCCGTCGTGTCTGGCGGTAGGCTCTTTATCCATTTCAGTAACGATCAATGGTCGTATGTTTGTGCTGTCACCCCTACCGCCAGGGGCCTCGGCGGTAGGCGGTTATATCCTATCGACCCCGACGGAAGGAAAAAGGTTAGATCCTGAAATTTCTCCAAACTCGGGTCAGATCTGACTGAACTTTCGTAAAAGGTCAAAACACCAAATTTGGCCCAGACACGAACGCCTAGAAAAATTGTAGATGTACCGGTGCCGCTACCTCGCGGTGAAGCATCCATCGTCTGGAGAGAAGGGTGGATGGCTACATGCATGCAATTCTCTCTCTCTCTCTCTCTCTCTCTCTCTCTCTCTCATATTTAATCTAAACTACTTTTTATTTTATATATTTGAATTCTCTTTGAAATAACTTTCATAAAATATAAATATTGTTTTGCTATTTCATAAAATTGATTATGATTGTTTTACTAATTTAGAAAAAGAGTTCACACCGTTAAAAAGAAAACTAACCGCACTCATTTATAAACACTGGTTTCACTTATTTTAAAACACGTATTTTAGTCATTTTTAGAAATAATTTCACTAATTTCGAAATAATTGTTTCACTCTTTTTCGTAAAACTAATTTCACTCATTATTAAACACTGGTTTCACTTATATTAAAACACATATTTCACTCATTTTAAAAAAATAACTCATTTCGAAAAAATTGTTTGCTTCAAAAAATTAATTTTCACTCATTTTGAATTAAAAAGACTCGTTCATTTATTTTAAAGCGCAATATTTCGTAAATAAAAAAGATTTTACTCATTAGAAAAAACAGAATTCACTAAATTGAAAAACACAATTCACTCGGTCTTGTTCTAAGCAGTTCACAAACTGGAATAGATTGAGTGAAATAAGTTAATTATAACGGTGAAATTTAAACATGTTTGGAATGTATCCAAAATTGATCTTGTTCTAAAAGGTTTTGACGCCAGGACTTCAAATATATAAAATATTTTTAAAAACAACATTAACGTGTAAACGATATGAATGATTAAAATTAGCAAAGGTGTAAAAAAGGATGGATTCTTTGGTGAGAGAGGAGAGAGAATATGTACTCATGCATGCAGCTCTATCCCTGATAGAAGGGCCCATGACAGAAATACCAATGATACACAAATCTATAATACCTAAATAGTTCATCCACACTATGTTATTTCTCTTGACATGCAGCCATGCCACATCACTACACATGCCACCTCAGCTTTTCCAGCCAACCACGTCATGACATTTGTTTTCACATGCACAACAATTTTAATCCATTCTACCCGATTAGCTTAAAGGTCATCATTCCTGGCTAGAAAACTTCAAATCTATAATACCTAAATAGTTCCTCCCCACTATGTTATTTCTCTTGACATGCAGCCATGCCACATCACTACACATGCCACCTCAGCTTTTCTAGCCAAACACGTCATGACATTTGTTTTCACATGCACATCAATTTTAATCCATTCTACCCGATTAGCTTAAAGATCATCAGCAAGGGTAAAGGAACATGCAAATCCACTATTCGTCTTCCCCATACACGGGAACTGAGCAGTCATTTGGAGATGCTTCACCTCCTACGCATCATCTTCCCTCCCAAGTGTTCCCCATATAAGAGAAGTACCTTCCGCGGTCCCTTGTCATCCTCTCCATGGCGTCCTTCCTAAAGTTTCTCTGCACACAACAATTGCATAGGATGCACGCCTTCCACTATCCCCATCTCCTCCACGAACACACCTATCTAGGATTTCCGAAGTATTAGTCATTCGTCTCCGACGACTGGACAAGATGCCAGATCTGATGAAGGGCATGGTGACCACAAGGGGTTTGGCTGCATCTCCCCGAGGACGGCACCGGGGAACTCTTTGCTCACCAGCCTCTGTCCAATGGTTTAGCACCAAGTCCATCAACGTCACCGGTGCCGGTGGTGCCGCCCTCGCGGTGGTTCACTCCTAGCAGCGGAGGAGATTTTCGGTACGGATGCGGCGATGCGTAAGCTCTGAGTTTCTGACGACTTCGATCGTTCTGATGGCGGTGGCGTGGCAGCGGCTCTGGCGGGGAGGCGGTGTTGGTGGTGGAGGCTAGGTCGTGGTGGCGATGAGTGGCGGCCGTGGTTGCTACAAGTACAGGTACTTCACCATCCCGTTGGATCAGAGCCCTATGTTGTTTTTTAGTTCTTACCTCCTGCTTTCCTTCCTAATAATGCATTAACTCAGAACAACCTTATCAGTATATATATCATACTATGTTCTTTGCCCTGCTCGTAGGAAGAAAGAAGATGCCATGGGAAGCTATATTTATGGATGGATCAATGTATGGGAGTTCAAGTGATTTCTGTTCTACGTATTTTTGTTACTGTGTTTGAAAGAAAACCATGCATGGATGCCTTTGTCTTCTCTGCCCATCAATTATGGAACAGACCGTGCTCAACAAATGTGAAGAAACTGATCCCATTGAACTCGCCCTCTTTGCCCCTTTTAGGTAAAACCTCCCCTCCTTTTCAGGCCCCCCTCTCCAATATGGGACATGTGTGTATATCAGCCTCCTGAGTCTTGATCTTTCCCTTCTCTTTGTTCTCTCTCTCTCTCTCCCCCTCCCTCTGTACTCCCCGTAAATTTCATAAATTATATGTGTTACTGCTTTCATGTAGATATGACACGTCGGTGGAACTGATATTCTCCGAGGAAGTTTTGATTTACTTTTTACTTTTGCGGCAACTGCTGCACATCTCGGGCCGCAATGGCTTTCCAATTAAAACACCCAATCCTTTTGATGGTTTTTGTGCAGATGTTGCAATCTATGCCGGGCGAGGTCTTTTTATGAAAATGGTAGAAGATCATTGTGGCTGCAAAATAAATCTAGGTAACCTTTATGGTCCATTGTCTACTCAATGCATCTTTTGAAACATTGATACAGTCACTGATAACAAATTCATTATAGATCATATACAGTTTAGAATTTATAAATTTGGAAAACAAAAAAATTCAATAAGTTCATAATCCCTATCTATCTAGCATCGTAAAAATTGTCTCTTCTTGATATGTATGATATATTTATATCTTCATACATAGACTGAACGATTAGCTCTACCACAATTAGTTATTCGTGCAACAGCTGATTTTGTTGAGAAAAACTTTGTTATATATTTTATCATTGCCGCATGTCCTCTATGCAGATTCTTTTCAATTTCTATCGACAAGATGTTCGACAAAAAATGAAGTAG
Source organism: Aegilops bicornis (assembly GCA_021605145.1). Lineage (NCBI taxonomy): Eukaryota > Viridiplantae > Streptophyta > Magnoliopsida > Poales > Poaceae > Aegilops > Aegilops bicornis. The sequence continues at coordinate 734,262,855 of CM038673.1, forward strand.
GCCACATCTTGCTTAAGTATATAAGGAGGGAGGGTCACATGCAATTGTTTGCCTAAGTATGATGCATACATCCAACAAGCACGCGATTTCAATAGTTTTTGCCCTGCGCTAAATATATTAACACGCTATCAGGTCTATGTTCATATTCTTCTTCTGCCCATTAATGTAGTAAGATCATCTCTCTTTTGAATTAGCTATCCTACATTTCTTCACAGTAACATATATAGGTGGAATTAAAAGTGCCGCAACACAAAGATTGAAGCATGCAAGCAGGCTTGCCAACACATGGTGTATTTTTTGTTATGTACAATGTTAGGACAATAAAAGCTTTTTTTATTGGTATATAGTTCTTTGTTGTACATATACTTATATCCTAAGATCTAGAGATATATCTCCCCCATGCAACAGATTATGTGTATTAAAATAAATTGTATGTACGGAATTTGGTTATCCCATTCAATTTATTTAAATCTTGGCATCATGTTTTGTTTTTGATCTGTATATATATTTGCACAGTATATCAAGTTTACTTAATCTGATTTCATTCTTTATATATGTATGTTCAAACCTAGCCAGATTTTTCACATGTATTTTTGTAAGTGTGCTCGCATGACCAAGTTGTTCTGGTACGTAAAGTGAATTAATGTCAATAAAACATACATCTAACAATTGTTGCAACTTAGTCATGAGACTTTGAAGGATGAAAGCCTCACTACAATTGTTCCATTGGATTGACAAGCTTTCTGTAATTTGCCAGATCGAAAGAACATAGAGCTATCATTTTGCAAATGTGGTTTGCGTGAGCTCACAAGCATCCCACTTTAGTGCTAAAATTCCATTTCCCTCTTATCTCCTATTTGTCCTCTAAGACTACACCTCATGAGTTTACAACTTGAAATACCAATTTCCCGCAGCAACGCGCGGGGTGTTATCTAGTTAAGCACAATGTTGCTACACGCATATGAAATTTGGATACTTGATGAGCTGGCACAACGTGATTGAATGAAGATTCAACGCTAGGTAGCAGAGCCGTTAGAAACCTAATTCTGGAACGACTAGTTGAATCTGTCCCTCACTCGTCGCCATTGTATTTTTGTTCTTTTCAAAATATCTATTCTTACGCATGATTTCTAACAAAATGTCAGGACTCAATAGCCGTCGAACATGCACCGAGAGGATCGCATCTCCGAGCAATTTCCATGCCAATTTAAGTTATATAGGGGTGGCAATATGTTTAGACTAGTATGGCAATTCCTTTCTAGAGAAGACATTTTTAATATAAGTGACTTGGAGGCCCTGCGCCAGGCCAGGAGCAGCTTGCGGAGCTCCACCGTGGGGACAAGGTGGCCCGCCATCACCGGCGGCGCGTTGATGACGAGGACCGGCCTATTTGCGAGGTCGCCGTGGCCGTTCTCAGCCGTCATCTTCCGGCCGGCGAGAAGACGACGGACGGAGAGATATTAATGCGGGCTTGGCGTGCCGGTGCCGCGGTGCACTGCTACCTGGCCGAGCGAAGGGGGGAGTGGGATATTTGTACGGTGTACATGCCATGCTGGTGGCGTCCTTGGCAGCCGCGGGAGGCCGTTTGTGGAGCCACGGAGCCTGCCGTGGCAGGTGTGCTGGTCGCACAAACCAGTGGACGGCCGTCCATCGCCTCCTCGTCGGGCAGGAAAGCCACATGTGACATGCCACAGGAGCTCCGAGGTGGAGGATGTGGGCACGGTTTTGTCAGGGACAGGGTCTCTGGATGCGGTCACTGTTGAGGTGGAGGCGAGGGGACGTTAACTGAATCTGAATGAAGTCGCCGCCATCAACGACGACTGCAATCCGTGGCTCACTCGCGGCCACCCATTTTGTTTTTTCAAACGCTTATTCCTACGCATGACTTCTACACTACTCCTACTACCAAAACGTATTGTGGGAGAAGCAACAACCACCTGGAGAAAAAGTTTGGCAATAATGGCGAGCAAATTGAGCTAGTGCGTAAGATTTTTGTAAAGGACACAAAATATTTGCGTGTGGAAAAATTAAAGTAAGAAAGTGTAAGGGAGTATGTACAAGAGTTCATGACATCCAACATCCAACTACGTACAATACATGCCACCGCCAAAAGAAATAAAAAAAGACTAAGTAATGATATCATGATGTTGTCTGGCTCCACGCGCCCAAAGTAAATTATTTTCTAATCTTATTACAACAATGCCCGTGCGTTGCAACGAGGTATAAATATTCTAATGCGTTAGCTTGCGATTTATATGTCAATAATAACGCGATTGTGTAAATAATGTTCATCAATTTCTGACCATGAATTATTTTATATTTTGATTAAAGTTTTGGTAAGTAAATTAAAATGGAATTGGTTCAGAAGGTACGTAAATTAAGGTACATGCTAGGTTGGACGAAGGGATGGTAGGAAGAAAGGTAAAATGGAAACCTTACATTCTTTCTAAATAGTAGAGATTACCAGCTATCAACAGATTTTTTTTACACCCCCCCTCTCCTTGATGGTCACTCAGGGCAGTCCGGCCCAATCTCGCTCCTCGTCTAACGGCGATGCTAGTCGGCGATGGCTAGGAGGAGGCGTCTAAGGGTTGCTTTTGTATAATGGTTTAGTCGATGTCTTTGTTTGGGTTGACTTGGTGATAATGCTAGACATACCGAGAGTTTCATGGGATTTAGAGGCTAGTGAGTTTTGATTGGAGATTAAGGGGAGGAGGGGCCCATCCCGTGAAAATCAGGGGGATGTTAGTTAGAAACAAAGAATCCTAGTCAGCATGTAATTGCGTGTAACTCTTTTATGTTTAGCATTATTGCTTGGTGACGTGTCTTGGTGTTATGCCGTCGGACTCCTGCGAGCAGCCGCCGGTGGTCTTCTTCTTCTTCTTCTTCTTCTTCTTCTTCTTCTTCTTCTTCTTCTTCATCTCCATAAATAGTAAAAACAATCATGCGAAAATCAGGAAAAAGAAAAGAAAAAACCGGTTAGAACCTTTACATAACAGTCTGCAAAACCGGATGGTCGAAGCTTTGTTAACCAAAAAAACAACCCCTTACATGGGCCGGCCCATTTTTAGGAACTAGCCGGAGAGGTGTGTGTGTCGTCTAAAAATAGGGAAGTCCAGTGCTTCATGCTCTGATTGGCATACTGGCGCCGGGTGAATATCAGGTGACACCATGACTTGTATGCTCTCATGATACCAATTTTAAAAAGCCAAATTTAAATATTTCAAAAAATTCCAAAAAAATATGGATCTTCACAACGCATGTGTCTATGATCCCTAAAAATTCAGATCAAAATTCGAAGTACACAAAGAAAAACATAAAATACAAATTCAGCATAATAGTGACAATAAAGACAACATCATGAATAGTGTCAAAACCTACACTATAACTTTTTTCTCTCCCTCTATACTTTGAATTTCGATCTGAATTTTTAGGGCTTATAGACATATGAGTTGTCTAACTTCCTTAGTTTTTTCAGAAATTTTAAAAACATTTAATTTGAGTTTTTGAAATTGGTATCATGGGAACATACAAAAAGGTAGTAGATATATAAGAGAATTAAAGCTGCTAAGCTAGCGTCCCTAGCATGCATTTGAAGTACTTTGCGTGAGTTCTCTCCTAGCTGACACGTGGCTGTTTTTCTATTTGGTTCATTACTGATTGTTTTAGGCCCCTCCCAATGCTCCATGGTGTACAGGTGCTAACGATGCCACATAGGCAGAAATATGATGTGGCAAAGAAATTAAAGAGGAGAGAGAACATTATGATGACCCCAAGAGGAAACAGTGCTAAGCACGTGGACCTATGCAAAATGACTACCAACCAATAGACGAAGAAGTTTAATTATTAAACAATTCAATAGAGGAGCTTAGCTACAAAAGCTAAGCAACTATGCATTGGGAAGACTAGTTGCTAAGATATTTAATACACTTAGCACCTCATATAAGCACCTTTGCATTGGTAGTAGCCTTATGTGTTTTGCTACTGCCTTTTTTAGTGCAGTACAACACAAATGCCCACATACACTCATACATATGAAAGCACGCACACACATGCACCCTATCAGTATGAGCACCTTAAAAATAATGAGCCGGCACAATATTTTAAGATTGACAAAGCCACTGCAAGTATCTTCGTAGTCGACGTTGATGCCCACATACATGCACATACACTCATATCCTTATAAATGTACGAACATCGTACCTCTAGGAGCATCTCTAAGATACTGAGTCAGCACAACATATTGAGATTGACAAAGTCACTGCAGGTGTCTTCGTAGTCGACGTTGATGCCCACATACACTCATCCCTATGAACGCACACACACCGTACCTTCAGGAGCACTTCTGAGATCACTACTAGGAAAAGGGCTATAGATGGAATTAACACTAATGGCGCACCAGACATGTGGTGAGCCATTACTATATACTAATGGCGCACCATGTGTTGGTACGCCATTAGTGTCCAAATACTAATGGCGCACTGCATATGTGGTGCGCCATTAGTAATTTTTTAAATTTTTGTCAAAACTACTAATGACGCATCAGGTAGTAGTGCGCCATTACTAGTTGAACTAGTAATGGCGCACCATGCCACGGTGCGCCATTAGTAACTTGGCCACCACTTCCACCGAATGCACCCCCGGATCGCCTTTTCAGTTTTAAAAAATAAAAGAAAATGATGAAAATGTCAAAAATAAAAGAAAATAAGTTTCCCATGTGATATGTGGTCTAGTTGTTGGGAAAATTTGCAAATATGAATTTCGACTTCATTTGCAAAATCTCGAGAATTTGTAAAAATGGGCATAACTTTTGCATACTAACTCGGATGAAAAAGTTTTTTATATGAAAAATCATCTACTCGAAAAGTTACATCCCAATTTAACAGGGAGAACTCTGTTAAACATTTTCAAAATCCTCAAAAACCTAACAGAAAAAAAGATACGGGGCTTTTAAGATCTGGAGAGGCAAAAAAATTCAAAAAAATTCAAACTCACTAATGGCGCACCTGCCCATGGTGCGCCATTAGTATCTTCCGCCTTCAAAATTTAAAATAAGTCAAAAATAAAAAAGTTACTAATGGCGCACCTGCCCATGGTGCGCCATTAGTATCTTCCGCCTTCAAAATTCAAAATAAGTCAAAAAATAAAAAGTTACTAATGGCGCCTGGCCCATGGTGCGCCATTAGTATCTTCCCGCCTTCAAAATTCAAAATAAGTCAAAAAATAAAAAAAGTTACTAATGGCGCACCGCCCATGGTGCGCCATTAGTATGTCAGATATATGGCTGGGCGCACCTCCTCCACTCCACCTCTCCTCCACTCCATCTCCTCCTCTCCTCTCCTCCACTCCATCTCCTCCTCTCCTCTCCTCCACTCCTTCTCCTCCTCTCCCATGACCTCCTTCTCCTCTCCCGTGACCTCCTCCTCCTCTCCGCGACCTTCTTCTCCTCTCCCATGACCTCCTCCTCCTCTCCCGTGACCTCCTCCTCCTCTCCGGCGACCTCCTCCTCTCCGGAACCTCCTCCTCCCTCCTCTCCTCCCTCCCTCCCCTCGCGGTTTCTCCTCCCTCCTCTCCGTGAGCTCCTCCTCCCTCCTCTCCTCCCATTCCCTCATGGTTTCTCCTTCCTCCTCTCCGATGCTTCGGTGAACTCCTCTCCGTGACCTCCTCCTCCTCTCCGTGATGTAGGCGAGCGCCTCTCCGGTGACCTCCTCCTCCTCCTCTCCGGCGAACTCCTCTCCGGCAAAAGAACGTACAAGATCCAAAAACAGGAACAAAATTTGAAATAATATCATGCCAAAAAACGAGCAAAAAAAACTAGCAAAAAATGGGCAAAAAAATCACGATCCAGATCCAAATTCAAAATTCAAAAATAGCAATGGCGCACGGTGGGGGTTAGACGGTGCGCCACTACTATTTTCCCGCCTTCAAAATTCAAAAATACTAATGGCGCACCGTTGCCTATACTAATGGCGCACCAGTGGCCTATACTAATGGCGCACTGTGGCGCATCAATGGCGCATCAATGGTGCGCCATTAGTAAAAATTACTAATGGCGTGCTAGTAATGGCGCACCAGTGATGCGCCATTAGTAGGCAAAACTGGTGCACTGGTGCGCCATTAGTAGGCCTTTTCCTAGTAGCGATACTGAGTCGGCACAACATATTAAGATTAACGAAGTCAATACATGTGTGTTGGTAGTCGACGTTGATGCCCACATACACACATACACTCACCCCTATAAACGCATGCACGCATAGCCTACCTCTATGAAAGCACCTCCTAGACATCGAATGGCAAGACAAAGATTCTTGAGATTTACAAAGTCACGGCAAAGGTCTTCGTAGTCGACGTTGATGCTCACATACACACACATACACTCATCCTTATGATCCACATTTCATCTCCAGCTTCTCTCTCACTCTCTCTCAAAATTGATTTATAATTTCCCATTTGAAGTGTATCTACCCTTATATATTCCTTCACAAGTATTTTTGAATTAATTAGGATTTTTGGGTCGATTGGTGCCTAGACTTAGCGATGCATCGTTGCGTGCTAGCTTGGCACTCTTCCTCCAGATACCTAATTATTATTTCCCAATGTGTTGCGTGCGGGTCTATGGCAAGGAGTAGTCATCTAGGACACCTCTGCTGCTTCGTTGATCAATATTTTTGTGGTGCACTTTACATGTCCATCTCCAGATCTCCGATTCCTTTGCTGCACATAATTTCGTTCAAGCCCAGATCCTCATCCCTGAAGTCAAGGACCAACTGATGATAATCATGCCACACACTTCAGATAATTCATGTGGACATGTCATGTTGCCGTGCTTTCGAGCTTTCAGTGATATTTTGTACTACAAAGTACACTGGTCCACCGTGGAGTTGATTAGCCAATAAGCAAGTCAGTTTAAATTTAGAAGGTTATTCAGTTACCTTTTTTTTACATTGTATACAGTTGCAAGTAGCCCAGTAGCAAAGCTGCTGCCTTTTAGTTCACTTTTTTTCCACGTGGTTTACAACTAACTCTTTTTTGAAATAGTTATCTTTTAGGTTAGCTTTATACTTTTTACAAATTATATTTGTTTATCTCGGCCTAGATTATCCGATTCTTTCTTAAACATCAACTTCACTGTATGCATTAATTCCCTCCTTGGCAATAATTACTTTTAGTTATCAATTTTCTAATTTTAATTCTTGATGTTTCCGCCATGCAAAAGAACTAGGTATGCAAAGTTGTATCTTATGTAATAATACAAATAACACAATTTATTTTCTCAGATTTCAAATGTATAGACGGATTGTTTTTCAAGTGATCGGTGATCCAATAACAATTCCAGATCTTAAGGGTGTACCAACACATTACTTTGATGCTCTCTGTAAGTTTCTCCATCCCTCCTTCCACATGTAGTAAACAAGCATTTTCACTTCAAATATGTATCTTCTTGGATTGATCAAGCAAACATATGCTTCTGTTCAGAAGTTCTTTTTAGCATTGTCCCGTAGTTAGCTAGGCATGCATGTTTGACACTTCAAACTTTTTCATATGATGTCTTTGTCATGTGTATCCATTGGGAAGAATTGAGTATATTGATTATCATCTATTATGGAAAAGACAAATCTTGCCTGTTTGTCCATCTGAGCATTGTTGTGGCAATTTTTTTGTGTGCCCCCTTCTCTTACATGAAGCGATAATATTCCAGTACTAGCTTTGATTCATTTGCTATTAAACACCATTGCTAGAATCAGTAAGTTTCAGGGGGGAAATCTCTTTATGTGGGTCAAAGCAAAAACTGAATTAACATAAGGTTGGTTCTTTGGCAGGTATTTAAATTGGCGGTCAAGCAAATTTGATTTTTTTTCATAAAGAACTCTTTTCGGTGTTAAGTAGTAGAGATTACCAGATCTTTTCAGTTGCCACGAGAAGGCAACGTAAAGCTGACTTTTTGATGTCGTTGCATAGGGTACCTCCAACACTTATAAGATAAGAGTAGCTCCATGGTCGGCTTCCTACTTAGGAGTAGTTATTTGAAGATTTCAGAGTAAATGAAAACAAGGAATGTACTATCACAACTGGAGTCAAACCACCAGTGTTACTAAATGATCTCACTGTTTTGGCATGTCAATCTTCTATCTCACATTTGCCTTGTGATAACTTAGCCTATAACAAAACTATTGCACTTCACTGGATTTTTTTCATTAGCCAATTTGTGTCATCTAGCCAACGCAATGTACCCCACAATGTTCAACCAGATGTAATTATCCACTCATCTTGCATGTGCACTCTGTTGTTCTTATAATTTTGAAGCAGTAACAACAATTGTACAAATCAAGAGCACTTGCACGGGCGCGGCGTACCGCCGTGCCTTCGCCTGCTAGTCACCTGATATTTCCCCTACTAGTGCTCATGCGCGAGCTTGCTTGATCTGATTGCCCGCTTGTTGCTCGATTAATTAGACTACTAGTTCAGAAAAGACTAGTAGCTATCGGTTTAGAGGGAAACTCACTCTCTGGTTTTTATGGATTAAAAATATACTTTTAAAAGAAGTTAGTAAAATATAGAAAGTTCAGTTTTTCAATAATATTCAGGAATTTAAAAAATGTTCACGATCAATTCGTGTTCGGCAGAATTTAGCTCTCGCAGTGCGCAAGGGGAGGAGATAGGGTGCTGCTTAGGGCATCTCCAACCGCCTCAACAGTCCTCCTCAGCGATTTTGTTGCGTCGACGCCAAAAAAGGTCCCAGTCCGCCCCGGAAGCCCGTTTTTCGCGGCTCGGGCCAAAATCTTGCCGGCGGACCCAGCGAACCAGGCGCCTGGGGCGCTTGGGGAGCCGGCACAAGCGAAAAGGCGCGTGGGCCCGTCTGGAGGCGACCGAGGTCCTTTTCCGCCGTTTCTTGGCGCTTTTCCCTCGCATCTCTCCCCGCTCGCCTTGCTCGCCATTCTCTCCCTTTCTCCCGCTTAAACCCCTCCCCGCCCGAAGAAGTACGCCATGCCGCCGAAGAAATCGCCATGCCGGCAACAACCTTGATCGCGCTGGCCAGCTCACCAAGCAGAGAAGCCAAAGGGCGCCGCCATCAAGCCACCGGCTGTCGAACGCCGAGTGGAGGGTGAAAGTTCGGCGCTGGCGATCACCGCCGACAGCGGAACAGAACCATAGCCAAGAAGGCCCGCGACAACGCTGGCGCAGCGGCGTCTTCCTCATCGGTCGACCGGTGAGGATGAATCCACCGTCGTCGTACGCCCGACGTGCCCTAGGGACAGCAAGGCGCCGAATCTCCATGGGGTTCATCGTCGCCCGGCTACGCCGACGGCGATGCGCACGGTGGGTTCAACCCAAACGTGACCTTCCCTCATGGTCACCCCGCTACGCGCACGCCCTCGCCCGCCTTCATCGGCGTGCAGTCCCCTCCATACAACTACTCGCCGCCCGCCGCCTACGCGTCCACACCAACGCCCCATCTCTACCGTGGACCGCTACCCTTCTCGCACCTCGGCGACGCCGACGACACCTGGTGCAGCGCGGCCTCATCCTGAACGAGCTGCCGACGGCAACGCCGACGACGCCCACGACCACACGGACGCCAAGCCCGAACGACGCCTCTACATCACCGCCAGCCCGGTTGCGAAGCAGCGACGCAGCCCAAAGACCGGCAGCGACACCGACGAGCCCGCGCACGCCGACTCCGCCAACGTCTGGAGCTGACCCCGCCGAATGAATCGTTACGCACGCGAACTTACGGCGGCGGCGCTCTATTTTTTGTAACGCCAGACTACGTCCGATCACCGGATTTGCGGCATCTTTTGAAAGCGGGAACGACCAAGTTTAAATTTCCCGCATCCTAAGACCGGCGTGCGTAGACGGCGAGTAAGTCGCCGGACCGGGGCGCTTAAAGCGCCGAATCGCGACGCCTCGCGCCGCTCTATTTAGGCGCCCTGGGGGGCGGAACGGCTGAAGATGCCCTTACTAGCTCCTAATATAGACAGGAACTTCCACTGTCTCGCGAGATCCACCAGCGCGGCTCGCGACTCGCCGCTGTCGCCCACCGCCTCCTCCGCCAGCCGCATGGCCGCCCGCGTCCGCTGCCGGAGCTCCCTCCCGCCGTCGGACTCGATCAGCCACCGCACCTTGGCCGCCACCCTTCCATGGGCACGGCCAGCCGCATCTCCTCCACCAGGAACACCCGGTTCATCCGCTGCTCCGCGTAGAACGGCCACGCCAGCATCGGCATGCCCGCCATGATAGCTTCCAGCACCGAGTTCCAGCCGCAGTGCGTCACGAAGCCGCCGACCGCTCCGTGCGCGAGCACCTGCCGCTGACATGACCACCAGACCCCTGTCCTTGGTCCGGTGCAGGAAGCCTTCCGGGAACAGCTCGTCGATGTCGCCGTCGTCGTCCCCGTCGGCCGGCGGTCGGCTCTCTGCGCCGGGCGGGGGCGGGCGCCGAACGACCCATAGGAACCGCTGCCCACTTGTTTCCAGGCCCGACGCTATCTCCTTGACCTGCTCCGCGCTGAACCGGCCCATGCTGCCGAAGCAGAGGAACACCACGCTGGCCTCGGGCTGGCCATCGAGCCATTCGAGGCACTCGTGGCGCTTTGAGGTCTCCTCGTCGTGCTTAATCAGCGGCCCCACGCAGTACAGCGGTGGCGTCGGCCGGCCGTGCGGATTGCAGAGGCCGGCCACGATGGCGTCAGCGGCGCCCGGCTCTAGGGACCGGCAGCCGTTGACGAGGACGCCCATGGAGTCGCACATCCTTAGGCCCAAGTCCACGAAATGCCTGTTGCTCAAGCTCTCGCGATCGAGGGTGGCCCCGGCGGGGTGATCCGCCGGTATGGGCGGCAGTCCCGGGGCGTGCACGGGGTCGCCGCCCATGTCCCGGAAGCTGAGGGTGGTCCGCTCGTCGATGACCGGGTGGTAGAGCCCGAAGGCGACGCTGCCGACGCAGGCGGTGAAGAAGAAGTAGGTGGGCACGCGGAGCTCGGCGCCGACGTCGAGCGCGGCGCTGCAGAAGAAGTCGATGAGGAGGGCGGCCAGGGGCGCGGCGCGGAGGAAGTCGCGCAGGTCCGGGTTGGCGGCGCGCGCGAGCTCGAAGAGCCTGGCCTCGAAGCTGCTGCCGCAGGCGGCGGCCACGTCGGGGGCGAGCGCGGCCGGGGGCAGGCAGTGGAAGGCCAGCGCCGGGTTGGCGGCGGCGACGCCATCGAGGAACGACGTATCGCCGCCGCCGAGCAGGACGGTGACCCGGAGGCCCTGCGCCAGGAGCAGCTTGCCGAGCTCCGCCACGGGGACCAGGTGGCCCGCCATCCCCGGCGGCGAGTAGATGACGACGACGGGCGGTTTCTTTGCGAGGTCGGCGTGGCCATTTTGTGTTCGTGTCTGGTCTGTCATTTTTCTGGGCGGCGGGAAGACGACGGCGGAGATGTTAATTCCGGCTGCCGTGGCGTCCCAGGTTGCACCGCCTGGGCCGCGCGTGGGATATTTGTACGTGCAGGCGGGCAGGCGGCGCCGTTGGGGGCCGTGTGTGGCGGCCAACGTCTGTGGAGCGAGGCCGTGGCAGGTGTGCGGGTCACAGACAAAACCAGTGGACCTCCATCTCCTCGGATCACCTCGGAAGGAGACATCAACACGGGACGGAAACCACTTGACGAGGTGGAGGTGGAGGTGGAGGTCCTGGATGCAGCCAGCCGGCCGACACGAACGAACGGCTTCCATCACTCATCGCCATCGCCTCTTTCCTATTCTTTGCCCAATGCGATGAACTCTGGTAAAACACGCAGGGCCTGCTTGATAGGCCGGCCCAAGTAGGGTAGCTGAATGGCGCGCGATTGTGGCTGTTTTATGAGAGCAACTAGTTAACGAGCATTTTTTCGGCAGCCTCGCAACGATCAAACCACTTGGCGCGCTCTCAGCCATTCGCCACCTGTCGCGCTCTGGGCGTTCCCTTCGAAATTTTTTTATTTTTTCACACGCGTTTTTGGCTTTTTAAACGGTTTTTTTCGGAATTTTTCGACGTTTTGGTTTTTCACCGGTCTTTCTTAGCTTTTCAATCAAAAACTATTTTTTGATTCTTTTTGCGTGAAAAAGGTGTTTTCTTTTTTCTTTTCCTTTCGCGAGAGTCACGGTTTTGCTTCCGCGAGAGGCACGGTTTTGCTTTCGCGAGAGTCATGGCCGTGCCTCTTCAAAAATGAAAAAACCGTGTTTTCTATTTCTTTTCTTTTGCAAGAGTCACGGTTTTGCTTCCTTGAGAGGCACGGGTGTGCTTTCTCGAGAGTCACGGCCGTGCCTCTCGGAAACGAAAAAATGCGTCTTTTGTTTTTTTTTCTTTCACGAGAGTCACGGTTTTGTTTCCGCAAGAGGCACGGTTGTGCTTTCGCGAGAGTCACGGCCGTGCCTCTCGAAAAGGGAAAAAATGTGTTTTCTGTTTTTTCCCTTTCGCGAGAGTCACGGTTTTGCTTCCGCAAGAGGCACGGTTGTGCTTTCACGAGAGTCACGGCCGTGCCTCCTCGGAAACAAAAAAACGCGTTTTTTCCTTCCGCAAGAGTCACGGTTTTGCTTCTGCGAGTGGCACGGTTGTGATTTCGTGAGAGGCACGGGCGTGCCTCTTTCGAAAAGGGAAAAAAACCCATGCTGCCGGTTCGGTTTTTTCGTCCGGTTTTTTTTGTGAAAAAAAGTTCGTCAAAACCTATCAACATTGGATATAGTTTTGACGATCTCGACGCGAGGAACCCAACCGTGAAAGCGGTTCGAGATTTGTACGCACAGTTTGAGAGATAAAATGTTTTGAATAAACGGATCTACGGAAAAAGGGAAAACTTCTAGGTTGCGACAAATTGCGCGCTGCATGTGCGCCACTTGTTGCAACCAAGGGAATTGGAGTAATCTTTGCAACGAGTACTCCTCAATTAGGGATTTCGTTGTTTTACAGGTTCCTCAATCCTCCTGATATAAATTGTATTCCCATGTATTTGGACCTTGATTAATAAAGTGAATTGTGTTTAAACTAAAAATAAGCTGTTTTACCGGTTTTCCTTTTTCTTTGTGTACCAGTTTTCATTAACTTTTCTTTCGTTTTCATCTTTTTAATTGTTTTTCTCGGGTTTCTTCTTCTTCCCTCCACTATTCACTACTACATGAATATTTTTAATGCATGCACATTTTTAAAAATTCATGAACATTTTTACAAATTGGTGAATATTAGTAAAATCCAAAATAATAAACTGTATGGTTTTTTAACAAAAAATATGACCATTTTTATATGCATAAACTTTCTTTGCAACAATTTTTATATTTATGTATTAGAAAAAAAACATATTTTTGTGTGTGTTAGATAGCTATGTTCACACACTTTATAAAAATAAATGTTCACTTATTGACAAAAACGCAAAGAAAAATTAAGAATAAAGTAAATATGTTTCAAATGTTTGAAAAAAGAAGAGAAAGTGTAGGGGTATCACAAATGGACTGTTATATCTTCCAAATGTTCAGATTATATGTATAAATCCGAACTATCTCAATCGCATGCAAGTTGGCTAACAAGGCGCATGCAATATGCGTTAAATGTTATTTTATTATCAAATGAATTCAGCGTAACCCATTGCATGCACATAAGAACAAAATTGATGACATCACAAAAGATTCCATTAACACTCAAAATTCAAAATGTTTTGTAGCTCAAATCGTCACTCGGATTAAAAAACTGTTTTCACATAAAAAATTCGTTTCAACAGGCCCTACGAAACTAGATCTCATTTCGATATGTTTCGACGACTTTTTTTCAGATAAAAAGTTACCACACCTAGGGTATACAAGTTATCATGTCTGTGCTATATAGGTTACCACAATGTATACATAGGCAAATTCCGGGCATAAAAATGACTTATTCCTATTTTCTCCCACGTGCAAAAGCACTAAAAGTGCAGGCAAACTAATGTCATCGTAGATTCACTTTATTTTGAAATTTCAAAAAGTTTTGTAGCTCAAACCACCTGTTCGATCCAAAATATGTTTTCACAAAAAAAATTGTCATGACGAGACATTCGAAACTAGATACTATGTCAGCATGCTTCGAATACTTTTTTTTCTAGGTCAAAAATTATCATGCCTGGGCTAAATATGTTATCAGTTATGCTATGTGTATATTACCATTTACACACATCATACCGGAGTATGTTTTCAACAAGTTTTTTCATGGGTCAAAGTTATCATGGTGTCTGTATCCAAGTTATCAGGACCAGGAGCCTATATTATCATGCTATTTACACAAAAAGTTATCAAAGTATGTTTTCAACAAAAAAAATTCACGGGTCAAAGTTATTATGGTGTTTGTAGCTAAGTTATCAGGTCCAGGGAGCTTATATTACCATGTTATTTATATAGATGTTACCGGAGTATGTTTGCAAACAACTTTTTTTACATGAGTCAAAGTTATCGTGATGTTTGTACTTAAGTTATCATGTCCGGGAGCGTATAGTATCATGTTATTTACACGAGAAGTTATCAGTAATATGTTTTCAACATTTTCTTTAGTTATGATGGTGTTTGTACCCAAGTTATCAATACCTGAAGCCTATATTATCATGCTATTTACACAAAAAGTTTTCAAAGTATGTTTTCAACAACTTTTTTTCATGGGTCAAAATTATTGTGGTGTTTGTATCTAAGTTATCAGGTCCGGAAGCCTATAATACCACGTTATTTAACAGATGTTACCGGAGTATATTTTCAACACCTTTTTTCCACGGGTCAAAGTTATCGTGGTGTTTAATCCTAAGTTATCAAGTCCGGAAGTGTATACTATCATGCTATTTACAAAGAAGTTATCGGTGAAATGTATTAAAATGCAATGCTAACCTAGTTGCCGAAAAGAGACATAAAACATATGAATGTAGGTCTCTAGCCGTACAGAGATAGAGAAAACCAGAGAAAAAAATCACAAATGTAATGGAAATTAGAGCAATCATTGGTGACAAATACTGATATCCTTTAGAAACAACAGCAACGAGCCGATGGCCTAGTGGTTAATTGGCTAGCTGTGCTATTGTAGCACCAGGGATTGAATCCCATTCTCGCACTTTATTTTTTCTGAACCGTGTGAGGGATTGGACCCACAGGAATTGGTCAGCCAGGGGCGCAAATCAAGCAGCCCATGCCTAGCGTGAGACTCGCCGCTAGCATTAACTAACCACGATTTAATTTAAAAAGCAAAACGAACGGTGAGCACATCGTTCGGACCTATTTTGATAATCAGAACGTTTGGTAATTACAAATTTCGATCACAAATACAGTGAAAGGAAAACGAAAAGCCTTGTTGGGCCGACCTGTCATTTGTTGGTTAGAGCATCTAGATTTTTTCGCGTGATGAATGGAGCGTTCGGTTGGCACGATAAGTTGAGCCGTGGCCATGCAAAATCACTAACTAAGAAGCACTTCATCTCGCAAAAAAGAAAATCCAACTAAGAAGCACTTCTTGCAAAGGTCACTTCCACCACCCTTAGATTGTGACAAGTGGTGTATTGCATGTGCGTCACTTGTCGTAACCTGGAAGTTTTTCTTTTTTACGTAGATCCGTTTATTCAAAATGGTTTATCTATTAAATTATGCATCCAAATCTTAAACCGTCTTCATTATTGGATTCCTCGCGTCGAGATCTTCAAAACTAGACCCATGTTGATAGGTTCTGACGAACTTTTTTTTCACGAAAAAACGGATGAAAAACCTGAATTGGGAGCAAGTTTTTTTCTTTCCGAAAGAGGCATGACTGTTCCTCTCATGGAAGCAAATCCGTGTCTCCATGAGAAGTAAACCCGTGCCTCTCACGGAAGAAGAAAAAGAAAATAAGTTTTTTTGTTTTCGAGAAGCACGATCGCGTAAGCAAATCCCTATATCCCACAAAATCAAAATCGTGCCTCATGGAAGGAAAAATAAAGAAAATATGTTTTTTTTTTCATTCCGATAGGCACGTCCGTGCCTCTCACAAGAAAAACACGTTTATTTTTTCGATTACAAGAGGCACGACCGCGCCTCTCGCTGAAGCAAAACCGTGCCTCCGCGAAATGAAAAAAGAAAACATTTTTTCCACACGATTTTTTTTCAAAAATCTTTTTTTCCAAAAGGTAAGAAAGACTGCCGGAAAAACTAAAAAGCCGGAAAAATTAGAAAAACCATCTAAAAAGCCGAAAACGCATGCGGAAAGATAAAAAAAATAAAATCAGAAGGGAGCGCCTAGAGCGTGGCACGTGGGGACGGCTGTGAGCGTGTCATGTGACACGCTCTTAGCCCATCTCAGGTGACTGATGGAAGGCTCCCGAACGAGCGCTCCTTGATGACCCACAAGTATAGGGGATCTATCGTAGTCCTTTCGATAAGTAAGAGTGTCGAATCCAACAAGGAGCAGAAGAAAATGATAAGCGGTTTTCAGCAAGGTATTCTCTGCAAATACTGAAATAAGTGGTAACAGATAGTTTTGTGATAGAATAATTTGTAACGAGCAACAAGTAGCAAAAGTAAATAAAGTGTAGCAAGGTGGCCCACTCCTTTTTGTAGCAAAGGACAAGTCTGGACAAACTCTTATATAAAGAAAAGCGCTCCCGAGGACACATGAAAATATCGTCAAGCTAGTTTTCTTCACGTTTATATGATTCGTGTTCGGTACTTCGATAATTTGATATGTGGGTGGACCGGTGCTTGGGTGCTGTTCTTACTTGAACAAGCATCCCACTTATGATTAACCTCTACTGCAAGCATCCGCAACTACGACAAAAGTATTAAGGTAAACCTAACCATAGCATGAAACATATGGATCCAAATCAGCCCCTTACGAAGCAACGCATAAACTAGGGTTTAAGCTTCTGTCACTCTAGCAATCCATCATCTACTTATTACGTCCCAATGCCTTCCTCTAGGCCCAAATAATGGCGAAGTGTTATGTAATCGACGTTCACATAACACCACTAGAGGCTAGACAACATACATCTCATCAAAATATCGAACGAATAACAAATTCACATGACTACTAATAGCAAGACTTCTCCCATGTCCTCAGGAACAAACGTAACTACTCAAAAAGCATATTCATGTTCATAATCAGAGGGGTATTAATATGCATAAAGGATCTGAACATATGATCTTCCACCAAATAAACCAACTAACATCAACTACAAGGAGTAATCAACACTACTAGCAACCTACTAGTACCAACCCCGGATTTGGAGACAAAAGATTGGATACAAGAGATGAACTAGGGTTTTGAGAGGAGATGGTGCTGGTGAAGATGTTGATGGAGATTGCCCTCTCCCGATAAGAGGAGCGTTGGTGATGACGATGGCGATGATTTCCCCTCCCGGAGGGAAGTGTCCCCGGCAGAACAGCTCTGCCGGAGCCCTAGATTGGTTCCGCCAAGGTTCCGCCTCGTGGCGGCGGAGTCTCGTCCCGAAAGGTTGCTTATGATTTTTTCCTTGACGAAGACCTCATGTAGCGTAAGATGGCCATCGGAGAGCCAGCAGGGGCCCACGAGGCAGGGCGCGCCCACCCTCGTGGCTGTGTGGGTCCCCTCGGTGTACTTCTTCAGCTCAATATTTTTATTATTTCCAAAAAGACTTCCGTGGAGTTTCAAGATTTTTGAAGTTGTGCGTAATAGGTCTCTAATATTTGCTCCTTTTTCCAAATTTCTCAAGCATTCTCCCTTCTTATGTAAACCTTGTAAAATAAGAGAGAATAGGCATAAGTATTGTGACATAACGTGTAATAACAGCCCATAATGTAATAAATATCGATATAAAAGCATGATGCAAAATGGACGTATCACTCCTCAATTAGTTGTTCTCCTGGCCATGTGATGCACTGTTAGGAATGTGTATGACGAAATGCCAAGCGCCAAATAGAGGTCAGCCCATTATCTCTCCCGACCGGTTTTGGAAAACCTTCCCTATGATTTCTTGGGCTAGGTTTTCTCTCGATTTTGTTTTTATTGGTTTTCATCGGTTTTTTATTTGCCGGTTTTTCATTGCTCTTCTTTATTTATATTTTCTATTTCTCATTTCTATTTTTTCATTTTTTGTTTCTTTTTCCTTTCACTATTATTATTATTATTTTCAATTTATTAACTTTTCTGAAAATTGTATTTTTTTTCCAAAATCATGATATGTTTTTCAATTTTGGAACATTTTTCAAATCCATGAAATTTTTCAAATTCACAAATATTTTTGTATTCATGAAATATTTTCAAATTTATGAAAATTTTAAAATCCATGATTTTTTTATGATGTGATTATTTTTCGAGTTTGCAAAATAAATAAATTTTTATTCAGTAGTCAACAGATCAACGATTGTGTTGTTCAACCATGAACCGAGCGAGCAATTTTTCTTGGATGTGCTATGCGTCAGTTGGCAGATCCCCCTCCCCCCCCCCCCCCTCGAGCCGTTAGATCTGGCAGAATCTAGCGCCGAGCATCATCCTTCACTTTTGCCACTGTTGCAACATAAGTAATGTTGCAAATCTTTTTGTAACAGAGGTCATGTTGTAGAAGACATTTGTAACAGAGCTTGTGTTGCAATATTATTGTAACAGTGATTATGTTGCATAAATTTTTTTCTCACATCATCGCACCATTCTTTCGCCACTACAACATTCCCCATGTTTCAGAAACAAGGACGATGTTGCAAAATCCTAAGACTTGTTGTGCGTGGGACTAGCTCTCGACGCGGCAGACGTGCGGTGTATAATAGGCCAGACGATAATAATAATTTGGGCGACGCTACGCGTCCAACGGCGGATCCGCACGATACGTCCGCCACCTCGATGGCCGTCCGATCTACGCGTGCGCAGCCGTCCGATCGTTCTCCTGGCACGCGACTCGGTCGCCTCCCCCACTCATTAATTCCTGAAACAACGGCCGAGTTGCAGAAACAAGCGCTTTGTCCCGGCCCCAACAGACATGCGCCTAGCGCGGCACCGCCCCCAACCACTGCAAAATCAGCCGGCACCGGCGTGGGGGACCTCCATGGCGCACCACATCACGCGCCAGATGGTGGGATCGGACGTCAATCTAGCTCACCGAGGACCCCTGCTTGGAGAACGGGCGCGTCCATCTTTCTCAGCTCCAAGTGCCGCCGGGGGCTTCCGCCGCGAGCTGGATCTTCGACTTGGTTCCCAAATCCCTCGGTGGTGTTTCCTGAAGCTCCATCAAGCAGATCCCATCAAAAATCTTCGGTGAGATCCTGTTTCTGAAACACTAGCTCTATTCCACTCTGAAACATGAACACCTGTGTGAAACAGAGCAATGAGCCTCCCAAATTTTAGTTGCACATGAGCCTCCATATTTCATTAAACATTAGCTCTGTTCAACATGTCCTGCCTGTTTGTATCTATGAAACATGAGACTCAGAAAAACTTTGTTGCATTGGTTGATGCCTCTGGTAAATGCCCCTGGTTTCATTGGTTAGTTGCCCTGCTCCAATTTTATGAAACTTGTTAATGCCTCTGGTTTGATTTCATTGTGTATGTTGTTTCAGTAAAAAACACATTTCATGTTTCTGTTAATGCCCAGCTCCCATTGTGTGATTTGATTGTGCATGTTGCATGTTCATGGGACCCCTGAACATGTAGAATTTCTGTTGGTTTGATTATGTTGCATGTTTCTGTTGGGTACCTGAAATTTTGAAACAAGAAAAAAATTGCTGATTCCATGGAGAGATGAAATGACTGTTGCACAACAACTCTGTTGCAGGAACATGTAACTGAAGGGAAGGGAGCTATGTCCAAGGCAATTTTTCTGTTGGTGGCGGTGAAGATTCAGAGGGGTTGTTGTTTGCTGAAGATGCAATCCAAGATGATTCAGATGATGGAAATGTTTCGTCGCAGCCACTGCCGTCCTATGTTGGGATGGTGTTTGACACAATCGAGGATTCTCGGAAATTCTACAACGACTATGCCTTCAAGTTGGGGTTCGGGACACATATATCTACTTCAAAATTCACCTAGAAGAGAGGTCAGAAGAAAGAGGATGCAACACTGATAAAGAGGGTCTTTGAGTGTGTGCACGATAGAAAGCCCGTTAAAATGGAAACAAGTAGCACATCAGAGAGCATTGCAACGGAAAACAGCAACTCTAGTAGGCAACATGATGTTGTGACATGCATTTTCATCTGGGTTTTGTTTCCAGTACACCCAGTTTTTCATTTGGCTTGGTGTATTCAGTTTACAGGAAAAATAGCTTGTTTCCTGTTCATGTTAATGTTACAGGAAAAATAGCTTGTTCGTGTTACATGGACATGATGTTCCAGGGATGCACCCATGAAAAAATAGCTAATGTATTATGGTTACAGGAAAAACATAAATCTTACATGAAGGACCTTTCACTTGGTGATTTTACAGGAACATGTATTCATATGTTGATTTTGCTAGAGTATAATATAAATCAAAAGGATCATGCTACAGAGACACAATGGATATAGAATATTTTGTTGCCACTGAAAGATTTGTCATGCAACAAGTGCTCCCATACACCAAAATGATACACCAGTGTGCAACAAAAAACTTGATATGAAACACACATCAGGAACAGGTAACTACCATTTTATTTATCATGTCTACACTGTATATAGCTGTGCAACATCGGAACATTAGCGACAAATGGTTGCATCGATAAAGCTCCAGCATACAAAAAGAAGAGGGAAAAGGAGGCATGCCCCAGCATGACACATTCTTCTCCAAAAAGCTTTAGTTCCATTGACTACTAGAGAGCTCGGTTACAAACATGTCACACACACATGCACCGAACAAAAAAGAGGCCTAAACTACTAGCTAGGTCTTGTTGCGGTCGATGGTTGACTTCAATCTACGACTTTTTTAACAGGACTTGGAACTCATCCTCTGAGGTGAGGGTGTTTTGCGGGTGTTTGAAAAGCTTCGCCGCAATGTACTTCCGGAAGTTGAGCAATGAGATTGTGTCATGAGCATACACAGCAAGAAAAACACATAATTAGAAACTACTAGCAAAGGGAAAAGGCACTATTGCAGAAAAATATGATTTCACAAATAAATGATTCTAGTGTTGCTGGGTGTTTATTTACTACTAGTGTTGGAGAGTCTTTCTGTACTACAAATGTTGCATAGGTTGGAAAAAAATGAGTCCGAGTCATACTGTACTAAATAGCTTCAACCCCTTGGAAGTTAAATTCTCCATGTATAAAATAGCAAAGATGCCACAATCAAATCTGCCAGAAAAAAATAGGAAGGAAAAATGAGAACACAAAAGTCAGATGAAGTTGCAAAAAAATGTAGAGTTGCGAACAAATAAAAGGAGGTTGATACGGGAATGAAGGGTTGTACCGGAAGCATTGGTAGACAACCGCCAATCAGGAATTTCAGTTTACCATCATTCCTCTTATCCTCGTATCTTTTAACTTCCCTTATCACATCAAGCAGAATATGCTCGTCCCACTCGAACTCATGGACAGCACTCATGTCTCGTAATGTGTGGAGATATTCTAGAGGCACCATGTTTCCTGTCCCAGGAGCTAGGACCAATGATAGGCAGAGCAAAACCCATGACCTATCAATGGTCTCCTCATCGTCGTCATCCGCTTTTGATAGAACAACTACTGTAGTGGCTATCAGAGCCCTATCACCATCCAAATACACATCTCGGAAATCTGCTTTGCCCCTCTTGCCGAATTCTACCGGCCTACTACCAGATGGAACATTGAAAATCTTCTTAACCATGTCTTTTGTGAAGTGTATTTTCTTGCGATCATTAATCTTGTGTAAAAACATATAAAAAATAGAAAATCAGTAGATGTTGCGAAGAAAGAAAAGTGCTATCCAACAGATAGAAAACAGAAAAAGACATGGTTAAAAGAAGGTACTCAAAAGAAACATACTTGAGCAGACACTTCTTAGTGTCAATCCTCATAACTATGAAATTGACAAGCCCTTCTGGGGGAGGAAGCAAAGGAGAGATGTGCAACAAATCCCCAAAGCTAGACTTGCTTAGTACATCTCTTTTCTTCCCTGGATGGAATTGGCTATGTCGCGCAGCCGCTTTGCTGACCATCGAGATTGGTAGATGGGCATGCTGTGAAAAAAAAAGAGTAAGCTATGAACATTCATATATATGCAAAAAGAAGGCTCTGAGCATGCATATATCCTAGTAGTTGCCACATAAAAAGCTATGAAGCTACATGAAAACAAGTACAAAAGTTCAGAAGAATAAAATCATGAAGCTACAGGCAATTTGAAAACAAACAAACTATAATGAACTCAAAAAAATGCAACACCAGCAAGTTCTCACAACTCTCACCCATGTTGTTCTTCATAGACAGTGGCAGAAACAATGTAACTCAAACAATGATTCAAAATAATGCTATAAAATGTTACAAAATCCTGAATGAAACACATCTGTTGAACATTGTTTACAGCAAAAATGGTTCTGCCATTTCTGAAATTCACTACCAAACATGATGCTACAGGCAATCCACTAACATTTCTGAAACACATCTGCTAATCTATGATGCTACAGGCAATCCACTACCAAAAATTCAGATAAACATGGAGGTATACACACAAAAATCAACTACATAAATCAGACATTGCTATGCGGCGTTAAGAAGGTACAACAATGTTACGAGCTGCATAAATTTCAGAAACAAAAAAATGAACTCTGCAACACCGGCGACCACCTCGTCTCCTACTATGCCGGCGACCACCTCTTCCTATTACACCGGCGACCTCCTCTCCTAGTACAAACTACCACACCTCCTCCTACCACAGCCGCGGAGCACCACCACCAAAGCCGCGGAGCACCACCGCAGGGGAAGCACCAAACCACCGCATCCTCGATTCATCACTACAGGAAATGGGGGGAAAATCTGTGGATCGAGTGGGGGAAAGGATGCATACCTGCCTGAGTAGACGTCAGCCGCCGCGGATCCAGTCGTCGTTGCCAGCGCGACTGGTCTGCCGCGGTCGCCTATCTGCCGTCGACCTCCCGCCGTCGCCCTCCCCGCTGCGGGATCTAGCCACACCTCCTCGCTTTGAAACAGCCCGTCAGTTGCAAAAGCCGTTTCTAAAACAAAACGCTCAAATAGTTCAGCTGCAGAAACGTGGCGTGGGTGCGGGTGCTCTCGTCCGTCTGATCAAAAGACGAACCGACGGACACGGAGCCGGCGAACGCGCGCGAGAGATCAGCCGGCTGAAGGTAAGCTTTTTCCCAATAATTTCCCATATTTTGAGAATTACCAAGCGAACAGGTGTGTACCGAGCGAGTTGGCCCACGCAAGCAGTCGCGTGAGTGTTGCTTCTGTAGGTGGCGCTGGGAGCACTAATGAGGAGCTCTTTTTTCAGATCATGCGTCCCACTCTTCTTTCTATAATTTACTTTTCGTGTGTCTTTCTTTTCTTCTTGTGAGCACTTAAATTGTTAGTTGTTATTCATAGCATTAGTTTTTGGTTGTATGGTTGGCGGTGAAGGGCATTATTGGTTTAATAACGACAAAAGCTTTCTCTCTAAATACAATAATTCAATAATTTATGTTTCAAAATTATGAATGTATCAAGGATAGACAGTCCCTCGAGTATGTAGCTCGGAATCGGCCGAATGGCAAAAGGTGTTGTAATGTTAATATTGAATGGGCCCAGATATTCAATTTAGCTGACAATGAAGGCACTTCATGACAAAAAGTTCTGGCTTGCCAACCGAACGGATGACACATGAGAGTGCATTGAGTAGGTAGACATTAACCTGCACATACGTCCATGGATTCACTCCCAGTCGACGTACATTTATGCTGATGAAGATATGCCTACATTTGTGCAGCCGTATGTCCTGGTGTCATCCATGCACACTCACCAACCAATCAGCTGCACAAACAAAGCATATGCTGCTCATGATCGAAGTCCTATAATTCTCGTCATAGTGGAGAATAACTTATAATAGCGTCATGCACATGATACTAGTATAAGTCACCACCTCAATAGTGCAAAGTTTTGTAGTAATAATGTCATACTCTCTCCGTTCTCTAATGTAGTGTGTATAGATTTTATAAAAAGTTGAACTTTGTAAATTTTGACCAAGTTTATTGAGACGATACCAAATATATAACATGTGAAACTACATCTTATAGTAAATCTAATGAGATATGTTTGGCATTCTAGAAGTAAATGTTTTTCTTCACAAACTTGGTCAAAGTTTGTGAGGTTTGACTTTCAGACAATCTATATGCACTACATTATAGAATGGAGGATGTAAATAGCTTCATTTATTAGCTTGTAGACTCATTTTCTTTTGAAATGGGAATCACTATGTTACGATAACATATTATGTTACCACAAACATGTCTTTCCTCATTAACTCCTTGCCACATAAGCAAATTTGTCTAGGACAACATTATGTTAGTTAAGTTACTCCCACTATAATTCTGTATCAAGACAAAAATGACAAATTTGACGTCAATGTGATAATCGAGCAAATCTAAAGCCCTACTTACTTTATATATTATTCAGTTTTGAATTTGTATTTTTATTTTTGAGCTATGTTTCAAATTTTGACATGAAATTTTGTGACAAGTACATGTATGTTGTGTGAATGTGCTAAATTGTTTTCATATCTTTTGAACCTTTTAAAATGTGCAATGTGAATTCTATGCACCGGTAGCACTACAAACACCGGTGCACCAGATATTCTCCCGTGCGCGGAAAGGTGATGGTGTGTGCTAATGAGGACCCCAGAATGCCCGCAACGTTGCTAGTTCTCCAACTTGTCTCAAATCATGTACAGTCGTTCGCTATAGCACAATATAGCTTCTATATAGCGGATTTTAAGAGTTGTGCTATTTTTTCACAACACGCTATTTCTTTGTAACATCAGTATTGAACGGACCCAGATATATTCAATTAAGCTGAGATTGAAAGTGAGTCATGAAAAAAAGTTTTGCTGGCCAACCGATGAACCGAATGGACGAGGCATTGGCATATACACATGTGGTTAGGAATTCAAACTTTATTTTTTAAACACAGTACAATCGAAGCAATTCAAACTATTGAAAAAACACAAGGGAGTGCACATGAGTAGGTAGGAGTTCACCTACAAATAAGTCCGTGTATTCACTCCCAGTCGACGCACATTTATGTTGATGGAGACATGACATGACTAGCTTTTGTGCAACCGTATGTACCATGCATTGCATACTCATCGACCAATCAGATGCAGGAACGGTGCGTACGCCCCCGCTCATCTCCTATATAAGTAGGAGCGATCAACAACGCTCCTCCATCTATCTCTCTGTGAGCTGAGCTAGTGTGTGAGCCTGAGCTGCACGCACTCCATGGAAGGCAAGAGGAGTGTGATCCTCCTCCTTGTCCTGGGTGCGGTCCTCGTGCTAGGGACCTTGCTGCCACAGGCCCAAGCAGAGGCGGCCGCTGACCCTGGCGACGACGACGACCACCGGAAGGTGTGCTGCCACGACAAGGAAGCGAGCTATTGCTTCTCCGTCTGCACCCACGGCAGCTCCACCCCCAAGCTCAGAACATGGTGCGCGGACAACTGCTGCTGTGTGCTCACCATGGACTCAACATGCCCGCCTCGCTGCACAAGCTCCAGCCTCACGTTCACCAACCATGCTGCAGGTAAGCAGCAAGCTGCCGATCGAGCTCCACCTTAATTTGCGCTAACTTCATCCATACTGTTCAAAGGCCCAGTAAATCTTGTCAGGAGTCAGGTTAATCAACATCATCCACAACGTTACACATATTGTTCCACTGTTAAGCCTTGTCCTAAAAAAGGATGTCAGCTCAATTTGATGGAAATTGTTGTTCCACAGTGCCCTCCGGCTTGCTGCCACCAGCCCAAGCAGAGGCCGCTGCCACTGGTGGTGACAGAAAGAAGATCTGCTGCCACGACGAAGACGAGAGTTTTTGCTTCTCCGGCTGCCTCGAACAGCACGGCTCCGGTAACGCCGCTAGAACGTCGTGCGCGCGGGACTGCTGCTGCGTGTTTACATGGAGCGCGACATGCCCGCGCCGTTGCAAAAGCTCCAACCTTCTCACAAACAAAGGTCAGCAAAGCTACCAACTAATGGATCTCCTCCTTAATCTGCGTTGCGTTACGTCCATCCATTCTTCCATAAAATTAAGTTAAGTTGCGTCTAACGCGCGTACTTTATGTCTATATGTATGTATGTTCTGGCACCAGTTATAGTGGACGGCAGCGAAGAGACGAGAGGCGGTGCCGGCGGCATCGCATCCCTTGCCGCTTAATCAACCAAGCGTGCACGCACACGTACGCTGCGACTACTGCAGGTGGAAGCAGCCCAGACCTGATGTGTGTTTGTGTGTGTGTGTGTGTGTTGCTCCTTGTGTTCAGTATATATAATTGGATTCCATCGTAGTACGTATGATGGTACGTACCCAAGAGAGTGTGACGACGTCCAATAAATACGTGTTCATCATGTAATAGGCACATATGATGCCATGCTCGTGGCGCGATGCGCTCAGACGTACTGTACGTGTCAGAAGAGCTACCTGTATCGTCCTATAGCTTGACAATGGAATAAACGTTTGCCGTTTGTGACGTTCCGAGAAATTTGCAGGGGACGCCCGACCGCGAGCACGTTTCGCATGTATGCGGCCGCACGTTTGTTTTAAGATTCTTGCACTAGTAGTTTACGCGCGGTGATCGGCATCTAATATAGCCTCACCTGCCCCACACGAAAAACTGCACAGTGTTAATGCTGGCCAAATGTGAATACGCCCGCTATATGCTTGTACGAATGGGGCCCATGAATTTATGCTCGTACCAATACAGCCTTGTATGTTAACTGAAGAAATTAATTCATGCTGGGTGTCATTATTCGGGTGCAGGGGAGTCTGCTGATATTGATGGTGCGCAGAGCCTTGTCTTATTGAAGCATTCAAGCCAATTGCGGGCGATGGCTCGGTAGTTATTTCATCTTGATGGGGCGTACGCGCACGTCTCCCCTGCAATTTATGACTCTCTCTGCTGTCGCACGACGTTTACTTCTACATGGTTACGTTTGTTTTCTTAATATGGGTTGACTAATTATGTTGGGGCAGTTGTAACAGTAAGTAGATGGTTTATTGATAGACCAGCTCGCAGGCTGGGTGAGCAAGCTTAACATACTGGTGGGTGCATGCAGTCCACAACGCAAAGGTAAATCATGTGGAAATGCAGTGCACTGAGCACAAGAAGAAATACATATATGTCTACAACACAGTGTACGCAGAGGGAAATGATGCTTTAAAGCTTGTGGATGAAGATCATGGCCATGACCACCAAATTCGGGAGGTACAACACGAAAATGTTCTTCAGCAGCGACTGGTTCTGCTCGAGAAGTGCAACGTGGCGATGGACCGACGCGTACGAAATCAGATGCCACCACCGCGCGCTGAAGTACTGTATGTACTTGTTCTTCCACTTCCAGAATCTACACCCTCCAAGCTGCGGCAGGAGGAAAGATTAGCACGACGTGGAGGAGATGGAATGAATAGATTTTTATAAAAATTTACCCGGTGTTGCATTTGGGGAAACAGATGAGTGGGAGTGGAGGCATCGCATTGGCAGCTTGGTGTGATGGAGGTGGTGTTGAGCTGTTCTGTGACATGGAAGAACACATGCTTTGGAAGTCGCTGCAAAAACTGAGATCGACGGGGAAGGGGAGCAACTTCGACTGGCAAGCTGAAGCAAGCGAGCAGGGCGTTTAAATAGACAGAGAAGAGCGTCATGCAGCTGCCGTTGTGCCTGATGTGTGATCAGGATGCACAACACACCGCCGTGCAATCAATTCCCAGCAACGACCCCAACGTTCCAATGCGTGGTGCCATGCGGGCCAAAATACGAGCTAGTGTACGCTGACCCCGAGAGGTTATACATGAACGATGTATTTGATCAGCACGAATCACGTGGGGGTGAGGGGCTGTGATAACGACCTCGCGTGGCCGCACGTACACACGCGAATTATCGTATTATTTAGCTTTAATTGCTGCATTGGGGTTCATGCATGCAGCTTTTGGGCAGAGTTGCATGAGGCACCCACCCCATCTCCCATGCTTATTCATTTTTATCTCCTAATTTGTATCTGTTACATCTTTTGAACCGGAAGGTTAAATTAAGTTTCGTTTGCATATTTGTGTTCGTCGCGATGAGTACTTTCAATTAAGACCAATTTTTGCCAAGCCTTTCCACCACAACGTTATCTTTACCGGTACCACGGAGCCTATACCCTAGCCTAGCAAACCATTACACTCTCGGAACTGCTGCTCATTTTGTTCTGGTACTGCCGAGCCAAACTCCTTTGAATCATTCTCTATTAGCTTCGACACTTCAGAGTCTAACTTTTCACACGACACTTCCAAATAGTTTTGTTTTACTTCTATATATGGTCATAGTATAAGTTTTGTACCCGGGAGAAATTTTATCCAGTAGTTTCGAGCAGTGACTTTGGCATTTTCTGCATAAGTATCATTTGAGAATTGTTCTGTCTATTGCTGTAGTACCGAGCAATCCATGTTAACTGGTACTTTCGAGCCAATTACCTTCTCACGGAAATGAGTTGCCTTTCTATTGTTCAGAACATCCGAGTACCCTATTTTCTCAAGGTTTTCAAGACTTGCTCTGCCCGTTCAAATTTTGAACGCATTCATTAGTTCCAAAGATTTTCTCCCGGCACTTTCGGGCTAGTTACATTTCCAGTGTAACAATCAGATTTGTGCCTCGCTCCGTATATAGAATTGGATATCCCATCATAGTGGCAAGCAGTTGTAAGTCATTTGACTTATTACACTCCATTCTAACTGCACAAGCTCATGTCTAGACATACTAAGATATCTCCTATGCAAGAAGACTGGAGAGGTGATGGGTGATTCCATGAACACTTTATTGATTCTTTGAAGGCCAATAACTCATCCCTTCTTCTTGAACTCCTACACGCGACGCTACTATGTTTTACAGCGGTCATATACATTGTGAGAAAGAGATCTTGTGGGTTCTTGAGAAGAGCATTGATTAAAGATCCTTTGAGGAAGTTCTACCAAGTGACTTTGCTTTGATTGTTACTCTTGGAGGATGTGCGCCTCCTAGATGGTTAGAGTCACTTGAGAGCCTTCATCCATGAGTGAAGGAATAAAGAGTTTGTGAGGGCAATTAGATTTCCTAGGTCAAAAAGATCTACCCCTTAGCGAGGCTTGACAATGGAAGGTTGATAAGCCATGGTGAAATAGGTTGATTGCGCTTGGTGCGCGACGCAATTGATAACCTTGTGATCCTAGAACCACTTTAGTTCAAATCTTCCATCAACATGGAGTAGGATAGAGCCAATTATCTAAACCACTGAAAAACATCTTCGAGTCACTCTATGTATGTATCTCTCAACCCTAAGCTCGTACTTTCTTTCTACTTTTGTCCGCTGCATTACTTGTGTTGCTTGCTTTTTAAGTGCTTAGGACCAGTTAGAATTTGTTTAAGACTGTCAAACCCTAAAAGTCCACCATTTGTATGTATGTATGTGTGTGTGTTAGGTCTATTCACCCTAGCACCCCCCCGCCCCCGCCCCCTCTAGGGCATAACCACAGCCCCCCTCATAAGTGGTGTTAGAGTAATGTTCTCCTTGTTATATGGCTTTCCCATCAATGAGTGATTTTATGGTCTCATGAGAGT
Organism: Aegilops bicornis; assembly: GCA_021605145.1. Lineage (NCBI taxonomy): Eukaryota > Viridiplantae > Streptophyta > Magnoliopsida > Poales > Poaceae > Aegilops > Aegilops bicornis. The sequence goes on from CM038673.1 coordinate 734,292,513, forward strand.
GGTTATCAACTTAAAACTTTTGGATATGTCTGTAATGTTTAAAGTTGGTATGTGGACTCTATGTCAGGAAAAGGGATTGTTGAACATCATTGAAGATGATTTTTCACCTCCATTGGATCATATACAACCCACATTACAAAAGAGAATGATCTCTACCTCAACGCTCAAGCTTTGGAAGCTGTGACAATGTTCTCAGCACAATCTCATGTTTTGAGTGTTCTCATCAAGTTTGTTTGGAACGTCAAAGTATCTAGGAATTGTTTACCAAGTAACATGAATTGTTCACCAAGTGAGAGTAGCATTAGCTTGTTATATAATTCACTCGTTTGTGTCTGTTCTGCTTTTATTGTGAGCACTTAAGTTGGTATCATAGCATTAGTTTTTGGTTGTATGGTTGGTCATTAAGGACATCGGTACTAACTTAATACTGAGCGAAAGCTTTCTTTGTAAATAGAATAATTATTTTTCAAAATTGTTGAGACCTCAAGCATAGACGATTCCTGAGTATGTAGGCACGGAATCGGCCGAAGGGCAAGAAGTGTTGTAATGTTAATATTGGAATGGGCCCATATATTAGTATGCCAAGTACGAAACATGAGAGAGAGCGAGGCGGAGACAAGGCTGCCCGAGGCGGCCGGAATACCACCGCCATTCCCTCCATCCTCGCCGGATGGAATCGCAGGGGAGTCGCACCTGGCCCATCCGCGATCTCCAAGCATCCTAGCGGCGGTGCCTTTGGGAGGAGACGGAGGATCGACGAGATCGGACGGCGCGCGGAGAGATCAGCCACACGGCGCAATCGGGCTTGGAGAGGGTAGATGGGCACAATGGCAGGCGCTTTTCTCCGACGAGACGGATCCGGGCGTTTGGATCGACGAAAGGCTTCGATTCACACCGCACTCGCGGTGGTTGGTTCTTCTAGATCTGGAAAACGATATCCTCGCCGGCGACTATCTACCGGCAGGCGACATGATTGAGGTAGGATTGAATTTCAAACTTGATGTTTATGACATCATTGTTGGCGAGTGTGTGTGCAGCTGGATTTGCGAACGAAGACACCGGCGATGATTGATCTGACGGAACCAGAGGTACATGCACGACCGGGTGAACGTTTCTGGGCACTCTTGGAGAGTGACGACGAAGATCAGGTAGACTGCCACATCCCCACCGCCACCACGGTCACCGGAGTGCCTTTGGACTCACCGGATGTTCATCCATTGCCGGCAACCAAGAGTGCAAGCGATCGGCCTCGTTCAAAAATTTCAAATTCGAAGTCAGTTATGAAGCCGTGGATCGGCCCGATTCCTAAGGTGATGAGAGAACCTGTATCTTTGTCTGATTTTTTGCCGGATAATTGGACTCTTGTCACGCGGAAGAAGAAGAAAGGCAACCTTTGCCGGCCGCCGCCGCTGCCATGATCGTCGGTGGTGAGATCGGCGAATACTGTTCGAGCGGCCAGACGGGCTCGTTTGAATGCAGTATTGGGCTGTGGGCCTGAGCTGGATATGGTTTTGGGTGTGGCGACGGTCGTGGGTTCTCATGATGCGGGCGAGGCCCAACCAGAGGCCCAAGTCTCACGCAGCCCAAAGGCGGACGTACGTGCATGAATTATCCTCGACAGTCCATCCATCGATTGTGTCTAGGGCTTGGAGTCCGGGATTTCCTTCGTTGGGAACATGACGGGCGAGGAGGATCTCATCTACCGCCGGCATGGCTGGTCGCGGTTTGCCGCCGTCCAAGTGCGGGCCACCTACCACCGCTGCCGCCCCGGCTTCTGGCGGAGCTGGTCGTGGCGCTCCGCCGATCGGTTCTAACGCTGGCGCTGCCGCCTGCGGCAACACCGAATGCCGCCATTGCTGCCGGTGTTGGCAGCGCACCACGCTTGGCTGCACCAATACCACTATCGCGGCGGGAGCGGTCGGACGCCCAGCCTGTGGCGGTGGTGGTGGACGGGGTCTTGCACTTCCTCCAAGGCAGATGGCAACGGGACCGGTGACAACAGGGGTACAACCTCGCGCCGGGACTGCTCGAGGTACCCAGCTTTTTGAGCGACAGGGGGCCGTTGTGCCCAAGAACAACATGCACCAGTCAGACGAAGTGGTGCAGCCACCGACAGCCAAGGCGCTGGCCCTAGGAAGGGGTCGTGGCGGGCAAGGACATGATGGATACACTGGCTACAGCAGGGATTCTCAGAACTACAACCGATACGGTCAGTGGGGAGATGACGGCTATGATGCTTATGGTGAGGGGCTGCACCGTGGATCTTCATCCGGTGGCGGCCGTGGGTATAACCGGTACAATCCTGATAACACGGGACATTTTCAAGGTCCACCGGGTAATTTTGTGGAAGGTGTAGCCGGACCCAAGGATCGATTCCGAGGTGGCTATCATCGCGGTGGGAGAGGGAGACGACCTCCACCGCCTCGTCATTACCCACCGCCACCACCGCCTAATTCGGAGATGCCTTCCAAGGAGGAGCTTGAGCATGCAGCTGAGGGGGTGGGTGGCACATCCACGTTACCCGCGGTGGCACTGGACACGGTTCGGGCTCTCGCAGCAGTGAAAGTTCTGGTGACTACAGGAGGTATTAAGTCTAAGGATGGTGCGTCTGATAAAGGGTCGGAGAAAGCGGAGGGCGAAAAGCTCTCTAAATGGGAAATTAAAAAGAAAAATTTGCCCTGTTATAGATGTGGTGAACCGGGTCATTTTGTGGCAGAGTGTACGAATGAGCTTTGTGATTACTGCCTCCGTTCCCAGCATGTGACCGGGGAATGCCCTCCACTTTCCGGCCCTAAGCCTGGCATTAATATCTTTGGGGTCTGCTGTAAGGAATTGATGTTCTTTGAGACCCCGGAGGTGGATCCTCTACCACAGCTGATTGAGAGCTCCTTCCCGGCAGTTATCAGAGTTACTAATGGTCAGTTGACCGAGGCGCAGATCGTCAGACAACTACGTGAGCTAGTGCCGGGTAATTATCAGTGGCACCTGGAGCAGTTAGAAGGTCAGTCTTACAAGGTTGACTTTCCCACTAAAGAGGATCAGATGGATGTTCTTAAGTGGGGTCTATGCAGAGTTACGAGCACAAACACTGTTATCGCTTTCGACGAGTGGAAGCAGGAGGATCCTGAGGGTACACCTTTGGAGAAGGTGTGGGTTCGTTTCTATGGCGTGCCACCTAAATATGTAAAACATTTTCTGATTGCTTGGAGTTTGGGTGGTTTGATTGGTAAGACAGAAAAGGTGGACATGCCTTTCACTTGCGCACATAACGCTGCGAGGCTTTTGGTCAGTGTTGTGAGTGTTGAGCACATACCAGATGTTGTCAGATGGACACATGCTGGTGTCACTTATCTCTTAGAGCTTGAGATTGAGGATACTGCAGTTTCCGAGGATGGAGATGAGACACATGACATGGATACTACTGAGGGGGGCGGTGCACCCGGGGACCAGGAGAAGGGGCCCAATGACACTATGCCGGTGTCGGACAAGGGGCCCACATGCACCTGATAAGGTAGACAGTTCTACCAAAGAGGCGCCTACGTCCACCACTCCGATGAGCACGCTTCGCTTTGGTTCTTTTGTATCGAGCTCCACTCCTAGCCGGTTATGGAGCATCAGGGTCGAGACAGACGACCCGACGGAGCTTGAGCTGCCACCAGTGTCGCGTCTAGTCGGCAATGTGACGACCACGGAGCCTACTCCCGGTGCGATGGTGGCTGCTGTTGGGATGGCCGCAGGTTTGGGAGACCCTGGGCAGGAGGTCTACCACACCCAGACACCACTGCCTGACCTTTCGCCGGCGGGAGGGGCGCCTGGGCAGGAGATCCATGGCCGAGTTGGGGGTGAGATGCGGGCAGGAGCCCCGTGTTGTAACCCCTCTGCAGGTTGGCACCGAGCAGGGTGGCCGAGGTACGACGACTTCCATGGGTGATAAGGGGGACGAGATCTGTGAGCAGGCGGCTCCACTGTCCTCTTTCCCCTCGTCACCCACACCGGCAGTTCACTCCACCACGCCCCTTCCTCCTTCACCGACGATACTGGAAGGGCGTGGGAGTCCTGACCGCACCCCGCGCGAGAGGACCACGGAGGAGCTCATCGCTTTTGGTGGGATTACGGATCCGGTGACGGCTGGCAGGCGTGTCAGCAACCGGATCCAGGGACAGCCGGATGCGGATGACTTTCAGCTAGCGCGGGCCAAGAGGGCTGCCATGCTTCTTCATGCCGAGACTACTGCAGGTACGTCATTTGATATAAGTTGTTCAATTTTACACTTCTCTGAGAAAGAGTTAGTTGATAAGGCAAATGACTTAGGCATTTCTTTGGGATCTAATGAAACCGAGGTCGTCAAATCCGTTAATGATCTTTTAGACATGGAAGCGGAGAGAGCTTCCGAGATCATTCGTAATCTTGCCTCTATCCAACCTATGAATGACAATGACATGAATAATTTAGGTATTAATGATCTTGCCAATATCTCGCAATAATCTCTTGCCTAGTGTCGAGGCCCGAAGATGAGGAGGAAGTTGAGAACACAGATACAGTAGAGCCTTTCTTGACGGAGGAGGCAGTGTCTGTTATGGATAATAATATCGTTCCGGAGGGTGTTGGGGAGAAGCCCAAACGACCCTGGAAGCGGAAAATTTATCCCAATTCGGCGGTACGCAGAAGTGCTAGAGTTAAACTTAAGAAAAATTCCATGATGACTTATGAAAGGACTCTTTTGGAATAGCGGAGGTCTAGCAGACTTGGCTAAACAAAGATTCTTAGCAGAGACAACATTAGAACATCACTTAGATTTCGTTGCACTTGTGGAAACTGGACGAGATAATTTCACATCCCAATTCCTTCGAACCCTTTCCAGTGGTATCGATTTTGATTGGTACATTTTACCACCTAGAGGAAGATCCGGCGGGATTTTACTAGGAGTACGGTGTGAAACGCTAGAGGTGCTTAATGTGGTGCAGGGAGATTTTTCATTTAAATTCAGGGTGAGGTCGAAATTGGATGGGTTCCGATGGTCGCTAGTTGCGGTATACGTGGCAGCGCAACCTGAATTTAAACCTGATTTTCTTGCCGATTTAGTGCGGATTTGTGGAGATGAAAATCTGCCACTACTAGTCGGGGGGGATTTTAACATAATCCCGAGAAGAGAAGAAAAGAATAATGACAATTTCGATGGACGGTGGTCTATGATGTTTAACATGATTATCGAGAGCCTCAATTTGAGAGAAATTGAGCTTACCGGTAGACAGTTCACATGGGCCAACTCGTTACCTGTTCCGACTTATGAAAAGCTGGACAGGGTACTTGCTAGTGTGGAGTGGGAACAAAAATATCCATTGGTGTCGGTTCATGCGATGCAAAGAGCGATCTCGGATCATACACCACTTTTTCTAGATTCGGGAGAGGCTACCCATGTTGCAAACAAAAATACCTTCTCTTTCGAGCAAAGCTGGTTTGAGCGAGAAGGATTTATGGAGATGATTGCACGCGAATGGGCCAAGCCGGTTATGGTAAGGACACATGTTGAGAGATGGCAAAACAAGATTAGACATCTCCGACAATTTCTGAGAGGATGGGCCAGGAATGAGAGTGGGATTTATAAGCAGAAAAAAGAACGTCTAACGCAATTAATTGAGGCACTCGATGTAAAGGCTGAAACCACTCTTCTCTCAGTTAATGAACATCGAACCAAGTCCGAGGCTGAGCAAGCCCTACGTGCTCTCCCCGAGAGAGGAGGAGCTCAAGTGGGCGTTGCTATGCGCAAACGCTTAAGGTTGTCCAAGGGGACGACAACACACATTTCTTCCATATGGTTGCAAATGGTAAACACAGGAAGAACAAAATCATACAGCTTGAACAGGACGAGGGAACAATAGTGGGGCATGAAAATTTGAAAACATATATCTCCAACTATTATAAAAGTCTGTTCGGACCGCCTAATGCTTCCATGGTGTCTCTTGATGAGTCTGTGATTGATGATATACCTCAATTACATGCAGCGGAGAACGATGTTCTCACTGCACCGTTTACTGAAAAAGAAGTTCATTTGGCCATAACTCAAATGAAGCCGAATAAAGCACCGGGACCAGATGGGTTTCCAGCTGAATTCTATAAGAAATGTTGGCATATCATTAAAGATGATCTTATGCCTATGTTTCATGACTTTTTCGATGGCCATTTGGAGTTATTTCACCTAAATTTTGGTACGATAACATTATTACCAAAGAAGAATGAGGCGGTCAGGATAGAACAATTTCGACCCATTTGCCTGCTGAATGTGAGTTTTAAAATCTTCACAAAGGTTCGAACCAATAGATTGACACAAATTGCTCACTCAGTGGTTCAACCTAGTCGACAAAGATTCATGCCGGGACGACACATACTGCGAAGGAGTAGTTGTCTTACATGAAACTCTTCATGAGATTCACTCGAAGAAACTAGATGGGGTTATCTTAAAAGTGGATTTGAGAAGGCTTATGATAAAGTAAAATGGCCTTTTCTTCACGGGCAATGCGCATGAAGGGTTTTAGTGAAACCCGAGGCACCAGTGGATACTCAAGTCCGTATGGGTAGTGTCGAATTAAGGTGAACGATGACATTGGTCATTATTTCCAGACGCATAAGGGGCTGAGACAAGGGGATTCCATGTCACCCTGCTGTTCAATATTGTGGCGGATATGTTGGCCGTCATTATTGGCGGGGCCAAACAACATGGTCGTGTAGAGGGTCTAGTTCCTCATCTAGTTGATGGAGGGGTGTCCATTCTACAATATGCTGATGACACTATTCTTATCATGGAACATGACATGGCTAAGGCACGTAATATGAAACTTATCCTATTTCTATTCTAACAATTGTCTGGCTTAAAGATCAATTTCCATAAGAGCGAGGTGTTCTGTTTTGGGAAGGCCAAAGACGAGGAACATACCTACAGACAATTGTTTGGATGCGAATTAGGTGCTTTACCATTCAGTTACTTGGGTATTCCAATTGATCACCGTAAATTATCTAATAAAGAATGGAAATGTATTGAAGAACGAATTGAAAAAAAAACTCAGCTGCTGGAAGGGCAAGTTGATGTCATATGGGGGTCGATTAGTTCTGATCAACTCAGTACTAACTAGTATGCCCATGTTTTTACTCTCATTCTTCAAAATTCCAAAAGGGGTTCGAAAGCGACTTGATTTCTTTAGATCTCGATTCTTTTGGCAGTCTGATGAGGCCAAGAGGAAATACCGTCTCGCGCGATGGGATATCCTTTGTCGACCTAAAGACCAAGGGGGTCTCAGTATTGAGAACTTGGAAACTAAGAATAAATGTCTAATGAGAAAATGGTTGTACAGGTTAGGGACAGAGCCGGAGGGCATGTGGTCTCAAATCCTACGCAATAAGTATTTACACTCGAAAACGCTAGCCCAGACTACCATCCGACCAACTGATTCGCCGTTCTGGAAGGGACTTATGAGAACGAAGGATCTGTTCTTTCGTAGGGTCAAATTCTTGGTTGGCAACGGGACGTCAACTAGGTTTTGGGAGGATACATGGTTAGGAGAGACACCTTTGGCCTTACAATATCCTACCCTTTACAATATTGTGCAACGTAAGGAAGATTACGTAGGTATCGTCACTACTAGGAAAAGGCCTACTAATGGCGCACCGGTTTTGCCTACTAATGGTGTACTACCGGTGCGCCATTAGTAGCACGCCATTAGAATTTTTTACTAATGGCGCACCACTGGTGCGCCATTAGTATCTGGTATACTAATGGCGCACCTGGCAGTGCGTCATTAGTATGTAACTCCATGCGCCATTAGTATGCCTCCTGGGGCCATATGTAACCATGTGCTTTGTCACACTAATGGCGCACTCTGGCTTGATGTGCCATTAGTATCCTTTGGCATACTAATGGCGCACTCTGCCTTGATGAGCCATTAGTATGAATATTTGGTTTTTTTTTGCTTTTCTGATTTTTTGCACAGGTTACAAAATATATTATTGGACAGAATATAGACAGCAGCACACAGCAACATCAGATTCATCGAATACAATAGAAGATTAGTCTCCTAATACAATTCATCATATTAGTCTCCGAATTCAAAAGACCGAACAAAGATAAAACATTACAAGTCTCAAGACCGCGAGTATCGAGTTTGTCTTCACATTACAAGTCGACATCGATCATCTAAACTACCATCACATAAAAGAGAGTTGTGGTCATCACGATGAGCATCATCACGATCAAACTGGTCTTCATCCGGTTCCTCCAACGCTCCCTCCTCTCTCCCGCTAGATAGCGGGCATATCTAGATTCGGCCTCCGCCCTAGTGGTGTACCCTTTGTAATCATACCGCTGAAACGGTGAACCTATCTCCGACACTTCCTCCCGATTAAATCGTAGACTCAGGAACATTACCCTTGTACACCTATACATACGACGACATCTCTATGCACAAGCCAAACAACACACAATACATAAGCAATATGTAAGTATGCAACAAAAGGATCGGAAGAGAAAAGCAAGACATTAATAGCACGATTCATGGTCCTACTAATAAATAGCATCGATTACATCTAAGTTGAATGACCGTCCAAACCAAAGAGACATACAAATTCATTAAAGTTTAATTACAACATGAGCCAATCAATGTTTCGTAACTACACATCACTACTTTCGACTCGACTCATCGGACAGAGCGTGGATGAAGCCGCCGTCTGTCGTGATGGTCATGAAATCGCGATCGTTGTCACCCTGCATTTGTAGCATTCCATCTATCTCATTGTTGGACGGTTGATATCCGAGGTAGAACTGCCCGACATATGAAGGACATCTTGATGGATGATGTCCGCAAAGTCCGATCGATGCGAAAGAATTCTTGTCCGAGGTCCACGCCCTGGATTGCCGACAAGTTCGCGGCCCAATCTTTGAGATTATCTGGTAGCGAAGTTGATGATGGCCCTCACGATCGCCTCGCATGTGATGGAGGGCGTAGTAGGCATCCTTCTCGACCGCCAAAGGCTGCTTGACATAGCGTAACTTCAGACAGTGTGAGAACATGTGCTTGCCGTGACTTACGAACAGTCCCGTGAAGGTGCCTCCAGATTTGGCGTGGCAGGAGAACATCATCAAGAACTTTCTTGACATTTGTGTAGTCTATCTTGGAGTTCTGATTCGAATTGAAATACGTGGCCATGGAATATTTCGGGCTTAAGAGGATGAGTGTGCAATGTGTGTCACTGCACAGAACACGGAATGTTAGGAAAAAAGAACGGTCGAAATCTAAGAAATCATATGTTACGGGGCGGTTAAGGGATGACTTACTCGGGAAAGTAAGCCACAAGGAAGTTATCCTTATCCGGTTTGCTGTAATGACGCCTTCGAGGTGTGAACTCGCAACTTGGCGGTCCCCGCTGCTCAAGTGCTTGGCCCGCATGTAGAAGGGGTCGACTATCACGATGTCCGGGTCTTGTCTCTAATGATCCGCATCTCCATACTCAAAGTGAAAACAGCCGAACGAAGGTGCGGTCAAGCGGATGAAGGTTAAACATAGCAAAGATGTCATCAAACCGCAGGACGATCGTACCCCGATGTCGCCATCCACAAAGCCCTTGCCCTCCGCACCTTAGCCACGAAAACCGGGTATGCCACATCCTTCTCTACGAGACGCCGCTTCTCCAAAGAAAGAACATTGTCGCGGCAGACTCCGCATAGCACCGGTTGCAGCATTCAGCATATTTGGCGGTAGCATCGCCCTACCCGCCACATGCACCCTCCTCGAGATATCCTTAGGTGAAGGTGGCCCGGCCCCGAGCACGGATCGAACTTCGGTGCCGGCTGGCTCGCACCGGCGCCCTTGTTAGTCTTTCGCTTCCGTCCCTTCTTCTTGATCTCCTGTAATGGGACCGAGTTCGCTCACAGACCGCCTTCTTGAGCGTGTTGGGGCTGATAATATTTCGCACCTCGCCTATCTCGAGGCTCGGTGAAGGCGGAGCCGGAGGCGTCTCCAGAGAACTCAACGCCGACGACGCCTATTGCAGTTGGATTTCTCCGCCGCATCAGCCTAGATTGCGGTCGTCTTGGTTGGGTTCTTGAGAAAGAGGCCCGCAGAACTCGTCAACATACCCATGTTCGCAAAGTACTTATCGACTTTGGTAAATGTCTTTGTGGACGCCCCGATTCAATCGTACACTAATCATGCACGCAAATGTGTATGATCAAGATCGAGGACTCACGGAAGATATCACAACACAACTCTAAAACATAAATAAGTCATACAAGCATCATAATACAAGCCAGGGCCTCGAGGGCTCGAATACAAGTGCTCGATCATAGACGAGTCAGCGGAAGCAACAATATCTGAGTACGTACATAAGTTAAAACAAGTTTGCCTTAAGAAGGCTAGCACAAACCGGGATACAGGTCGAAAGAGGCGCATGCCTCCCGCCTTGATCCTCCTAACCACTCCTGAGTCGTCGTCGGCCGGGCTGCACGTAGTAGTAGGCACCTCCGATGTAGTAGTCGCTGCCGACGGTGGCGTCGCTCTGGGCTCCAACGTCTGGTCGCAGCAACCGTAAAGAAAGGGGAAAAGGGGAACAAGGCAACCGTGAGTACTCATCCAAAGTACTCGCCAGCAAGGAGCTACACTACATATGCATGGATATATGTGTAAAGGCCATATCAAGGACCGAATCGCAGAATGCCAGAATAAGAGGGGGATAGCTAATCCTATCGAAGACTACGCTTCTGGCAGCCTCCGTCTTGCAACATGTAGAAGAGAGTAGACTGAAGTCCTGCAAGTAGCATCGCATAGCAATAATCCTACCCGGCGATGCCCTCCTCATTGCCCTGTTAGAGAGCGATCACCGGGTTGTATCTGGCACTTGGAAGGGTGTGTTTTATTAAGTATCCGGTTCTAGTTGTCATAAGGTCAAGGTACAACTCCAAGTCGTTACCGAAGATCACGGCTATTCGAATAGATTAACTTCCCTGCAGGGGTGCACTACATAACCCAACACGCTTGATCCCATTTGGCCGGACACACTTTTCTGGGTCATGCCCGGCCGCGGAAGATCAACACGTCGCAGCCCCACCTAGGCACAACAGAGAGGTCAACACGCCGGTCTAAACCTAAGCGCGCAGGGTGCAGGCCCATCGCCCATAGCACACCAAGACGCTATGCAGGGCGGTCGGAAGCAGACCTAACCTAGCGGCGTTCGGTCCAATCCGGCGCGCGCCGCTCCGTCGCTGACGTCACGAAGTGCTTCGGCTGATACCACGGCGCCGGGATACCCATAACTACTCCCGCGTAGATGGTTAGTGCGTATAGACCAAATGGCCAGACTCAGATCAAATACCCAGATCTCGTTAAGCGTGTTAAGTATCCGCGAACGCCGAACAGGGCCAGGCCCACCTCTCACCAGTAGTCTCAACCTGCCTCGCCGCTCCGCCACAAGTAACGATCGGGGCCGTCGGGAACCCAGGCCCACCTCTACCGGGATGGAGCCACCGTCCTTTCAGCCCCATCTCCTAACAAAGATCTCGTAATGTAACAGTGTAAAGTATATAGTATATGCCCGTGATCACCTCCCGAAGTGATCACAGCCCAGTAGTATAGCATGGCAGACGGACAAGAGTGTAGGGTCACTGATGGAACACTAGCATCCTATACTAAGCAATAGGATAACAGGTAAAGGTATCAACAATAGTAGCAAGGTCGGGGCTATGCATCAAGATAGGATTAATCGAAAGCAAGAACATGCTACACTACTCTAATGCAAGCAGATAGAGAAGAATAGGCGATATCCGTGATCAAGGGGGGCTTTCCGGTTGCTCGCATAAGAAGGAGAGGCCGTCGGGGACGGAGTCGACCACAGGGGCATCAACATCGTCACGGGGTCTATCGAAAAGAAGTAACGGAGGGGGAACACAATAAATAACAGAGCAATCAAAGCATCACAAAGCATAACATGGCAATACGGCGGTGCTAGGTGTGCCCTAACGCGGCAGTAGGTGGTACCGGCGAAAGGGGGAAACATCCGGGAAAGTATCCCCGGTGTTTCGTGTTTTCAGCGCAGGAGCCGAGGGGAAAGTTGCGAGTTTGATATGTTAGGGTGCGTGCAGATTTAACGGGCTGCGTATCCGGGTTCGTCTCGTTGTTCTGAGCAACTTTCATGTACAAAGTTCTTTCATCCGAGCTACGGTTAATTTTATATTGAATTTCAAAGTTTTAATTGATTTTCTAAAATTATTATTATTTTGAAAATAAACAGTAAATGCTACGGGTACACGTATGTACCCAACATTGTGCACATGTGGCTGACAGATGGGGCCAGAGGACACAGTTGACCAGGTCAACAGAGACTAGTCAACCAGTGAATAGTAGAAGTGGGTCCGCATGTCATTGACTCTAAGTTTAGTAGTTTAGGAAATCTTGCTTAATTAACAGCGGGGCCCATTTGTCGAGACTTAGCCTCTTTAGAACAACTAACTAAAACTAATAAACAGAGGGGAACACTTGTCATTTGTTGTTATACTAATTGAGCACTAAAGTATTACCAACTAAACTAAACAAGGGCCGGCCTGGTGGCACAGCCGTGAGGCTGGTTGTGCACACACGCACAGACCACACACGACACGCAACACACTATGCTAGGTGTTAATTATGTTCTCTATTGACAGAAGATAGCAATTTGTGATTTTCATATGATTTCATCCAGGCATCAAATGGATTTGGTCCAATGAACACATTTGAGCCTTGTCAAGTGTACTGCCTACTCATATTATTTTCACACATACTAACAACTGTTTAACCGCTGATTAGGGGATGTTTAGGGGGTTAATCAGTGTAAAATCCCTAAAGCTAGCCATATAGCTGCACTAATTAGCAGCAGTAGCAGATTCAGTAGAGCAGCAGGTTGCAGCACGGGTAGCAGCGCTGCGAGCAGCAGCAGGCGATGGCGAGGCCACGCACGGGCGTGCGGGCAAGGGCGCGCTGGGTGCAGGCGGTCGCGCTAGGGACGCGAAGCGGCGCTGGGCGGCTGTGGTGCAGTCCAAGGACGTGGCCACGGCGGGCGCGAGCGGAGACAGGGCGCGGTGGGCGGCAACGCAGGGAGCGGCGATGCGTGGGACTCGCGTGCGTGTGAGGGCCATGGCAGGGGCGCATGACCGTGCGCGGGAGCGGAGCTCCGGCCATGGTGTCCGAAACGCCGGCCGGCGATGAGCAATGGCAGCAGGACGGTGGGCTCGGCGGAGGCACCGCCACGCGTGGGCGAGCACGCACGGGGACGCGGTCGGCTGCAGCCGGTCATGGCCAGAGGCCAATGGAGCACGGGTGAGGGAGTCGTGCTAGCGGCCGTAGGCTACGGCAATGAGCGGAAGATGCGCTAATGGACCGAATCCAACGGGGAAGAGGAGGAGAAGGAGTAGAGGCTCACGGTGTGGCACACGAAAGGCCGGCGACGGATTAGTAGTAGTAGGATGGTCGCAGCGGACGGAGCTCGTCGGGCGTCAGAGGTGCGGGGAAGAACCCGATCCCGATGGTCGAGGGGGTCCGAGCTCGATCTTGTGGATGGGGAGGACGCAGTTGACGACGTTGGTGCAGACGGACAGGTTGGAGAGGCACGGGGGAGACGGTCGCCGCGGTGGTGGCCAACGACGGCGACGTAGGCGCTCGGGTGAGCCAAGAGGACAACGAGGGAGAGAGAGAGAGAAGATGGATCTGGGAGGGAGGGCGCCAAGGAGGAGTGAGGCGAGTGGGAAGAAAATATCTGGGGGGAGTGGCGCCTCGGTGGAGGCCTTATCCTCCCACGGCATGACCGGCGAGGTGGTTCGACGGGGACGCGATCCTGTTCGGGCACGGTCGTGAATGTAAGAAGACGACCGGGGTTAGGTGGGCTGACTTGGGTGAGGCCCGGTGGGGGCACGCGTGCTCTCTCTTCCTTTTCTTCTTCTCGCTTTTCTTTTTACTCCCTCCACTTGCATTTAAATAAGCGACCAAATGACTTTGCAAAATCGTGGAGGTGGACAAAACAAATACTAGGAAATATTGAGCACTGCCACAAAAAGCTTGACACCTAAAACAAATTAGTTTAATATTTTATAATTTATAAAAGGGATTTAATTATTGTTTTTAGCCACTGATATATATACTTAGGAGCAATTAAAGACTTTAACACAAGGTTGGCTCACCACCATAAATAATTATGGAATATTTGCAACACTTTGAACATTTTATTTTTCATGTTTGAGAAATTTGAATTCTTGCACTTTAGTTTGAACTTGAATTTGAATTAAGTATTTTATCAACCGCGGATTAGTAACAGTAAAGTGATGACATGGCACCATTAACGAGGGTTTACTGTAGTTTAATTATCCGGGCGTCACAATTCTCCTCCACTACAAGAAATCTCGTCCCGAGATTTAGGAGGGGAGTACGGGGGAAAGACTAGGTTGCGAAATTCTAATGGGTCTTCTCGGTCTTGGTTGCTCTTCTTGAAGAGGTCGATCCATTACATTGACATCTTCATTTCTCTGCTTCAGGTCATCATGGTGATGTCGCCTTTTCTCGAACTCCAACGCATTTCACGAATAGGTCACGGGTAGATCGGAAACGATGTAATGCTATAAGGGTAATAACTGGGATTAACCCATGAATGAGCATATGAGTACCTCTCGAGTTGAACAAATAGAACACATCGAGAGTAAAGTTGGAAGGTCCAACAAGAAGTTCCAGGCAGCCAGGCAATCGTTCAATGCCTAGTCAGAAGGTGAAAGGGGTTTCAAGCAATGGAATAATTATTGTTTCCGATGCCAGACTTGATGATCTCATCGGAAGGTGGCTCATGAATTATATACGAGTCCACGCGGGAGGAGTAACTTTGGGAACATGGGGTGTACAGGAGAGTCAGGTTTCGATCCTGTGGAACTGTGGGTTATGGGCCCACCATGTGGTTGAAAGTAGGAAGGGGGCCGACATCTTGCACGGTCATGATAGTAAGGTGTGTCAGAGGGTAGCCTGCCGCTTATATCGGCAACAACATCGATACCAAGGGCGAGGGACGAAGAGAACCATTTTCACCTTTCGTTGAATGAGGCGGGCCAATAGGCAAAGTTCCCGTCCGTCGGTGGCTACCGAAATGTCATCAACAGTAGAAACAGGGTCTTACTGGCACGGCTGTACACTAACGTGTTTTACATAAGCAGAAGATTACTACTGCTTATATAATATAGATCACAAGAAGGGTTAAGCAAACCAAAGGAAAGGAAAGGTGATTACCAGGTTAAACAGAACAATGGAAAGGAAAAATGTGTTTAAACACATTTCGGGGCATATCCTTCCCAAGGACAAGCAGAGCAAGATATCCATGAAAGGATATCGAGTGGATAACCATTTAGGTAAGGGGAGAGGAATTTGATGACCATACCCATACAGCGGTGTTTGGATAATTGACAAAGAGAATTTAGCATTTGTGCTTCAAATGTTCTTGTTGATGAATGGAGTACCACGTACATGCTTCGAGATAGCATTGACATGGTCTTCAAGCAAAGGTCGGACTTGGGATACTCAAAGGATTCATCAGAATAACTTATAGAATAAGTCTTACAATTCCCTCATGGAAGAATGGTTAACCTTGCCAAAAAGGAACAACTATAACAATAGGTCCTCCGGCCAGGTGTGCTAGGCATGACATCACCTTACCGGGTCATATAAAGACCATTTTCCAACCATCATATCTGACCGAGATTCAGATCTGATCGGTGTCAAAATACCTCAGACTCAAGGATGCCTGAGAGAAAAAGGTGTAATACTAATTGACGAGATGACGTTGTAAGATTCTCGGGAAATGAACTATGAAGTGATTTACATTAACAAGAGTTCATCATTAACCCAAGGAGAGGACAAGGAGGTGTCTGGTGAACTCAACGGCAATTCATCAAGATTTCCAAAAGATGGATTTCCACAATTAAGTGAACAAGGAGATAACATTTGTCAGATCAAATGATATAAGGAAGTATGCTCGAGGAAAACATACACAATTAAACATTGGTTGAAAGGTGCCCAAAATATGGGTTGGGTTGCACGACCAATGTCGTAATGGTGATTCAATAAACCATAGTCGTAGAATGTAACTATAGACCAATAACTTCAAAGCAAAAGGGTTGCTCGAAGTTTAGAATTTACACATCACAGACCATTTGTCGGTATTCCGGTTAGTAACAACACGGGGACCAAGAAAAGAATGGTGATGTTAATAAGTATCGCTGGTATCAAGAATTCTTAAGGGTGGTGAATTTCTCACGACATCCTTGACATAAAAAATGGTAATACTCCAAGGTAAAGAAGAACAATTGCTGGATAGCAAGGAACTCAAGGTATAACACCAAACACGAACAAGCTAGTGTTGGTGGGAAGGCAATAAAGTGGTCGATGACAACACAAATCAGCGAGGGCAAGGATGGTATTTCTCATCATGAATTCAATTGATATCCTGGAAGAGCTCAGAATGTAGATGATGATTACGACACATTTGTCGAGAGGTTTCATGAAGATGTAATCGAACAACGATGACCTCAAGTCAAAGGAATGATGAAGCGCAAGTTTATTGGAACCACGGGTACGACACAAACTCGAAACCAAGCTTGTTGTTCAAGGTGAAATGATATGACGAGGGAGATCGATTATAAGATTAGCTCACCGTCGAAATTTGTGCTCCGGATAGAGGGACCAGGTAGCACAGTTAAGAGCAGCACGATAAGGATATAGCCGATCAAGCTAGGAATGACTTGAAGGATTATTTAAACCCGTAAGCAACGAAAATTATTTAGGGTTATTGAATCGGAGTGCGGACTCGATTCACTATTCGATGTTCTCGGTTGACGACAACCCAGAACCTAGGAACAATTGGATCTGGTGAGTAATAATAGTTGATGAAGAACCCATAAAAAGTTATGATGTCCCTCGATATCTCGAGATACCATGGGGTAATACTCATTTACGCACCAAAGTGGAGGTTGGACTGGGGTATTGCTCTGCAGAAGACAAATTCTTAAACTTGCACGAGTAATGGTATTTAAAGGAGAACATGGTCGGAACCATGTCCACAGATACAAGGTGAACTTATAATAAGGGAATAATTATTTTAAAAGAAGCTTCCATGATAAGGTATACATCGTGCCCATGGGCATGAACACGAGGTTCAAGGTCGACTCCCACTTCTCCAATGTATAACCTTTCATTTTACTTCTAAGCTTTTGATGAAGCTGCAGGTAGATTTTATCCGCGAAACAATGTAAGAGTATGACTCGCGAAAACTTTCGGGTTCATACGGTTTGAGGAAGGCATAGGTTCAACCCATCGGGGCATCTTAGAAACACATACCACAAGCTTCAGAAGTAAATGACTCAAGCTCGAAAGCAAAGCATGGTTGAGAAAGCGAGAGGATACAATTTACCAAAGGCATTATGTATCCGAGGAAAGGCTCACAAGGTTATTGAATATGAAGGACGTTGTCGGATAAAATTCAACAAAGGATCCGTGGTCCATAAGGGATCCGATGTGAGCATCGGTACTCAACTGTAAGAAGAAAGCTTGCAAGGAGATCGATGATAGAAACAACTGACTACTTCAAAGCTCAATTGCAAAGGAATTATGATTTACAAATCGAAGGATCAGAAGAGGACGCTCTGATCAAGGGTGGATAAGTTCAATAGACCTAAGGGTACAATTGACGGAAATAGATTGGTCGAGAACAAGCTCATGTTCAAAAATTATGTCTGAGCCGGAAAGATAATTTAGAAGGGTTGATAGATGATTGTGTGCATTCGCACACATGTTGAATCAATAACATCAAAATGACGGTGTCAAAAGATACTAGTGAATATTGCCAGATATATGGGAAGCATCCCTAATGCGAGTAGACAAGTATTTGCAGAGCAATAAAGCTGCTAAGGATTTTCAGAGGATTGAATAGTATTTCAAAGACTTTTGTGAAACATCTGAACAACTGGGGATGAGCGGATACTCGGAAAGTGCGAGAAATTATTCTTAGGGGTATTCAGTGACAAAGAACAGCAAGGCAAGAAGCTCAAAGGATTATCGAAACAACGACGAGTATTTCGGGTATCTTGTAATAACAAGACCAACTGGGATGACTGTAAGAATAACAACTGCAAGTAATTATCCATAAGGGTTGACGGTGGAAGGGGAATTGCAAACACGATTGGCACAAGGACTCGAGAGAACATCGGAGAGTATCTTCGGAATCCTTCGGTGCACCAAACAATCATCTGAAGTGAGGGGCTCTCCGGGAAGAAGTAATTACGATAACCTAGAGTTTAGAGTTAGCAAAATCATTTAACCCGAATAGAAGAGAGTTCAGAGTCCCAGAGTAAAGGTCGAGGAGTAAAAGATCCTAGTACCACCCAATGGCGACGTGTGCCCGTAAGACACACAACCATGTTAGTAAAAGTTTTTGCAATGTCTAGACTCGACTTCGGCCAAGGAGTGTGGAAGGGGAGTCCTACAGCAATCGGCTCGATACCAACTTGTGGCGCTTCGATTCAATCGTACACTAATCATGCATGCAAATGTGTACAATCAAGATCGAGGACTCACGGGAAGATATCACAACACAACTCTAAAACATAAATAAGTCATACAAGCATCATAATACAAGCCAGGGGCCTCGAGGGCTCGAATACAAGTGCTCGATCATAAACGAAGTCAAGAAAGCAACAATATCTGAGTACGTATATAAATTAAACAAGTTTGCCTTAAGAAGGCTAGCACAAACCGGGATACAGATCGAAGAGGCGCAGGCCTCCTACAGGATCCTCCTAACTACTCCTGGTTGTCGCCAGCCGGGCTGCACGTAGTAGTAGGCACCTCCAGCAGTAGTAGTCGCCATCGACGGTGGCGTCGCCTGGGCTCCATCGTCTGGTCGCAGCAACCGGTAAAGAAAGGGGAAAAGGGGAACAAGGCAACCGTGAGTACTCATCCAAAGTACTCACAAGCAAGGAGCTACACTACATATGCATGGATATATGTGTAAAGGGCCATATCGATTGGTGAACTGCAGAATGCCAGAATAAGAGGGGGATAGCTAATCCTGTCGAAGACTACGCTTCTGGCAGCCTCCATCTTGCAACATGTAGAAGAGAGTAGACTGAAGTCCTCCAAGTAGCATCGCATAGCAATAATCCTACCCGGCGATCCCCTCCTCATTGCCCTGTTAGAGAGCGACCACCGGGTTGTATCCGCACTTGGAAGGGTGTGTTTTATTAAGTATCCGGTTCTAGTTGTCATAAGGTCAAGGTACAACTCCAAGTCGTTACCGAAGATCACGGCTATTCGAATAGATTAACTTCCCTGCAGGGGTGCACCACATAACCCAACACGCTTGATCCCATTCGGTCGAACACACTTTTCTGGGTCATGCCCGGCCGCGGAAGATCAACACGTCGCAGCCCCACCTAGGC